>CP126894.1:57285000-57885000 GCA_030440675.1 Furcifer pardalis | reverse complement strand
TGTCGTCTGCGGGCCCTGGAGCTCGGCGTGCAGTTTCCGCACCATCGCCTCGATGTACGGGGCGATGAGGCTCAACTGGGGCGGCGGTTCGGTAGCCGGACCAGGAACCACGGAAGGGCTGCGGAGGGAGGAAGACCTGTGCGGTGGTACAGGTGGAGGAGTCTCCGGCGGCGGTGGAGGGCTGTGGGCCCTCTCCGGCGTGGCGTCCCGGGCCTCGGTCGACATCCTACCCGGCGTAGGTGGAGCTGCGACCGGGGCGGATGCTAGGGAGCGTGGCGGCGAAAGGTGAGCCGGTGCCGGGGTCGGAGGAAGAGAAGACGAAGAGCTACGGCGCTTCTTTTTCTCTTTTTTGTCCTTCTTCTTCTTCTCCTGCTCCTTCTTCCGCCTGAACAGTTCAGAGGCCGAGGGCCTGGAAGAAGAAGCGGAGGTTGAAGGAGCAGACATGGAAGCGGCCTGCTCTGGAGCTGGGGGAGCCGGTGGTGCCAGTGCGGCCTCCATGAGGTAGGCTTGAAGGCGGTACTGGCGGTTCTTGATGGCGGCCTTCGAGAAGCCGCGACAGACTTCGCAGGTCTGGACCTGGTGACTCTCCCCGAGGCAGCGAAGACAACGCACGTGCCCGTCCGAGCTAGGGAACTTTCTCTTGCAGGACGGACACTGCTTGAACGCTGCCGCTGAGGCCATCCACCGAAGTAGATGGCCGAAGAGAAAAAATTATCCCGGCCGGGAGGCCCCGACACGAGATGTTGGTCTTTTTTTTTTTTTTTTTTTAAACGGCGGCTGAGGGCGAGCCCCAGCCACACGAGGACCAAGGGAACAAGTCCCCTAGTCCGAGAAAAATTGTAAGGTAGGAAAAATTGGAAGATTCTGAGACAATCTCAGCAAAGTACTCACAGCTTTTTTTCCAGGCTCCTGCTTGCGCAGCGGAAAAAAGCAAACTGAGGGGAGAGCGCGAAATGGCGCCTAAAGGGGTTGGGCATGGTGGGCGGTCCCACATTCAAAACTCTCTATCCAATCAGCTTTCCAGCTCCGCTCCGGATTCAGCGCAGGCGCAGAACCCATCAGTGTGCATCCCCAAACAACACGAAGGAGAACCATACTTTCCCAGAAGGGTTCCTGCACTTAATTGTCTTATAAAAGATTACTGGCTTTTCATCAAAGCCTCCACAACTAAGTTTAAGGAACTTCTGCCTACCTCCAAGGAAGGCAACATTTCCCTCTAAGTGCAGATATGACTTGTAGATCAACCACTGGCAGTAGTTGGTAAGGGGGTGGGTGGGATATGAGCACTCCAGCACTGGAGCATTGAAGAGAAAATTGAACAGCCATTTGTCAGTTCTGTTTTGTTTCAGATTCCTGCACTGAGAAAGGGGTTAGGCTCATAGACCACTTCCAACTAAAGTTTTCTATGATTCCATGAATCTACATGAACTTACAGGGATGGCCATCAAGTTCTAAGAACTGGACAGATTCAAGGAGAATGAGGCAGTTGGGGGCTCCTAGTCTTGTAAGTAATATATGACCACCAGAGTCTGGATGCCAGTTGTTAGAGAACACAAGCGGGACACCTCATAATGCCCTCCTGCCCCATCCATGGCAAGTATGGAAGCAGAATGTTGAACTCGGTAAGCAATTCTTATGTTTCTACATTACATACTTTTAAATAGCTGAATGGAATGGAGGTAGCCACCTTTTGCTTTCAAACTGGAAGAAAGCTTTTCCTGTAACACAGAGTCTCAGGAGACAATTTCTTTGCTCCTCATACATTGTACTACCCTCAAAAATTTCCTGCTTCCTTCAAGGCCAGATCTATGGATTGAGATAATAAATATACTTTGGCAAGTTATTCTAGTTCAATTTTCTTAGCAGGATATCGATTGACTGAGTGCCCACAAGCCAACCAGATATTGGCCTGTTTTTAATAAGTAGCTTTCACTTCAGCATTACTCAACCACCCTGTTTAATTTTTCACACACTAAAGTCCCAGGCAACTCTTCAAGCAGTGGGTTCCAACTTTGCAGCCCTTAACCATTAGCCATGCTGACCAGAGCTTCTTCTGGGAATTAAAGTCTGGCCATGTTTGGAGACCCAAACCTGGAAATCACTGCCCTAGCCTATACTCTGCTTCATACCCATGGAACAGATAAAACCTGGAATAATCATGTGCTCCATACACTTTGTCTCTCATTAAGAGAAATTAAAGCCACTGACTCTTGTTCAACCAACCACAACAGTTGTTTCAATGGAAGAGTCAATGCCTTTCCTTGGAAGGGGACAGAGGATGTGATGCCACATCGCTGCTGGAAATGGGACAATTATGTTATAATTAAGAAATGTCTGAAGTTAATCACCATCAAAACATTCTACAGAGACAACAGCTTTGAAAAAAGAGAATGACTGTGAGAGATAGGCTTACATTTGTATGGCCCCATATAGCTTTGAAGGAGGAAGAAAGTGCCATGAAATAAAAGTGAAGCATTATAATTGGCAACTCATTAACTAGTTCTTAATTAGCAAGATGCTGATTGAGACTAAAATTAAAAATTGTGCCTGCTGCTACATTCAAAAGGGTACTCTGAGAGCTAATAGAAGACTGTAACTTAAACCTAAGATTTTACCTTAGAGGGCAAGGGAATACACTTACCACACCTAGAGATAGCAAGGATATTTATTTATAATATTATATATTTATATTATATAATATTATATAAGTGTATATGTAATTGTCTAGTAGACAATTGCCAGAAGGCTGTATATTCTTGTCCCAATCTTATTTCTTTTGCTTTTACTAGGATATACTCAATCAACTCTCCCAAAATCATTTATTTTTGTTAATCCCATCTTTAATTCACATTTGAATAGTTATAGCAACATTGTGTAATTTAGCAATGTGCCTATAAAGAAGATGAAGTCATGGTGTCAGAGTCCAAAAACCTTTGGCAACAAAGGTTTAGCCTGTAATAAATTTGCTAGCCATTAAAATGTTGTAATACCCCTTGTAACAGTTTTTCAAAAATGTGTATTCTATCAAAATAAGGGACGTACAATTGTGAATGCAGGATGTTTTTCTCCTATCAGTTTAATGATGTTTCTGTAGCCAAATGTATTAACACCCATACTTTTGTGATAAAATAGTTGATTGACGTTGTTTGACCATTCAATCGACCATGGTCAATCATATTAAATAAATTGCAGCAAGTCAGGAAGACACTCATGTTCTGTTTGATTTTAAACACTGGCTTTATGTTCTCATTTGTATCATGCTGCCATCTGTTTGAAAGAGCAGGAATCATTGCCCTTTTTCAAATCTGTGTGCGCTAGACTGTCCATTATTTGCAAGTCATATCTGCACTAAGTGGGAAATGTAGCCTTCATCTCCCTGTCTGGGATTTGACTATATCTTTCCCAGTTCTCACCAAGATCATCTGGGAACTATGACAGCCCAATGGAATTCTCCAGCTTAATCCAGATGATTGGAAAAAGTTTTTTTTGTGGCTAGCAGCCATGCAGTCTAGGATTTTGGGAGCTGTGATCCAAAACCATGACTTTTTCCGATTCTGTCATTCACACTTCATCTAGAATTGTACATATGAAAAAGCGTCATGAACATTATGGAACAAAGTCTTATTAAACAACAATGGTACAGAAAGTAGAAACAATGTGACTAAAAAATCAAAGCAGAGTTTAAATGGAAATCTATTATTGGTGTCCCTTCCACAGACAAATATAGAGCTGACTTGGGACTTACATTCCTGCTGACAGGAAAACAACTCTTATAAGGCATTCTTGATTCTCAGTAGCCTACTGTGATGCCCTTTACATTATCACTTTATCTCTTACAAGCTATGTAAACCACACCTACTTGCTGAACCAATCAAAAGTTAAGAATTCAGGAAATACCACCAAGTTTTCTAGGAACAAAGTAGTAAATATGTGTTTGGGGGGACTTTGAAAGCAAGGGTCTAAAACAGGGGTTCTCAACCTACGGCCCAGGGGTCGGATGTGGCCCATGACACCATTTCATGTGGCTCCCCACTGCCTCCGCTACACCCGGATGTGCCAGGTGTGGCAGACAGGGCAAAATGGCTGTCTGGCCCCCGAAGCTGTCTGAAAGAGTGTGACCCAGCCCTCTGCTTGAAAAGGTTGAGAACCCCTGGTCTAAAAGAAGCCAGACTTGTTTCTTTTTAAAAACACTGACAGGGACAACAAGGGGAACACAAACACCTATGCTTTCTGAGATTCTTGGAAACAAATTAGTAAGTCTCCAGAAGCAATTAAGAACTCTTGAGCTCAGACATGAAGCAAAGATACTAACCAGAACATTAAAGCATTACCTTCTGAGCCATGGTAGCTACGGGGTTTTGCAGTCTGAAATGATAACTTTTCTAAGCTCTGCAAAAATGGTAATCTGCCTGCTAACTTCTGAATCTATCTTCCTTGTAATTTTTGATGCCTTGTCTAAATAGGGGTGTGTAGTGCCTTTGCAATATTAAATATGGGGCTTCATTCAATAGGATGTATTGATGAAATAAACTTGCAGAAGCACTTTCCACTGGTGCAAAACCATCACAGAGTACAACCCTTTAAAAACAGGAGGAACACTTGTATTTTCTCTCTCTTTCTGGAGTATTCAAGAACCTATGTAGAGCTTCAGTCTGGTGATCCTGCCTAGAGAGGTGAGCTACGAAGAGATAGAACAAGCCTCGCTATATCTCTTCCAAAGGAAAAGCCATAGAGAAGTTGCCAGGGCTAAAAGCAAGCACAGTTCCTTCTTGATCTTCTAATTATTATTCTTTTCTTTCCTTTTTTTGGCATGGTATCTTATATACTTCTCCTTCATTTAACATCACTTTTGAATAAATTAGTTTGAAATAAGGCAACAACTACTCAATCTGTTGAATCCTACCCTTGTATCAATGGTTTGCCCTAATGGTTTGCCCTATTTGTGTGGGGAGGAAACCCTGTTGTCATGGTCCCTGATATCACATTCATTCACTGCACATCCCCCCCCCCCCACCCATGACTCTTCTTATTGAATTTATAAGGAAAACATTGTATCTGTGGAATAGATACTTATCTCTGCTGGGCTTTAAGAACAAGTGAAATGTTCTGTAGCTGCACAATAGGCTGCCAACTATGTCTCACTCCATTTACTCTTCCAAGTTCAGCCAGAACCTGAAACGTCAAGGAAATATCTCCTTCAAGCTTCATAACACACAATTAGAACCATGAAAGGAGACCATTCTTAGGATGCTTCTGACTCTGGCAGTGGTTTAATCCTGCCAACTGGGAAATAAAGCTTCATTCCTACAAAGCAAATGCCATTATGGAATGTATTACCACATCTACACAGTCAAGCAATATAAACCAGACCATTCCAAGTGAAAAACAGAAGCATTATGTCACAAGCACCCAGAATACAAGAAAATTAGAAATAAATTGATCTAACAAATACAGCAAACATATCTAAAACAGAAACCCAGGGTCTTTTTGTTTTGGCAGCAAAGGCATTTTGCCCATCCTAATTCTCAGCTTATTTAACAAGATAACGAATCAGGATGGATGTAGCATCATATACAGACAGGCCATTGTCAGGCACTGTATGCCCATTTAGATAGCCCTCTAGCGTGTCTAAGCTTAGCACTATGCCCAAAATATCTGCTTCATCATCAATACTCCCCCACCTGCTACTTCATAAGATCTTTCTGGCCTCATTGTACTATTATCAATCCACAGCTCCTTTTTTCTGCATTCCTTCAATGTTCCATGGATTTTCTCCTATCCACACTGAGTACAGTACAATACTTATAACATGCTATGGCAATTTCACTTACCCAGAGTCTAGGTCTGTGGTTCCCCCACATGGAGACAATTTGATTTTTAAGGGGATTGATTCAAAAATGAGTTATTATTTTAGGCTTCTTCCATGTGAATAGTTCACTTTTTGAATAATAAGAATTATATATCATGGGGGGCGGGGGGCAGGGTTTTAGAGATGCTTAAGTGTGGCATGGCCAAAAAAGGTTGGGAACTACTGGTCTAGGTATTTATTCCGGCAAACAATTCTTGATGCTGAGATTATACATGTAGGTCATCTTATTTCTTTGAATTAAAGTTTGCTTTTGTTATAAACCGTATGTGCTTTGATCACACAGCCAGTTCAAAAAAATTGCACCATAAATTACATTTGTAAAAAAATGCAGTCAGGATATTAGCCAGTAGGAGTGAGGAACACCCCCCCCCCATTTACAATAAAGAAAACCACCCTATAACAGTACTATCTTAGAAATGATTTCCAAACAGTTCTAGAAGTATGCAGACCTGTGGTTTTGAATAACTCCTAGGATTCTGTAAGTAGCACACCTACACAGGGAATTTTGGGAAATACAATGCCAAAACTCTTCACGCCTGTAGTTCAAAGCATTTCACATAGTTAAGCCAGGCTTTGCTCATTTTGGACCCACTAGAAATGTTGGGACACAAGTTACCACAATCCCTAGCCAATATGCTATGTTAACCAGGAGTGATGGGACTGGCAGCTCATCAAAATGGGAAGACGACATTTAAATATTAACCTAAAATGAAATAATTCATTTTCAGGTATGTGTTTCATTTTGAGTTGAACCATGCTTTGATGTAAAGACTATACACAAGAGATATGCCAAGAATGATCACAAACTCATTTCTATTGGAACAAAAAGTAATCACTAGTTAAAACAGAAGCCACATAGTTCTGTAATAGAAGTGACAATTCACAGATAAGCTATATCTTTGCCAGAAAATTCAAAAGGAACCCCATCCTCTTTAATTTTTAAAAAAAGTGAAACAGTATTAAGTACAGAAAAAGCAGAGTACTGTATAAGACACACACTGTTATTACCAAAATAGCCTACTATAGGCCAGCATATACAGTACAAGATGCACTCCATTTTCCCAGTGTACAGTAAAACCTCTACATACGATTTTTCCCTCATTCCACAAAGTTATTTGTATATCGGGGGGGAAAGTATGTCAAAAACACATTGGATTACCAGAAGAGGTCACTAGTTGTCACCGTATTTTTTTTGTATGTCGAATTTTTCTTATTAAAAATATGTACAGTATCTTGAATCTTTTTTTAGCCAGGATTTCTATTTGTATGTCAATTTTTTTGTAAGTTGAACCATTAGTATGTCGGAGTTCCACTGTATTTTAAGCCCCCCCCCCCCCCCCCCCGCAAATCTGGTAATTCATTGCTCTGTACAAAATGTGCTGCAATGCTATACTATAATTTCTTGAAGTATAGTGGAAACTGTGTTTACTAGTTTGTTTTTTAATTGCATATACTCCATACAAATTAAAGACCACTTGCTCCTTTTGTGTAATAAAGAAGAAGGATACACAGCTTCAAAAAAAAAATGTAGGGGTAAGGTTGGGGAATGCTGGATCTCCTTAGAAAAGTTTCTGAATTTCTTCAGATATTTGAAATTAGCCTTTCTTGGCAGGTGCCTATGCTATGAGCCAGATCTAGCCCTGTGGCTGTTTTACTACTTTATGACCTACATAAGTGTTTTCCCATTCAAGAGAGTTATGATTCTGTCAGCATTCAGTGCTATGTCTCACAGCCAATCTGTTATTGTTACAGACTGTCAGGTCACCTCCTACTTATAGTAACCCTATGAATGAAAGATCTCCAAAATGTCCTCCTGTCTTCAACAGCCCTGCTCAGCTTTTGTAATCTCAAGCCTGTGGGCTTCGTGTAACAAATAAAACCAACCAAAAACTCACTTAACAAATAAATCGGGGTTTGCAATCCCCCGATTTATTTACAAACAAACACAAAACTATTTACCAGAGGTCACTGAGAAGAATTTGCATCTTGTAGCCTTTTAGAAAACATTTCAAACACATTGTTTGTAGAAGAAACAAATTGAGATTTTTCAGCAAAAGAGATTTCTACACTATTTTCCAAATAGTTTTCTAAAATAATCTATATTACATCCATTTGAATTAATCCCCTCGACTCAAAAGAATTTTGGATTTCTCAGCCTAAGCAATGCTGTCTGAAACCCTCATTGGCCTCCAACCAGTTCTCCCTTCAAATCTGAAGGAATAACCCTTTGGTTAGGTACTCAATATTGTTATAGTTTCAAGCTATGATTACTTTAACACATTGTAAAGTAGGGAAAAATTATAGAAACTAGAAAGGAAATTGAGATGCAGTGGCCATAATTATACCTCACATTTTGCAAGATGTGAGAAAATTGCACTTTGGAGATGGTAGAAAGTAAAAAATATTAGGCAAAAAATGTCATGGGCTCCACAGTTCTGGTTTTCAACAAGCTTTTCTGGTGTAAAGGAACATCAGAGTTAGCACCTTTATGGCAGAGCTGTCTAGATTATTGAAGGGATGTCATAGATTGTACTCTTAGTTTACTGCTTATGTGTTGTTATTTGTTCCTTTTGAAGTATATGTGATTTTTATTTTTATTGTGTTTGTTATATTTTGATGTTAATCCTGTTGTAAACTGCCCAGAGTAGTGGCTTCACTAATCAGGTGGGTGGGATAGATAGATAGATAGATAGATAGATAGATAGATAGATAGATAGATAGATAGATAGATAGATAGATAGATAGATAGATAGATAGATAGATAGATAGAGGCTACAGAGGAGGGGGGAATTACTGAACAAAGATGTTGGTTGGCAAAACTTCAGCAGAATCAACTCTAAGGTACTCATTTAGATACTAAGTGCATTAGGATTCATTTACTGGATGCCAGAAGCAACAGTGTAAACTCATGTTCTGTTGACACAGATTTCAAATCAAAAGAAGATGCTGAAAGTTTCTTCCTTCCTTCCTTCCTTCCTTTCTATTGGACATCTTTACTCTGCACTGTATTTAAACACTGAAGATGTTATTTTTTCCAGACTTAGGTTTGGAACACAGATTTTAATGGGGGGCGGGTGGGGGGGCAATAGACTGCTTTCAGGATTTTTACTTGAGGAGGTTGAATGTGGAAGCATTCTCATTGTTCAAACCTTCATTCTTTTTCATTAGCATTCTTTAGTTCTTTACTTGACAACCACACCAACTCTGCCACTTTTGTGCCAACTATCTCTTGTGTGTGAAATGTGAATGAAAAATGGCATATGTAACATCTATAATAAATCAGAGATGAATGCAACCACAAAGGAAAGGTTATCACAAGGTGCCATAGCAGGTGTCCTGAGTTTAACAAAACAACTGTTCTAGCCTTCTGAAGCATAACGTTTAATTTACAAGAATGTACAGTTAGCAATGAGTACAATTTGTGGCTACATTCAGGTTGTCTCAGACCATGAGATCAGACACTCACAATTCTGTCTCTTAACAGTGGCCAGCCATATGCAAGAAGAAGCTCATGGTGGACAAGCATGATGTATTGAAGTAACCGCCCTTAATATCCCACAAGGGAATGCTTTCTCCAATCACTGGGACTTTTGTGTACCTTAACATGGCTAGTTATTAACCCTATTTTCCATGGATTTTGTCTATTCTTCAAAGACCAATGGCAAATGCTACACATTATGAATTCTGCAAGCTAAACATGCAATTCAGTGAGGTACCTTATTTTAATAGCATCTGAAGAAGTGGATTGCTGTTGACAAAAATGTATACCAAATAAGCTTTTAGTCTTCAAGATACCAACAAGATTCCTTATATTGTAATGGTAATGCTTAAGTTTTTTCAAATGGCTTACCCTTAATTCAGACCATGATGGGTATGTGGGAAAGGAACCACAGGGATAATTGTATATGCTGCCCTCAGCACAGACTATACACACCCTGCATATGAATATGCAGACTATAAAAATAATAACCATTACATGCCATCAAGACAGTTCTGACTTCAGGTGACTCCTTCTAGGGCTTTCTAGGTACAGAATACTAAAACGTGGTTTACCATTCTCTTCATAAATATAAGAAACCAACAAACACATCGGAACCAAAAAATAAAAATAAACAAATGGATTGGACTGTAATGGCCAAAGTCTTTGTGAGACTAACTCTAGAGATAAAAAGTTTATTAAATCAGCTCCATGCTGCAGCTCATTGAATGAATGCACATAGGTCAGCTCTCTTGAATGCCTTACTCTTCCAGAATCAATAATTGCCAACAGGGAGAGTAATTCCTGTAATCTGTTACATCAGAAACAACAACGGGTCATTTGGCCCCTTAAAGCCCAACATGTATACCATGAAATATAAATGTACTAGTCTTTAAGGTGCCACAAGAGTCTTTATTGTTCTGGCCCAGGGATGTTCTTACCAGATGTTCTGAACTCACATGACCATTCACAATTGTCTGCGCTGGCTAGTGCTGACTAGAATGGCAGCCTACCAACACCTCAGGCGCATACATTCCCTTCTGCTGTTCTAGCAGAAGCAGAGATCTCCAAAGTCAATGGGAACACTTACCAATTGATTCTGCCACATTAAATGTCCACCGACATGGCTGTGCATTAAAAAATAAATGTTTTTATTGCTGAAAAATGTTCAAAGTAAATAGTTAGCATCGATTTCATCTTTGAGAATCAGCTGGTTTTTCCTCTTCCATATTTACCACATGTGAAGTCACATTCAGTGAAGCATGTTCAGTCAGTTATTCAAGCTTGACTGTTTGCTTCTGACAGCTGCACAGATTTCCTGTGAAATTTCTCACCACTGGCTATGCTAATAGATGTAGGGCTGGGGGGGGGGGGAAAATAAGATTCCTAAAGGTTGAACTTTCATTGCTGTTCCATGTCCACTTAATAACATGGTTGGGTAGACACCACTGGAATCTGCAGAATATTGTTTATCACAGGGGTGCCCAAACTTTTCAGGCTGCAGGCCGGTCATGTGGTTTAGGGGACTGGTCAGTACAGCCTGGGGCCCGGATCCGGCCCCTGATACCAATTCATCCGCCCCGTGAAGCCCTCACTGCTCCAGAAGCAGAAGTAAAATGTGTTTTACTTCCACTTCCGGGAGCGACGAGGGCTTCATAGGCCAGATGAATTGACACTGGAGGCCGAATCTGGGCCCCGGGGTTTATTACATGAATGGCAGTTGATTCAACCCTGCTACCATCATATATGCAGTCTATTTGTGTCTCTAAAAAGTCTTACTGAACTATTTAAAGGTTTTTTGAGGTTATGAATTCTGTACTATCAACCCCAAAAGGTGAGAGGGATCTTCCATATACAGTATATAAATTTACTTTCCGCTTCCCAAATCAGTATCATGCTACTTTAACAACTTTTTGTTTTTCATAAATATCTTTTCATTTTGGTTCTATATAAATATTGCTTCCAGTAGCACAATGCAGATATGCCCAGTGATGGGATGTAACAGGTCCGCACCAGTTCACCAGAACCGGTAGTAACTTTTCCCAGTGTCCTGGAGAACCGGTGGCAGCTTTTGGGGGGAACCACCTTCAGGGCTTATCTTTTCACTGGTTCCCCCACTGCACATGTGCACCAAGCACTTGGTGTGCATGCACACCTACAGTGCTTGGCGTGTATGCACGGCCTCCTTGCTGTCCTCCCAAGTAGGGAGGAGGAAGAGAAGCTGCTAGCCTGAAGCTCCCTATAGCCTGCTCCCCAGGATGTGGTGTGTCTGTGTGTATTTTAATGTGTATTTAATACATTTACCTATATTGATGTACTACCACAGTTCCTAAAAAGGCCTGGCATCCTGGCTTGGTGTTTTTAAGCAAAGTCTTGGAGTTACCTCATCAATAAGCTACATCTGTGCTGTTCCAATTGGAGAACCCTTAAGGAGGTACAGCTGCTTTACATTTACATTAAGGCATATTATCCTAGAGAACTGGTTAGGAAAAGATTTAGTACCTAACTTATTTAACTGTTGAAAAGTGCCAAAATGAAGCCATCTTGTGGTGAGTTCATTCTGTAGTTCCTTCCATCTGACTTAGTGTGAGAAAGATTAGCCAGAATAAGTTTTAAACTCTGGTTTAAAACCTCTGGCTGATTTGTGTTTGGGTTGGGTGGCTGGCTGGCTGTATTTTAATGTATTTTTTATTTTATTAATTTATTTAATTTATTTAATTTATTTACTTGTTTGTGTTGTGGGTGGGTGGGTGGGTTGAGGGGTGTGTGTGTGCTTATTTTTATTTTATTTTATATTTTTCTTTGGTCCCGCCCACAACATCATGACATCATGATGTTGGCTCCGCCCATGTCATCATGATGTCATGACATCAGCTCCGCCCACACTGTGATGACATCACGGTGGGGTAGTAAAATTTTTGACATCCCACCACTGGATATGCCTTAACTGTTTTAAAGAAAAACAGAGATGATTACTACAGACACCAACCATTTTATGAACACACAAAAATTACAGTATTTTAAAGTACAAAAATGACGTTGAGTTTGTAGTAGGATTCCTAGAGAGAGGGGGGAGATAATAGTGTATTCATAGAGAACTTAAATCTTTACAGAACAGATCCCAAACAGGTTTCACAAAAGGAAAGCAGATTAGAAATAAGCCCCTTTACAAAGACAGCCCAAAAAAAAATTTTTGGACATGAAAACATAACAGATCAAAAGCTTTCATGTCAGGTATTTTATTAGCCTGTGGAACATATTGCCTGTTTCTGTCATTGAATTATAATGCTTAACAGAATTAAAGGATTGAACATTATTATACTTAATACATCTATGACCACATTTAAAACCCTACAAAAGCACAACTTCAGTCATTCTCTACTGCAGGGTCCCTCAAACTATGGCCCACAGAATCAAATCATCCAGCCTGCACCCTTGCTGCGGCCGCTGACGTCTTAATCCTTGTCCTCTAAGCTTGGCTTGGTGTGTCCCTTTCGGAATTCTGTAGCAGGGTAGATGTAAGGCTTACAACGTCAACCCTGCTATGGAACACCAGCAGAGACACACCAAGCCATGCGGAGGGGACAAGGATGGAGGTGGCAGAAGCAGTGGCTGGAGCAGCCGAGCGTGACTTATCTGACAGCAGGCGACTGCAGCTCCTCCAGGCCAGTAAGTAAGGAAGCAGGGGGCAGTGTGGGGGCTCAGGGTGGTAGCTGATGGCGGTGGGCAGTGGGGGAGCTCAGAGTGGTCCATGGTGGTGATGGGGGGAATGGTGGGGGGCTTAGAATGATCCTGCTACTGCAAGTGGCATTGGGGGAAAGTGGTGTGGGCTCGGAGTAGTCCTGCCATTGGCAGCAGTATGAGGGGAGTGGTATGGGGCTCAGGGTGATCCTGCCACCACTGATGGTGGTGTGGGGAGACTGCTGTGAGACCCATGGTAGTCCCACCGTGCCGTTTCCAGTGGAGGCGGCACCACCAGTTCAGCCCTCGTCTGTGGGATCATGAACAGGCCGCCAGCTTTAAATGTTTGGGGACCCCTGCTCTACTGACTGGCCTCTATTAATTAAGGCAAATCTCTCCAATAATACAGTGAAACACCGGATAACGCTAAAACTTGGTTCCATAAATCTTGGTGTTATCCGATTTTTAGTGTTATCCGATCCATGTTAAAATCCTATGGGATGGATCGGATAACGTTAAAGCTCCATAGAGATACACTGTAACCGCACAGGCTTTAGCGGTTGTTATCCGATACATCCCATAGGACCTTAACGTTATTCGATCCAATTCTCCTCCCCAGATTACTTAACGTTATGCGATTTTAGCGTTATCCGATCCAATCGTTATCTGGTGTTTTACTGTACATACAAAATAATACAAAATCACTTTTTAAAATGAGTTTGGTTGGCAGCATGGCTGTTAAGCAGAGAAATTGATTAAATGATATGGATTGAGTGGTTTGATCTATTGGATTTTTTTGATCCCTGCTCAGGATCGAACTCACAACCTTTTGGTTGAAGTACAGCAGTTTAACCACTGTGCCATGAGAGTTCCAATCATAGATTATTTTTAACCAGATGTTGTGCAAGAAAAGTCAACAGTATTGCTTTAATAGGACTGGAATGATCCTATCAGCCTTGAAACCAAGTGCAGAAAACCACATGCATTGCTTCACACTCCTTAGAGCAGGGATGCCCAAACTAAGGCCTGGATCCGGCCCCTGATACCAATTCACCCAGCCCGCAAAACCCTCATCATTCCTGGAAGCGGAAGTAAAACATGCCCATATGGGTGCATTTTACTTCCACTTCCAGGAGCGACAAGGGCTTCACGGGCTGGATGAATTGGCATTGGGGGCCGGATCTGGACCCCAGACCATAGTGACCAGCTCCCTGAACCACATGACTGGCCCACAACCCAAAAAGTTTGGGCACCCCTGCCTTAGAGGAACAGTAATACAGATAGGTAATAAATAAATTTTATAACTTTGTGAATTTTGCATATGATATATCAGTCATACTTTCACCTAGACCAGGGATCTGCAAACTTGGCTCTCCAGGTGTTCTTGGACTTCAATTACCAGAAGCCCAAGTCAGTATGCCTGCTGATCAGGACTTCTGGGAATTGAAGTCCAAGAACATCTAGAGAGCCAAGTTTGCTGATCCCTGACCTAGACACAGGGAATGGCTCAAAAAACTTGAGTGAGGAAATGAGCCTTCTCAGTGGTGGCATCCATGTAGAAGACCTTGCCAAGGAAGCTGCACCAGGTCCCATCCCTCAAGAGATTTAAAAGAATACCTTAAACAATTCTGTTCCCGAAGGCCTTTGAAGACCTGCTCCCTGCTGCCAGTTAGTTTAGTTTATATTTTTAGTAATAGTATAAATTTATTCAATTTCTGGGACAAGTCTTTTCTTTTTTTTCCCTTTGATTTTTTTACTGTATGTATTTGTTAAAATCTTATCAAGAGTAGTCATTGTTATTTTTTATCATGTTCCTGCCAAGTTGGGTTTTTAACCTTCTTTTTCTGTTTGTATGGAACAATATCCAGATAGGCAGTCTATAAAATAGATAGAAGTCTATAAAATAATAAATACCTAGCACACGAATGAGAAGAGTCAACAACCAAAGCAGATGTCATCAAGGGCAACCAGAGTATTTGTGTATCAGCTTCATTTACATATAAAACAGAAGATGAGAACTAACACAACAAAAGTGGAAACTAAGAAGGCACAACTAGTGCACCATAGTGAGAAATTTAAATACAGTACTGTATACAATATATAATTTTTTTTATTATAGGTCCCAGAATCTTCCAGGCAGCATCACTAATGGACGTGCAGGTTGGGAGAGGTGTGGGATTTGTAGTCTGAAAAAAGGAACATCTCCAATCTCTGGTTATAGATCAGGCTTTGCGTGCAAAAGATTCAGGCTCCAGCATCTCCCTTTATAAGGCTAGGAATGACCCCCTGTTTAAGATCCAGGAAAGGAGCAGTGTGTCAATGAACCAGCTGGGTCAAAAGCCTGGAATAGTAAGTGAGGCAGCTTCCTAGGTCCCTACGAGACACGCACTCCTATCCCTGACAGAATTGTGCTCCATCATCTCACACATACTTTGCCGCCACCCGCCACTAAGTTTGTTCCTGATACCATAATAGGTCTAGAAGGAACAGTGTACAAAATGATTTGCATTTAATCAGACAAGGCGGTTCAGTTCCCATCACCCATCTGCAGCTTCTTCTATAAAAATCTTCAGAGCTCCACAGAAAAGCACAGTTTTCCAACACTGTTTTTCTTTTCCTTGTTTGAAAAGAAAAACAAATACAAAGTCAGTAAAAACACAGCTCCCTACCATTATCCAAAGGAAAGGCTCTTGGAATTCAAGGACTAAAAACTGAGACTTTAATGTGATGTAAATATTGACTTCTAATAACATGTGTGTATCAAAGCCTTGTGACTGTGGTGGCTTAGTCGGTAAGACGCTGAGCTTGCTGACTGGATGGTCAGTAGGTCAGCAGTTTGAGACCCAAGTACTGCACAACAGAGTAAGCTCCCTTCTCTGTCCCAGCTCCTGCCAACCTAGCACTTCTAACACAAGAAATTGCAAGTAGATAAATAGGTACCACTTTTGCAGGAAAAGTAACAGTATTACTGCCACATGACCATGGAAACGTCTGCAGACGCAGACAGTGCTGGCTCTTTGGCTGCAATCGGAGGTGAGCACAGTACCCCAGAGTCGGACATAACTGGCTTTCAAGCAAGAGCAACCTTTACCTTTACGATCAAAGCCTCATGCAAACCACCAAGTGCTAATTGAGAAGGTAAACTGTGTTAACCCCCTGTTCAGAACATGATCACAACAGTACCTCATAGCACCTTTAATACAGATAGATTAATTTTATTAGAAGCCTTCACCATTGTTTGCAGATTACACCAGATGGAGAAGAAGTTAATACTTCACATGACAGAATCAGGATTCAAAACAGGTTGAGAACTGGGTCAAAATGAACACAGTGAATCCCAATACATACAGAAAAAGATAAAATTCTAATTTTAGGCCGGAAAAACCAGATACACATATATGTAATGGCTGGTATGTGAAATGCATCTAGATTTCTTAGTGGACCACAAGCTAAACATGAATCAACAGTATGAGGTGGGGGAGGATATGATGCAATACTAAGCTGCATCAACAGACATGTAGTATCCATACCAAGAGAAAAAACAGCACCATTGCATTTAGCTTTGATCAGACCTAATCCGGAATACTGCAACGAGTTGTCAACACCCACCATTTAAGAACAATATCAACTCACTGGAACATATACAGAAGAGGACAACCATTCAGTCAAGATTGTAAAGTGTCTGCAAACCAAGCCCAGTGAAGAACAATGGAAAGAGCTGGGTGTGTTTAGCCTGGAAGAGATGACTGACAGTGATATGATAACAGCCTTCAAATATATGAAATGATGTCTTGTGGAAGACATGAGATTGAAATGAAGAGAAAGACTTCAGATGAACATTAGGAATGGTGTCCTGCCAGTAAGAATTGATGGCATAATACAATACATCACAAGTAGCTTTTAAGAAAGGTTAGACAGCAACCTATTAAAGATGTAGATTTCTTTTGCTATGAATTCCTTTACTTCCACAGAAAATCTATCATCCTTGGTGTCCCTTTTAGCTCTACAATTCTATGTTTCTGTTTTTATAATATTTGGGCCATCTGATGATTCTACAGAAGCGATGGAGACCAGATGGCCCCAGATGTTATTGGACTACAACTTCCATTAGCCTAATCACCATGGCCAATAGTAACAGATGATGGAAACATCAGTTTACCTTCTAATCTAGATGGACAAACCTTCCATATGCTTTCTTGTAGAGTCCAAAATCCATCATGTATTCATTTCAACAAGCTTCCCACCAATTTTGAAACTCACTACATGATCTTAGGCCATCAGTACTTCATAGTCGAATGTAACTTGCAAACTTATTCTCTGATTAAAATGATGTCCTACTTGACTTTGATCCCAGGCAAAGTTCTAGAACAGATAATCTACCTGTCAATGTGTGTATGAACATTTTACAAAAGAACACAATAGCTGAAATACTGTTTAGTGTAAGAAAACTCAGAATGTTCAGACTTTTCTTAACTGACAAATGAAAAGTCCCTGTCCGATTCTCGGGGGCAATGGCACACAAATAAAAAATCAGTGTATGTATGCACTCAGAGAATTGCAGTGGAGGCTCTTTACTTACCAGTTAGGAATGGACTGAAAGTTATGTAGTTTCTTACACTAAGCAGCAGGATTCCAAGCAGTGATTACCAAGATCTAGAATGGGTTTCTCAAAAATCTGTTATATCAGACTAATCTTATCTCTTTTTCTGAAAACAGTCACATGTCTGGTAAAAGAAGAAACCACTATGGAACTAGTATATCTTCACTTTACCAGGAATGTTGACTGTATCTGCCACACTATTGTTATGGCCACACTGGTAAATTGTGGGCTAGATGATGTTTCTACTACGGTAGTACTGTATATACTCGACTATAATTCATCCCAAATATAAGTCAAAGTACCTAATTTGGACCTCTAAAACTAGGAAAATAGATTGACCCAAGTATAAGTCAGGGGTGGAAAATGCAGCAGCTGCTAGTGCATTTCAATAATTAAAATTCAGTAATACCTCAGATAACATTTGCATCAGATAATGCTAAAACCGCATAATGTTAAGCAATCTGGATAAAAAATTACATTGCATAACTTTAAAATCCTGTGGGATGCAACAGATAACGTTTGCTAAAGCCTGTGCTGGTTACAATGTATCCCTATGGAGTTTTAACATTATGCGATTCATCCCATAGGATTTTGACGTTATCCAATGCATGCATCGGATAATGTTAAAAATCGGATATCACTAAGACTTGTGGAACCAAGTTTCAGCATTATCTGGGGTTTTACTGTACATGAAAATATGGTAAAATTAATTAATTTAGACATTTGTGTGGGTATGTTTTTGAGTGTTTAAACTGACCCGAGTATAAGTCGAGTCCCATTTTTGGATCTCATTTTGGGAGCTAAAAACCTGACTTATACTTGAGTATATACGGTATGTTTATAGCTGGTTGACTGGCCAGATCCAAAATTTGCTCACCAACAGTTCTACATGATCCTGAAAAGAAGTGACAAGTAGGAATCTGCAAGGTTCTGTCCTGGGCTAAGTGTTGTTCAACATCCTAATAAATTATGTAAATGAGGGCATGGAGGGAGATGTTCATCAGATCTGCAAACAATGTCAAACTAGGAGAAGCAACCAATTCTTCAGATGGTTGAATCAGGAGTCAAGCGGGCCTTAACCAGTGGTGGGCAGCAACAGGTTCGCGCACCCCTGGGAGGGGAGGTAGTAAAATTGAGTGGCCTCTGGGCAGGGGGGTGGCAAAATTATATGGCCTTCAGGCAGGGGAGTAGCAAAAATGGGTGGCTACGCCCACCTCCCTGCCCTGCCAGGTTTTGTCCCTGCAAGTGGTTCAAAGTCTCCCTTGCTCAAAAGCCAGTGCTGTCTATGTTTGCAGATATATACATGGCCATATGGCAGGCATGACTAGATCGCCCATGACGTAGGCTCCATCCATGACGTAGGCTTCGCCCATGACGTAGGCTTTGCCCACGATGTGGGCTTCGTCCACAGTGTGGTAGTGAAATTTTTTGCTGCCCACCACTGGTCTTAACAGATATAAGAAGGTCAAAACAAACTGAGTTTCAACAGGAAAAAAATGTAAAATTCTACATTAAAGCAGGAAAAGTCAGATGTAAATATGTAAATATTTGACACCTGTCTTAGCAGTAGTACTTTTAAGAAAGGTTCAGGCGAAAGATTATAGCATCACAATTGCCAATTTGAGTGAGAGGCAGCAAATGCATATCTGTGCTGGAGATACATTTCAGTTATGCTACACATTTAGAAACAGAACAGCACATTGTGTGACAAAAATTGAAGTTCCTTATAATGTAGATGGGTTGGCTTGCTTTTTAAAGAAGATGATGATTTAGTAATTCCTACGGGAGGGAGAGAGAAAGACCAATTAAAAAAGAACTCAGGAAGAGACACTCTATTGGCTACCTGTAATCTCCATGGAAACAACACACATTGTTAGCCTCAGGGATGCTGCCAAAAATGGCCTCCTCTTGGGAACAGACACCCTCTCACATTGGCATATTCAGAAATATTTGCCATGTGGTTCTGAATTACAGTACTCTGCTGTAAGACTCCACGAGATTTCCTGCAGAGAACTAGGAACATGGATACACATGTGATGGCTCAATTCTCCAGCACTTGGATATGCTGAAGTGTAAGAGATGGGTCAGTTGCTACAGGGAGAAAACCAACTAAGGGACACAATAGCAGTTTGGTCATAATGGAGGTTGTGGAGAAGAAGGGAGGAGGTGGAGGCTCTACTAGCACAGGCTTGAAAAGATAAATTGGCAACAGAAATTAATACCTACAATCAAGTGCAACCGGATGGGGTCAACACACAGAATTCAACAGCTGCGAATGGAAAAGAGGGAGATGGCTTTCAACTCAATCCTGCAGTGGTACAAACAACTGCCATGACTCTGTCTCTAAAGGGGGGGGGGTCATAGTATTACCTTGGTGAAGGAGAGCAACAGAGTCTTTTGGCAACTTCAAAGCCCTGTTTAGGCATTATGTCTTAATGTATGAAGGGAAAGGGGTGAGCAAGACCCCATCACCATGTTCCCTCCGCTCCACCCAGAATTTAACCAGATCTATGTGCATTGACAACAAAAAATCTTTAAAAGAGCTTGCAACTATAATGTGGTTAAGATGCTGAACTTAATGACTGGAAGCTTGGCAGGTCAGCAGTTCAAGACCCGAGTACTGCACGACAGAGTGAGCTCCTATCTCTGTCCCAGCTCCTGCCAACCTAGCAGTTTGAAAGCAAGAAATAGCAAGTAGATAAACAGGCACCACTTTGGTGGAAAAGTAAACAGAATTTTGTGCACTCCAGTGTCTAGTCATGCCTGCCACATGTCCATGGAAACGTCTGCAGACACAGACAGCACTGGCTTTTTTGGCTGTAAACAGAGATGAGCACTGAACCCTAGAATCAGATACAAGTGGCTTTCGAGCAAGGGAAACCTTAACCTTTAACTATAATTACAATTACCTAAATATATTTACAGGACTCCTGGAATCCTGAAAGGCAAAGGTCCCAATCACAGAATCTTTCCCTTCAGACTTCTGCACTCATTACCTATTCTAATCATGTTATGGACATAGGAGGAGTTTCCCCCTACCTCTTTCCGCTACCCTATTCCTATCATTATCACAGTCCTCTCTATGCTCCCAGACATAATGCCTGAAAAGGACTAAAGACGATGGGTTAACACATGACCTCCTCATCCTACAGAAGGTTCTCTTCAGTAGAGCTTGGTCAACTACATTTACAAGCTCTGCTTCTGACCTATCAAATAAAATTTTGTTGTAGTGTGGTGCAAATCACTATGACGATCTACATCTTAATATACAGTAAAACCTCATATAACACTAAAACCTGGTTCCACAAGTCTTGGTGTTATATGATTTTTAGTGTTATCTGATGCATGTTAAAATCCTATGGGATCCATAGAGATACATTGTAACCACACAGGCTTTAGCGGTTGTTATCTGAAGCATCCCATAGGATCTTAATGTTATCTGATGCAATTCTTCCCCCCAGATTCCTTAATGTTATGCGATTTTAATGTTATTTGATACTAATGTTATATGAGGTATTACTGTACAGTATAGTATATATAAATCAAAACCCTGGTCAAGGTACATGTGTGAGCCTCAAATATAAAGCATGTCTCACTACTCTTCAGACAATACTTTTGGGGAGGGACAAGTATTGTATGGTATGAACAGACCCCTGGACTTCCTGGTTTCTGAACCAAAAACCATTAGAGAGTTTATGTGGGGGAGGCATGACTGCAATAAAAATGCCATTGAAATCAATCTTGTAACCAAGAGACAGAGATAATGTGGAGTGTGTAAACATTCTCCTCACCTTGACAACCAGACTCCATAGCAGCTGTACGAAACTGTAATCTTCAGGGAAAAGAGCATCAAAGGCACCTTCCATTCCTTCATATTATAAGTTTTTCTTAAATGCAAGCTACTATTCTGGATTCAGAGCGTTTTGGCATTCCACGGTCATCTTAAAGGCAAGGCTCCCCCTGATTTGCAGGACAACTTCCATGAAATGGCAATTGGCAGTTATCATGTCAGGGCAATTGAAATACATAAAGCTCCAGCAGCTGGAAGAATTGCCCTTTAGTAAATGTTTAACGTGAACAACACTTTGTTTTCAGCGACCATCACTATTCAGTTTAAAAACAAACGAACAGGAGTGGCCTTCGGAAAAATACATGAACATTGCAGCATGAAAGCTATATGGCTTTTGGAGCTGGATCTAACAAAGCGGGTGTAATCACAGCACTGGCATACAAAGTCATTGTGCCATTTTCAATAGAACTAGCTTTTCACTGCAGACACAGATGGTAAGAATTCTCCTTACCTATCTGTGCCCTGGCAAGAAATTATTCTGCTGCCGAGGATGCAGGAAGGCCATAATAATACAAAGAGACACAAAAGGTTCAAGTAATATATTCTAAAGATTCCAGTATCAGTGCAAAGGTGGAGGGGATAACATCAAAACATTCTTCAGTGGGCTAGATTCAAGCAGCAGAAACTCAAAAACAGGTAAACAAGTGGAATGCAATTGATGTGAAGCAGTTTAAAAAGTGGAGGTGGTGATGGGGTTCCAATAATAATAATAATAATAATAATAATAATAATAATAATAATAATAATAATAATAATAATAATAATAATAATAAGAAGAAGAAGAAGAAGAAGAAGAAGAAGAAGAAGAAGAAGAAGAAGAAGAAGAAGAAGAAGAAGAAGAAGAAGAAGAATTTCATGTCAGAAATTATTCTGTGTTGAAAGGATTTTTGCTGGAGAAACTCCGCTCCCAAATGAGGATCCTTTCATGTCCCCAAGATCTTTTCTCACCGAAGTGGTCCCTATTTATCTACTTGCAATTTCTTGCTTTTGGACTGCTAGGCTGACAGAAAATGGGACAGAGACAGGCGCTCAAACTGTCATGCAGTACCAGGGTCTTGAACTGCTGACCTGCCAGCCTTCCAGCTAACAAGGCAAGCTTCTTAACCACTGAGCCACCACAGCCCAAGATGTACAATGATAAGGCTGCAAAATTAATAAGGAAGTCTCCAGTTCAGGGGCCAAGGATTCAGAACAGGACAAGGATGTGTTAATATTTTGCATTAAGTTCAAAGGGCATAAAGTCACTCCTGTCTCAAGGGCCAACCAACATTCTCCTCCAAAACTAAATAATCTAAAATAGTAATCTAAACTAAATAATGTTGCTGCTTCTTTTTCCATTAACAACAATGACAGAAACAACTACAGTTGATTTAAGGAATAAATAGGTGGAGAAAATCTAGAATGTTTCCTTTAACATCCTTCATTCCTGCTGATGTAGGCTCCAGAGTGTCTCATTTGCACTGCCCAGTAAAAATGTTAGATTTCTCAGCTTCTTGTTAAAAATATTAGAATCTACACTAGGAAATATGGTTTTAGCATTTCTTGCTTCTACTCTATACTAAAAAGCCAAACTAGTACATTAGAGAGAGAGAGAGAATGCTAAAATAGGAAGTATAAATAGAGATAGGAACCCAAGGAAGTCAAGTAAAATCCATGAATTCCTAGCAGCTTCAACTATATTTGATTACTATTACAGTTAATACTTTGTTTTCACAATTAATATTTCGGTGTTTAAAGATGTTGTTGCTAAAAGGCAAATCTTAGATAGCCTCCTATTCAAAATACTTTCTCATAATTAATCTTAGTGCACCTGATGAGCAGATTCCTTTTCTTTAAAAGAAGAAATGGGGGAGGGGTATTTGACTTAGAGATCTTTGGACTCAGTAAAAGATATGCAGAACTTAAGACACATAAAGCTAAGATCAGCTGCCATGGTAACATAGTAACATAGTAACTAATCTAGATTGGCCCAGTTTTTAGCAGGGTGAAAGCTAGTGGGAGGGGATATAGATATGAGATAAGTACTGTATACTGTAAAGGTCGCCCTTGCTCGAAAGCCAGTTGTATCCGACTCTAGGGTTCAGTACTCATCTCTGTTTATAGCCAAAGAGTCAACACTGTCTGCATCTGCAGATGTTTCCATGGACATGTGGCAGGCATGCCTCAACACCGGTGTGTTTTACTTCCGCTTCCGGGAGCAACGAGGGCATCACGGACCGGATGAATCACAGTAAACCCATTTGTGTGGGTTCACAGGGTGCTTGGGCTTCTGGGAATTGAAGTCCAAGAACATCTGGAGTGCCAAGGTTCGCCATCACAGATCTATAGGCTGAGGTTGCTGCACCCACCCACCATTGTTACTGAACTAATCTCCACTGGAAAAAGACTGAATACCAAACAGCGGTCTTAGGTCATCACAAGGAGGGCAATTCTCAATAACTCAACCAATCACTGTCTTTTAATCTTGAGGGCCTATATAAAATGATTGTCATGCAGTCCCAGGCTAAAGTCTGAGGAGGTGGACCACTACACCACACTAGGTATCAATTTGATTATTATCCCACTTCAAAAACTTCCTTAAAAGTTGGCTTGTGGAAAAAAGTATTTATATACAGTAAAACACCGGATAACAATTGGATCGGATAACGCTAAAATTGCATAACATTAAGTAATCTGGGGAGGAGAATTGGATCGAGTAACGTTAAGGTCATATGGGATGGATCGGATAACAACCGCTAAAGCCTGTGTGGTTACAATGTATCTCTATGGAGCTTTAACGTTATCCGATCCATCCCATAGGATTTTAACATGGATCGGATAACACTAAAAATCAGATAACACCAAGACTTGTGGAACCAAGTTTTAGCGTTATCCGGTGTTTTACTGTATATGGCATCCTATTACTACAGCTTGAAAACTATATAGTACAGGAGAAACTTTATCACTTTATTTTGCTGAGTGGCTCTACTTTGGATCTGCTATTCAATTTATGGTCAATGAAAAGGCTCCTAACTCTTCATCAGATGTCTACAATAAACAGGCAACTATCATTTTCATACATATATACACCACAGCAGCTAGGAACACCCAACCAAACATACTATTTGATTAACTTCCACATAAGCAAAATACTTTTTTCATCCTTTGCACAGGAGTCAATGTATCTGTGATATATTTGAAGCACAGGACCACCCAAGCAGAAAGTCTTATGAACATAGGAATGAAACAGTCTATTCTTCCATCTTATCATAAAGATTGGCCTTAACAACAGTTGCTAAACAAAATGCTGAGATACATTATGCAGCTAAACTGGCACTGAATTCCATTTGAGATTATTTTCAGCCTTGCCCACTTTCCAGACCTTCTCCTCCACTATGTCTTCCTTGTCAGATAATCAAAAATCTACAGCAGTTTTAAAAATAAATAAAAACACCATATGGACAGAAGTGAGAATAAAATGAAGAGAAAATCAGCAAACTATGCACACTGTGCAAACAGAAATGGATCAGCTGTCAGAGACAGATGATGTAGCTTTTACTACTATCCCACTAGAGCAGTGGTTCCCAAAGTGAAGGACATGCCCCACAGGGCGACTTCAGTTCCCAGAAGCCTAAGTCAATATATTAGCTGATCAGTGCTTTGGGGAATTGACTAAGGCTTCTGGGAATTGAAGGCCAAAAAAACACACCAAAGGGTGGAAAACACTGCACTAGAGGGTCTAGATCAGGGGTAAGCAAACTTGGCTCTTTATGTATTTTTGGACTTCATGTATTTTGGACTAGATGGTATTGTAGACACAATGGGCACAGAGCTAAGCGAGTTGAGGAGGATGGTGGAGGACAGAAGTGCCTGGTGGACAGTGGTCTATGGGGTCACAAAAGGTCGGAATCGACTGTGCGACTGAACAACAACATACCTGCTGATCAGGGATTCTGGGAGTTGAAGTCCAAGAACATCTGGAGAGCCACGTTTGCTGACTCCTGGTCTAGACTGTTAAGAATTGTCAAATTCCAGCTTCTTCAGAATAATTTCTTTATTTTTCTACTCCTTATCTCTGAGCAGAAATGCTCCTCTTTAAGCACCCTCATTTTAACTTTTGTCTCTTGATATATTTTAAGTACCCCCACTTTAATTTCTGTTCCCTTTGGTGTTCTATGTTGGTCTTGGACTGTAATAAAGATTTGATTTGTTTGCCTGTTCTTCTAAATTCAGATTAAATTCCTAAGTAAAAACCTGCTACTCTCAGTTTTACCAAAAACAGCTTCAAATGCCAGTCATTCTCCGATACAGCTTTTATTTATTTATTTATTTATTTAGATTTATTATCCCGCCCCAATCAGGCGAACCTGACTCTAGGCGGCTTACAGAAAATTCATAAATTAAAACCTTGAGGTTCGAAATTACTTTAAAAAATCAATTAAAAAGAGATTTATTTCAGAATGTTAACCATAGCAAACACTTTCTTCATTTTTCCCTAGGCTGCAGGATCACTAGACTGGGAAGCGAATGAATCCAATAAGGATCCAGATGTTACTCAGTTGGACCTTGGACATCTGTGTGGATTAGGGCTGCGCCCTAAATGTAGCAAGATGAGAATGGAAGAGGCTAAAGTTGACATACTGGTGTCAACATTGAGTCTGGCCTTTGCTATGTAACACGCTGTATCCCTTTCTTACAAGCTGACAACGTGGACACATTATTACAAGGCAGCGCTGAACCATTTTCTGACGTTCTGAGTTATTATTATTATTATTATTATTATTATTATTATTATTATTATTATTATTATTATTATTATTATTATTATTATTATTATTATTATTATTATTATTATTATATTTCAATTTCTATACCGCCCTACTCGGTAGGACCAACTCAGTTATGGACACAAAAGCAACCTCTCAAATTCATGAACTAGATTTTTTTTTAAGGATTAAATTTCCTGGATTTTAAAAACAGAATAACAATACCAAATAGGCCAAAATTTCAAAAGAAGAAATCTGACAGCCTGATCTGCAGTACTTTACACGGTTCATGGAAGGACACAGATTGTTAAAACTTCCAACCCATTACACAAATCTATCTTGAAAGAAGTTCCAGTTAATTCAATTAGGCTTCCTTTCAAAAGCCTCACACAGGATTGCAATGCAAGTGTTCTGGGCACTTCCGTATGGTCAGCTGAAGAAGAACGTTTCCAGATAGTATGTTTGCAAGTAATTCTGCCTAACAGGAGGAATTCTGACAAAGTCCAAGGTAAGGGTGCAATTTTCATATTAAGAAGTAATGTACAACCATTCACCTCAGTGAGACTTATTCACAGAAACAGAAATGCAGGCTAGGCCGTGTTGAATTGAAAGGGGTTCACTTTGAAGTAAACATACACTGGTTTGTTCTTTCTACATATTTGAAAAAAGAAGAGAGGTATGAGGATGGGGAACTACTTGTTTTGCTGCAGGCTCAAGCCATTTCGGAGATGCTCCTGATCTCTGTCTGTAGCTCCGCTCTCTATCCCCTTCTAACTCTTGGTGGCTCCCCACTCTCCCCCGCCCCACTTCCCCCACTCTGCCCTTCTCTTTCTCTCTCTTTCCCCTCTCCTCCTGTCATGGCTCCCTTCTCTTTCTCTGCCCCAGTGGCTTCTTTCTCTCTTTATCAGAGGCGTAGCTACCGCCGTATCTGCCGTATCAATTATACGGGGGCCCCGGGCCACGGGGGCCCCCAATGTGCGTAAGCAAAACAAATCTTTACCCTTCCTAAGGGCCCCCAAACAAATTTTTATACGGGGCCCCGCCAAGGCACGCTACTCTTCTGCTCTTTATGTTCAATGACACGACTTTGCTAAGAATGCAACCCTAAGCTAAAAAGCTGAGTTCTCTCAGGTTCTAGTAAAAAAACTGGAACAATTCCTATCAAGAAGCTCCAATAGACATCTGCAATTAGTTATATACTGAACCATAGGGGGACTGTACTAGCTCTAGTGGTTAAGATGCTGAACTTGATGACTGGAAGGTCGGCAGGTCAGTAGTTCAAGATATGAGTACTGCATGATGGAATGAGCTCCTATCTCTGTCCCAGCTCCTGCCAACCTAGCAGTTTGAAAGCAAGAAATTGCAAGTAGATAAATAAGTACCATTTTGTTGGGAAGGTAAACAGTGCTGGCTCTTTGGCTATAAACAGAGATGAGCACTAAACCCTAGAGTTGGATATGACTGGCTTTTGAGCAAGTGCGACCTTTACTTTTACTTGCCACCCCATAGTGTAGTGGTGGTGAACCTATGGCATGTGTGCCAGAGGTGGCACTCGGAGCCCCCTGTGGGCAGCCATGTAGTCACTCCATCAGAGTTTGTCCCGCCCCTCTGCCCAGCAACCTAATGAGAGCACTTCCTCCCTCCCCCCAGCACAGAGTGCACTCCGCACCTCTGCCCAGCATCCCAATGGGAGCATTTCCTTCCTCCCCTGTTGCTGTGTTGGTACTTTGCAATAAATAAATGGGTTTTTGGGTTGCAGTTTGGGCACTCGGTCTTGAAAAGGTTCGCCATCATTGCCATAGTGCTTAGTGCACTCTCTGGGTGGTTCACAAGTTAATTAGTATTTGGGCCCAACATACTGGGTCCTCATTTTACTGACCTCGGAAAGATGTCTGGTTAAGATTGAACTGACAATGTTTTGGCTGCAGTAGCAGTTTAACCACTGCACCGCCAGGGCTCTAACAGGAACAATTTTATTTTGAGGGGGAATCATCTGTAAACTAAACATTTTAAAGACATCTATCTTCTACAATGGGTTAAGTTCAAAAGAAGAAAAGCTTGGAGTCAGAACATGGTACAGTGGCAGACATTTGAAAAATAACCATATACTGCCAAAAAAGTTTTTATGCAAAATGACTTCATGAGGGTGAGTGGGTTAGGTTAGGGAAACTTTGGATGAGTCAACAACTCTCTGAATCAGACTCTCTGAACTTCAGACAATAAATCCAACCGTGCCTCATATTTTAAGCATGATTTCCTAAGTGCAGTAATTTGAGGGCTACTTCAAACTAGGAATGGGACTTTTGCGTTTCTAGGACTCCCAGTCCCAGAATTGCCAGGAACATCCCAAATCTACTATAGAATTCTGGGATTAAGAGAGACTAGGAAGCAAGATAGACATCTGATTATCATTTCCTGCTTCACTACACATATTTTGATTGGGACAAAGGAGTTCTACTGCTTCCTGTGAGTCATCCTGCAGTTCTATAGGATGGGTAGTCAGTCTTGTTTCCTATTAGGCTCTATTTTTGTTGGTCAGTCCCACAGTCGACTCCAACCCTTTGCGACCCTATGGACCACTGCCCTCCAGGCAACCCCATCCTCCACCATCTTCCTCAGCCTGCCCAGCTCTGTGACCATTGCATCTACAATACCATCTAACCATCTCATTGTTGGCCGTCCCCCTCTTCTTTTGCCCTCCACCTTTCCCAGCATCAAGGCTTTCTCAAGTGAATCCTCTCTTCTCATTTGATGTCCAAAGTACTTTATAGTACTGTACTCTATAGGAGAGCCTTTTGTTGAAGTAGCCTTCCCATAGAGCAACACTCAGGAAGTAATGGGCTTTTCCCTCCTGGATGAAACAATTCCAGAATTCTGTCTGTGAGTTTCTGGGAGAATTCTGGGATTGTAAATCCTAGAGATATGAAAATCCTTTCCCTACTGTTCTTACCATCACCTCAAACAGCAGTGTATACTGCTGTTTAAGGTACCCCCTAAGTAATTATTTCCTGTCTTTTTAGTTCTTCTACAAATACTGTTTGTTCTTTATATTAAATTTAGACAAAGAATGCAGGCTTTTGGTAATGACCATTTGCAAAGTATTACCTATTCCCATTCTTTTTCCAACTTCTCAAGTATAAAGCCAATTAATTTCTTGGAAAAGTAAATATTGAAATATTTTTGTTAAGCTAGCATTTGTATTGGTTATCAGCACCTTAGCATTTAAAAAACAAAAAATAACTGTCAACATTTTTATATTCCTCAGGATTTTTTGTAGTTTTGAGATCCAGCCCAGAATTGTATTTTTATTGCACACATACACAAATAATCCAAACAAAAACATTCAAATTACTTGCTGTTCAGGAACTTTTGTATTCTGGTAACATGAGGTCAATAATCTCACCAAGTGGAATAGTGACCATAAAACAAATTACCTTCACTAACCTAAAAATTAAACATATTTAAAACATGTCTTTGAAAACTCTAATTCTTGTCATCTATAATGCCTAATAGGATTTTTTTAAAAGTATCTATTCACTTCCCCCTGTCCCATGTACTGACATAGTCCAAAGAAAAGAAATATTCTATGTAAACAATAGAAAACTTATGTCTTTCTGTGTTGGCTACTTAAGAACGGATGGATGCAGGAAGCTCACAGTCCACTGCAAGGATTAAGAAAACACTAACAGGGAACTCACACACTGTTTCAGAGACTTGAGCTGATTTAAATACCAAACCAGATTATAATGTGATGCTTGCAGAAAGGCCCTTGTAATACTTCAGTTAACTCCTTTTATGCCAACAGAGAGATGCCTGGGTCAAAGCAATAGAAGGAAGACCCTGTGTGTACATGTTACTCAACTCTTGTTCATAGTGTTAACACTAAGGGAGGATACAATTCTCATGAGTAAGAACTGCAATAGGCTCCACTGAACATAACTGAAAGAAAAAAACATATAGTTCTTGAACACAATAAAAAGGTTTGATAGCACTCTATTTGACTGGTAAAAAATGACAAATGCTAGGTTCTGATTTTATTTTATTTTATTAGCTTAGTGAAGGCCTGTATGGGCTGAAGGCTAACATTTGTTTGTGATTTTTTAGGTGTCTAATAGAGGTATCAAGCCATCCCCTGCTTTTGGACTGTGAAGAAAATAGGAATCACTTCAGAATGAATAGGCTTGAAAGGGCGTGTTATACTTCCACTTCCAGGAGCAACGAGGGCCTCGTGGGCCAGATGAATCGGTGCCTGGGGCCACACCCGGCCCCCAGGCCTTAGCGACCGGCTCCCTGAATAACATGATCGGCCCACAGTCCAAAAGGTTTGGGCACCCCTGCTTTATTTCAACTCATCTATCTTCCTGAACTGTAATGTTTTGTTTAATATATCTTCAAGCTGCCTTGACGAGACTTCTTCTGGAAAGGCAATCAAAAAACAACTTTAAATAAATAAATAAATAAATAAATAATGTAATGGACCGTTCCAAACACTGTACAGTCAAGGTTATCCTTCTCCATCTATCTAAGTGTGTTTACATACAGTATGTTTTCAGCCTGTGTAAAGTACATCACGTTCTACCATAAAGGACTGAGGCATTTCCTTTAAGAGATTGCTCCTGAATATCCTCTTAAAATTCAGGTTCCTATCATTGAATTATATTGCATTTGAAAGGAAAAGAACAAGTGGCAAGGGGAGGGGCAATTATTAGACAGCAAATAGAGAGGGGGAAGGTCTCTGCCTATGCACTGCATTAGTAGGACACCATGCAAAAAGCAGGATCTAGAAATAATAGATATTCATGTCATCAACACTGGCATTGTTTTCCAGAACTTCCTTTCTATGGCTGCATCCATTCATCAAAACACAGAGACCAAAAGGCTTGAAATGAAAAAAATAAAGTCCTCAAAGCATTGGGGGGGGGGGGGGAGAGCAGCAGCACACTGAACAAGAGCAGATCCTCAGAGTAACACTCATAATATCTGTACAATACTGTTATTGTTATATGCCATCAAGTTATCTCCAACTTATGGCAAACCTATGAATGAGAGATCTTCAAAATGCCCTGCCCTCAACAGCTCTACTGCAAGTTTAGTCGTGCTTTCCATCTGATACAATACAGTATTAGGTACAGGCTGTCGTTGCTCAAAAGCCAGTCATATCCGACTCTAAGGTTCAGTCTCATCTCTATTTATCGCCCAAAAGCCAGTGCTGTCTATGTCTATGTCTATATCTACTTGCAATTTCTTGCTTTCGAACTGCTAGGTTGGAAGGACCTGGGACAGAGACAAGAGCTCACTCTGTTGTGCATCACCCAGGTCTAGAACTGCTGACCTGCTGACCCCTTCCAGTCCTCAAGTTCAGTGTCTTAGTCACTAAGCCACCCCAGTCCCTCTAGTACAGTATTACACAGTAACAAATTATACGGAGAAAAGGGTTGAACAAGACAAATTAACAATTGTATCAATGCATGTCTACTCAGAACCAATTTCACTGCCTTCAATCATCTGGGACAAAACTTGTCTTAATTAATTCACTGTGTTTTATCTCTCTTTTCCCTAGCTAATGTAACGCATTGGGACAAAAAAGTGCCATGCCTTTTTTTCAGTAATCCACCATGCAAGGAAGCAGAAGCGAGATACTGTACTCTGGTTGTCAGTAAATTTTCCCCTTTCACACTGAAATTCTAGAAGCTGCACGAAATGCAAGATAAACACCTATAACTCAAATCCCTAAGCCTACATCACTGTACTGTTGGCCCTCAATGCTTTGGGATTCTCATTGGGTTATATTAGTTTTTCCCAAACTGGTGGACTTCAATTCCCAGAAGCCTAAGTCAGTAGAACATTGGCTGATCAATGCTTTGGGGAATCGACTTAGACTCCTGGGAATTGAAGTCCAAAAATCAAAGGTTGGAAAACACTGGGTTAGAGAATCATCTGGAACTCATCCAATGCATGCATTTTCATCTATGTGGATGAGGATCAGTGTAGTTGCGCTATGTGTAGTAGAATTCAGCACTGGTGTAACTTTGCATGAAAATTCTCAATAAACCACTTTGTTCCTCCTTTACATTTTGTTTAGTCTGTATGTTCTGGATTATATCATTGAGCAACAGAACAACAAATGTAATGTTGATACAAACTTTGTGAAGAGTCAAGAACAAGAATGGTCCTACCACTTTTCTAAGGCAGCCACAACATTTTATTTTTATTTTTTTGCTGGAGTTGGGGGTTCAAAAGAAGAATCTCCAAAATTACACACTTTGTTCAGAAGTTAATTTCTGGAGCAAAGTTTAGATTTTTTTTTTTTTTGTTTATCCCAAAATGTTAATTTAAAATACTGTAATAGGGCCAATTCCAGGTGACACTCAGTTCCCCAAACACAGGCAGCTTTTCAGAACTCTTTGCGGCTACAAGTTCATGCTGTGCTTCTGTGTCATATCCTCTTCTTACAAACAACAATCCTGCTCCAAATTCTTTCATGCTTCAACTCACAAGGCTTGATTTCACTTTTATGTTCTGTACAGTACAAAATACAGACTAAATACCATTAGCCAAGTGTGCAAATTAAGCACGTGTTTGCAAAATGGACTGATGTATATACTTTACTACTTTAGTTAAATTTAAGAGAGGGCACTTTTTTGTTATTTATCTTAATCCTGTGGAAGAATAAATATCTTTGACTTGCAAAAGATGCCAAGAACATAACTAAGTGCAGCAGGAGGCATTTCTTCTTGGCCTTTAATGAATTCCAGCTGGGCTTTCTTGTTGCACCATAGGTCAACACACACACACACACACACACACACACACACACACACACACACACACACACACACACACACACACACACACACACACACACACACACACTGATTAGACGGCACATCTACTCCAAAATCTGACACAGTTTTGGCAGAAGGACACACTAATATTTCAACATTGCCACCTCTTTTGTTTTTTTGTTTCTCTCTCAGATACTCTCTCCATTTCTCCTACCTTGCCACAGTTCTGTGGATATGCCAAGACGCTTGCATTCTTCATAATGGCCTCTCTTTTTTGTGCCAAAATTATTACTATTTCTGTGTATGTTTGTTCAAAGTGCTTAGTACAACCAGCTCTGGGACCATGCAGCAATGGTGATAAAGAATCTATAAGAATTATGCAAGTAGGTCGTCAGATAAAGGAAAGAGATGAAAGGGAGGAATGCACTTTTCATTCATCCCAATTTGGTTCAACAAAAATAGAGACAGAAAAATAAGTTTGAGAATCAACTATGAATAGATTAACAAAACCAGGACATTAAATAATCAAGGCATATTAAAAAGAAACCCAATGGTTTTTTTTCTGGGCAAAATTTTTTATTTATTTATTTATAAGCAACTGGAAAAGCCCAAGTGTCACTTCACCCTAAGAACTAATCTCTTCCAGTCATGCTTCTTCATAGCATCCCTTAATTTTCATTCACAAGCAGAGATATTTTATCACAAACTGCAGTCAATAATTAATATAATTTAGATTAAATTAGAAAATATTTCTAATTTAATATAGAATAATAGCATTTGCCCATATACCACTAAACAGAGAGATTATTTACTATGGAAGTGGAGTATTATTGCTCCTGGGATGTTCTGGGAAACTCATAGACTTGGAAAAATGATTCTTTCTCTATGTGTGCATAAACAATTTTTTTCAATGACTGTACCCCTCTTCTGAAGTCAAAAGACAGCACTGGAATGTTCATGGTATTCTATCCCAACCCAAAGCAGGAACTCACAAGGTCAGGGCAAACCAGACAAGGCAGCACATCGGACAGTAAGGGCCAACATTGGCACTCCAGGTGTTCTTGAACTTCAATTCCCAGATGCCCTGATCAGCAGGAGTGCTGATTTGGGCTTCTGGGAATTGAAGTCCAAGAACACCTGGAGTGCCAAAGCTGGCCCTCACTGACATAGAACAGCTTTGTCTAATAAGGTCTTACACCTGAAGAATTTCATGCATCAGTTCAGAAGCCACCCCTATACAAAAAGGAAATCCATAAATGGACAGGCTTCTTTCTGAGAAGCAGCTCCTTCCACATGTCTCCACAACAGACTGCACTCAGGTAACAGCAATGAGTACCTGAGGTATGTCAGGTAACAGTCAGAAATGTGACAGGAAAGGATTTGTTTAAGATGTAAAATAATAATTTTAAAACCTAGAAAGCAAACTCTGCCAGTCAAGAATATCAACATATTCTAAAACTACCTCCACTGCAACATAAGAATATGTAATGAAGAAGGATGGGGAAAAAATGTGATTCCTGAAATCATCAGAAGAGCACAACTATCTCTGAATATATGCTTAGAATACTCTAGATCCATAGGAACTTTTAGTTTAGATATCTAGTAAATTTTCTGCTAATGAATACCTTTTGCCATCTTTGGACTTTACTCAAATTTTTCTAGCCCAGTTCCTAGAGGCAGTATTAGTTTTAACATTCTTTGGCACCATATAAATGAATACTGCCAGGAACAAAGCCTGTAATTTTATTTTAAAAGATGCCATTATGGAGGAGGATGGAGTTCCTGAAAAGCAATTTCAAACTTTGTGCCTTTGCCTCACTAGTCATGTGTCACTCAATGGGTATATCAATGTGGACTACAGTGTATGTCTGAAGTGCTTCAAACAAAACTTTTTAGCTTCATGGGGCTTCACGCTGTATATTAAGAGTGTACTGACTACGTTGCCTATATTAGATAAACTCTAAGAACACTGAAGACTAGCAATTAGATTGTAATACCATAGTTACTTTTATTTTCCCATGTTTAGTGCAGTGTGTCACATGAAACAACAAGACCTAAGGACAGCAAGCCCTATTCAACCATTCACAAAAGCATTAATTTAAATGTGGGGATGGAGAATACTGGAGCTCCATTTCCCACCTGCTGCTGTCTCCACATGACTAGGAAACATGATTTTTCAGGATTCCCCAACTGTGTAGCAACAACTTTCCTCTTCAAGCAATAACAGGCAGGAAATGGGGTTACACTTCTCTCTCTCCTTGCTTACTTACAAACTGGCCCCTTCTGGAACACCTGAATAAGGCTCAACATTTCAAAAATCTCAAATCCAAAATTCCCTTTTCATATATTGTTCTCCGATCTTAGTCTGTAGTGTATTAAATTTTCAACAGAAGTTTAAGCAGAGGAAAGCTCTTCCCAAGGGTAAAAAGTCAGTGGATTAAGAGTTCTCGAAGTTTGAAGCAGAAAAATGCCCATTTACACAGATATATACTTGACAACACCCTCAAATTTGCAAGCAAACATTTGGTTTTTCACCATGCTGATGATGACTAGTTTCATCCTATCCTCCAACAGACCAAGAACAGGAAAAGGTCAAGCAAGCCATATCCTCATGATAGGCTGTATCCAAGAAGTAGCAAGGCAGGAAAAATTGCCTGTTTCCTCTTGCATTAACTTGCTTTGCAGCAAATGTAAGTCCTTTCCTGACTAGTAGATTTTTTACTGCCAAAGAAGCTGTTCAATCTTTTACCGCAACAGCAGCCTGACTACTTTCCCAAATGAGAGGATAAAAGTTGCTGTATCAAAGAAAGAGACAGCCAGACAATGGTAAGATGTGGAGTGTGAGCAAGAGGAAACCAGGTCTTGAGAGACTGGAAGAAGCCACAATGGGATAGAAAGAAAAAAGAAGGAATATAAGATAGCACAGAAGGTGAAAGGTAACATAAGGTTTCACCTGCAAACCCTCTTCACCAACACACTAAACTAGGTCAGCACATTAGTAAGAGTCAACTGTACAGTGATTTAAGCTTAGGGATTTGAGTTACCGTATATATTCAAGTGTAAGCCTACCCGAATATAAACCGAGGTACCTAATTTTGACCTGAAAACACAGGAAAATAAATTGACCTGAGTATAAGCCAAGGGTGGGAAATGCAGCAGCGACTAGTGAGTTTCAATAATCAAATTACATGAAAATATGGTAAAATTAATTAAATTGCTGGCACATCTCAATCTGGCATGGTCTTGGGACCCTCGTGGTCACTGACCTGAGTATAAACGGTGTCCCCCTTTTGGGGCTCATTTTTGGGGCCAAAAAACTTGGCTTATACTGAAGTATATAAGGTATAGGTGTTTATCATGGATTTCATGCAGCTTCTGGATCAGTTTTGAGCAACTTTAATATACCCATCCATTTGTCTTCATTATGAGACTGTGATGGCTCAGTGGTTAAGAAGTTCAACTTGTTAGCTGGAAGGCCAGCAAGTCAGCAGTTTGAGACCCAGGTACTGCATGACAGATTGAGCTCCTGTCTCTGTCCCAGCTCCTGCCAACCTAGCAGTTCGAAAGGAAGAAATTGCAAGTAGATAAATAGGGACCACTTCGGTGGGAAAAGATCTTGGGGACATGAAAGGAGCCTCATTCAGGGGTTCCCTGAGCAGAGTTCCTCCAGCAAAAATCCTTTCAACCCAGAATAATTTCTGACAAACCTTGTCAGGAGATCTTTGTGTAATTTATATAGAAGTATGTCTATCTGTACAACTATTTATTGCTGCATCACATGAACATAGCAAGAAAGGTTTTCATTAAAAATGGGTCCTTTCTTTGGGGTGATCTGACTTAAAATAGAGGCTCTGAAGAAAACGATCACTTAGAAAGAAAAAAGAGAGTAGTATGAAAGAAAGAAAAATAAGTGTACAGAGAAGACAGATGGCATTGAAGCAAAAATGAGACTCACGAGATTTTAACCCAAGCTAAACACTGACTGGTTATATAGAAATATAGCAAAACCATTTGCCTAATTAATTGAAGTGAAACACCAACTTTATAACTGACACCTTCTAACCATACAAGAATAAAGTAATGTTCTGTTTCTTAAATCAACTTGATTGTGTTTCCCTGAGAAATTAAGTTGAAGGATCTTAAGGAGAAATTAATATGCATTATGTAATGGTGATTATTCATCCCATAATATTTTGCTATACAACAGAAATATATCAGAAAGGTCTGTTAAAACTACCATCCCCTTGAGACAAAACTCACATGGAAAAAGAAAGCAAGATTTTTGTTTTTCTCAATGAAGTCTACACTTAGGGAAGTGATTAACTTTGTCTCCTAATTATCTCTTAGTTGCTAAATAAAGAACCTCTTTGACTTTCCACACTCCAAAAACATTTCTGAGCTAAAACACATTTCTTGCAGTCTCTCACATCTCAGCCAGGTAACAACTACTTTTCCTACAAACTGGCACCCCAATTCATCATCATCTTCTTCTTCATTAGCACCACCACCACCACCAGCGTCAACAAGCAAAGGACTTGCCCTATGTTTTAAACACATGTGGCAGGGAGGAATTTTCTATCATGCTAAAAGTAATGACATTTGGCATTTTTGCCAGGCATTAACTCAGTTCTGGTTTTCCACAAGTGGGTAGCAGCCATTTTCTTACATTCCTTACTGGAGATGAAAAGGGGGGGGGGGCTTTAGGAAAATAACTACTTTTATCTGGATAGTCAAATCCAAAGAAATGACAGTTAATCTTTCTGAGTGTCCATTTGGCTCCCAATATATCCAAATCTGCATGAGAAGAAAAATGAAATACTGCATGGATGAGCCCAACATAAATAACTGTATAGATTATATTTTAAAAGCATCTCCCCAAGAGACCCAACTGAGCCCTCCTATTATTGTTTAGTACCACCTGAACTGCTAGGTTGGCAGGAGCTGGGACAGAGACGGGAGCTCCCTCTGTCATGCAGTACTCGGGAATTGAACTCTGACCTTCCAGTCATCGAGTTCAGCATCTTAACAGTTTGAAAGCAAGAAATTGCAAGTAGATAAATAGGTACCACTTCGGTGGGAAGGTAAACAGTATTTCGTGCACTCCGGTGTTGAGGCACACCTGCCACATGACCACGGAAACATCTGTAGATGCAGACAGAACTGGCTCTTTGGCTATAAACAGAGATGAGCACTGAACTCTAGAGTCGGATACAACTGGCTTTCGAGTAAGGGTGACCTTTACCTTTACTACCTGAACACAAGCACTTAATAGACTCCTTCCTTTCATATGTCATGGAAACTGCATCTATAAGATCTTATTCTAGGAAATTAAAGTTATTATGAAATTGATACCCGCAAAGTCCTAGACAGGGAACTTCATTTCTGCACAAGCAGGAGTGGTTACTGGTACTGGAGAGGGTAAGTAATAGATCCAAAATATGACTAAACTCACAAGCCAGAGATACTGTATTGGTAATGCTGCACTTCTAAGTCAGATATGAAACTGCCAAAATGAAGGCACCTTTTGATGAGTTCATTCTGCAGTTCCTTTCACCTGACCGAGTGGGAGACAGATTAGCCAGCAACACAAAGTTGCCTTGCCAAGGGTACGCCCAGTTGTGGTTCAAGAATACCACAATCTTTGAGGAGGCTCTTTCTGTGTCCCCAGAAAATCTCTTATAGAGATGCATGGGACCAGTTAAAAGTCCTACCCCTCACTGGATCAATTAACACCCACTTTTACAGCTTCAGGGGGGGAAACCCTGAGAAGGAACTAAGAAGAAGGGAAGTGTGGAGGCCACAACACATCTTCACTATTCAATCTTAATAAGCTTTGCATTGGCCCTGGTGACAGAAAGGCACACAGTAGCCTCACCATTATGAGGCTGATGTCAGCAACAGCAGTTCTGCTATAGACAGGAAATGGATGGGGGGGGAGCTCCTTTATTGCCCAGCAGGGAGTTAAGAGGCCTGCTTGGCTCCCAGCCTTCCCACAAACATGTTATTGCCCTTCAATGTTAAAAGGGAAAAAAAGGGAAAGGATCAGAAACAGGAAAACAACTCTTTGCTAACTTTATTAATATATGTAGTTGCTTTGTCATGTGGCTGGCAAGCTCTGGTTGCTTCAACATCCTATCTTTCCTGTCTCCCTTTCCTCTGCCATTCTCCTCCTCCCACATGTAATGCTGTGGTCTTAATGTTGGAGCAGGAAAAACCAAACAGCCTACTGCTTTATTAATACTGGTATCATTCCTAACCTGTTGCCAGCTCAGAGTTCTGCCATTTCAGTCACTTTTTGGGGCACAGTATGGTATGAAGTAGGGACTGTGGTAGCTTAGTGGTTAAGATGCTGAACTTGACGACTGGAAGGTTGGCAGGTCAGCAGTTCGAGACTTGAGAATTGCATGACAGAAAGAGCTCCCATTTCTGTCCTAGCTCCTGTCAGCCAAGCACTGTGATGGCAAATGTTGGCACTCCAGATGTTCTGGGACTTCAATTCCAAGAAGCCCAAGCACCTTGTGAATTCACAAGAATGGGTTTACTGAGATTAATCCAGTCCACGCTGCCCTTGTCACTCCAGGAAGCGGAAGTAAAATGTGCCTATACAGTTAAGACTCTTCCAGGTTAACCCTTCTTCTGTACAGGTGCGCTTTACTTCCGCTTCCAGGAGCAATGAGGGCAGAGTGGGCCGGATGAATCGCAGTAAACCCATTCGTGTGGATTCACAGGGTGCTTGGGCTTCTGAGAACTGAAGTCCCAGAACATCTGGAGTGTCAACATTCGCCATCACGGACCTAGCAGTTTGAAAACAAGAAATCACAAGTCGATAAACAGGTACCGGTTTGGTGGGAAGGTAAAGAGCATTTCATGTCTAGTCATGCCTGCCACATGTCCACGGAAACATCTGCAAATGCAGACAGCACTGGCTCTTTGGCGGTAAACAGAGACAAGCACTGAACCCTAGAGTTGGATACGACTGGCTTTCAAGCAAGGGGTCATTCTTAACCTCTTGCCAGCTCAGAGTCCTACTGTTTCAGTCACTTTTTGAGGCGCAGTATAGTATGAAGTAATCAGATGATAAGAAATCTCAAAAGAAGAAAATATTTCTGTTTGGACTAAACTCCCAGAATCCCACAAACGGTAAGGAGACTGACAGTTTAATGACTAATTACCAAGAGTTTCATGACAAAACCATCTCTGCAAGCAAGATGGTAGGCAGGGGAGGTATCATCTCTATTTAATCAATGCACATGTCTAGTAGACAAATTCCTATCAGACTTCTAAATGGTTTTTTCTCAATCTACACATATTGGAAAAAACAGCCACACAGAAAGCCTCACCATGGGTCCAATTATTCTGCTGACAATGGCTGCCAGCTAAGACTCAAAGGAAGGGTGTGTCAGAACACACAAAGACTGACACAAGGAGGGAACTGCCGAAGAGTTGCACCACAGTGAGAAAATGATTGTGCAAATGAACCACAGGAAGCTTTCACATGCCAGCTATTTGTCTGCTTGTTGTACCTAAGGTCTTATTGTGGGGACTGGGGAACTAAGCTATGGGATTACCTTGCCCAGTATTTATTCCTAGCCTAGCACTTATCTTGTGCTTAGGTAACTGATTTGTAAAACCAAATAAGATTAAAGCAGCAAAGTCACCATGCACTTTACTACTTCAGAAGCAATCATCTGTTCCTCTGTGCTCAAGTTATCTAAGCAGTTAGGATTTAAGAAAAGTTAGTATGAACCAAGGAAGTAATGGAAAACACTCCTCTTCAGAGAGCTTTTAAATCAAGGTCATCAAATGACCAATGTGACAGCTGCTTGTTTCACACAAACAGTACCGCACACCATTCTGAGACAAAACTGCTTGAGATGTCAGCAAATCACCACATCAGTCAAGTAACATGGAAGTCAAAACAGAATCAACCAGTGGTGCTTAATCCTGGGAGGCACAGGATGGGAATAAAAGCTGTTTCAGGATAGATACCCAGAAATTCTTCACGACCCTTTCTGGATGCACCAAAAATGTTGCATACAACAACAACGGCAACGACAACCATACCCCCATGAACTGAAGTATAAATGTATTGTGTATGGACAATGGTATGCTTAAGCAAAAAGGCTGTTGAATGATAAAGACTTTATGGCAAATGCAACTGTCCTTAGAGCTCTGAAGTATCAAGTACCTGTACTGTAATTACTAACATTACTTCATTTGATCCCCTCTGGATTGAGAGTTCCACGCAAGGCAGTTGCCACACTGTTTCTATGCATGATGGCTCGTATCGTCTTACCACGGTGGCCACTGTACCAAGGCCAATGGAAACATGTATACATCTCTACAGATTGAGCTGTAAGTGTGCTGTAGTTTCTGTGCTTTGAGTTCTTTCAATATGGCTACCAGATTAGTGTGACACTGGACAGTTGAGCAGCAGCTAGTTATCACTATGCCCTAAAGCAGTGTTTCCCAATGTGGGGGCCATGCCCCACAGGGGGACTTCAATTCCCAGAAGCCTAAGTCAGTACATTGGAATGGGAAACATTCCAGTACAAAGGATGGGAAACACTGCCCTAGAGAAAATTATGATTTAACAATAGTCAGTGGTGAATCTTTCTCATGCTATTTTTCAGCATGGAGTGGCAAACGTTCAATAAACTCCAAATGCTAAATGCCAGTAGTACAAGAATGGGCAACCTATATTTTTGCCCCCCAAAATAGTTTTTTTAAAAAAATACCTCCAAAAAAAAAACAGAAATAAGTGGATTATCACTTCTGGTTTTTATTTTGGATGACAAGAAACCAGGTAACTTTGCCCCCATCCAATTTTTTAAAAGCAAAGCTTTGTCACTCAAGGATGCTTTTGGAAGCTGAAAATAATTGTTCAGAAACATTTATTTCTTCAAGGTTTGGGAAATGGGCACCACTTATTATAGAAGCCCTGGTGGCATAGTGGTTAAACTGCTGTATTGCAACCAAAAGGTTGTGAGTTCAATCCTAACCAGGCATTTAAGGCTGCCTCAGCCTTCCATGCTTCCAAGGTCAGTATCCGCCATGTTGGGGGCAAAATGCTAATTAACTTGTGAACAGCCCAGAGAGCGCACTAAGCGCTATGGGGTGGTATATGAGTGCGATTGATTTGCTTTTGCTTTTATTTTGTCACCGTATAGGAAATGGACAGCATTTTGGGGCTACAGCCCACCAATTTTCTCTTCCTCCAAAAAAAGAGAGTGCCTCTCAGCACAGAGAAAAGTACATGGCCAGCAACAGAGGAAATACTCATCCAGACCTATCTGAGCCTTGTGCCAGCTCCGCCAGTGAGCCACTAGTGAAGTGCCTTGGCTGCCACCTAAATGACTCCTAGTTCTGGCTGAGTTCCGAGCAGGCTTCATTACTCCCAACCGGGGAATACAAGGGAAAAGCAAAAGCATTTCTAAAACCACAGCTGTGTCCTGACCTGGTTTAGCTCCTTTTCCTCTTCCTTGGCCAGCGATAATGGGAGCCGTATTTGGACAAATCTGAAAGGTATGAGGCTCAGAAAGGTGGCACATGTAGATTTGTTTGTGTTCCCCAACTGGGAGTTTTGCATGGCAAACGCTCAACGTTGCTGAGAAGGAAAAAAGGGCCTATTATGAATTAGTTGGATGCTAAAAGGTATGTCATCCAGCTAATTCATAATAGACCTTTTTTTTCCTGCTAAAAGGTACCTGAGGGACTGCGGTGGCTTAGTGGTTAAGATGCTGAACTTGACGACTGGAAGATCAGCACTTCGAGACCTGAGTACTGCATGATGGAGTGAGCTCCCGTCTCTGTCCCAGCTCCTGCCAACCTAGCAGTTTGAAAGCAAGAAATTGCAAGTATTGTAGATAAATAGGTACCACTTTGGTGGGAAGGTAAACAGTGTTCTGTGCACCTGCATAGTTTCTAGTCATGCCTGCCATGTGTCCATGGAAATGTCTGCAAATGCAGACAGCACTGGCTCTTTGGCTATAAACAGTGAAGAGAACTGAACCCTAGTGTCGGATACGACTGACTTTCGAGCAAAAGTGACCTTTACCTTTACCTAAAAGGTACCTCATAGTCACTGAATGTTTTGGCCGGTAGCAACTGAAATGGAGGTCGTTACTCATGGTAATTACAAAGTAATATTCTATCAAGTGCATAAGTAAAGTTCCGTAAATGCTACTTCAGAAGTTGGGTTTTAGAAGATTTCTGTTTACTACATAGCAACTCAGAGCAAATTTTAATCTAAAATGAGAACCATATTCATTATAACATTCAGAGAATGTGTAGTTTCTACAATGACCTGTCTACTTATACGTGAGTTAGTTTTTAAAAGAAAATTTGGAGGAAACTGAAAACAACTCTTATTATTCTTGCTGAATAATAAGGGATACTTTGAAATCAAACACATGAAAGCTGCTTGACAGCAACATGTTAATTCACAGAGGGAACATGCAGAGATTACTTTATAAAGAAGACATCAGCATCAATATTTACTGTACACTTAGGAGGGATCTATTTAGTGGGAAGTTTCTGTGTGATCCTAATAATGTCTTTAGGGATTGCGGTGGCTTAGTGGTTAAGACACTGATGGCTGGAAGGTCGGCAGGTCAGCAGTTCAAGACCTGATTGCTGCACAATGGTCTGAGCACTTGTCTCTGTCCCAGATCCTGCCAACCTAGCAATTTGAAAAATTGCAAGTAGATAAATAGGTACCACTCTGTGGGAAGGTAGCAGCATTCTGTGCATTCCAGGATCTAGTCATGCATGCCACATGTCCACAACAATGTCTGCAGAAGCAGACAGCACTGGCTCTTTGACTGTAAATGGAGATGAGCCTAGAGTCACATATGACTGGCTTTTGAGCAAGGGCAACCTTTGCCTAAGTATGCCTTTGGATCCTTTCAGAAGTTATCATAATTTCTAGAAACAAGGGCTGATGCTCTCTAGGCAGAACAATGGTAACATGGGCATTTGTATTTATATTTAAGCATTTTAAGCATAAGAAGAGTAAGTTTAACAGAATGTATTTGAAAGAAAGGTTTAGTTTTGACTGGATACAAAGCTGCAGCCTTTATAATACGGTATTTTCAAATTTCATGTTAATCAATGTTACATTTCAAAAGCTACACTTCTTAGATTAAAATGCTCAAATATAAATACAAAGTTTGTTTTACAATGTATGTATCTAACTATGGCCGTATGTTACGATGTAAAGTGCTGTGTGTCTTTACATGCTCCATGTCTGCCTTTACTGATGCAGAATGTAAGCTTTAAAAGGAATGTAGCAGGATTTGGCTGAAATCCTGTTGCATAGCTTGATATGTTGCAACTAGAATTAGTCCACTGAATCAATGGAACTGTCAGATGAGTTACTCGCCAAACCCCACTGACTCAATGAGCATACTTCAGTTGCAACTTACCGTACTATGCCAAGCAACAGGATTTCAGCCATTGGGTTGATAAAATGTAATATATTATGTTGGACTTATGTGACTATAAGGCTCTCTCTCTCTTTTGAACACACTACTTTATTAATTATTATTATTATTATTATTATTATTAAACTTATATGCCGCCCTACTCAGCGAAAACTGACTCAGGGCGGCTCACAACACAATCAAACACAATGCAACAATTCAATAGAACAATAAAATGTCACAACACAATGAAATATCATACATCAATAATTCAAACAACAGAATATCATTTAAGTCTTTTGACAAAACATACTTTGACTTCACAGCCAAATCAGAAACTGAGTGCGCTTGTCAAGTCTTCTTTCATGCCTAGGTCAGACTTTAAACAGCCAAAATGAAACCACCTTGTGATGAATTCATTCTGTAGTTCCTTTTGCCTGACCTAGTGTGAGAAAGATTACCCAGTAACACAAGGTTACCATTGCCCAGGATACGCCCGATTGTGGTTTTTTGGAAAAAAATGTTTGAGAAGACTCTTTCTGTGTAACTTTCAGAGCTTGTCAAGTAAAACAGTTTTAAATTGTGATACAAAATCCTACTTTGCATGGGGGAAACAAACCTTGCTATCTATCTGCCTATTAGTCTAGTAATTAATCTAATACCCTATCTTCCTCACAGTGCAGGTGCCAAAAACTCACATCCTGAATTAATACAGTTATGCTAGAAAAGAATATAAGTTATAATATTAAACCAAAAGTAAGGCCACATTAAAGACAAGCAATGATTTTTTAAAAATTTAAAGAAAAAAGAAAAAATGTACATCATTCTCCATTAAAAACTCTTTCTCAAAAGCCACTTAATGGCCAGAACCCTGTGTAAATAGAGATGGCTTTGCCTGTATTGGAAGGAAAGAAAAGGAGTGACCAGGATGTAGCTTCCCTCAGAAAGGGGTTCCATAGCTTCGGAACAACCACCAAGGCCTTCTCTCATGTTCTCACAAATGTACCATTGAGAGGACAAATAAAAAGACAGACCATTGGCCCGTTGCTTGGTGTACCATGTGACCCAAATCAGTGAGTCCACATCAAAGGTGGGCAACACTGAATATCACACCAATACAGAGGTTTCCAATCTTAATGTTCTGTTTGAAAATGAAGCTTAATGAAATTAATTGCAACTGTTACAAGCAGAAATAATTAAGGAAATGCTAAAAAAAAATTCTACGTTTTGCTCATATTGGGAAAAACATATTAGTCCTAGTCAATTTTTCCCAAGGTGAGAAGAAACCATCCTCAACTAGATTAAAAGCTTGCAAGTAATTAGTTAGTTGCAATTACATTGTTTCTTCAGTAACCCGGAGGTATTATTACCTTATATTACATCACACTATATGAGACTATAGCATAGGTCATTCCATTTGTGGTATGGCTGTAAAGTTTTAGTTATTTTTATATTACAGAGTATAAGCCTCACAAAATGGTGGAGGAATATTAAATAGCTCCATCATGAACTCATGCTGCTGTCTCATCTGCTTTAGGTGCTAATAATGAGTTACCGTCGGTAGAAAGAGAGCTACTTGTAGCATTAGTGTGTTTCAGAAGTAACTAAGGAATAATTATTCTACTTATTTTTAAGGAAACAGAAATTAAGATGTTATTTTTAAATATATCTCTAACAGCAACTAACTAGGTTTTTTCAGGGGGGAGGGCAAATGGCTTATAACTATAGTTGCAACTATTTTTAAAAGCAAATTCCTGATGTTTGAAAACAACCCAATAAATCATGTGCCAAGCCTGTAAGCAAAAGCATTTCTCAACACATACATTGTTAAGTATGTGGCTTACCTCAAGGAGAGGAAGTCTCAAAAGCCAGATGTCATAAGACCTGCAGAGCGAGGTTATTACAGTAAATATAACTCTCCGGAAAGAAGCAACTGACAAAACTAAGAAAATTTAATCATTTGGAGTAGATCTCCTGGAACCTCACAATGAGCATGGTTAGGTAAAGCCCACTAAAATAACCTTTCCAAACTCTGGTTCAGAGCACGGCATACCACACCCTTGGAATGAGAATTTGGTGAGATGAATGATCACTGAGAATTTGACTTAGCACTCAGACCCCAAATCTGCCTTACTTGGTTTGCATCTCTGGGCAATCAAGATACTGCCATCTAGGCCAACATTTCAAATTCAATAGCGTCAGGTTACACAAAGAACATAAAGACAATAGTATTACAGTACTTTGCATTTCTGAAGGAAAGCATAAAAGAAATGCCATTTTTCATCTAAGTTCAGAAGCATATCAAACATTTTGAAGTAAATTTGGTGTTGTTACTATACTGTGAGTCCCGAACTTGAGAGAAAGGTGGTCTGTATATTAAATATATACATACTGTACTTATTGAACCTCCATATTGAGAGCAATTTTACATCGACAGAAATAGGGACATAGATGTAAGGGACCAAATGGAAGGAGGCTAACTAGGTAGAATTGAGTCAAAGGGTGACAGGAATTGCTTAGAAAGTAAGGTAAAGGTTTCCCTTGCTTGAAAGCCAGTCGAATCCGACTCTAGGGTTCAGTGCTCATCTCTGTTTCAAAGCCGAAGAGCCAGCGCTGTCTGCTTCTGCAGACATTTCCATGGTCATGTGGCAGGCATGACTAGACACCAGAGCTCATGGAACACTGTTTACCTTCCCACCAAAGTGGTCCCTATTGATCTACTTGCAATTTCTTGCTTTCAAACTGCTAGGTTGTCAGGAACTGGGACAAAGATGGGAGCTCATTCCGTCCTGTAGTACTCGGGAATCAAACTGCTGACCTCCTGCCTTCCAGTCAGCATCTTAGCCACTTAAGCCACTGCAGTCCTCATTAGATAGTAAAGTAGAATTGTATCATCCCAACCTTTTGTAGACCTGAGATGCCATCAAAGAGCAACAATGGGATTTGAATCCCTATACAGGTATGCCCAAAGTTACCTTTTGGGACTATAGCTTCCTGACTGCCTCAACCAGGAGGGTGACCTGCTATTCTTATTAAACAATTGCTTCTCCAAGCTCTGTACCTGCTCAGCTGAAAGACATTTTAAAAAGTTTAAAAGTAAGCTTTTGCCTGTATCAAATGTTTTAGAATAATTAATAACCTCACCTGACCTTGACCATCATGCAAAACCCACAATTCTTGAACACACACACCCTGCCCAGAGCACACATCAAGAAGATATGAATTAGATATAATGTACAAGAGAAACCCACTGTGTATCCACTCTCCTGACGGCTCACCCATCTGCCACCTGGAAAATGTAACCCAAGAGGATTCCCTTTGTCCTAGTAATCTGGCTTATTTGTTGGCAACCTTATGAGAATTCATAATGAAATGCAGGGTAATATGTTTCCTTTTTTTTTTTTTTTTTTTGTTCAGTCGCACAGTCGATTCCGACCCTTTGCGACCCCATGGACCACTGTCTGCCAGGCACTCCTGTCCTCCACCATCCTCCTCAACTCACTCAGCTCTGTGCCCATTGTGTCTACAATAGTAAATTAAAAACATCCCATGTTATGTGTATCCCACAGGGCTTGAAATACATCCTTTCTACTACTGATTCCCCATCTCTTGTCCTTTTCCATTTCCCTGCTTATCTCATAGCAAATCCCTTTAGCTTTCTTGGTCATCAGTGTGCCCTCTGTGGCTCTCTTGAAAGTCATTATACAGTTGTACCTCGCTTAAAGAGCATAATGTGTTCCACAGGATTGCTCTCTAAGCGAGTTTGCTCTTTAAGCGAAACACCATTGTAAATGACCAATTGGGGGGGGGGGATTGTGAACTCCGATTTATTTGTTAAGCAAGTTTTGGGTTGGTTTTATTTGTTAAGCGAAGCGAACATTCAGAGAAAATTCTGCTCTTTATGAGAGTTATTCTTTAAGCGAGACGCTCTTTATGCGAGGTTTGACTGTACAGTCATTCTTCTTTTACATTAGGTAAAGGTCACCAGTTGTATCTGACTCTAGGGTTCAGTGCCCATCTCTTTTTATAGCCAAGAGCTAGCGCTGTCTAGGTTTGCAGACAGTTTCATGGACATGTGGCAGGCATGACTAAACATCGGAGTGCACGGAATGCTGTTTACCTTCTCACTGAAGTGGTAACTATTTATCTACTTGCAATTTCTTGCTTTCAAACTGCTATGTTGGCAGGATCTGGGACAGAGACAGGAACTCACTCCATCATGGAGCACTTGGGTCTCAAACTGCTGACCTGCCAACCTTCTAGTCATCAACTTCAGTGTCTTAAACAGTAAGCCACCGCAATCCACTTTCTTTTACATTAGCTTGTTGCTAAACCGGGAGTAGCTAGCTAAAACAGTTGTTCTTGCAAATTTAAAAATTCTATACACCAGTTTTTTGGGCACAACAATCCTACATGAATGGCCATATAGTGATGTCACAGCTTGAAACAGCTTTCATGGATTTCCTTCCTGGGAGCCTAATCACTAAAGAAGAATAACTGTTACTACTTCATCTTGGAAAGACATGATCAATGAACAGGATATCTGGAAAGAATGAATACATTATTTCCTCATTTTTGAGTCAAGCCTACCTTTATTGGATCACTACACAATCTCTTACTAACTCATAAAAGACATTACTGTCTGCAGCGTTTTCCAAATAAGAGGCATCGCCATGTTTGGCAACATTGCACTAAGCAGTCTTCTACAACAAGGCCTCTCTGGAACAGGACTTCATTTGCCTGTAAATGGTTTTTGGACCCTGTGAAATCAATTTTTAAAAGTAGTGGTTAGAGGCATAAGATTTCAAGAACCACCTACTATACAAACTGTAGTTCCCTGCCTATCTGCACTATACTGTCACTTTATTAGCATGGGAATTTTTCCAAGTTTCCCTATGTAACAATAAGAAAGGTAGCCTATCAACACTCTGCAATGGTACTTTAGATAATATTTAACTAAGAATGATATGCTAAGGAGAAGACGAGAAGAGAGTCGAGCAGTTCAACTGACAAAAACTTTCAAAATATTTTGGAGTGAAATGGGAAAAGTATATTAATCCTGCAACACCAACCCTCAGAGCAGCAGCTGTATACAAACTGGTTAAAATTTAGAATTAATTCTCTTTACCATTTCCCTTTTCTTTCTTCAAAAGCTTATCTATATACAAAACATGCCCGCACAGCCATGGTGGAAAAGCCATAGTCATCCAAAGGTTCATAGATCCCAGATCCCATCATCTCTAACCACTGAACCTTATCAACTGGGGTTGTGAGAAACTGGGGTGCAAAAAAAATTGGACAGTCACAGACCCTTGCACTCTCTTTTATACAAATGTTACACCTTTCCAGGAAGTGGTAGCCAATAAATTTCAAAACGCAACAGAGTTCCTTCTTCGGAAAACCTGGAACAAAGCTAAGCTATCCGTTTGTGGTGAAGGCAGTGTATGAATGAGCAAGAGACATGAAACCTTACAGCTAGTTTTCAGGGAAAGGCTAACATGCCCTTAATGTTTGCCATTTCCACAGGTTTTTTCTAGCCAAATCTCAAAGCCCTGTGAAATAATTAAAACAAAATGTCATTTCAGGAACAACTCATTCAACAGAAAGCAAGAAAGTAGAGACACTAATCCAAGTGGATCATGGAATACTTATATGTGAGCCCCACAAAATTTAAAATATTCAATCTGCGCTGTCAATCTCAAGTGAACAGAAATGCCTTCACATGTGTTGGCTCCTTGAGGCAACATTTCATCCTGACATACAGCTTTCTGTGTCTGTGTGGCCAGCCTTAGTGACCCACTGAACATCAAAGTCTCAAATGTATTTCTTCTAGGTTTCCACACACAGGCTCACATCTGCAGGCAATGACAGCTTATGCCAGATAAAATGTGTTAGTATGTGGACATGGGCTAACAGAAACCCTGTTGCCCATAAGACAAGATCCTTTATTATTTAACGGGGGGGGGGGGATATCATTCCACAAGGCACATCCTGAGCAAGTTAGCATACTGAAGTGCAAAGGAATATTTATGGAAACCCTTCACAAGGTTTCCTAAGGAAAAAGTAAGGTAACAGTTGCCCTTGCTCGACAGCCAGTCATATCTGACTCTATGGTTCAGTGCTCATCTCTGTTTATAGCCAAAAAACCAGCACTGTCTGTGTCTGCAGATATTTCCGTGGACATGTGGCAGGCATGAACGCTGTTTGCCTTCCCACCCAAGTGGTACCTATTTCTCTACTTGCAATTTCTTGCTTTCGAACTGCTAGGTTGGCAGGACCTGGGACAGAGATGGGAGCTCACTCCATCACGCAGCACTCAAGTCTCGAACTGCTGACCTGCTGACTTTCCAGTCATCAAGTTCAACTTCTTAACCACTAAGTCACCGCAGTCCCATTAAGCAATAAGTACTAAGCAAGAATTTACCATTCCCAGCTCTCACAGTGTTGGGAACCTGGCTGTAGAGATTCCCAGATTGGGAATTTGACTCTTTGCTGTTCCATGCAGGAGAGGACCCAACCTGTGCAGCCTTCGGCAAGCTGCACAGGCCCAGAGACTCCCTAGATAGATGGGAACAATAAACCTACTGTTGAATACTTTATACCTAGGAAACCCTGAAGAGTTATTGTAAGCCAGAAAGATAGCATGCAGTTAATTAATTAATTATCAACCAATCCCCTCCAAAAGGAATAGCACCTTGTTGTGGCGGAGGGGCTTGTGCGTTCTAATGATGCTAGGAGCTATGCTGAACAGGTGCAACCATATCAGACAGGTTTTAGCTGGTATTTACAGTCTTAAACTCCAGGAAATGGGCAGCTTAGAGATGGCCGCTTTACAGGGAAACAACTCCATAGTTTTCCAGGAATCTAAGTGACCGTTTGGTGTCAAAGATGCATTAAAAAGGAAAACCTCTGGGATACGTCTTTGATTTATATCCTATCTAAGAAGTAGAAGCACTAAGTACCAGTAGTTCTTTGAGTCTCTTGGACCTCTCTCTCTCTATATATATATTTTTAAAGCGAGATGTGACTGACCTCTTAGGGCCGCCATGAACAAGAACGGGTTTAGAAAATGTTTTTCATCCTAGATTTTAAATTTTAATCTTGCGCAGCTTTATATCTGAAGGTTTTAGGAATGTTTGTGTTTTGTTGTGGTGCTTTTGTGATTTGTGAGCCACCCTGGGTCACCTTGGTGAGGAGGGTGGTGGATAAATATGAATAATAAATAATAAATAAATAAATAAATTCTGAAGACAAAACTGGGGCTTCTACAACTTCCATAAAACCAAATTTGCTGGCTGACTGTTTTCTTTTCCTGAAGTTATTTAATTATTTATCTATGATGAACTTCAGTTGTCTAAATTAATGTTGCTACAGTATATACAGTAAATTAACGTTGATACAGTAAACTGAACTACTGTAATCCTGTGCATGTTTTCTTCAAAGTAGGCTTCAGAGTTGTGAAGCACCACTAAATTCTTTGAAGCCACCCGTGTCTCAGAGGATGTATGTAGGACACAACATTTTGGAATTTTTTTGTTAAAGAACACAACTCCAATTCACTCTTTTGAAGTTTTTAAATGGGTAAAAATTATCCTACGTATAACAGTACAGTGGACATCTCATTTTTTTTAAAACCACAATTTCTTACAATATTTGAGAATTTTTGTAACACCTGACTTCATGAAGCATTTTTTAATGCCAATTTCATGTCAACTTCTACTTGTCAGGCAGATTTCTTGTTAATGCTTTCACATCACACTGAAAGGCAAACCCTATTCCTTTAAGGGGGGAGAGAAGATTCATTATTGAGCACATCATGTTATCTCCTCTTCTTCATGAATGATAAGAATGGAGGACGATCTGCCAAAAATTCTTTGAGGTTTTTTTAAATTAAAAAAAATTTATCAGATGCAATTGCTGGCAAAGCCCAAGGGTCAACTATTTATTCTTGCCACATGGGCTGGGAATTAAATTACCACTCCTCTCCCATTTATCATATGCTATGCTCACTCACCACAAACTCTATTATCCAGTAAGTGCCCTTATTTCCATAGGTTAGTCTTCTTGCCTTTGTTATACTTAAGGTATAGTGATTTTAAATTCATGTTGTAAGCCGCCCAGAGTCGGGTTTACCCGATTGGGGCGGGGTAATAAATGTGAGTTAATAATAATAATAAAATAATAATAATATACTTATGAAACCTCGTCAAGCATGGGTGCATGCTACTGACAGATATTGGTTAATTAATTTGGCCTCCACTGACAACACATCCTTTCAAGTATCTTAAAGTACTGTATCTATGTATCTTTCAAAAACTAGGCAAGAGGAACAACAGCAGGCTATATTCTAATTAGTATATTCTTTCAGTTGACATATTCCCATCTTAATTCAGAGCTCCTTGTAATTCTTTGGGGGGAAACCTCAAACACTTCTTTCCAAAATATGTCTTCCTTTCATCCACTAGCCAAACTCACTTCTGCCCGGATCTTTTTTTCAACAGGGCAAATTGGAATTTTTTAAAACTCAAGCCTGAAGAGAGGAAGCATTTCCATCTCCTGACCTCTGCCTGCCACATTGTTAGGGAGGCAACTTCTGCCAAACTATTTTCCCTCCTCTTTCTAATTGGGCTTCACTGTCTGACAAAACAACCAAAGGGAAATGTTTCAGGGCTTAGGATTCCAGGGTGAGCTAATACAGGATGCCTTGGGTTACTCGGTCTGTGGTGATGGCAGCAGGCAGGGAGGGAGGGAGGGGGGTGGATTTGGGAAGGGTGGTGGAAGTGAAGAGGCCAGCTAGAACTGCCTCCTGCCCTCCCTCCCCCCCCCCCGCCTCCTTAAATTTAAAAATGCAATGAATGTTACCATTTTTGGACATGAGTTTTGCACAAGCCCAGCCCCAAACCACAACATTTAAAAACTGAAGTGAGCCATCATTACCCGCCGGCAAAGAGATATCAGCGGAGTGGCCAAGGGAGAGAGGTGGCGGGTTTCCTGCCAGAAAGCCTTAACCAAAGGAACAGGGGAAATGGGTGGGGGAGGGGGGGTTTTGGGGGGGAGGGGGGTTGAGATTCAATCCATCAATGGGATTTCTCAAGATAACAGAGCCCTGGGATAAAGAGCCCTGGTGGCGCAATGGTACTGCAGCCAGAATGTTGTGAGTTTGATCCTGACAAAGATCAAGGTTGACTCAGCCTTCCATCCTTCCAAGGTGGGTAAAATGAGTACCCAGCATGTTAGGAGCAAAATGCTAATTAACTTGTGAACCGCCAAGAGAGTGCGCTAAGTGCTGTGGGGCAGTATATAAGTTTAATAATTGCTATTAGTAAGGGACCGTCCTGGTTCTTCGCAGTATTGGGGGGGGGGGGGAGGAAATGAAGTGAGGGCAGAACTCGCCACTGGCCAAAGACTGACCTGTCTCTGGGCCATTTGAACCCCAGACTGGTCGGCAGACAACTCGTTTTGTTTTTTTTCCTGGGAGAGGAAGTGTTCCCGTCAGAAAACGACACTCTGTGTAACAGGAGCACACGTTACCTGCGCGCACGCCCTTTTTTGGGCAACTGGGAAGGCAACTGCGGAGCTGCCTCCGAATTGAGCAACCCCAAAAAGACACCATTTTTTCCCAGGGGTGCCCAAACTATGGCCCACCAGGGGCCAATTCCGGCCCCCAACGTCAATTCATCCGACCCACGCCGCCCTGGCCACTCCCAGAAGCGGAAGGAAAACGCGCCCGTACGGATGATTTGGCAATGAATAGGTGGAAGTGTTAAACGCATCCATACGGATGAATTGGCATGGGGGATCCGGCCCACGGGCCATAGTTTGAGCACCCCTGAACTATGTGGCCGTTCCATGGCCTGAAAAGTTTGGGCACCCCTGCTTTAGCTGATGGATCATATTATTTCTTCAGCGGACCACCCACCCCAAACTCCCGTTGCACGTCACCTCCGCTCCCCCCCCCAACATGTCTGCAGATCATTCCCCCCCCCTCTTTTTTTAAAAATGCATTAAATACACACACAGGGAGAAGGTGCAAATGTGCACCGATGCTCTGGTCCTAAAGCTACTGACCCCAACGCCTAACCCTAGACGATACCACAACTTCAGGCCGTGCTTCCCAACTATTTTTAAGGTGCTTGTTTTTGTTTTTTGGCATGCACACCCTCCAGTTTATAGTCCACTATGAGCACATTGTTTCCATGCCAGATCGGTGCGCGGGGTGTGTGCGTGGAAGGAGGAGAGAGGAGGCAGAAGCTCTGCCCTGGAGACAAATCCTTCGTCGGGCTGGGCTGAGGGTTGCCAACCCCACCCACTTCTCCGACCTCTGGGGCATCCATGGGGCAAGAAGTAAAATCGCAACGAGACGGTTCAATGGGTTACGGTGGCCGGTGAGACCAGGAGGCGTCGCGGAGTTCCTAGCAGGGACCTGCCAAGCCACCCGCAGCTTCTGGGGCTCTGGATCTCTCAAGCCTAGAAGCGCAGACCCCAAAGGCGGCCGAAGCATGTGCGCGCACCACGCCGTCTCCTCCGCGCCACCAGATGCGCCCATCCCGCCCTCCAAGCGACGCAAACCCGGCTGCCCTCCGATCCGATTCTGTGGGGCGCCCTCCGGCCAGACCCTTCCCCATTCCTGGGCGAGGAGATTACCTTTCTCTGCTGCTTTTCCCAAGCCGGATCCAGAAGAAGATCCCGGTCCCAGTCGTCCTCTGGCTGCATATAGTCATTGGTCTGCTGAGAATCATAATGATCCATGCCTCTGCGCGGCTTCTTTCCTTGGGGCTCGACGGTGGCTACTCCAGGCGGCAGTGGCTGCTTCTCCTCCTCCTCTTCCTCTTCTTCCTCCTCCTCCTCCTCTTCTTAAGCGCCGCCGATCTCCCAAGCGCCTCCTGAAGCACAGCGACAGCTCCGCAGAGCGAGTGGGAAAAGGCGACTCCCCCCCCCTGCCAGGTCGCAACTTAATCTTGCACACACCGAAGGGGGGGGGCGGACCTGCCTCCGAGCCCGCCTTATTGGCTGAGGGGGAGTTGCCCGAAGTGCCTTTTCGAGGGTCGCCCCGGGTCCCCATTGCATCCCTCGAGTGTCAATCGCAACTTCCAGCCGCTCCCATAGGCGGGTTTAAGAGCCCCCGCCCCCCCCCCGCTCCGGCTTTCATCGCCTTAACCCACATGTGTGACGTCTGCATTTCATGGGCTTCGGCGGGAGCGGCGCCGTGACGCTTCTCTGTAGGGGGGGGGGGTGTTGTTAACCACATCAGCCGAGGCGCCTCATGAGACGAATGTGCGACGTGTGCCCATGCTCCACCCCCCCTTTAAGCCAGGGGCGCCCAAACTTTTTGGGCCATGGGCTGCTCATGTGGTTCAGGTGCCTGGTCACTACTATGGCCCTGGGTGGCCGGATCTGGCCCCCCTGAAGTCAATTCATCTGGCCTGCGAAGCCCTTGTTGCACCTGGAAGCAGAAGTAAAACACGGAGGGGAAAAGCACCAAGGTGTCCCAGAAGGGCAGAGGAGGCACCTTTGGGCGCGTTTTACTTCCACTTCCAGGAGCGGCGACGGCTTTGTGGGCCGGATGAATTGACATCGGGAGCAGTGGTGGGATGTCAAAAATTTTACTACCCCACCGTGATATCATCACAGTGTGGGTGGAGCTAACATCATGATGTCATGTCATGGGCGGGGCCAAAGAAAAAATACAGAATAATAAAAATAGGGAGCTTCAGGCTATAGGGAGCTTCAGGCTAGCAGCTTCTCTTCCTCCTCCCTGTTTGGGAGGACAGCAAGGAGGCCGTGGATATGTGTCAAGCACTAGGCGTGCATGCACACCAAGTGCTTGGCATGCATGCGCAGTGGGGGAACCAGTGAAAAGGTAAGCCCCGAAGGTGGTTCCCCCCAAAAGTTGCTACAGGTTCTCTGGGACACTGGGAAAAGTTACTACCGGTTCTGGAGAACTGGTGAGAACCTGTTACATCCCATCACTGCCAGATCCGGCCCCCAGGTCATAGTTTGGGCACCCCCTGATTTAAGCAATGCAAGAAATTTGAAGGGGGGAAGGAAGGTGGGAATCACCTCCTCCTTTTCCTTCACCTGAGGAAATGGGTGCATTCCAAATGACCTGCGAGTCCAAAGTCCAACAAAAGAGTTGGAACAAACTGGAGCCCCATTCATCACATGTGCAGGGACACACCCTTCAATTCAAAAGACTTTTCTTCTGGCCATCATTGGGTGTGTGTTTCCTGAGGGAAAGCCAATCTGAGTAAACACATGAGAAGCGCTAGTATATGTGTTTGTTGTCCTCTGCCTTCAAGTTGGAATCAACTTACAGTGACCCTAATAGGGCTTTAAGTGTGATTGAGATATTTATGGAAATTACACACACACATTCCAGTGCACTTCAATGGCTGATCCGGGATTCAAACCCAGCTCTCCCCAGTTCTAATCCATCACTCAATCCACGTGCAGTATAAATACATACAGTATATGCATATTAAATCATTATTTGAGGGACACACAAGTTTTGTAACTTAGCAATGCTGTGTTTAGTAAATTATTTTCTACTAAGGTGCCATTCTTCCAAAATTCAGGACAAAAAAATTTAACCTTTGCTTCTCTTTCAATTCTCATCCACCCAGGCAGGATATTTTGAATTACAGTAATACCTCATATAACATTAGTATCGAGTAACACTAAAATCGCATAACATCAAGGAATCTGGGGGGAAGAATTGCATCAGATAACATTAAGATCCTATGGGATGCTTCAGATAACAACCGCGAAAGCCTGTGTGGTTACAATGTATCTCTATGGATCCCATAGAGGATCAGATAACACTAAAAATCATATAACACGAAGACTTGTGGAACCAGGTTTTAGTGTTATATGAGGTTTTACTGTAATCTCTCTGAGTTACAGTTTTATAGCAGAATCTGGAAGGGACTGTGGTGGCTTAGTGGTTATAAAGCTCGCCTTGTTAGCTGGAAAGTTGGTAGGTTGGCAGTTCAAGACCCGGGTACTACATGGCAGTTTGAGTGTCCTTCTCTGTCCCAGCTCCTGCCAACCTAGTAGTTCGAAAACAAGAAATTGCAAATAGATAAATAGGGACCACTTTGGTGGGAAAAGATCTTGGAGACATGAAAGGAGCCACATTTGAGCATCCCCTGAGTGGAGTTCCTCCAGCAAAAATCCTTTCAACCCAGAAAGCACCTTTGTGTGCTTCTGACATGGTAAAAAAATTGCAGAATCCACACACATCTAGACCTATAATGTAGACATTCTAAAACATTGTCCCCACAAAGTTATAAATGATACACAATTTTAATTTTATTTGTTTGCTGATGAAAAAAGTTGGGATAAAATTGTTCCAACAAATCCATTAATTTTTGCCACTTGGGTAAAAACTCAATGTAATGAGCACCAAAAATGTCCCATACCATTTTCTTGGCAAACAATGAAAAAGAGCACCCAAGTGATGCTCTTTGGCTCTCATTCAAGGAGTTCTTTGGAATTCTTAGTAGAATATTTAAAAAAAATACAAAAATGCTACACTGATTCCTCTTGCCAACCCTCAGTACATTGGAATTCCTATGGGCACAGGAAATAACAATAAAATTACTTAGTGCAAGGTTTTACTTTATTTATTTATTTTAATTTTGTGGGTATGGGTTTAAAGATGCCAAAATATTCACAGAATGTGTACTCTGGAATAAATTAACTATAGTTATTTTCAGTCACAAGAGCACAACACCTTAGGTCACATCAGCACTATTGTAAAAACCAATGTGCTATCAAGTCATTTCCAAGTCATGATGGCCCTCCACTGTGTTTCCTGTGTTCAGAGTACTCAGAAGTGGTTTACTATTCCCTCTTTGGAAATCAACCAAATTTCTGATGACAGTCGTGAGATCGTAGCAGATTAGCAAAATCGGTTCCTGCTTCCTTTTCTTCTGCCACAAAATTTGTCCCATTAAAAAAATAACAAAACTGTACTTATCTATCAATGTGGAGGGTTTATAATATAAAAGTGAATCACTGGAAGATGTACACCAGTGGTGCTCAAACTAACGCCCGGGGGCTGGGTGCGGCCCCTGATGCCAATTCATCCGGCCCACGAAGCCCTCGTCACTCCTGGAAGTGGAAGTAAAATGCACCCATTCAGACATAAAAATACATAAAAATACACATAAAACACATAAAATATTAAAATAAATACACATTAAATAGACATAAAAACACTTAAAATACAAATTAAATACACATAAAACACATAAAAATACACATTAAAAATAAATACACATTAAATACGCATTAAAATACACACCCACACCCCACACCCAAAGGTGAGTCAGGCTAGCAGCTTCTCTTCCTCCTCTCCGCTTGGGTGGACAGCAAGGAGGCCGCGCATGCGCACCAAGCACTGTAGGTGTGCATGCACCTTAAGTGCTTGGCATGCATGCGCAGTGGGGGAACCGGCGAAAAGGTAAGCCCCTGAAGTGGTTCCCCCGAAAAGCTGCTACTGGTTCTCCAGGACACTGGGGAAAGTTACTACCGGTTCTGGCGAACTGGTGCAAACCTGTTGCTGCCCATCACTGACTATATCCCCAGACACTATATCTTGGGGAGTCTTCCTGGAGGCCAAAAATCTCACATTAACACATATTATAGAATAATGTTCATCCATTCTGCTTCACCATAGTTAATGTTGTCATCAGAAGGCTTCTTGAATTATTTTGGAGGAGGGGCAAACCAGGAGTTGTTCCTAATGTTGCTGAAAATGGAGTATTGTGAGAGCTACAGTCCAGAAAAGTATTTCCCCCATTTTTTACAGTAGCAGAGCATAGGGGAAGCTCCTTTCCCTCCAGTTTTGTCTTTGTGGAAGGAAAGCTGCTTCCTTTTCGCAACACAGAGCAAATATAGGGAACCTGTCAATGAAGGTTAATGATAAAAGTGCTACAGGACGGAAGAATCCTCCTAAAAGAGCACACCAACAACAACTGCCTTCCTCTGAAGCCAGGTTTGAAGTGAGGGACAAAAGGTATTCTTAGTCCTTGGACAGGGAGACATGGAAACTGCTCAGGAAAAGTGGTGATTGCTCTCACACTTCAGTTTAAGGTGTCCATGGGGAAAATAGAGAGAAATAGGGCACTGACTGAGGTCAGATTTTTGAACTACAGTATTACAATTCTGAACTACAGTTCTGAGAATTTCTTTTACCAGCCATGTTGGCTATGGGACCTGCAGGATTGCAGTCTGAAAAGCAACATCTCTAAGTTCTGGCTAAAGTTGACACTTTCCCACAACACTGAGTGTTCTGACAAAACTTTAAAAACTGTAAAAACTTCCATTTTGACAAACTGGGAACACAGCCTCTCAACTAGTCATCCATTCTTTTCTTTGACCATGGGATGGGGCTTAAGCTTCTTCTATAAACAGGGACATTAGGTCCTCAGCTGAACAGGCTTGTTGAAGGAAGCTTAACAAAAAATAAAATAAAGAGCTACAAAGGCACTTAAGAATAAGATGGAAACAAACAGGATCACACTACTGTATTGATATTTCACTGCCCCAGCTTTTTTTGTGATATGAAAATGCATCTTTAATCCCTTAGCATGCAATTATTTTTCAGTTCTCTTCTGCACTTTCATTTTTAAGTCAGCTTAAGCAAGCAGGATAAAGTAGCATCAATTAAGATTTTCTCCAAAAGCTAAGACTTTGCCTTTGAAAACAAAGCTGATGAGGACAGGGCTGGGTTTAGTATAGCTATCTAGTAATTGCTGCCATGTAAACTTTGCCAGCGGCTGATGTGTCAAGTTTTCTTGTCTTTATGCTTTAAGAAAGCTCTCTCTCCTGGTTGCCTCCTGCCACTGGGTAGACAACTCATTTCATCAGCAAGTGGAATTTCACCTGGCAATAGACAGCTAAGACTGATGGATAATTCTCACATGATCCTTTTCCTTCTCACATGTTTATATGTCTGTGCATGAATGTATTTTAAAGCTTTGAATATAGTGATCCCTGCCATCTCTTGAAGTCACTTGAATAAAAAAAGATGCTGTGTTCTAATTAATATGCATATTATAAACCATGAATATGACCCTGCATATGTAATTAAAACAAGGATGGTTTAGCAATATGAGATTTCATACATTTTTAGTTTTAGTTTTTTTTAAATTGGAGAGCAAAGTATTAAGATGTGGCTTTTTAGACCTATTCTAAAAGAATAAAGCCCTGTGGTAGGAGACTGGATCATGTTTCACTCTTTATGAATTCCTGTAAGAAACAAAACAAACTCCCTTGAAATAGAAAATTAGTTTTAGCACTTTCTCACCTAGCCTTTTTTCTTGTCCTATTTTTCCTATACTTGGATTTCTTAATAGTGGTTTTCTAGTTGTAGGTGATAATTATATTGTCGGTTCTATTACCTAGTTCCAGTGGTGGGCATCAGCAGGTTCACATCAGTTCAGCAGAACCGGTAGCAGAAATTGTGGCTGGCCCCATCCATCCAAGTTTTGAAATATAGTAGTCGTAATTTGGGTGCAACGCAGGGCTTTCCCCCTGGCCATGCCTGTCATACCACACCCACAGTGTGGTAGTACAAATGTTTGGAGCCCACCACTGCATAGTTCTGGAGGTTGGTGAGAACCATGTACTGATTTTATTAGAATGTGTGGAAATAGAAGTGGAGTTGTGTTTGTCCTTGGTCCATGCTTTTAGCATGTTACAGCATGTATAGATAGCCCTTCCTAGTTCACAAAAATCCCAGAAGAGTTCCCCATCATATGCGTGGAGAATCTTTTAGACAACATCATGAAATACCAAGCATGAGGGAATATAATTCCGCTCCTCCATCTCAATGCATGGGGGGAAAAACATTTGAATCAGATTCAAGTCCTAGAGACTGGTCTACAATATTTCAAGAGAAATGCAGGTAGACAGACAGAATAAAGGCCACCAAATAAAGTCTTTCTTGCTCTAAGATAACCATCTCTGAGGACTGTGGAGTTTAGACACTAAGCCAGGGGTGCCCAAACTACAGCCAGCAGTGCTGATTAATTGGGCCCATGCCTCCTTCGCTGCTGCCGGAAGCCAAAGTAAAACATGCATGTATGGGCATGTTCTGTGCACCTGCATGCATGTTTTATTTCTGCTTCTGAGTAGGAGGAACCACATGACCGGCATGCTCGACCATGTGACCGGCCTGCAGCCTGAAAAGTTTGGGCACCCCTGCACTAAGCTGTCCTTGGATGTAAGTTCCACTTATTTCAATAAAACATGATTCCAAGAAGTATTATTGGGAATAAAGAGGGTAGCTTTGATCATATTGCTCACAAAGATAACAGAAACTGAAACTGTATTATAGTGAATTAAAAATTAAGGTTCCCAAACTAAGTGTCTTGGAACTCAGACCAATGATTAAAATTCTCTATAAAAATTTCCATATGAAAAGTTTTATGGGGTTCTTAATAATAAGCTTCTTCATATGATAAAGGTCCAGATTGTGAAACACCGTTTAATGGATCTTGCTTGATGAAAGGCAGCATAGGGGATGAAATTGAACCAGGCAGGAGTTCTGCAGCTGGACATAAAAATGGGATTAACCATTTTATCTGCAATTTGTTTTTACACCTAAATCTTCCCATTCATGATCTAAATGTACTGTATCACATAAGTCTTGAAACAGTTATTTTATGCTAACAAAAATGGCACAAAGTATCTCATAAAATTTTGTAGTGATTTTCTTTTACTGTTCTATTGTGCAGTCTTCCAAGGGATGCAATACGTTTCCTGAACGATATGTAGTACAGTACTTCATTCATGATTTTGATGTTGGGATAATAGCAATCTTGCATGCACTGACACTGAGTATCAGTGGGAGGGGGCTTTGCAACCTAATATGATTGTCCTTTGCTACTAATTTACGATAATTGGTAAAAATTTGACTCGCTTGCATCAGGGAAGGCCCCACCGTTTCTTCCTGTTTGATTGATTGCTTCCTTTTCTTTTTCTTCTGATTCCAACCAACCAACAAACATGGAGATTCTCTCCACAGGCAGTAGACTCCATTTTCCTTTGTTCTGTAGGTTATAAGTACAAATGATAACTTTAAGCAAATACAACTTTTTTGTACTTCAAATGCTTCTAGAGTACTTTTATCATGTAAAGGGCTAGTTTGTGTGGAGGAAAAGAGACCAAAGGAGTGGGCAGGGGTTAAGACTGAGCTGATCTCTCCACATTTTCTGTGTCACTGATGTCATTTTTCTACCTCATACTTTGCTACTTAAGTGGAATAACCAAAAATTCCCAATAATTAAATAATAGCACCAGTTTCATTTAATCTAAACCTTGCATTTAATCACTCTTTTTTTAAAAAAAACCATTTAAATAAAAAACTTGTCACAGTAAATCTTCAGCAGCAGCTGCAAGTTGCACATGTAACCAAGAAGCAAAAATGTCAGGCACCTAGACAGCAAGTAGTTAACTATGGATCGCTGGCAAAACAGGTAATGGTTGAAGCAGAATCTTATTTGAACAGACCCACCTCCCAATTTTGTGGTATAAATACCTTTTCCTTCCTGAAAAGGTCTATTTGGCTCTACTAGTTAGTTTAAGGCAGTGTTTCCCAACGTGGGACCCATGCCCCACAGGGGGACTTCAATTCCCAGAAGCCTAAGTCAGTACATTGGCTAATCAGTGCTTTGGGGAATTGCCTTAGGCTTCTGGGAATTGAAGTCCAAAAAACCCTGGGAACAAAAAAAACAACCCTGGGTGAAATGTTTTTTGTTTTGGAATGTATGAAATTATTTTTAAGAGATGGCATTTTGTTGCTATGTGCCATCAAGTTGCACCTAAATCACAGCGACCCTAGCCAGATTTTCAAGGTGAGATATTTAAAGAGTGGTTTTACCATTGCCAGGCCCACCCCTCACCAGCCATGAGTTTCCATGACTGTCTAGGGATTCAAGACCAGGTCTCCTGAGTTCTAATTCATCATTCTATCTACTGCATCATACTGTTTCTCAAGACAAGGTTTTACTCACATAAAAAGCTAAGAAATCCAGATTCATATATAAGATAATGTACATAATATTAATAATAATTCATGAGCATACTGTGTTACATATACAACACTCAAACCCAAATGTTTCTAAAACTCAGATACAAAATGCCTGAATAGGGCTAACCTCTGTTGATTAGACTGTGAAATGCTGGGGAAGCCAGATTCACCATGGCAACTGCTGTTTCAGTGCACACTGTATATAGTTTCAACTTCTCATACTTCATAGAGTTATTGTATGTGTAACACAGGGGATCTATTTACATCGCACCAGGTTCTTGGGGGGGGGGGATAGGACACAAATATGACAGGTAGACATTAAAGATATATCACTGATGATCTATGTTGAGTTCATTTTCTTCAGAAGGAGGATGCAATAAACTTATTTTCTAGAGAAAGAGGGTGTGAGATTAAAACAACAAAATGCTAGTCATAATAAATATATATTTGTATTTATATATATGTACTTATGTATTTATTTATATAACATTTATATGCCACTGGATTTAGTGCCAAGACACTACTTACAGCCTTGAACAAAATAACAAAATGAACTATATAATCTTACAGTAAGACAAAGTGAAAACAATACATATGTGTATGTGTGTGTGTGTGTGTGTGTGTGTGTGTGTGTGTGTGTGTGTGTGTGTGTGTGTGTGTGTGTGTGTGTGTGTGTGTGTATGTATATATATGTGTATATAAAATAAATAAATAAATTCTCTATGTGCAGTGTGACTTCCCAGACAAACGGCCCAAGACATTTTGTTGCCTGAGGTGGATTAGGAAAGAGTACCCCACTTCCATCAGTGAAAAGGGGCATAGGACCTAGAGCCAGCCAAGTCATACTGTTAGCATGTGAGGCAGAAGCTAAAGCACAGCTTGCAAGAAAAGTGTAGTGAAGTAAATAGCAAACCATTTACTATCTTAGCAAGATAGTCGAAATCTGCGTCACTCTACCTAATGAAAGGGTCAAAACTGCTTCCAGTATAGATTGCTCTTTCTTTCTCTCTCAGATAAGCAATTCCAGATTCCTAGGATAAAGTCAGTGATTATGAACCCATTCCTGCTGCTGGAAAAAAGAAAAACTGAGGTAAGCTACATATGGAAGCCTGTGTACTGGTAAGGTACCTTCTTAGGTGTTCTGTTGGCTTCCATACAGATATTCTGGGTCTCCACATACTTCTTCCGTAATCAGGTATATTTTCACAATTGGATTCATAATAACTCTATTTCCATCTTAAGGACAGCAGTGAAAGAAGTCAAGAGGTTATATACTGTATCCATTTGACAATTTATTTCAGATTGCAAGGATATTAAGCAACACACTCATTTTAACTGCCTGGTTGTGAAAATCAAGAATTGAATATTATTAGTGTACCTTTTATTTACAGGTTTGAAGAATACTTGTAAAAATGGATGTTGCAGTTCTGAACTGTTCTTTTATCATCCACAAGAAAACACTGAGGAGGAAGAGAAGACATAACAATAGGATAAATTCCCAGAAGTGGTTGACATAATTAAAAGGCTTAAATAAAACACATAAAAGCTAAGGCACTCTGGGGAAAATTTCTTTTTTATCTGAACACAAAAAGCAGCTTTCTCACATCTCTGAATAGTTTATATGTAAGACAATATAGATTAGGATACCAGTGCCAGACTTTGTAGAATTGAGCTGATTCCTAATTCTATTAGGGAACCAATTTAACTTAATAATATGACTGATTGATAAATGACTGCTGATCTATGCTGCTATTATCTATTTATTTACCTTGAAAGATTTAGAGACTACAATAAGGCAAACCCTCCCAAAACAGTATCCTGTGTAATTAGGTAACGGTCACCCATTCTCGAAAGCCAGTCGTATCTGACTCTAGGGCTCAGTGCTCACATCTGTTTACAGCCAAAGAGCCAGCACTGTCTGAATCTGCAGACATTTCCGTGGTCATGTGGCAGGCATGACTAGACACCGCAATGCACAGAACACTATTACCTTTCCCACCAAAGCAGTACCTGTTTATCTACTTGCAAACTTTTGCATTTGAACTGTTAGGATGGCAGGCGCTAAGAGAGAGACGGGAGCTCATTCTATTGTGCAGCACTTGGGTCTCAAACTACTGACCTGCTGACCTTCTTGTCATCAAGTTCAATGTGAAACATTGCATAAAGAGCACCTCGCTTAGGGACTAACTCGCTTAAAGAGAAGAATTTTCTCTGAATGGTTGCCTCGCTTAACAACTAAAATGAACCAAAAACTCACTTAACAACAAAATCAGGGTTTGCAATCCCCCCCCCCTGCCAGAAGTCACAGTCAGTCACTTACGATGGTGTTTCGCTTAAAGAGCAAACTCGCTTAAAGAGCAATCCCATGGAATGCATTAAGCGAGGTACCACTGTAACTACTAAACCACCACAGTCCATATAATCTGTGCAATTAGAATTCAATTAATTAAAACATGTAAAAAAGAAAAGCAGCAGTAATACACAAGTGCACTAAAATTAAAACAAAATAAAAATGATGGCATCTTCTAAGCTTGACATACAAACATCCCCACAGAATTCTATTTCAGGCATAGGCCAAGGCAAACAAGTGTCTTTAGTGCTCACTATAAAACCTGTTGTAGCTGAGCTGAGTAATATTCAACTTGAACAGAATTTGCCACCATCTTTGGTTCTGGATGGGGAGGTTTTGCCCCAAACAGACCCAGTGCGTAACATGAGGGTCCTCCTGGACTCGCAACTACTGCTCGAAGAGCAGGTGGCAGTCGTGGCTAGGAGGGTTTTTGCACAATTATGTGTGATTCACCAGTTATGCCCGCTCCTAGATCGGGACTCCTTGCTGATGATCACACACGCTCTGGTCACCTCCAGACTTGATAACTATAATGCGCTCTACATGGGGCTGCCCTTGACGACCATTCAGAGGCTTCAACTGGTCCAGAATGCGGCTTCCTAGGTGGTGATGGGGTGTGGACTGTATGCACATGCCTCACTGCTGCTTCGGGAGCTGCACTGGTTGCCAGTATGTCTCCGGGTGCAATTCAAGGTGCTGATTATTACCTTTAAAGTCCTACATGGTAGTGGGCCAGGATACTTAAGAGACCGCCTCACCCCAAGAACATCTGTCCGTCCCACCAGAGCAGACCGGAGAGGCTCTCTAGTTGTTCCATTGGCCAGAGAGGCGCATCTCTCTGGCAGTAGAAGGAGGGCCTTCTCTGTGTCCGCTCCTGCCCTATGGAACCTCCTGCCAATGGAGCTACATCTCCATACAGAGGTGCTGGCCTTTAGGAAAAATCTAAAAACATGGCTGGCAGGGCAGGTATGGGGTGCGAGAGGTATAATGACCCCAGCTCACTGGATGATCTGATCCCCTCTCACCCTCTACCTTTTTAATTAGTAAGATGTAGCATTTGGTGTGCTTTTAATCTTTTTTAGATTTAAATGTTAAATTTTAATCTTAATAGTTTTTAGGTTTTTAGGTAGTGTTTGTGTGTTATTGTCATTTGGGGGGGGGGGGTTATTACTTGTAAACCGCCCTGAGTCACTTCAGGGAGAAGGGCGGTGAAGAAATACGAACAAACAACAACAACAGAGAGTCACTACCTCAGGGACTCCAGCTTCAAGACACGTCCAGGCAACATGAGCAGAGACACAATGGAGAACTTCTTCCTCAGACAGATAAAACTGTGTGTCAAGTCTGCCTGATGGAAGATGCCCTCTATAAAGGATAAATATCTCCCCTCTGGGTGTGTGTGTGTGTGTGCTCATCTCCATTTATGTGGCAGGCATGACTAGACAAGGGAGTGCATGTAAAAATGTTATCTTTCCTGCTTTTAAACTGCTAGTTTGGCAGGAGCTGGGGCGGATGATGGGAACTCGCTCCATTGCATAGCACTTGAGTCTTGAACTGCTGACCTGCTGGCCTTCTGGTTATCAAGCCGAGCGTCTTAACCACTGTGCCCCATCACTAAGCCACCTTTGGTCACTACATAAGAATTGAACTATGCTGGCCTTCCCAGCTATAAAGACATTAAATCATCAAAATCTTGATCACACGCAACACTTTCACCTTTCCACCAAAGGAGTACCTATTTTGTTGTTGTTTTCAGTCGCACAGTCCAGTCCAACCCTTTGTGACCCCCATGGACCACCGCATGCCAGGCTCCTCTGTCATCTGCCATCCTCCATAGCCCACCCAGAGCTACGCTCATTGCATCAAAGATGCCATCTTGCCACCTCATCCTCTGCTCCCCCTTCTCCTTTTGCCTTTGATCTTTTCTAGCATCAGGGCCTTATCCAGTGAGTCCTCTCTTTTCATTTGGTGCCCAAAGGACTTGAGCTTCAGCTTCAGAATTTGTCCTTCCAAGGAGCAGTCAGGGTTGATTTCCTTTAGAATTGACTGATTTGATCTGCTTGCAGTCCAGGGGACTCCCATACATCACTACTGGGAAGACCATTGCTTTAACTACGTGGACTTTTGTGGGCAGGGTGATGTCTCTACTTTTTGTTATACTGTACTACCTAAGTTTCTCATAGCTTGCCTCCCAAGAAGTAAGCGTCTTTTTATTTCATGGCTGCAGACACCATCTGCGGTGATCTTAGATCCCAAGAAGGTAAAGTCAGTCACTGCTTCCATTTCTTCTCCTTCTATTTGCCAGGGAGGGATGGGGCCAGATGTCATGGTACATATTTATCTACTTGCAATTTCTTGCTTTCAAACTGCTGACAGCAGCTCACTCTGCTGTGCAGCACTTGGGTCTCAAATTGCTGACCTTCTGGTTGTCAAGCTCAGCGTCTTAACCACTAAACCACCACAGCCTCTATACCAAGGGTGCCCTAACTGTGGCCTATGCTCCAGATCTGGCCCCCAATGCCAATTCATCCGGCCCATTCTGCCCTTGTCGTTCCTGGAAGCGGAAGTAAAACGTAGCCATACATGTGTATTTTACTTCCACTTCTGGGAGCAGGGCTGGATTTTCCTATAGGCTAACTAGGCTTCAGCCTAGGGCCTCAAGATCAAGAGGGGCCTATATATTGATATATATCACAGTAATTATGTATTTTATTCTCTCTCATGTAATTTACAAACTTAAAAATGGGAGGTGAAAGGGCCACGTAAGTGGAATAGTCTAGGGCCTCTTTTCATGTAAATCCAGCCCTGGCGCTGAGAGTGGCATAGGCTGGATGAAATGGTATCAGGGGCCGGATCTGGCCTGCAGGCCATCATTTGAGCATCCCTGGTTTAAAAACAGAGAAAATGGCAGCTTAAAAATCTATCTCATCCCGTTGCCAAACAGATTGCAAGGCCGTTTTACTTCTGCTTCCAGTGGGTCACATGAACAGCCTGCAGAACCACATGACTGGCCCATGGCCTGAAATGTTTGGGCATCCCTGCTCTATACTGAAAGCTATTTCTGTTTAAAGGCAACTGATTCTTGGGAGGCAAGCGATGAGAAACCTGGGGAGCATAGTGAAAAGTAGAGACATCACATTGAAAACAAAAATTCGCATAGTCAAAGCAATGGTATTCCCTGTGGCAATGTATGGTTGTGAGAGCTGGACCATTAGGAAAGCTGAGCGCAGAAGAATAGGCGCCTTTGAGATGTGGTGTTGGAGGAGAGTTTTGAGAGTCCCCTGGACAGCGAGGAGAACAAATAGGTCAATCTTAGAAGAAATCAATCCTGACTGCTCCTTGGAAGGTCAAATAATAAAGATGAAGCTAAAGTACTTTGGACATCAAATGAGAAGAGAGGATTCACTTGAGAAGGCCTTGATGCTTGGAAGGGTCGAGGGCAAAAGAGGAAGGGGACGGCCCAAGATGAGATGGCTAGATGGTATTGTGGAAGCGGTGGGCACAGAGCTGGGCGAGTTGAGGGGGATGGCGGAGGACAGGAGTGCCTTGCGGATGGTGGTCCATGGGGTCGCAAAGGGTCGGAATCGACTGTGCGACTGAACAAAAAAATTCCAGATACAGTAATACCTCATATAACATTAGTATCGAATAACACTAAAATCGCATAACATTAAGGAATCTGGGGGGAAGAAGTGCATCAGATAACATTAAGATCCTATGGGATGCTTCAGATAACAACCGCTAAAGCCTGTGTGGTTACAATGTACAGTAAAACCTCATATAACACTAAAACCTGGTTCCACAAGTCTTGGTGTTATATGATTTTTAGTGTTATCTGATCCTCTATGGGATCCATAGAGACACATTGTAACCACACAGGCTTTAGCGGTTGTTATCTGAAGCATCCCATAGGATCTTAATGTTATCTGATGCAATTCTTCCCCCCAGATTCCTTAATGTTATGCGATTTTAGTGTTATTTGATACTAATGTTATATGAGGTATTACTGTATCTCTATGGATCCCATAGAGGATCAGATAACACTAAAAATCATATAACACCAAGACTTGTGGAACCAGGTTTTAGTGTTATATGAGGTTTTACTTGTACTTTTGAAGGGGGGTGGGAATCTGTATGTCTGACTATGCTTATTTGGGGTGGGGGAGATAAATTATTTTCTTTATTTTATTGACACCCCCCATCCCCACCATTCCTGGCTGGGCAAAGAAGGAGGCAGAGGAAATCTCCCCGGGACTGCACAGGGTTGTCGCTGCCGCAGCAGCTGCTGCTGCCCCTAAGAAGCGAGGCTTGTCACTGTCAGCTCCCCCAAGGCCAGCCGGCAGAGCCACCCCGGGCTGGCCGCTTCCTGCCGAGCAGAGACAAGCCAGGGCTGGGTTGCATTCCAGCCACAGCAGGCTGCTCCCTCCTTCCCGCCCAGGCCTCCAAATAATGCCCCTGCTGAGGAAACCAGCGCTGGCGCAACTTCTGCGTAGCCCGGGGCTTTCCCAAGCGCGGGCCAGGCTTTCCTTCGCCTTCTAAGGTAAGGCGGCTGCTCCGTCTTCCCCAACCCGGGATCCCGGGCCAGCCTTCTTCTTCCCCTGCCGCGCTCCACGAGGAAGCCGCGAGGGGAAAAGGCGGAGGAGCTTGCCGCCTTTTAAGGGCATGTTTGCATATTTGAGCCGACGTGGGAAAAGTGGCGTCATCATGGAGCTGGTGGAAGAAATGGAGAAAAGGCTTCCCGAGTGCCAGGACTGCAGCTGGCCCCCGTCCAGCCCCGCGCCCTCTCCCTTGCACGCGCCCCTCCTTCCTTCCCCATTCCAGTGCACTTCAATGGCTGATCCGGGATTCAAACCCAGCTCTCCCCAGTTCTAATCCATCACTCAATCCACGTGCAGTATATAAATACATACAGTATATGTATGCATATTAAATCATTATTTGAGGAGGGACACACAAGTTTTGTAACTTAGCAATGCTGTGTTTAGTAAATTATTTTCTACTAAGGTGCCATTCTTCCAAAATTCAGGACAAAAAATTTTTAACCTTTGCTTCTCTTTCAACTCTCATCCACCCAGGCAGGATACAAGTAATACCTCAGATAACATTAGTATCGAATAACACTAAAATCGCATAACATTAAGGAATCTGGGGGGAAGAATTGCATCAGATAACATTAAGATCCTATGGGATGCTTCAGATAACAACCGCTAAAGCCTGTGTGGTTACAATGTATCTCTATGGATCCCATAGGATTTTAACATGCATCAGATAACACTAAAAATCATATAACACCAAGACTTGTGGAACCAGGTTTTAGTGTTATATGAGGTTTTACTGTATTTTGAATTAATCTCTGCGCTGGCTAGAATGGTTTCGTGTCAGAAATTATTCTGGGCGGAAAGGAATTTTTTTGCTGGAGAAACTCCGCTCAGAGGAAGCCTGAATGAGGCTCCTTTCATGTCCCTAAGAACTGGGACGGAGACGATGGTCTCGAACTGCCGGCCTTCCGGCTAACAAGGCGGGCTTCTTAACCACTGAGCCACCACCGCAGCCCTTTGCGCTTGCTGTAGCTGACGCAGGCGGTCCATGTGCGCCCGTCTTTTTGAAGAACGATACGCGTGACGAGAACGTCTGGAAATCAGTGGTGGGATGTCAAAAATTTTACTACCCCACCGTGATGTCATCACAGTGTGGGAGGAGCTAACATCATGATGTCATGTCATGGGCGGGGCCAAAGGAAAAAAAATACAAAATAATAAAAATAGGAAGCTTCAGGATATAGGGAGCTTCAGGCTAGCAGCTTCTCTTCCTCCTCCCCGTTTGGGAGGACAGCAAGGAGGCCGTGCATATGTGCCAAGCACTAGGCGTCCATGCACACCAAGCACTTGGTGCGCATGCGCAGTGGGGGAACCAGTGAAAAGGTAAGCCCCGAAGGTGGTTCCCCCAAAAAGCTACTACAGGTTCTCTGGGACACTGGGGAAAATTACTACCGGTTCTGGAGAACTGGTGAGAACCTGTTACATCCCATCACTGGTCTGGATGGTGTTGAGAAGCCGGCAGGGGGGCGTCCTCTATTGCATACCGCTTCCATCCCCTAATGAAGGGACTGCGGTGTCTTAGTGGTTAAGATGCTGAACTTGATGACTGGAAGGTCGGCAGGTCAGCAGTTTGAGACCCAAGTGCTGCATGATGGACTGAGCTCTCGTCTCTGTCCCAGCTCCTCCCAGCCTAGCAATTCGAAAGCAAGAAATTGCAAGTAAATAAATAGGGACCACTTCAGTGGGAAAGGTAAACAGCATTCTGTGCACTCTGGTGTTTAGTCATGCCTGCCACATGTCCATGGAAATGTCTGCAGATGTAGACAGCGCTGAATCTTTGTCTATAAACAGATGAGCAGTGAATCCTAGAGTTGGCTACAAATGGCTTTCGAACAATCGCAACCTTTACCCCCTTCCCTAATGTGTTGTCGTCATTGTCATCAAAAGCAGTTCCCTCCACAAATGAAAATACTGTATATTTGCACGGTCAATGTAAAAACAACACTAATATATTTCCATTTAGCATAATTATTGTCCAATTCACTGTTAAATCTTAACTAGAGTAACTAAAGTCAATGAATCAAACAAATTAGCCATGTGATCCATATACAAAACAAATGTAGAAGAAGAAGGTGTTACCTTTTTTGGATGAATGCATAAAGAAAGAAGGTTGGGTGAAACAAAGCCCTTGCGAAATATCAATTCTGTGCCCTACATTTCTGGCTGAGGACCAGTCCATAGGAATTTGGAGCAGGGTGGCTCCTGAAATAAATCCTACTGCAGGAAGTTCAGGAGGGAGGACCTCCGTCTCCTTCAGTCACTAAGGCTTACGTTGTCGTCATTGGCTGCTTCTCATATCAGAGTTTACGGTTTTCCTGGAAGTAATTTTCTCAGTTGATCTCTGGTGACTCAATAAACCGATGCTGGCATGAAACATGCGACCACACACATTCAACTGAATAGATGGTGGAGGGCGTAGTTGAGTTTGATGAAGGTTCTACTACATTAATAAAAAGAAAGATAAATTTTATTCAGCATACTGTGTTTTATTTCAAAGACAAATGATACATAGCCATGTCAGCAAATTGGGAACATTTCCATATGGGTGACCCTTTACCAGGTGAACTCTGCTTTCAGCAGCTAGTGCATTTCTTTTAACCATTTAAAAAAGCAAGGCATTAGTCTTGCTGCCAGGATCTAACCTCTTAGCTTCTTCTTGTCTTCTTCGCTTCCTCTTTTACCCCTTTGAGTGTCAATGGAGATACAAAGTTCTTGTTCTGACATTTCTAGTGGCCTACACAAGAGTTATTGGATGTTTTTGCAATGTTTCTTTGAAGTTGACTTTCTGCCATCCTCTGGGTCTGCCTCATGATCTCTGTCCTTCTCCTCTTTTCAAATATACCTTGTATGGTATGGACTTCCAAGACATTCTCTCCAAATGGGCAAACCATTTTATTTGTTGTCTTGTATTTAGTTTAAGATTGGTTCTATTCCAATTCTTTCCCTTATAATCTCAATCCTCATTTTAACCCTTCTAGTCACTCCAGCAGCCTTCCTCAGACATCTGATTTCAGTGCTGACAAACTAGCCTTTTATACTTCTCTATATTGCAAACATTTGATCTACAGACCTACCCAGCTACCTACATACTTAAACTAAAATAAAATAAATCTAGGTGTTTTACAATACAGTATACAGTATTAGAAATGTTAAGGCATGCATAGCATTAGAGGAAAGTAGCATACAGAACCTTGAAGAAAAATGTGCAAATACTCTTTTCTGTTCCTTCAGAAAAATGAGTTTTAACCTCTGCATTCCTCTCAGCTAAAAAACTAACTTTTTAAAACTCTATTTATTCTCTCCTCATCATTTTCCATTTTTCCGTCTAGCAGTCATTAAACATTCTATGATGACAGAGCAAACTCAGCATTTCTCCACCCCCCTTTTTTTAGAGGGGCAGCACATGAATACTATGCATAAGTAGTCATATGTGCAAGTGTGCCTGCAAAACCTGAGAGCAACTCAAGTATGCTGATGCTTTTCATTTAAGCAGGATTGGTGCCATTCTGGCTGCACCATTGGTTCCTAAACATTTTTACAAAACACACTTCACTTTTGAAACTCAAACTCAAACTTCCCTTCAGTCCTTTAACAATAAATAAATAAATCCATACATTTAAACAAAGAAACCTAGTAACATGAGTTTAACTTAATGTCATGGTAAGAAATTTAAATTTTTAAAAAAATGTTTAAGCTAATAAAACTAGAAAAATCTCACTCTTGTTTCCTCTTTGGGGTTTAACATCCTCCTTTCCAGTTTTGAGAACCAATAGGATATATGATAACTCATACAGTACTTAGAGAAAGACTTTACTGCTTGTGTGTGCAAGTGTATATGAAAGTATGTTTTGAAAAAAGCTGAACTGGCAGGAAGTACAAAGTGATATAGAAATTTTGGACAAGCACAGTCCTATTGTTACCTATGGTAGTTAAGTAGCATGTCTCCCTTCTCGGAAACAAGCAACTACAAAGTAGGATGACTTCCCAGAGGAACAAATAATTTCACAGCAACTGTCCTTTGCTGTTTCAATTCTGTTGGGGGGGGGGGTTGTACAAGAAGAGCAATTGAAAGTATCTGCCCTGTTGAGTCACAGGACTGAAGTTCCTTCTGGGAAAGCCATTGTGTCTATATTTACTTTACAACATTGTTGTTCTTTGACCACTTCAGCTGGCCAGGATCATTTGACAATCCCATCCAATTCATTGGCCTGAACAGAATCTGAACTTTTCCCATTAATTCATCCCATAGTTGGGGCACACAGAAAGAGCCTCCTCAAAGATTGTGGTATTTTTGAACCACAATCAGATGTACCCCAGGCAATGGTCATCTTGTTGTGCTGACTAATCTTTCTCATGCTAGGTCAAGCAAAAGAAACTGCAGAAAGAACTTACCAAAAAGAAAATTCCATTTCAGCAGTTTCATGTCTTGCCTAGACACGGAAGAAGAAAATCCCTTAGTTTTACTTGGTTCTTATATTTTGTTCTTGTCTTTTTCTTACAGAAAATCAAAGATACATTTTGTTTTCTTGCTATTTTCAAATGAAAACTATTGCTTCAGTGTCTCCATATAATGTTTTATATCTTATTTTTTTTAAAGTGGCAATTGACAGAGCTTTAGAAAGAATGAGAATTATTTCTTTGAGGTAAGTTACCTGCTAGAATATATTACTGTCATGCTGTGTACAAATGCTGACAGAGGAAGAAACCACTGAAGTAATAATAATAATTATCAGAGATTACTCTGGTTTGAAAGGATTTTTGCTGGAGAAACTCCACTCAGGGGACACCCGAGGGAGGCTCCTTTCATGTCCCCAAGTGCAGCTCTCAGGTATCGAAACCCAACCTTCCAGTCTCCAGTGTCTTAACCACTAAGCCACTGGGGAAGCTGCACCACTGAAGTGAAACCTCACCATGTGAAAAGGACTTTGCTCATCCTTTCCTACTCTTTAAATTGCTAGCAAACAAGATTGGGCAATGGGTAGGGTGCTGGACTTAGATCTAATTGCTAAGGGAAAAACTCTCTTTGTGTATTTTAATCTCCTGCTTGCAAAAATAAGAACTCATACGGCTACAAACGGTAAATATTTTCTATTAATACCACAATATAAACTGAACAAATTTGGTTCCAAATAACAGTAAATTTGCTTCCAAATAAAAAATAGAGGTTGCCACTAGTATCCACAGGGGAATATATTCCAGAAGCTATTGCGAACGCCTGAAACCGCAGATAACAGTAAACTATATTTTATATTACAGACAGTGGCTCCTAGTGGCCAGCTCTGGTATATATATTATGTATTTCAGGGTTTTTGAATTGAAAATGTTAGTACAGTAATACCTCAGTTAACATTTACCTCGGATAATGCTAAAATCACATAACGTTAAGTAATCTGGGGGGGGGGGAGAATTGGATCGAATAACGTTAAGGTCCTATGGGATGCATCAGATAACAACCGCTAAAGCCTGTGCGGTTACAATGTATCTCTATGGAGCTTTAACGTTATCTGATGCATCACATAGGATTTTAACATGCATCAGATAACACTAAAAATCGGATAACACCAAGACTTGTGGAACCAAGTTTTAGCGTTATCCGAGCTTTTACTGTAGTGAATATTGAACCCGTGGATATGAGGTGAGTACAATCTGTGTATAGAACTCAACTTCATATGTTCAGCATTCTTACATACATTTTATGGATAGCCATTAGGATACATCATCATGACATTTATTATTTATTTATTAATTATTTATTAGTTCAAATTTATATTGCCGCCCACTAGCGGCTTACAAACAATACATTACATTAGAATACAATATGTTGGTGTGGGCACAGGGGCAGGGGCAGGTCATCATCATCATTTATTTATTTATTTATTTATTTATTTAGATTTATATTGCTGCCCACTCACCATGGTAGTGGGCCAGGATACTTAAGAGACCGCCTCACCCCAAGAACATCTGCCCATCCCACCAGAGCGGACCGGAGAGGCTCCCTAGTTGTTCCATCGGCCAGGGAGGCACATCTCTCTGGCACTAGAAGGAGGGCCTTCTCTGTGTCTCCTCCGGCCCTATGGAACCTCCTGCCTACGGAGCTACGTCTCCAGACAGAGTTGCTGCCCTTTAGGAAGAATCTAAAAACATGGTTGGCAGGACAGATATGGGGTATGGAAGGTATAATGACCCCAGCACATTGGATGATCTGAGCCCCTCTCTTTCTCTACTTTTAAATTAGTAGTTGTAGCATCTGGTGTGTTTTTAATCTGTTTTTAATCTTTTTCAGATTTTAATTTTAAATTTTAAAAGTTTTAAGGTTTTTAGATGGAAGCTCCCACTTCCTAATCCTGGGCCCTATCTGCCCAGGGAAGGAAAAGACTAACGTCCTCTGGCTGGAAGGAGGAATGGATTTTAGCTGTTTGTGTTGTGGGTGTGTTATTGTTGTTTTGATTTTGTTTTTTTCCTGATTGTAAACCGCCCTGAGTCGCCACGGCGAGTGGGCAGTGATATAAATCTAAATAAATCTAAATCTAAAATCTAAATGGTGACTCAGGGTGGTTTACAATCAGCAAAACATCACAGCACAAAAAAAAATTAATACATTTTTCTAAATCAATAATAGATTTATCTCTCCCCTCCGGCTATTGGTGGGTGCTGGAGTATCTTGAGAAATTGTGAGAATCATATAACCATGGTTCAAACGTAGCTCCCCCTGGGCCTCTGCGATGTAAATGGCAGTTGGGATCTTGGTCACCACCTCCTTCCTGCTTTTGCCCCAGGGGTGGGGGGAGGTGGCATGATGTTTCACTGACCTCCCCCTGGGCTTCTGTGATGTAAATGGCAGGATCATCATCATCAAAAGCAGCTCCCTGCAAGGTCAGTGTAGAAACAACAAAACTAATATATTTCCAGTTAGCATAATTATTGCCCAATTCAATGTTAATCTTAACTAGAGTCAATGAAACCTACATATATGTTAACCCACTGATTCAATAGGTCTAATCTAGGTAGGGCCAACAATTGAATGCAAGTCTTCAATTTTTAAACTATGCCACATTTTACGAAGATAAAAAAATTACCACACATCACAATGCAGGGAGCAGATCTCAGATGCAGGGCCTTTCTGGATGGGATGCTATGGTGGTCTAAGTTTGTAGGTGATTTTCTTCTGCTGTTGTTGTACTAGTACAGTATTCTCCCATTGTATCTTTTTCACAGTTTCCTCTACTACATTGGAATTTAAGGAACTGCTGTATTTATGACTTAAATGATGGAAAGGAGTAGGAATAAAACAACAAGTTTCATATTTCTAACACCCCACGTCTAACACAAGATTTGTTTTCCACGCAGACAAAATTAGGGGGCATCTACATTGGTTCCATGTACTCCAGTGTTTAGTCATGCCTGCCAAATGTCCACAGAAACATCTGCAGACACAGTCAGTGCTGGCTCTTTGGCTATAAAAAGAGATGAGCACTGAACCCTAGAATCAGATATGACTGTTTTTTGAGCAAGGGCAACCTTTACTTTTGCATTGGCCATTGTTTACATTGTTCCTCCCCCAGAAAAACTAAGAGGAAAACCAAGAGGAAGGGATGAATTCTTCATTTGGTTTGCTAGGAGAAAAGAAACTAAGGTGTAAACTAAAGTCACAGTAACACACTTAAAAGTTAAAAAATATTTTTATGATCCCATGATTAATCAATTCCCTCTCACACAGTAAGTTTTCCTCAAGATATGTGTGTCAGCAATTAGCCTTGACCAATCACAGAAGACAGTGTGCTAAATGGAAGAAATGTAGTTAAAGCAAATTGGTGGTGGCTGCTACTTGTCTCTGAGTATACATTTTTTCCTGAAAATCATGTTCAGAAAAAATGTCATTGGCGTGAATTTGTTTAAGGTGGATCCAAGCTTGCCAAGGAGTGACCCAGACACTATGATCACAGAGCCATCTCCTGCGTTTGAAATGAGACATACATGATCTGCAATGGACTTCCGGAGCCTTGAGGCTATTGACAAGGTGCACCTTCACAGCTAATCCATCTGGCATATGGCCTCTTCTGCCTCCATGACCATTGGGAATCAGAATGGTGAAGTGGTTCCTCCTCTGCTCATTTTGCCATTGGGCCCAATATGATGGGTTCTATGTCCACTGAGGGAACCATCACCCCAACCTAAAGCGACTCATATACATGTAACTGTTGGCCTCTTAGGTTATTTACCACCGCCCAACACTTGGGTTGGCTATATGGTCTACTCTATTATCACAGTGGGATGTCCCATCAGACATGACAAAGGAACACCTAGTACAAAAATGTTCTAAATGTATCATCTAATTTGATCTCTAGTAGTTACTCAACTTTGGGAAGCCAATGGATGTATAAGGACGTAATGTATAAGGAAAATTTTGAGATGGATTATCTCCCTGTGTTATAGTTAAAGGGCAATCATTCCAGGAGGGAAAGAGTCTTTTAGAGCAACTCTATGGACAACATCTAGCTGGACTGACAGGTATGCTCTTAAACATTCCATTTGATTTCCAGAGTCCCTTCTTTCCTTTCTGAATATTCCTCCTGAAACTAGATTTATACAACCATTCCTTCCAAGGCCAAAAAATTATTGTTTGCCTATAGTTTTTATTTAGTGAATCTGGCTGAGAAGTGACTCAAATAGACATTAAACCTCCTCTCAAGGGTGATCTGGCACCGAGTTGGTCTTTTTCTTTATTTTTTACAATGTCCACACATTGGGACACACTGGGGCAGGACAAGTCCCTCCAGTGCATGGCTTTTGAGCCCCCATCAAAGGGCTTTACTGATTTGGAACGCTCCCATATATGCTGTTCACAGTGCCTAGAGATGCTGGAAATGGGATATATGGGAGCCTTGCCGCTGTTAAAGCTGCTCCCAGTGACAACTTACAGAAGTGTGTAGTGGTTTACAAGCTGCTTCAGCATATTAGAAAGTGAGCACTTCTCCTGGTCCTTTGTGGAAAGGCAGGGAAAGTAAATTTCATTTTTTACCTGCTTGGGTGACAGGAAAATATTTTTCTTTCTTTTCTGTGTAGATTAAAAAATTATCTGTAGCTGCAGTTTTGGCATGCACTACATAGAAAAAGAAAGAAGAACATTTCTTTTTATTGTCACTTAAGTAATTCAGCAGAATTTTTATTTTTACTTTTCCTGCTCCTCTACAGAGGAGATGGGGACATGTCCAGCTTGCCTGTATTATGAAGCAACTCATCAGCTCCCTCATGATACCAGCAATTAGACTGTTTATGTTGTTTGGACAGGAAGAACAGGCTAAATGCTATATAGCTCCTGCCCCTCCTTAAATGACCCCAGGCATCCAGACCCAGCCTACACCACAAGGGCCAGCATGGGCAAGTTCAGACTTGTGAGAATAGCTAGTTACTTTGAGAAACTATGTCCCATGTTATGCATGTACACAAAAGTCTTTGGGGTATTATTGATGCCCTTCTCCATAATCTGGATAAAAGCAATTTGTGTACAGTACCGTACATTTCCCAGTGATTTTGCTATCTATTTGTTTTGGGTTTTGATATTAACAAGGATTTAACTTTAGACATCACAATTTGTGTTGCCCCCTCCTTTTTTTGTATGCAGTTTCAGGCAATGTTCATTTTTAAAAAGAAGGTTGTAATTGTTTAACAACAACAAAGTGTTGTTCGTCAGGTTGCAATAGTAATAGGTATCTGCACATGGATGCACCCTATAATGAGAACTCCTTATAAATCACATTTAGGATTGGAACTTAAAGAATTAAATTTTGGAGAGTCAGCATAACTTTTAACCAAGGGGGTGGGGGTAAAACAGTTGGAAATTTTGTTTGTTTGTTTATTTGATTTATATTGCCGCCCAACTCAAAAGACTCTGGATGGCACACAGAGAACAAAACCAATCACAATTTAAAAACTTTAAAACCTATAAAAAACCATTAAAACTCATACCAAAAATTTACCCCAACCCCTAATCATATTGCTTAACTCCAGTGAAAAAAAAAATCAACAGTACTGTTTACCAAACATTCCTGAATATTCCACTCATACTATCATATTCACATCTCTTTGGTTCTCCTTCAGATAAGAATGAAATGGTGCCTGTTGATTATGTGGAGTTTTCCAGTTTATCACCAATCTTACAGATAAGCTGCACCCACAATGTAGTTCCTATGTCAACATCACAGACTTTGGGATGAGTGACTATAGAGTTCCCTACCTTATAAGGACTGAACTGTTTGTGCTACTGATTTCAAAACAAAAAGACAAATGTTCATAGACTACCCATTGCGGTAATGTACTTTGTAAGCCGCCCAGAGTCGGGTCTTCCCGAGTGGGGCGGAGTATTAAATGCGAACAAATAAAAATAAAAAATAAATTAAAGACTAACTACTGTATTTTAATGTGAGCTTTTGTGGATTGAGTTCATTGACTCTTTTGGTATAAACAGAGATGAGCACTGAACCCTAGAGCTGGTAATTTTATTTATTTATTTATTTAAATTTCTATACCGCCCTCCTCACCAAAGGCGACCCAGGGCGGTTTAACACCTGGCTTTTGAGGAAGGGCAACCTTTACCTAATAATAGAAGATCCCTGATTGGTATTCAAATTTGACCTCAGGTTTTGTCCCTGCAAGTGGTTCAAGATCTCCCTTGCTCCAAAGCCAGTCATATCTGACTCTAGGGTGCAGTGCTCATCTCCATTTACACTCAAAGAGCCAGTGCTGCTTGTGTTTGCAGGTGTATACATAGCCACATGGCAGGCATGACTAGATCACCCACAATATAGGCTCTGCCCATGATATAGGTTCCACCCATGACATAGGCTCTGCCCACGGTGTGGCAGCGAAAATTTTAGCTGCCCATTACTGAGATGAGGGGGTATACAGAGGCAATCAGGAGAGATTAAATTACTGGGAGAAGAAGCGCTTGATCTTTCCCTGTGTACTATTCCCCTTATTCAGACTGCCCCCCACATAACCAATTTTTTCCACACACCTGCAAAGTGCCAAATGTATATATATCCCCTGCCCCCCTACATTTTGTAATTCCACAGAATGAAAGGGAAGTGTTCCCTTCCTCAGCAGTTAGTGATCGTGAGCAACACAACAGAAATGGGTTTTGTAAAAAGAGACCGAGCCTGGGAATGTTACTTTGCGTGAATTGTAACTGCTCAAAACAGTAATTTCCAAGTTCTGCTTTTAACACAGATGGCTTTGTTTTAAAAACAAGGGTGGTGGTGGTAGTATTAATGTAATTTACACTTCCGCGTGAAAAGCTAGGTGCTTAGGGGCAGTTCTGTAGAAAGTTCTGTGGTGAGTAGCATATCTGTTTTGGGATATGAAACTATTCACAGTCAATTTGCTGATCGTCACGTGTGACATCAAAACCTACTACTCAATGACCACAGAAGCTCATTTTTCTCATTGCAGTAGTAGATCATAGAGTCATAGAATCACTGAGTTGAAAGGGGCCTTTTAGGTCTTCGAGTCCGAATCAAAGCAGGTCTCTTTTGAATGCTTCCAGTGTTGGAGTGCTCACCTCTTCACGAGGCAGTTCGTTCCACTGTTGTACTGCTCTAACTGTTAAGATGTTTTTCCTAATATTCAGCCTATATCTGGCTTTTTATTTATTTATTTATTTATTTATTTATTGAATTTATTACCCCGCCCCACTCTGGAGAACCCGACTCTGGGCGGCTTACATCGTCATAAAACAAAGGTAAAAGATAAATACATATAAAATCATGAAATTTAAAAATTATCTAAAATCATTTAAAGTTAAAAAACAGTACAAACTACACGCCAGTATCCCCCTGGTTCAAATCCGAAGTGGCACTCCTTAAATGAGCCACTTAGTATGGGAACCCATGTTCCCTGGTCCCCAAATATGTCCTGCCAGCCAGGTTTTCAAGCCCTTCCGGAAGGGCAAGAGCTCCGTCTGCAGGCGCAGTTCGATGGGCAGGAGGTTCCAGAGGGTTGGGGCGGACATGGAGAAGGCCCTCCTCCTAGTGCTAGAGAGGTGTGCCTCTCTAGCTGATGGAACAATAAGGGAGCCTCTCCGATCCGCCCTGGTGGGCTGGACAGATGTTCTTGGGGTGACGCGGTCTCTTAGTTATCCTGGCCCACTACCATATAGGGCTTTAAAGGTAATAACCAGCACCTTGAATTGCACCCGGAGACATACTGGCAACCAGTGCAGCTCCCGGAGTAGCGGCGAAGCACGAGCATAACGCCCACACCCCGCCACTACCCGGGCCGCCGCATTTTGCACCAGCTGGAGTCTCCGGATGGTCATCAGGGGCAGCCCCATGTAGAGCGCATTACAGTAATCAAGTCTGGAGGTGACCAAGGCATGTGTGACCATGAGCAAGGAGTCCTGTTGTTTTAGCTTGTTATTATGTGTCCTGCTCTCTGGGATGATGGAGAACAGATCTTTCCCTTCCTCTTTATGATTAGCTTTCAGGTATATGAAGAGTGCTATCACATCCACCCCTCAGTCTTCTTTTCTCAAGGCTAAACATGCCCAATTCCTACACTCTTTCCGCAGAGGTCTTGTCACAAGAGCCATTGTGATGTACTGGATAGAGTGACAGGCTAGACCAGGGGTGCCCAAACTTTTTGGGCCGGTCACGTGGTTCATGGAACCAGTCACTATGGCCTGGGGCCGGATCAGGCCCATGGGCCATAGTTTGGGCACCCCTGGGCTAGACTTTGGGAGACTTAGTCCTGGGTTGCAACTAGAAGGAAATTTGTTCCACTCTTTGGTCTGCTCAGAGGATGGGCTCGTTGGGAATTTTTCTGGTGGCCATACAATGTAAATGCCATTATGAACCAACTTGTCCCTGATGCACAGCAATAGTAATTACACTTATATACCACCCCTTAGCACTTAGTACGTTCTCTGGGCAGTTCACAAGTTAATTAGCATTTTGCCCCCAACATGTTGGGTACTCATTTTACTGGCCTCAAAAAGATAGAAGGCTAAGTCAACCTTGAACCCTGGTCAGGCTTGAGTTCCCAACATTCTGGCTACAGTACAGCAGTTTAACCCTTGTGCCACCAGGGCGTCTTAGCTACACATGCCTTTTTGGCTTTGTTACAGGTGGTTTGTGTGTGTGTGTGCAGGTAAGATTGCTCCTTTTTGGTTTGGTTCCAGCCCATCTGATCATTGGGACTGAACCCACTCTGGGAGTGAACTCACTCTGCTTAAGTGACTTAATGACATTGGGAAACTTAAAGCTTCCTCTGCAAAGGGGAAGAAAGTTGTTCTTTAGTTTTTTCCCAAAGTCTTATAGGGTGTTAGGCCATCGAGTTCTTTTTCTTTAAAGCAGTGGTGCCCAAACTAAGGCCTGGGGGCCGGGTGCAGCCCCTGATGCCAATGCATCCGGCCCGCGAAGCCCTCATCACTCCTGGAAGCAGAAGTAAAACACGCCAGATGCATTGGCATCAGGGGCCGTACCCGGGCCCCGGGCCTTAGTGACCGGCTCCCTGAACCACATGATCGGCCCAGAGCCCAAAAAGTTTCGGCACCCCTGCTTTAAAGGAATGTGGGCCAAATAGGGTTTCTTGAGGTGCAGATTGGTTTCCTAATCCCAAACTGCCCAATTGGTGCATGTGGATGCAAAAATCACACCAAATGGGATACTGCACCTCTGTGCAATCCTAGGTAATCCTACTTAACCTGATCCATCCTACCCTAATTTGGCCATCTAGTCACACCCTTGGTCTACATGACCATGGAAACTCGTTGGGGATGATAGTGGCAATGGTAAAGCCACTTTTTAAATACAGGTACCTCACCCACTTTGAAAACTCCATTAGGGTTGCCACAAGTGTCAGGAAACGACACATTTCCTCATGTCTCCCAAGGCTTGAAATTGCAGTTTCTAGCTAGGCCTCATAAATAGGTCTCATAGAAATCCTGTGTCTCTCTCTGTCTCATGGACAGCTTGTTTTTCAACCGTGTTTCAGCCAGTGTTCCCGTGTTATCTTTCTAGCTAGCTGAGTTTCATGTTTTGTCTTCACATGCATGTAAACAACCATTGTTTTGAGAATATCTTTCTCTGTTACCTTATTGGCTAAAGCTAACTCACCTGACCGCAGATTCTCCATTTTGCAGAGAAGTTAGTTAGTTCGTCTCTGGATATCAATGGCTTAAGACCTCAGTTTGGCTTGTGGGATTTCTCTTTTCTTTTCACTATGATTACCTAACGAACTTGGACTGTTTTTATTGGATTGATTCTTTGTTATGACCTTTTAATCTATGTTTTTCCATGGACTTTGTTACACGAATCTGAAGAATAAAGCAGCTGCTTCTCTGAAGATTGTTGTTCTTTGATTAGCACATACACACCTACGTTACGCTACTAAGAAGCTTCCCTTGTTTTGTTCTAAGCTCAAAGGCCTTACTGCCTGAGCATAGTAAGAATTCCTTTTTAATCTCCTCGGTTCTCCCAGCAGTGATGAGGCAAGGGTTAAGCTCCAGCTAAATGGGCAGTGTGCCCAGGAGCCCAAAAGGGAGGGCCCTTGCGAAGGAATGACCGATGTGATTTGATGACACATAGCAAACATTCCTGTCACAAAGCTGATATTACTATGGTGTTTGAAGTGTGAGGGTGAGCATGTCTCTGTGTGTGACAGAATTCTTCCCAGGAACTGGTTGTTACAGAGAATAATACTATGTTGTTCCATAGGAAATCATCCATTATTTAATTCATTGCTCCATTAGGGTCACAAATGTGTAGCACAGTTATGACCTGGGCCCATTTGTGGCAGATGTCTTGGGGTAATGACCACACAGGTAGATTATTTTGAAAGGGTCTCACTTGCTCCCAATCCCTTGATTTTATCAAGCCCTGCCCTCTACTGTGTGCTTGAAGAAAGTGTCAGGTGGATTGGAAGGGTTCAGCCGAGGCCTAGCCAGCTACAGCCTTGCTCAGTAAACTGAATTTGACCTATAGATTGGCTATTCTTCATCCTTACTTTTCAGACTGCTTCCTCCTATGCTAGATCTCTTTGGTGCCACTGAGACCTTACTTTGTGCAGGTTAGTTGTAACAAAAGACAAAGCAGAGGCTTCAATAACATTTAATATACTTTTATTATCTAGCAATTCCATTCACCTTGGCCAAGATCTTTCTATAAATTTTATATTGTCTGAAACAAATCCTATTTAATAAAACTATTTTTGTGCTGCACATAATTTTTTCTGCCTCTTCCTGCTTTCTTAGCCAATTGTTTTATCAACTCGTTGTTAAATTGTTTTATTGACTGACATTCACATTAATAGCTACAGTATTGTGGTTTTTTTTTTAAACTATAAGCTGCCTGGAGAACCTCTTAGCTAAAAAGCAGGAAATATATCTAAGAAGAAAGAAGAGGCTATCACGAATGAAGTAAGGTTGAGAGGGTCATGAAGATGGCATGGTTACTAAAAGGAAATACTGTAGTATTTTGGTCATCTAGATACCAAGAAACAGAGGGCAAGAATGAATCCTGAATAAGGCAGAAGCTGTGAATGACAGTGGACATCCTCAAAGATGGGTAAAATGAGAATTTCACGGTCCTCTTCTGATTGTTTTAAAGTTGGTTCTACTGTGCAAAGTTGCCTTATAAATCTGTCCCTTTGGACCAATTCGCCTAATTAAGTAAAGACAAACTATTGTTCAAATTGTTAATCTGGGTTTTGTTGCCATGTTCAAAATGATGGAACGGTGTTTTGCTGTAGACCTTTGAAGGAAAAATGTCACCCAACAAAACAAAAATGCTTGCAAAGCATTGCTCACATTTGCTGTAATTGAGCTTTACTGTTGGTAGCCATAGTAATAGTATCATAAATTAGAATTGATGCATGATGGCCAATTCAACAAAAAAGAAAAAGAAAAAAAACTCCACGTCCTCAATACAAATGAAACAAGGCAAGCATGGTTTTAATTAAACCATCAAAATCAATAAATAGTTTTCCAACAATAAGTGTTAAGTAATCCCATTTTACAGTATACCAGGGGTGCCCAAACTGCAGCCCGTGGGCTGAATCAGGACCCCGAGCCCATTTCATCCACCCCCTGATGCCCTCATCACTCCCAGAAGCTGAAGTAAAACATGCTTGTGCATAATGCACCCGCACTTGCGCAGAATGCTGCTGTAAATGACCCGCAGCTGCCATAAACACGTTTACAACACCTATGGGTCATTTACAGTGTTCTCCGCATGTGCAGGTGTGTTAAGCACTCGCATGTGCATTTTACTTCCACTTCTAGTGGGAGGAACCACATGACTAGCCCAATCAGCTGTCCAGGGTGCATGGTCAGGCTCGCAGCCCGAAAAGTTTGGTCATCCCTGCAGTATACAATAGTTTAATATTCTTTATTCTAAAGCAGGTTACAGTTTAATTATCACATTGTAACAATCAGTTAAATTGCATGATGACAAATTGTACAGAATCACCATCTCTGTTTTAATTTTTAAATTAAGAATAATTTTAAAAATACACTGGCCCAATTGACCACAGAGTCCTTGATGCCTGACTAAAAGCACATATATTGGTACCATTATGTACTGTTCAGTTTCTTCCAGTCCATGATAACTCGTCGCCCGGAAGGGAGAAATTGCGGGCAGCAGCAGCATTGAGTCGGAGCTCCCGCCCACCCTCCGGGCCCCTTCACCGATGCCTGGAGGTCGATAAAAGACGTTGACTGCAAGCGGTGAGACGAGGCTTCCGCCACCCTCCAGGATCCACCGGGGGAGGGACGCTGTATGTATGATACTTGATTAATTGTATTGCTACATTGTATTGTTCGATTTATTGCTGCATTATATCGCTCGAGTGTATCATCGTACTGTTTCCTTATATTGCTATATTGTGTTGCTCAATTGTTTTGCTATTTTGCTTTGTTGATTGTACTGCTATATTGTATTCTCGTCCTATTGCATTGTTTCTTTCATTATACTGTATTTTACTGTATTATATTGTACTACATTGTTGATTGTTTTGTTTTTGTGAGCCACCCTGAGTCAGTTGTTACCGGCATACAAAATTTAAATAATAATAATAATAATAATAATAATAATAATAATAATAATAATAATAATAATAATAATAATAATAATAATAATAATAATAAATGAACTTCCTGAAGTGGTGACCTCCTTTTGTAATACAAGTTCTCAAAAAGAAATTAAAAACAAAACTGAAAGCAAAATAGTGCTTTAAGGAACAATAATTTCATTTCGTTGTTAGATTTTGTTGATCAATGTCCACTTCCTCTGGTGTGTTTTCTGGGAAGTGGAAAGGGACTTTTAGAAAAGGAATGGGCGTGATCCTCTTTTGTTTCCTTTTTTAAAAAAAATAAAGCATAAATTGAGCCTGCTTTTTTGTCTTTATCATCTCCATCCTCAACCTCTCTCTTTCTACCTTTTGCATTCCATGAATCATAAATGGGCCCACAAAATGTTTGATGATTTAATCTCTTTATAGCTGGAAAGGCAAGAATAGCTCAGTGTAGGAAATGACCATAACGCTCAGTGCATTTCTGGGCAATTCACAGAGTAATTGGAATTTTGCCCCCAATACACTGGGTACTCATTTTACAGATTTTGGAAGGATGGAACGGCTGAGTCAAGAAGAAGAAGAAGGATTGAACTTGTAAAATTCTGGCTGCAGGACAGCAGTTTAACCACTGTGCCAACAGGGTTCTTATCAATTTTTTTCTTTTGAAAGACAAATATGAACGCATTGATGTGCTATACCAAGGATTCTCAACCTGCAGCCCATGGGCTAGATGTGGCCTGTGGCACCATTTCATGTGGCCCACCACCACCTCCACCACACCAGGAAGTGCCATTGGGTGGAGGAAGGGCAAAATAGTCATCTGGCCCCCAAAGCTGTCTGAGTGTGACCCGGCCTCTGGCTTTAAAAGGTTGAGAACTCCTGTGCTATCTCTTATTTACACGTGTCCTGCCAAGTTCCATCATGTGTTATGGCAGGATCTCCTCCTACTGCAGGGATGAAGGATATACAACTTCAGATGTTGAACAACAATTTCCCATTCTTCATCAGTGACTGTAATGGTCAGGACTGAGAGAAGATGCTATTTGACAACACCTGGAACACCCCATGTTCCCATACTTGTTGCCTTGAACTGAGACATGGGAGATTATCATGCAGAGGTTAAATTCACTGAGTGAATTAACTCTTAGATATAAAAGAGCTTTTGTTGAGCTCTTCTTTCATACTGCTCCAGTTTTCTAAGGCGTACAGTGGTGCCTCGCTTAAAGAGCATGCTGCGTTCCACGGGATTGCTCTTTAAACGAGTTTGCTCTTTAAGCAAAACACCATTGTAAGTGAACAATTGTGACTTCTGGTGAACCCCAGTTTAGTTGTTAAGCAAGTTTTTGGTTTGTTTTAGTTGTTAAGTGATGCGACCATTCAGAGAAAATTCTGCTCTTTAAGTGAGTTAGTCTCTAAGTGAGGTGCTCTTTATGCGAGGTTTTACTGTATTTTGAGATATTGTATTTCCCCATATGCATTACAAATTATATCCGTCCACTTATATTTTGACAGCTAAGCCATGTAATTGTCATACTTTGTCAGTTTTTGAAAACCAGGAGGAAATATGCTTCACAGAGCTACAAGCAGGGACAAAGCCATCACATATTCAAACTCCAGGAAGACCTGCTTTCCCTTTATATGGCCAGGTCCATGGAACTGACACTTTCTTGCTTGTTGCCAGCAAATGTTGCTTGTTGGGTAACCTTGGCATCTGCTGTCAAGAACAGTCAAGCAACAGTGACTTTGGTTAATAGCAGCGTGTAGTTTTAAAGAATTGGGATTTCTCAAAGAACATGGAGATAAATTTCAAATTGCAGAGGGAGAGAAGCTAAAAAAAAATGGAGAAGGATATGCCCTGAAATTTAAAAGTTTGATTGTCTGGATTTAAAGTCACACCAATGCTGCGAATATAGAAAATTACCCATTCCTTTAAAAACAACAACACCTTTCTCTCTTCTTCTTCAAGTCCAAAAAAGTATTCCTCAGCCTTTTAAAAGCTATGTACTGTTTTGAAATACATAAACATTTAATAGCCCTTCAAATCTATTTCCTCCAATAATTTAACTCAAAGTGGAATAAAGGTAAACCCCGCAAGGTGATTGTCCTCAAATGTTACCACCGGTTTGCACGGACACCGTAAAAAGTTACTACTGGTTCGCGCAGACCGGTGTGAGCCACCTCTTGCCCACCACTGCATCATTCCCAGCATTATTATCTTTTCCAGATAGTTTTGCCTTCACATGATGTGCCTAAAGTAGGTCAGCCTCAGTTTCATCATTTTTGCTTCCAAAAATAGTTGGGGCTTGATTTGCTCCAGGACCCACTTGTTTGTTTTTCTGGCAGCCTCGTATCTGCAAAGCTTTCTTCCAGCACCATATTTTAAATGAGTCAGCTTTCTTTCCTCTCTTGCTTTCATACCTATACATAGCAATGAGGAATAGTACAGTGTAGATGACCATGGTCTTCCTCTCCAAGGACATATCTTACACTTGGTGATATCTCTTTTTTTTATTTTTTCATTGCTGTCCCTCCAAGTTTCATTCTTGGCTGGAGTCTCCATTTGGACTAATGATTGAACAAAGGTATACAAAAATCTTTCACTATTTCCATGTCTTCTTTGTCAACATTAACATTGTATAATTCTTCTGTAATTGTGATTTTGTCTTTCCAATGTTAAAAAAAACCCTGTGTAGGCCCTTAAAGAAATTTTACACCAACTTCCAACTTTATAGCACTCCTTACAGCAAATCCACAGCTGCTGTTCCTTTAACAATGTCTTACTATTTCCCTTATTTTGAGGAAATGTAGAGCCTCTCCATGCAAAATAGCCTGGGGGTCATGTCATACATTCCTGAATGACATTGTTAATGATTGCCAAAGGGTCTACATTTTTGGTGCTTAGACCACTGAGTCCATGTAAAAGACAAATTTATGTAAAACATGTGTATGTAATGTGTATACTGTGAATTTATATAATTATTGGACTTATACCCCACCCATCTGGGATGGACTCCCACTCTGAGCAGCTTACACAATTTTTAAAAAAGCGAAACAACATCATTAAGACAATAAAACAACCCCCAGCCACCTATGAACATGATATTTGCCTAATTATTTGGAAACATCAGCCTGTCATGTTAATGTGGTACATGCACTTGTAAGTACAGTGGTATCTCATACAACGATTTTAATCCGTTCCACAGGACTTGTTGATGTATGAAAGAATTGCTGTATGATGCATGCATCATATAGTGATTTTCCCTATGGGATGCATCGTACAATGATTAATTTTTTTGGCTAAGTGGTTTTTCCCATTGAAAAACTGTTGTACGATTCTTTCCATAGGGAACATTATTATGTGGGACACCATTTCCCCCAAAAACTGAATTGTTATGCGATTTTGTTGCTTTATGGGGCGATTGTTGTTTGAGGTTCCACTGTATGTGTAAAAATAAAGTAATGGGCACAATCTAGTGAAGAATCAGGCATGCTTAGACACATTGGTTTTTACAAGGTTAAGGCATGCTTAAACTGGTGCTATGCAGTTATCAGTCTGTGTAGCTGCGATCTACTTCCTCTGTCTGTAAGAGAAGAGATACTGGCAAGAAAAGGCAGAGCTTTAAATTCCTACCTCAACTGCTTTATTCTAGGTCACCCTTGCTATAAAGTCAGTTGTATCTGACTCTAGGGTTCAGAGCTCGTCTCTATTTACAGCCAAAGAGCCAGCACTGTCTGTGTCTGTAGACATTTCTGTGGACATGTGCCAGATATGACTATGCACTGGAGTGCACAGAATGCTGTTACCTTCCCATCAAAGTGGTACCTATTTATCTACTTGCAATTTCTTGCTGTTGAACTGCTAGGTTGGTAGGAGCTGGGATAAAGACAGGAGCTCATTCCATCATGGAGTACTCAGGTCTCGAGCTGCTGACCTGTCAACCTTCCTGTCATCAAATCCAGCATCTTGCCACTGCAGTCCCTTTGGGGTTTTTTTAGTCATTAGTTATTTCATTTAGGGAATGGAATGGGGGCCTCCCCTCCAAACATTTCACATTAATGCCGGCAACAGCATGTCAGGAAACATTGCAAGGAAGTGTTCCTTTTGCTTTTTTCATTGTTGCTCCAAGGAAGAAATAAACATATTTGGCACAATCACTGCAAGAATATCCAGCAAGCAGTTGAAATGAGAAGAGGTGCTTCTGGTAATTAAATGTTGCAAATGTAGTGACTAGTAATTTGATAGGATTATGGTAAAATCTGCTGTTCATTTTATGTATATGCTGATGTCCAACAGGTGTGTCAGAGAGAGAAAGAGAGGTAGAAGCAACTTGTACGGTAGTTATTGTCTTTCTTTAAGAACTAGTGAACAGATTTTACCAGAATCCTACCAAATTCCGGATGTCTTTGTTCTGGTGCATTCTCATTACAGGGGGAAATTACATTGTAGTTAATTGTAGCAATGATAAATAGCAACCTATTAAATTTACATTATTAATTGATGTTGATTATTTTTGGCTGGTAAAAACAAAGCCTTGGTTAGGGTTGGTAATAGAATAGCATAAAACTTGACGATTACAGTCCAAATACTACATATCTAAAATGAAGGAGAAACTGGCATTTAAAAGTAGCCAAATAACACAGCAATAAAATGTTATGTGTCATTTCCAGTCTCTGCAAAAAAAGAAATCAGTATAATGAAAGACTTTCATTTTGGCATTAGATCACAGTCTAGAGCAGTGGTTCACAACCCTTTTATTTATTTATTTTTGGCCATGCCTCACCTAAGACTTTCAAAAATTCTGATGCCCCCCTTAGAATTCTTATTATTCAAAAAGTGAACTATTCATGTGGAGGAAGCCTAAAAGACCATTAACTGTTAATGACTCCTTCTTGAATTGCTCCCTTCTGGAGCATGTGCCCCATGGTGGGAACCATGGGTCTAGAGTAGTAATGGTGAACCTTTTAGAGACCGAGTGCCCAAACTCAGGGCAAACTCTGTGCTGGGGGAAGGGAGGAAGCACTCCCATTGAGCTGCTGGGCAGAAGGGTGGGGTGGGCTTTGTGCTGGGGGGAAGGAAGCACTCCCATTGGGCTGCTCCGCAGAGGGATGGGGGTGAGCTCTGTGCTGGGGGAGGCAGGATACACTCCCATTGGGCTACTGAGCAGAGGGGCAGGCGAATTTTGTGCTAAGCAACAGCACAGGCCCACAGAGAGGGCTCCGGGTGCTGCCCCCCGGCATGCATGCCATAGGTTCACCACCACTGGCAGAGGCGTAGCTACCGCCGTATCTGCCGTATCAATTATACGGGGCCCCCAGGCCACGGGGGCCCCCAACGTGCGTAAGCAAAACAAATCTTTACCCTTCCTAAGGGCCCCCAAACACATTTTTATACGGGGCCCCGCCAAGGCACGCTACTCTTCTGACCACTGGTCTAGAGTATTATTGAAGCATCTTTGTGTAGCCATACCAAGAAAGCTGAGCAATTTGACAGGGACTGTCAATTGGAGAGATGAATTATGGAAGAAAGAAAATGCTATAAGTATTTGCTATTTAGTGCTTGAGTTCTCACGGCAATCTGGGAATAGATCGGACCATATCTGAACAGGAAGCTCCCAAGGAGAAAGGCAAGATGGAGTGGAACAGTGTGAGAAACTTTTTTGTCTTTGATCTTCTGTGTGCTTTATTAAACAAGATTTGTTTCTTCACCCTACTCCCACCTACCTTGAAAAGGATAACTTCAAACAGAAGCCTGTTATGTGAATACATGTTGTTGTCGTCTGCAATGTCATTGGTGTGAATTTGTTTAAGGTGGATTCCAGCTCGGCATGAAGTGACTCACACACTATGATCACAAAGCCATTTCCTGTGGCACAAATGAAATGAGACATGCAGGATTTAACACCGGAACTGCAATGGACTGTCACAGCCTTGAGTTTATGGACAAGGTGTGCCTTCACAGTCAGTCCATCTGGCATGGCCTCTTCCACCTCCACAACCGTTGGGAATCAGAGTTCCTCCTCCACTCATTTTCTAGTGGCATTTCCTCCACTGAGGGGGACCATTACCCCACCTAAAAGCGCTCATCCGCCTCTAGCCGTTGGGCCCTTTAGGGAGTCTGGCCAGACATGCTATGTGAATACATAGTGGTACTTTGATGGTTAAATTTCTCCACATTCTATCCACTGAATTACATTAGAGAACGTTTGACTTTCCTTTGCAATAAACATAAGGTTATTACTATTCAAGTATTTAGAAGTGAAATCTGCAATATAATTTTGCAGGATCTGTCTTCAACATTCCAGGCATTCATACCTTTTTCTTTCCACCAGGATTCTACATTCCACTTCATCCATTCTACATTCCACTTTCTCATTTCCCACAGAGAATAGTCAATATTCTTTGGCCACTGTGTGGTATCCTTCCTAATGTGCTGTTTAGCAGAATGGGGGATTTGTCTCTATGAGGAGTTCTTAAGAGCTTGCCCTGGCATAGTGATATTTCTTCCTTGTTTCTCAGTCATCCTATTTTGACCACATAGTAAGAGGCTGAGTATATAATTTACTGTTAGCAGAGATAGGAGATTTAGTAACAAATTACTGTAATGCACATTAAGTGAATAAGCTAATACTGTACAGTTGTACCTCGCTTAAAGAGCATAATGTGTTCCACAGGATTGCTCTTTAAGCAAGTTTGCTCTTTAAGCGAAACACCATTGTAAGTGACCAATTGTGACTTCTGGTGGAGGGGATTGCGAACTCCGATTTATTTGATAAGCAAGTTTTTGGTTGGTTTTATTTGTTAAGCAAAGCAAAAATTCAGAGAAAATTCTGCTCTTTAAGCGAGGCACTCTTTATGCAAGGTTTGACTGTATTAAAAATTAAAACTTGCCTACATCAAAAAGAGGCTGTTAAATTGGAGTTTAAATTTACATTACATTGCTATACTAAAAGCCTTAACAGACAAGAGATTTAAAAACTCTTATAAATGATTTTACTTCTGCCCTCCTGTTTGCCTCTGTTTTAAGCATTGAAGAGAAGGAAATAGCTACAAGAATTTTTGAAAATCTAATTTCTCACCACCTAATGAAATATTCTACTCTTCCTTTCCCTTTTTCCCCTCCTGTGTAATGTCATCTCTTTGCCCTTGGCTTTTCTTTAGCTTATGTTATGGCTCTTCCAACAGGGTGGGAGAAGAAGCAGGGCTTTTTAAAATGGTGTCATTCATTGATGATCCTGTCACCTGGCGACAGCTTTCTTTACCTGCATGCTTCCATATCTGAGTAATTTATTGCTATAGAAACATTGATGCAAAACCCTCCAAGTTAAGTAGAGAACTAACATACCCAACTGCATTATAAAATGTCCAACTTTATTATACTACATTAATGTCCATCTCAGTTAGTGCATATGAGTGGCACTTGCAAAGCTTTCTGATGCAGTGGTTAAACTGTAATACAGTACTGCAGCCCAAACTGCTGATGCTGTGAATTCAGTCTTGGTGGGCCGCGGGTGTCAAGTTTGACTCAGCCCTCCACCCTCCAGAGGTCAGGGCATGCTGGGGGGCAAAATACTAATTACTTTGTGAACCACCCAGAGAGTCCTCTGAGCACTATGGGATGGTATATAATTGTTATTGCTATGTTGCAGCATGGTGTGTGAAAAATCATAGTTTCAGCGAGTTAATCAACAAACCAGAATACTCTTTTTGAATATATTGCATTCTATTCCTGATCCTAGTCATATTCCATGACCACTGAGCAGGTTTGGTTCTTTCAGTTTTATTTTGTTGTTATTTTCCCAATCTTTGAGATGTTTTTCTTTTTTTAAATGTACTCGTTCTCCCCAGTTGCCAAAATCTTTCTCTCATGTCTAGATGGTATTGGTTGGGGCTTTACATTGATCCACCTGAGAAAATTGATCTCCACTATACGTGTAACACATATGTTTATATACATCCTCTATTTTCTCTAGTACTGTAGTTTAGAAAGACTTAGCTGACTATGACACTCATTGTAATAAATCAGATCAGTTATGGTGTTTTCAGCTGAGATCAATGTGTATGATGATATACATATGGTATATGTGTATGTGTGCATTATAGGATAAGTCCTGTTGATGAATGAAAGAAAAAAATCAAAGGCCCAAAGGCTTTCAGTTATACGTCTTCCTCCTCAGGTATTAGATATGTAGACTTTCATTTTTAGCTCCGTATTTTTCCATTTAAGATGCTGAAGCAACACGCCGATACACAATACAGCACATTAAAGCATTTCCAGGCTTCCAAATAATAATAACATTCACAAAAAATGGCAGATAATGGGATAAATTCATTTCAGCTTTTCTTGCTGAACTTCTAACCTTCCAAAGGAGGTTAACTTCACACAATTCTTTATACACTTGGGTTTTTTAAAAAAAATTGTACTGGAGAATTTTGATCTACAGTCTTGGAAGTTTTCCCTCTTTATTGTTCTCACTTTCAGCAGCTTCCTTTTAGTTTTTGTGTAAAACTATTTTCCATTGTTTTGATAGCTTACTGTACATGATCTCCGCGTTTCTTCAATGAAAAAGCAATCCAGAAATACTCTGCAAGACTCATAGATAGGGAATATGTAAGTTTCCAGATGTTGTTAGGCTGCAGTTGTTGTAACTCCTCATCACCAGCCATGTTAGCTGTGGCTGACAGAGTCCACCAACATCTGGTGGGCATCAATTTCCGAAAGAAAGAAAAGAAAAGAAAAGAAAAGAAAAGAAAAGAAAAGAAAAGAAAAGAAAAGAAAAGAAAAGAAAGACCATGTATTTCAATTGTGATGTTCCAGATTCAAATGCCAACTGCAACCATTTTAAAAACATCAGACAAGTACAAGTCTTGTCCTTAGACAAAGGAATCCGTTAGTTTCACCTTTACCTTCTAAGTCACCAGTCATAACAGACTGATTTAGCAGATTTAAGAAGAAAAGGTTATTTTTAATTAAATTGCAGCAGACTAGGGATCACAAAATTGTTTGGGAACGAGAGCTATTTAAAGGACTACACCATTGCTATGGAAACAGGGAGCTGGGCTAGGGAGGCAGAAAGCCAGGTTGGCTGAGAAATATTTGAGGAAGCCTCAGCTGGACGATGAACAGTTAAATCTGCCATGCCTTTCACTCAGAAGCTCAAGACAGGCAACTGTGGTAAAAATACTGAGGCACAGTTTTGCCAACCCTTAAGAGAGGACAGACATACGATACAACTTCAGCAAGCAAACAAGACAAAATATGTATCTATTTCCAAGGCCCATGTATTGTTTCTGACAATAGAAAATGGGATCATGTTGGGGGAAAGAAAAGAGAGAGACAACTTGCTTCTGAAAAAAAAATCTGCTAGAAGGATTTTAGGAATAGCAGTCCCAAAGTAATCTTTCCAAGATCTGTCCTAGACTACCTTCTTTTTCTCTCAGGGTATCAGAGGCAACTACAGTGTATTTTACACAGTCAAGCTGGGTAGGGAAGTGCTCATGTACTTATTCAGCAATGATATTGAACCAAGAATGTAAGCCTAGCAAGGAATACATTCTGATATCTACCGTGAATACCTGAAACCATGGATAACAGCAAACTCTATATTTTGCATTGCCGGCAGTGGCCACTTGTGGCTAGTTCTGGTAATGTACAATAGAAATACATATACAGTAACATCTTGCATAAAGAGCACCTCGCTTAGAGAATAACTCGCCTAAAGAGCAGAATTTTTTCTAAATGGTCGCCTCACTCAACAACTAAAACCAATCAAAAACTCACTTAACAACTAAACTGGGGTTCACAACCCTCCCCTGAAGTCACAATTGGTCCTTTACAATGGTGTTTCACTTAAAGAGCAAACTCGCTTAAAGAGCAATCCTGTGGAATGCATTATGCTCTTTAAGCGAGGTACCACTGTATATCATGTATTTCAGGATTTTTAATTGATTGTTTTTAAATCTGTGGATAACTGAACTGAAACCATGGATATTGAACCTGGAAATATGGGAAGTGACTTGTATACCACTTTTGTATACCACTAGTATCAGCTAGTGGTGGGAAATATGAGGACCGCCAAGTGTTACAGATTACAGCTCATATGCATTCTTACAGTTGGCCATGCTTTCTATGTTAGGGGTACAAGCACTGAATGTTCATCACTGCTCTGGATCTTCTCCAAGGATTCTTACATGATGGAAGAACAACAAGATATCTATTGAGGTTCCAATGTGTGATTACAATGTAATAGTATTGGCTTATGTTAATATTTCTATTTCTATGTGAATTTCTCTATGGCAATCTAATAAAGGAAATCCTTAAAGGATATATAGAAAAGCTCAGAGGTGAGTTTACACATGATGGCAAAATATATTAACTTCTGCACAATGGCTTAGCAGATAAGCAAAACAGGAAATTCCTTTGAAAACGAAGTATTTATACTTTCTGGTTTGTCCTCTTTTGCATTTGTCTTTCATTGGCAATGTTGGCACATCACATAGGTCATAGTTTATGTTAGCCATGGTTTGTTACTTTAGACACAAATTGCCCATCCAATAGATGACTGAACAGTCCACATTTAACTCATTTCTTTTCCCATTCCTTCTATTTTCAGTTCTGTTTCAAAATAAATAGCTAGAAATACAAGCCAAGGAGAAACCATGGTTCATAGTTTAAACAAGCCAGAATCCACAAGCCAACAAAAGCCATGGCTTCAATGTGTGATTAGAGAATGGCTAATCATCATAATTTCTTTGTGGGAATAGGTTCAAACAGCATGATGGAATAGAGCTAAGGATAATCTTTAAATGTGACCCTGGACATTATAAATGTGACCATTCCACATTTGCTAGACAAAATGTTTTGAGCTATTACTAACTTAAGGTACATTGGGGGCTGAAGAGAGGAATAAACATTTTACCTGCAGCGCTATTAGCCCAATTTCAGGGCACAACTATTGCAGTTGCTCACTTAACTCCAGAAACAGAAGAATGAAACTTTCTTTTTGTGAGTGGGCTAGTCCCACATCCAGTATTAGACAACACTTCTTAGCAATATTTGTGAGATTTTACACATTAAATGTTTAAATTCAAGTGGGCTACTAAATGTTAGATGGATAGGTGCAAGACCTAAAGGTAAAGCCAGTTGTATCTGACTCTTAAGGTTCAGTGATCATCTCTGTTTACAGCCAAAGAACCAGCGCTGTCTGAGTTTTGTAGAAGTTTCCGTGGACATGTGGCAGGCATGACTAGACACTGGAGTGCATGGAATGCTGTTTACCTTTCCACAGAAGTGGTCCCTATTTATCTACTTGCAATTTCTTGCTTTCGAACTGCTAGGAGCTGGAACAGAGACAGGTACTCACTCAGTCATGCAGCATTTGGGTCTTGAACTGCTAACCTGCTGATCACTAAGCCACCACAGTCCCCAGGCACAATTTGAATTTGCGTTCTGGGGAAATAAGAAAGGAATGCAGTTACATTCCTGACTTGTTAGATTCTTTCCTTAATCCTGTGATATGACATGATCTAAAATGGCAGGAAACGGTGCTTCTGGACATTATTTTTAGAAAGCAAGATTGCATTCTCCTGACAACCCCCATTTTTTCTAATTTGGATGCAGACAAGGTAGACTGTGCCAGAGTGATAAAACTGACAGGGGAAAACTTTTCTCTTGAGCCAATACTTTCCTTCATTTCTTAGCTGACAGTGAAAACAGCAATGCTGGCTCTCTTCTTGCAGCAAAGCAATTTTATGGACTTACTTTAATTAACAACAAATGTTTCTTCTGTTTAGTTTCTAATACTCCAGTCTGCATGGCAGTAAACACCATGTATAAGCACTCCTGAACCATCTGGGTTCTCATCATTGACATGGAAGATGAGTATCTATAGGGTTAGATTTTAAAAAAATGTTCTTTCCACCCTTTTAGGGGACTTTGGTGGCTTAGTGGTTAAGATGCTGAACTTGACAACTGGAAGGTTGGCAGGTCAGCAGTTCGAAACCTGAGGGCTGCATGATGGAATGAGCTTCTGTCTCTGTCCCAGCTTCTCCAACCTAGCAGTTCGAAAGCAAGAAATTGCAAGTAGATAAATAGGGACCACTTCGGTGGGAAGGTAAACAGCATTCCGTGCACTCTGGTGTCTAGCAATGCCGGCCACATGTCCATGGAAACATCTGCAAAATGCACACAGTGCTGGTTCTTTGGCTATAAACAGAGATGATCACTGAACCTTAGATTCGGATATGACTGGTTTTCAAGCAAGGGCAACATTCCCCATGCCAGACCAGTGATTTTATTATTAGACCAGTGAAAATATTATTTTCTTGTTTTTTTTGTATTACGGTATATTCTTTCTATTTTATATGTTTTTAATCAATAGATTGTAAACCACCCAGAGCAGTATTCATACTAGATGGACAGTTATATAAGTTAAATGAACGAACAAACAAACAAACAAAGATTACTTGATTACACATGAACCTGCCCAATTAACTAATCATCTTTTGAGGGCCTTCTCTGATGCCATCAGGATCTGATGTCAGATACCTGATACATACCAAGAGTCCAAAGAATGACATTTCCAAATTCCATCATCGCAAAAATGTCAAGAATGCCAAAGTCAACCAATCATGTTGTTAATTCTGTGGGAATCACAGCCAAACTATGCTTCAGAGATACTTGCTTCTCCTTCTGAGAGTGGATCTAGCATATCCCTTCTAACATTGACATCAGGATTTTGGATAGTACAGGTGTAATCAGTAGTAAAAGGGAAAACACTCAATTCAAGCAGTCTCACAGACCAAAGATATTATTTGATTATGTTGGCTATTTCTTTCTCCAGGGAAGAGTGCAAAGGGGTAAATTGGGTTGCTGTTGAAAAATCACTGGTCTGGCATGTTTGCTTTCCTTGCTAATGTAATTTCAGAGTGAGTGTTCACAGACCCTGTCCAGTGCCAGTTCAATTCATGTCTTTTGTTAGCACAATGATGGATGTTCTAGTTAATTGCATCAGCTCTTGTATCATGACCTGCACTAGAAGGAAGTGGATCCTAATTCAGTTCACTAAAGATAACAAGTTGCATCTTAAAAGGTGGGCTTTTGAAACATCTAAGATATTGACACAAAGTGTTGTTGTGTAAGCACTCAATGCATTTAACCATATATAGTAGTCTGTTGTGCTAAAGAGTTACTTTGAACAAGTCCAGATGGTGGGTTATCACCAGTGTCTCTGAATTGCAATTACAAGTTCACATCTGACATTTTAAAAATAGGTCTACAAAGAAGGAAGGAGGCTGCAGCTAACTCTGGTGTGAAGCAGATTCAAAGTACAGTACTGTATATAACTAAAGTAACAAATCCTGTGCACAATTACTTAGGGAATTTACTTCTAAGCAGTAATGCATAGGATTGTATTGTAAGAAGGGAACAGGGAGACGTGGTAAACATTGCTTTTTGGAGGCCTGCATATCCCAGAAAGATGGCTGTGGAATGTGTTCATTGTAGTCCAAAAAGGAAGCTTCTCATCTTTAATACTAGGAATAGAAGAGCTCTAGGTCTGCTGTGCTTCCAAAAATAAGAAAATAACTGTTAAGTTAGTATAAATTATCTTTCTTCTGTTGTAGTTACATGTTATCATGTCATTTCCAACATATGGCAACATTATGAGTGAATCACTCAGATGGCCACTCACACACATAAATTATTACCTCTACAAAAGATGCTTGCAATAAACGTCCATGTGTCAATTGACACATACTGTAAAGATGTATATTTGAAGTAAATACTGAAAAGTAAACCCTTGCATAAGGTGTCCAGTTGCCAGCTGCTGTAAGGCAACCTCAGGTCCCCAGTTCTTCCCTCTGATAGTTCTTTTTCTTTAAACTTGATTTGGAACACGCAGGCCTTCAGAAAAAGGCATTCCTTATTACAGACAGGCAAAGGGTGAATCAGCATTAATCTCATATTAGTCTAACTTTAACAATATTCATAATTGGAAAGTAGTATTTGATGTCTATCTTCACACAGTCCATTCATCTCATATTTCATCTGTACTAATTGCTTCAATTGCACACTTTCAGGAAGTATTATTCTGACACAGATCAGTTTGAATACAGTTCACTTGCAACCCCAGAGTGACTCATATGAAAGAGCATCTAAATTTCTAGCAAACCTGAAATCAAAGATTTTGGGTTTTAGTTTCAATGCCAAATTCATTTGTTTCTGCATCCTTATTTTTTTCCTCTGCGTGTAAACCAAAACACCCAGAGAAGCACTTAATATTCAAGATGCCTTGGGAATTATATTCAAGTCTGTTAGCCAGGTTATGTGATATTGGCAGACCAACTTTGTAAAAATAAAAGACTCTTTTATCAAGTCTGTAATTTTAAACAGAGTGTCTGTACTTTATACATGCTTTAGTTTAGAGTTCAAATAGTTACTGCTTGCATTCCTTTCAAAAGCATCATGTTAGGATTTGTTGTGGCAGCCCCAACCAATCAATTATAGTTATCTGGTCTGTGATTCCAGAAACCCAGCACAAGACATACAGGAGAAGAGAGACAGAGAGGCTTGAACACATTCAAGCCATAATGCTTAGTGCACTCTCTGGGCAGTTTACAGGTAATTGCTGTAGATCATTGTTTCCCAACCTTTAGTTTTTGGATTTCAATTCCCAGAAGCCTACGTCAATTCCCCAAAGCACTGATCAGCCAATGTACTGACTTAGGCTTCTGGGAATTGAAGTCCCCCTGTGGGGCCTGGGAACCACTGCTGTAGACGATGGTTGAATCTTACTGCATAGTGTAGTAAATGGCAACTAGAGCAGCCCACTGAATCAGTGGAGACAAGATGAGTCAAATGGGTTTACTCTAGTTACCACTAACTACACAAAGCAACAAGATTTCAAACAAGATCTTTTGCCATTTTTGAATTAGTGTGTCCATTCTTAGCTCCCTTGCTTTTCCTTTTACTCCAGTCCATTCACTTCAGCTTCACCTACTACTCCCTCACAAACTTTTCACTGAAGTTACTGTTTCAGTTACTAATGCTATTTATGAAATGGAAGTAGGATAGAATGCTTTATATGGCTATCATAACAATGGATCAGAAGGGTTGAGAAATGAGGATACACTGGTTTCTAGTTTATCCTGCAACCACATAGGCTTTAAAACCAAAACTTTTGAGGAATACTTTTGTATTGGCATGAATTTTATACTGCCTTTTGCAAGTGGAGTAATTGGAAAGACCAAGCAATGGCCAGATGTTCTGTGGCCCATAGAGTGCTGTCCCTAGGTTACAAACCCATAACTCTTTGTTATAAAAACAGGGCCTGTGAACCACTAGCTAGTCTTTTTAATGGTAGGAAAAAATTTTTTATTGGTGTTGATTGAGATTTGATGGTAGTTTGCTTTGGCAGCTTGGTGGCTGACTAATGACTATTACCTAAAATAATGACTTAAACATGTTTTTCTGAATACAGTGTGTCTACACTGGTTCACTGTGAATTTGCTCATTTTCAGGAGATCATGCCTATATTTACTCAAATGAAAGGCTCAACTTAAATAAATGTTGCACAGAACTGAAGCTTGCCTTAACTTACACCTAACGTTATTTTAAATTAAAGATATTTGCCTTTCTTCATAAACCAGTAGACTGGAAAAGATGTTGTGCTTTCATCAACCTATTCTGGATTTTCTGATGAGTTTTTTCTCTGTAATACACAGAGAAAATTGCTAAAGCTATGATGACTGAAATGGGACCTTGATCAAGTGTGTTTGTGTGTGTGTGCGCGTCCGTGCACACATACGCTTTACCACAGGTGTTACTTTGGGTGTTAAACAAGAACCTACAAAACAAGAACCATCTAAATACTTCGGTTTATTCAAAATGGTTTGGCTTTGAAATGAAATGAATACATTTAACTTGCCTGACATCAAAACACAGGTGAATTCAGAAAACATTGGAAGTAGTGAGACAATTTAACAAATAAACTATCCACTGTCAGATAGAAATGCCATAATGTACTGAACTGGCTTGTGCTCAGCAACACCGATGCAACACCCACACCAGTTAGATGGCAAAAGTAAATTCACAACTGTGGGGATAAGAAGTAATTTTCAACCCATCTCTTTTTCAGCACATGGAAATTGGGGTCATATCATTTTTGCCATTATAGAAGCTTGTCATTCTGGCCAACAAGATTACCATCAATCCTCCATGATGGAGGTTCAGCAAGAAGCTGTTTTCATGGACAAATAGTTCATTTGTTGGGGCAAGTTAGTCCGATTGTGTGCAAACATTAACTGGGCAAACTGCCCCCAACCCGCCCCACTTTGTGACCCTTTCAGGGGTTCAGCTAAATTGCCTCACTTTATTTTTATCCTGTCTCAGCATAGTGGTAGCAGCCTTTTAAAGACAAGTTGTCTTCAACACCCCATGACCGCCCTGGTATGGTGACAAGTAGTGAGAGGAGGATATCTAGACTTAACTCACAGACCATTCTAGCTTCCAATTTGTGTGTGTGTGTGTGTGTGTGTGAATATTCTGTGTATCAGTTATATTACAGACATGAAACTGCAGAAAGCAGCATGAGATGACAGCATTGAGGAATCAGAGGAATCAACTGACTATACCTGTTTTAAAGAGAAGGGGAAAACACAGGGTTTCAATTGTTTAAAACAACACAAACATTAAAGATGGTTAGCACAACTTCACTCCCACTTCCAGTTTGTCAAGGATTATCTGCTCTGAAGAGGCGAACACATTTCTTTATGTCAAGAATTGATGGAATAAAACAAAAAGCTTATAGACATTTTGGTTAACCAATGCAAAAAAGAAAGGAGATAATAATGGAGATTTCTGAATCTAGGTTTATATTCAGGATCCAAATTAGGTAACATTGAGCACAAAGTAATTCAAAACAAATCAGGACCCAATACATATTGCCAGTTGGGCTCCAAACTGAATCAAGGAAGTGAGTCTTGCAGGTTCTGTGGGTTTCTCAAAATGCTAAAAGGATATTTTAGTTTGAACAATTAACCAGCTATTTAGTGTCAGATTTTAATGCTTGCAGAATAGAAGAGTCTCAATTGCAAAACAAATATTTGCCATTTCAAAATATCTAGGGTGAAGTAAATCCCCCTTCACCTCCAAATGTTCTTATACTGTACATGTATTACAAAAACTGATTTATTAGCAAAGTAGATGAAAAATGTATTTGATCAGAGCACACTCTTACTTTTGTTTTCTGAAATTTTTCTATTTCTTTCTCAACTAGTATGTGTTACCTTTCACCTCCTTCCATTATTCTGAAAACCCAGTTTTTATTCAATCTAAGTGCAGTGCAATACCTTTCTTTGATCTGTAAGAGTACCTTTACCAATAGCAATTACACTTATATACCACCCCATAGTGCTTAGTGCACTCTCTGGGCAGTTTACAGTTAATTAGCATTTTGCCCCCAACATGCTAGGTACTCATTTTATTGACCTTGGAAGGATGGAAGGCTGAATCAACCCTGATCCCCGTCAGGATTTGAACTCACAAAGTTTTGGCTGCAGTACAACAATTTAACCACTGCACCACCAGGACTCTTAAGACTACCTTTAAAACTATGGCCATAGCATTGAGTAGACCAAATATCTTGCACAAGTATCTAAGTAGGATAAGACCCCTGTTCAAGAAAGAAACTCAAGAGAAGCACTTCATTTGAAGTTCAATTTTAAAAGGGTCCAGGAAATTAGTACTGTACTTGTCTCCCCATTCTTATCCATCAGTACAGCAACATATAATAAACACAAAGAAAAAATGTGCAAAATACTGTACAGCACAGCACCTCATTCTACCCTTCTTCCTCTTCATTTCTGTTCCAAGCCAGCTGTGTAGAAAACTCCTGTTGTGAAATAGGCTAAGACATGCTAAGGATTGCAGATTACCACTCGAATTCTAAAACAACATGCTAGTGGGCTTCTCTCTTAATTGTTAACATTCTGCTTCAGCCCTGATTGTTCCATGGCCATGGCAGTACAGCATATTTCTATGATTGCAACAATCTCAAGAAATGAGCCCAGGTGAACGCAGTAGGGCTTGCTTCTGACTTAAGGGACATACGTCGGGACTGTGAAGTATATGGCTTCTGCTACAGAAAAAGGCGTTTGTCAACTGACATTGTGCCACAGAAAAGGAAGTGATGGTACACAAATCCATAGGGTGCTCCTCCAATAAAAGACCTAATGTTACAAAAATCAGGACAAAAGACAAATGGAAGATCTCTTTCATAGGCCATATTTTCCAATATGGAAAGTCTTCCCATCTCATCTCTTCTGATCTGAATTTGGTTCTCAGGGAAGCGGCTAGAAAACCTCCTCCAAGTACTGTACGCTGTAAATTGCAACTGTATCTGGGAGAACTTCATCCCACTCCACCTCATCCACTGGGTATAACTGTGGCAATCTCCATAGTTAAAAATTATGTGAACAGATAAAATGTGATATACAGTATATGACATTCCCTTGGTGTCCCAGAATGCACAACGTTCACTATGGAATTCTAGACATTGCTCCTCCAGTATGCAACAGTTACAAAAAGATATGAATTTTAGACTCTGCTATAAAAAAGATAGCCAATACACACAAAAATAGTTGTTTAATTGGAAACCATACATTAAACTGCACTTTTTGTACTGTAGTGCAGGACTGTAAAACCAGAGTCTCTAAAGTCAGCCTATTGTTTCAAATTAAGGTAAGTTCTTTTTTTAAATGAAACTAATGAAAAAGAATCAGGTCTCCAGATTCAGTTCACACTCACAGTTTCTGTTCAGTACATCATCATGTATCTTTCTCTGCAGCCGACCTACACTGACCATCTTTCTCTTCTGTACTGTGCCACACCAATATTATGCAGACATGTTACGAGTCCTTTTACAACCAGGTGATACTTTGGGGACAGCAACTGAACCAGTTGAAGTCTGCCACTGCTCCAGGAACATACCTCAAGTGACATTCAACTGGAGTTGAGGACCTTCTAACCAAATATGGCCATCTTGCAGTATGAAGGAGTTAACTTTAAAGATGGAAAAAAAGGTAATTATGGAAACTACCTTAATAGTCTCTATTTCAACCCATCTCCTGCTTCTTGAATGAACAGTTGGATTACCTTAAGTACAAACAGCTCTATGATGCTACTCCACATAAATAAACCATGAGGGTGCTTTCAAATCAAGAGAGAGTTGTTCTTCCTTAAGACTTTAGAAGCATTCAAGAAAGTTAAATGGTGGCATTTAATTTGTCCCCCGTTTTCTTATACAGAAAACACACTTCATTAGTCATAGGATGTAATTTGCCTATCACTCAACTCAATTTGACTTAAAACTCACAGTATCAACACTCAAAGAATTCTTTTCCAGAGAATAAAATGTACAATAGCCACATCAGGTAGCTAGCTGAACAAATATCACACATCACACAAGAATAGTAAGGATTTGCTTGAACAGAACCTTGTAAGGGTACACTAGACTCAGTCTCATTGTAAAGGAGTTGATTAGATTTTTGTACAACACAGCCCCTGGCAATTTAAAACAGACCCAGTGGAGAATGGAATGGAGAGTTGAAGATGCAGCTTTTCAGAAATAGGCTGCATGGGTTTTTAACTTCTTTTCCGAGGGAGACTTCTCAGAATCAGTGTCTTCAAACTCTGCTCTGTGCCTTTTCTGCTGTCCATGGGCTTGTAAGCCATCACTGTCTGCAGGATGCAACTCAGCCACATCCTCTCTCATGTTTGTGCTGTGACTGGAAGAGTCTGTTGTAGTCTGGTAGCATTCCTTGTGCAGAGACGTGCATGCCTGCCCAAGACTGCCACTTTCAGCATTTAAGTGTATTTGTCTTCCTTGCGTCACAGCTTCCTGCTCTCCAAAACTCTGTCCATTATTAAGGTGAGAAGAGCGTGCATGTAAGCGACCATTATTGTGGTTTGCACAAGAATTTTCAGTGTTCCTGTCCTCACCGTCATCTGTTGGGGTTCTAGAGAAATTTCCAGATCCACTACAGTTGGCAATAGTAGAAAACGAATCCTTAGAAATAGCCAATTGATTGTGGCTAGATACTGCTTGACAATTCTGGCAATTTTTTTGTTCTACAAATCCTGCAGATGCATTGCATGGCTCTTCCATGCAACTACCTCGTTCTTTGCAAATGGCTTTCCCATTTAGCTTCTTAGTATCAAAAGAATGGTCTACAGACCCACTACTTCCCATATCTGGGGCTGTGCTTTCCCAATCCTCCAGCTGTTGCTGATTCTCACAATCATGATCCTGACCATTTTTAGAGCTTTCTGCCAAGCTGTGTTCCTTTACAGTTTCTTTGTTGTGGTTTTCATTAGAAGAATCCTGGATACCTTGAGCTTTTCTGCTAGTTCCTGCTTTCCCTTCATTTTCACCATCTCCACGAGAGGATTCACCATCTTTACTAGCCGCATAAGACATATAAGAATAATGAAGCCATCTGAAAGCTTTGTAGATCTTCCTGTCTACAGATTCACTTTCTGAGCAAGGAGAGCCTTTCTCTTTATGCACCTCTGGATTTGCAGTATTCCTCTCAGGTGATGAAGCTGGAGAAGGAGAAAGGTCATCTACTTTGATTTGGGGGTAATCGTAGATGTCTTCTCCTATGTAGGTGCTTGAGCTTTCTGGGTTTGTATTAGTCCTTTCCTCCTTTTGTGATTTCTGTCTGCGTCTCAATGCATTGCGCTGCCGGGTTGAGGCACGCCGCTCATTCAGTTCCTCCTCTTCTTCTGTGCTGCTGCTACTGGAGCTACTGGAGCTACTGGAGCTGCTCGAGTCATTATCTTCAGGACTTGGGGACCTTGGCCTTGGGAAAAGATCTGCATCTAGTTCTGTCTCACAAGTATTTTCATCAGAATCAGACTCATTGGAAAGGGCAAGAAGACGTTTATCTTGATATCTTCTAAGTGCTGACAACCGTTGCTGACGAGACGTTGCAGCTTCTCTGACTGGTGGAGATTCGGTGGATCTCAAGGTTCCCAAGTTATAGGCCGGTTCATCAGATTCTTCTGTCATGTGAGGCGGGGACTGACGCAGAGAAGTGGAGGACTCAGATTCGCTATAACCTGAGCGCTCACTTACTCCAGCATGGAGTTGCAGAATCGTGCTTTCACTGAGGTCACTATCAGAATCAGAACTCCATCCCTCAATCTCGCGACGGACCAAAGAGTCGAAGAAAGCCATCATGCGTGGATCTTCTTGGACTGACTGGTTGGCATAATCATGTGATAAACCACTGCCACTGTTCAGGACAAGACTTATGTATTCTTCATGTGTGTACAGACAACGTGAATCACCCTCAATTTTGCCATCAAGATCTCCTGCGCAACCAGGCTGGCGGTACGGACTCCAGATCTGCAAAATGAAAGGAGAAAATATTGCTTCAGATATGCTGGACACACTAGCTGAAATCTTGCTGCTTAGCGTAGTAAATTGCAACTAGAATAGGTTCACTGAATCAGCAGGACTTACAGAGGAGCAAGCTCACCAAATCCCCACTGGTTCAAGGGGTTTACTCTAGTTGTGACTCACTATGCTAAGCAAGAGGATTTCAGCAACTGTTTGTAGGAAATTAAGAATCCATATCATGATTATAAAGTTAAGAGAAAAAATCACTTTGCAATAACTTCAGCATAAAGGACTGGTTATATTTAAAGGACAGTTCTTACTCAGTACTACAGATGTGTTCCACTTAAGATGAAAAAGCTTTCCCCACTTGAAAATCTCCTAAAAATGTCTTCAACTAGAAAAGAAGTACAAAATTGTAGCACTCTGTTTTTAATGTTATCAGAAGCTGACTTTATGTGGGGGGGGGGGGAGGAAGAGGGCGAAATACAGCACAGTAATACCTCGGATAATGCTAAGACTTGGTTCCACAAGTCTTGGTGTTATCTGATTTTTAGTGTTATCTGATGCATGTTGAAATCCTATGGGATGTATCGGAAAACATTAAAGCTCCATAGAGATACACTGTAACCGCACAGGCTTTAGCGGTTATTATCCGATACATCCCATAGGACCTTAACGTTATTCAATCCAATTCTCCTCCCCAGATTACTTAACGTTATGCGATTTTAGCGTTATCCGAGGTAAACGTTATCTGAGGTATTACTGTATCTGATTGCTTTTTATGTTAAAGCTCTAGGCCGGAGGTAGGCAAGGCCTGAGGCCTTGCGGGCCACATTCAAGCCCTCACCTCCCATCAAGGACTGCATCAGCAGTCCTGGAAACACAGCAGCTGAAAATTGCCCTTTTCATGGATAGGCACTTGTGGGGAGATTAGGGAGCTTTCAAACACTCGTCACAGATCATTTGGGAGGCCAGTATAGGCTGTTCTAGGGTTTCAAATGGGACGTGGTGGTTTCTTGGGTGCTGTGGGAGTAGTCCTAGGAACTACAAAAATGCCCAAGGGGTCAACACTTTGCCTGTTCCTCTTCTAAGCTTTAACAAAGTCTCCTGTTTCCAACAACAGTAGTGGCACTTATACAAAAATGGGTCATGATATTATAGCTAATTGCATATTTCACTCCCTCAACTGCTCTGCATGCTTCCATTTGGCAAGCTGAATTTAACGCATTGCCTAAATTAGCACAAATGTACACAAACTAGTGTATATGTATATAAACCTTCACAGCTATTCAGCCTTATGCTCTTCACCTCCCACATGCACAATTATGCCTATGAAAACTGATCGGCCATGCCTGTTGTACACTCATATGCATCTAAATCACACTGCAGTTTGGGACTGTAGTGGCTTAGTGGTTAAGATGCTGAACTTGATGACTGGAAGGTTGGCAGGTCAGTTGTTTGAGACCCAAGTGCTGCATGATAGAGTGAGCTTCCATCTCTGTCCCAGTTCCTGCCAACCTAGCAGTTAGAAAGCAAAAAATTGCAAGTAGATAAATAGGTACTACTTTGGTGGGAAGGTAAACAGTGTTCTGTGTTTAGTCATGCAAGCCCCATGTCCACAGAAACGTCTGTAGATGCAGACAGCACTGGCTCTTTGGCTATAATAATGCAGGTCTCAAACTGCCGACCTGCCAGCCTTCCAGCTAACAAGGTGAGCTTCTTAACCACTGAACCACCACAGCTCAGGTATAAACAGAGATGATCATTGAACACTAGAGTCAGATATGACTGGCTTTTGAGCAATGGTGACGTTTACCTTTACTAAACCACACAAACCTCCTCTAAGCCACCTAGCTTCTGGTTAGTTTGCAGCCTAGGGCTCTGAGGATGAACTGGGAAACCTCCCATTCTAAGTACAGACTATTGCTATCTGCATGTGCACAACCCACAGCTAGCCAGTTAAGAAATGCCTCCACTGAGTCTTTGGCTAACCATTCCCAACTCACAACAGTGCCTTCAGCAAACGAATGGTGCTCCATCATTAGAAGAGAAAGAAAATACAACTTTATTAAAGCATAATTTTGAAGGAGAATCCAGTGGTCCAACAGCAAGACTTCTCCATCCATTTCATCTTTTTTGTCTCATTGTATCCTTCACTGCCTATTATCAAAAGCACTGCTTTTTATTACTACCATATTCAGATGCCAAAGAATGTTCAAATTATCGAACAATTGCGCTCATCCCTCATGCTAGCAAGGTGATGCTCAAGATAATACAGGATAGACTGCAACAGCATATGGAGAGAGAATTACCAGAAGTGCAGGAGGGCTTCAGAAGAGGCAGGGGGACTAGAGACCACATCGCCAACATAAGATGGATCATGGAAAAAACAAAGGAGTATCAGAAACAAGTCTACTTCTGTTTCATTGATTACACTAAGGCCTTTGACTGTGTTGACCACAACAAAATGTGGCAAGTAATTAAAGAGATGGGAATACCGGAACACCTTATATGCCTCATGAGAAATCTGTACATGAATCAAGAAGCAACAGTCAGGACAGAATACGGAATGATGGAGTGGTTTGGAATAGGAAAAGGAGTAAGACAAGGCTGCATTTTGTCACCCTGCTTATTCAACTTATACACAGAGCACTTAATGCGCAATGCAGGGATGGAGGAATCACAATTTGGGATAAAAATTGCTGGGAGAAACATCAACAATTTGAGATATGCAGATGATACCACCCTAATGGCAGCAAGTGAGGAAGACCTAAAGAAGCTCCTGATTAGGTTGAAAGAAGAGAGTGAAAAGGCTGGCTTGAGACTCAATATAAAGAAAACAAAGATCATGGCAACAGGCCCTATCAGTACCTGGAAAATAGATGGAGAAGAAGTAGAGGCAGTGACAGATTTTACTTTCCTAGGATCAAAGCTCACTGCAGATGGGGATTGCAGCCATGAAATAAAAAGGCGATTGATTCTTGGGAGGCAAGTGATGAGAAATCTGGGGAGCATAGTGAAAAGTAGAGACATCAAATTGCAAACAAAAATTCGTATAGTCAAAGCAATGGTGTTCCCGGTGGCAATGTATGGTTGTGACAGCTGGACCATTAGGAAAGCTGAGCGCAGAAGAATAGATGCCTTTGAGATGTGGTGTTGGAGGAGAGTTTTGAGAGTCCCCTGGACAGCGAGAAGAACAAACAGATCAATTTTAGAAGAAATCAAACCTGACTGCTCCCTAGAAGGTCAAATTGTAAAGATGAAGCTGAGGTGCTTTGGACATCAAATGAGAAGAGAGGATTCACTTGAGAAGGCCTTAATGCTGGGAAAGGTGGAGGACAAAAGAAAAAGGGGGCGGCCAAAGATGAGATGGCTAGATGGTATTGTGGATGCAGTGGGGGCAGAGCTGGGTGGGCTGAGGAGGATGGTGGAGGACAGAAGTGCCTGGCGGGTGGTGGTCCATGGGGTCGCGGAGGGTCTGAATCGACTGTGCGACTGAACAACAACATATTCAGATGTCTCAATCTAAAAATCAGTTAACAGATTAAACAGTTAAATAGAGTAGTATAAGTGGCTAAGACACTGAGTGGAAGGAGGCAGGGTCAGCAGTTCGATTCCTAGGTACTGCATGATGGATTCTCAGCTCCTGCCAACCTAGCAGTTTGAAAGCAAGAAATTGCAAGTAGATAAATAGAGACCACTTCAGTGCGAAGGTAAACAGTGTTCCGTGCACTCCGGTGTCTAGTCATGTCTGCCTCATGACCACAGAAACATCTGCAAGAAGCGGACATTGCTGGCTCTTTGGCTTTGAAACAGAGATGAGCACTGAACCCTAGAGTCGGATACGAATGGCTTTCGAGCAAGGGTGACCTTTACTAAGATATACTAAGTCCAGAATTAGCTTGAAAAACTACACATACACTGTCCTCTGTAATAATTGTCCTAATCCATGTGTGCATAATACAACCTCTTTGAATACCAGAATCCTATGAGTAGAATTAACAATGTAGAAACAAATGAAATCCCAGAAGGGGCAAATATTTACACTATCTACAATTTTGTCTCAGATACTTTTTATAATCAAGAGGCAAGGTAGTGATCTTGGAGAAAGTTGTACTCTAGTATATTCTGTGTGATATTCAATACTGAAATAAAACATTGGTGCAGATATGTATAATAAAATCATAGAATAATTGAGTTGAAAGGGACCTATAAGACCATTAAACCCAACTCCCTGTTCAATGCAGGCATTCAAATCAAAGTAGATCTGACACAAAGCTGTCCAATTCTCTCTTGAATATTTTCAATGATAAACACTCACCTCCTCCTCCTCAGGCATTTTCAACTGTACATTTTTGGGGAATACCATACTGAACACTGTGTTCCAAATGACTGCAGAGCAGATATCTACACCATGTGATATTATCAGGATCACTTTTTGATTTCAATAGGGAGAGCACATTACCCTTGCCTGCTGTATAAGATCACAGAGTATGAGTTCAAGGGCTAAGAATCTAAACTTGAGATACTAAAATTTTTGTCAACATACAGAAACTACAATAAAGTAATTATACACAGAAGAGTTTCTTCCTCACAGTTAGCCTCAGATTTTTGGATTAGAAAATGTGGACATATTCTAGGAGACACATATGCTGTGATCTAACAGGAATTCTCTTTTCCAGAACCAGCCAAGCAGCACAGACTTTACAAAGCTAGAGAGATTTCTGAAGGACATTTAAATAAAATCAGCCTTCCAGCCTACAAGCAAAAAGAAAGACATAACAAAAGCAATGCAGGGGAGACATACTCTAGTTAATTCAACAGACCAACTATGGTCACACAGGAAGGATTCAGGGATGAATGGTCATTACATTCTAAATTTCCAAAAGGCTTAGCTTGGACTCATCAACTTCTCTCTCTCTCTCTCTCTCTCACTCACTCACTAATATCTCATTGGCAGTATCTGGTATAAATAGGCAGCTTGTAAATGTCTAAGCAGACTTCTGGAAAGCAAAATATGTAGTTTCAATGGTTTACAACACATTTTTATTTTAAAAAACCACATTTGCCATTTTATGTCATATGTTCCCTTTGAAATGAGCACATATGTCTGAAAAGCAGGGAGAGAAAACAGCAACAAATTAAAGAAAGGACCAGAGAGGCAGACTAAAGTATTAGCAGGGTCTTGGGTAACTGATTCAAAACATAAAGTCATTTGGTCATGCTAACCAGTCAAGAATCCTAGCTCTAGCTGGCAAATGGTAGACCAGCACTTGGCTGACTTAATTTCATCCAGCCAGTTTCCTTTTAGATGGGTAGGGATTAAACATGTCAAAGTGACTATGATACTGCTATGTTTTCTAAATTTACAAAGTTTTTTAGCACATATTTGCAACTAAACTGTATTAGGATACATTTCTGTCGACCCCGCTTGGCATATGAATCAATGGATGCAAAGCTGCCTTTCCACCCCAAAACTCTGCTCAGTGTAGTGCAATGGCCAAAGTGTTGGCTTTGGGCTGGGAAGTATGAGATTTAAAGTACACAGACAGACACATACACTTGCTGAAATTCAGTAGTCAGTTGCAACTACAGTAGGCCTATAAAATCAGTGGGGATTGGGTGAGTCAATTCTTTTAAAAGTTTTAATGATTCAATGGATCTCCTCTTATTGTGACTTACTCCTGGCTTTCGGCCAACATGTTGTACTAGTGTGTGCTATGTGCATTAGTTACAATAACATACCATTAACTATTTCCCACCCACCCCAGAAAAATCCCTGTGGATTACTTTGCTTTTACTTGCTGTGCCTGTCAAGTCCTCTGCCTGCCATGGCCACATTTTATTGAGAAAAGTCAAAGACAAAAACTGTGGGCAGGACGTGAACAGTCTTCCAAGATTTCATCTAAGGTGTCCTCACTGGACTGGATAAATGTGTGTGTTTTAAACTGCAACAATATTTAATCCACACTCTTGGAATACTGCTTAAGTCAGACGGTTGCTGCAGTTTGTGTTTATTCTCCAAGTATTGGAATGTGTCAAGTTAATTCCAGCAAAAATAAAATTAAAAATAGCCCTAATTCTTGCACAGTCCGAACAACCAAAAGAATCTGGCTTCTGTTTAGGAATACAACATAATCAAGCAAATGTTTGTTCTCAGTAAGAAAATAATACATCAACTTTAGGAAAAAACAGAGCAGGAAAATATATTTGATAGCCTTGGAAAAACTCACCTTTATAATCTTTTCTACACCTGAAGAGCATATCATGTAGGTCTGAGGATTGAATCGGACCTGGTTCACGATAGAACGATGACCTTTCAGGATCATAAAAGCACCATTAACGACTCTGCCAATCCCACCTGGAAATATAAAAATAGCAGAAATGGAACATGTACTGTAAACTGTTAAATAAAATGAATTAACTCTCTAAATAGGGTGATTTCTGGTTTCTTCTACCCCTTTTGCTTATCAAGCCTCTGCAATGCCAAGATTTATGAAGCATCTTTGAAAGCTCATCTATTTATGTTGAGGCATATCAGAAAACAAAATAAAAAAATACTGTAGCACTGTAAAGACTAACTGCTATATTTTTATTGTTTGCTTTCCTGGATCAAGTCCACTTCTTCAGACAAGGAATGAAATTTACAAGCATGGTTTATATACACCAAATTCAGGGGCCAAAGGGAGAAGTGTTCGCTCAAGCAGAATAACAGACAAGCAAGGACAACAATACAGCTTCCCACAGCCATTAGCAACAATAGATTATTCAGATTAGCTCTAAATGTCTCCCTTTCAATCTCAAACATGCAGATCAACCTCTTATCTGCATGTCAGAAAACAAACAAAAACACTGTACCTGGTTACTTCCTGTTTTGCTAAAGAAAATTGGCAGGAAGGTTGTAATATAATATATAAAATATCTAGCAGCATTTAGCAGTCTGTGTATCAAATTTGATAATGTCCCAGAAACCCTTCGCTGATATTTAATCCTCTGCAATGGGTGTCTAACAGCTATGTGAAATAACTTGTATTTTTATTTTCCATATTACAGAACAAACAGCAGCAACTTAATTGGGTAGATTCCACATTATTACCCACCTGCTTCTGGATCTGGAGGAATTCTCCACATGTATAAATTAAAGTCATCAGAGCCAGAGAGGATGTACTGTTAGAAAGGAAAATATCAGTATGTTACAAGTGAAGCACTAATTTGAAAAATTATAATACATTGATTATATGATATAGTTTAGTGTTCACCTCTTTAAATTCTTACTAAATGGCATATAAACAGGCTATCAAGACCACAGATTAATTGTAATATATGTATACATTATAATCAGCTCTTTACAATCCTATGCACATTTACTTTTACAGCTCACAGAAACCAGTGGGACATTTCTATAAACATGAAAAAGAGATCTATCTATAAAAGCCACATTTTCTGCCCCCCCCCAGGGGAGGGTCCCACATTTATGTGTGGAATTGGGCTGGCAAAAGTAGACCTACCTGCTCCTCCTTTTATTTCACATGATTTCCACCAGCCCTCAGAATACTACAGAGAAGATGGAGAGAAAGATAGAACTCACAAAGGTTCTGTCTTTTGGGAGTGGAGTCCCTCCAGTCATGGAAGGTGGATCCTGGATTGAATTCTTTATATCATGCATTCTTTAATCTCTCTTTTCTGCTCAAAGTACTCTTTATCAGGGACATGAGAAAGGATCACAGAGCAGTACAAGAGCTCATACGTAGATTCAATCTCTGTTGTTTCCATGTAGGGCTGGGAAGGATGCATATTTGAAATAATGGAGAACTGTTGTTAGTCATATTTTATTTATTTATTTATTTATTTTTCCAGTTTTTATACCGCCCTACTCGGTTGGGGCCGACTCAGAGCAGTTCACAGACACAAAAAACAGCGAGTTCATAAATACAACATATACACATCAAAAGCAAACAGTGTCAATACCAAAAAAAAATCTCAACATCATTACAGCATCACTACAGCATCAAAAAAGCATCAAAAAAATTCAGTAGGCATCAGTTTCAAACAACAGTCCAAAATTACAAAATTACATAGTTGAGAACCTGCAGTTGGATGGAACAAGGGTCTACTAGATCAGGGCTAGCTACATACATTTCAAAGAGATGATGTATGCAATCCCATAGTTATAGTTCCAAAGGACATGATGTATTCCTGGACCACGATTCTTGAATAGCTATGTTACACTGATAATATTTTTTAAACAAATTATTGCCATACAGGCGCGTTTTACTTCTGCTTCCGGGAGCAACTAGGGCTTTGTGGGCCGGATGAATTGGCATCAGGGGTTGGATCTGGCCCCCAGGCCATAGTGCCCAGTCTCCTGAACCACATAACAGGCCAGCAGCCCGCAAAGTTTGGGTACCCCTGAGCTACATGGTCTCACAATACTGTACCCTCCCTCAGAAGGGAATGTTAAACCACTTTTGTGAATTCTCTACCTAGAAAACCCTAGAAAGGGTTCCTGTAGCTCTACAAGATGTGGCTGGATAGCTCAGTGGTTTAGGTATCCGGCTGCAGAACCAAAGGTTCCCACTGTGCCTCCAGTCCAGAGAGAAGAGTGAGCTTGTATAGTCATAAGCAAGCTGCACAATCCCAGGGTGCCCAGATAAGAAAGGAATGGCAGGCCACTCCTGAGTCCTCTCTACCTAGAAAACTCTGTAAATTAGAAATAACTTGACAGTACACAATTTTTATTTATAGTAATAGACGAGAGTCTTGTCGGGGTGTGGGGGCTTGAGTGGTCTAACTAGGCAGTGTCACCATCTCAGTGATATTAGTCCATGACTAAAACTCACCAAAGCATCCTCCATTGGATCCCTTGGGCAAGGTGAAAGCGGAGGGCACATGTCATGGTTCGCCTAGCCAGCAGGTGACGTGATAGCCAAATGGCTAAAAAAAACCCCATGCAAGTGGACTTGATTTCTCAAGCCCGTTTGCATGTGCAGAATGTCATCACAGAGATGTCTACCAATATGCAGACTCCTCGCTGAATAACTACTCTGAGGTACTCAAGGTAATAGAAAACTGATAACAGGCAAATGTTCTAAGAAGCAATGCAAAGCTCTTGTAGATCAATACTAGGAACAGAGCAACTAGGATATAAGTAGACACCTTCCTCTCCAGCACTGAAGTGAGATCAAGTCAAACACAAAAGAAATTTCCATGAGGTGCCTGTCCTAGAACTGCTTTGGAACACGGCATCATAGTCTGACAAACCAACCATGATTTCCTACTTCCATCAGCAGCTCCAGATATTAAAGTGCTAGCTATGTTCAAACATAACCTTAGCAAGTTTAAAAACATCGTAAGTTGTTCTATGAGCAAACTACGTTAAGTCATCAACTCCATCTGTGACTAGTTTGGAACAACCAAGAAGGGAGGGAGAAAAGGCATCTGGATGACAAGCTGCTGATTCAGAAGTTTGCCTTAGAAGGAAGAAAAGTCCCAGGAGTGGTTAACAGCTCCTACACAAAACATCAATCCAGGAATTCTAAACATGACTCAAATGTTTAGAATAAGCCAGTCTTCAGGTAGCTGCCTAGAGATGCATCTTGACACCTTCTTTGCCTTCTCTACTCCTTCTCCTGTCTCTACTCCTTTAAAGAAGGATATTAAAGGCAAGTCTGGAAGCTGGAATATAACCAGCAGTTGTTATTCTAGTCTTGAAGCAGTGGTTTTGCACATTATGGAATTCAGCACATTCTAGAATTCTTTTAAACTGCTATCTTTGGTGGCTATCTTTATTTTTCTTAGATGCTGAATGCAAAGCAACGAGGAATAAACCAACACATTTTTTCTTAATCTTCATTTTTCTGCTTCTTTTTTGAGAAACACTATTCATGACAGTAGAATGTCTTGAATATAATCTTAGGCTGACATATCATGATTCCAAAAGCAGCTACTTAAAAATTAAACTGTAAGGGCAAGTTTGCTTTTCTCAAATGTTCTCATTCATCCTATAGCAACTGAGCAATCAACTGATATAAATAAGGCTAGGATTTCTATGTACAACGACACCGACGACGCCGACGAGGAGGAGGAGGAGGAGGAGGAGGAAGAGGAGGAGGAGGATTTCATGTCAGAAATTATTCTGGGTTGAAAGGATTTTTGCTGGAGAAACTCTGCTTATGGGACACCCAAATGAGGCTTCTTTCATATCCCCCAAGAGCTGGGATAGAGATGGGTGCTCAATCCATCAAGCAGTAACTGGGTCTTGAACTGCTAACTTGCTGGCCTTCCAGCTAACAAGATGAGCTTCTTAACCACTGAGCTACTGCAGTCCCATATTAGAAATATGCAAGCTTTTATGACCTTAAAATTGTTTAAATATGCCCAATTATACAATAATAAAACTTTTAAAGCAAAACTATAACTTTACAATTTTTTCCCTGAAATTAGCACACAATTTTTAAAAATCTGATTACACACTCATAAACAGGCGCATGTTGGTATATCAGGCAATCGGGCTTTGTCCCACCCCGCCCTTGTCTCTGGCACCCTAGGGTGCCAATAGCAATGTATGGGATTCCCCCCAACCCCAATAGGCGCCCCCACCTCTCCCTGTCCAGCGCCTTCCCATGATGTCCTGCACACCCCTGTGCACAAATTAAAAGAGTTTTCTTTACTTCCATTGCAGAAGTGCTAGTACTGAAGGAATCAAATGAACATTTTGAGAGTAAAATGGTCATCCCTGGATTAGTTGTCATTAACAGCAGAATTGCATCGGATGATCATACACAATTTGAGATTAACTCCAGTTAAAATCACAAGAGATTATAGGAACAAATTTTTGGGGGAAAGCAAACTCATCTCGAGAAAAATTCTGGCTCAAAATCTTCACATTTTCTTTTGAGTCTATTTAGATCATTACTTATTTTGTAGTGTTGAATAACCCAGACTCGATTGCAGCATTCTTTGCAGTTTTTTGCTCATTTTTTCTTAGAGTTTTTGATCATAGGCTATCTCATGAGGGTGTTGGAAAAAAATGGCTTTTTTCTTCATTTTTAATTTTTTTAATTTTATTTTGCTTGAAGGTCCTTGCTTTCAAATGTTTTGAAATAGGTGGCCTGCTGGTTTTGGGTCACTTAGTCTGGATCTGCTAGGGCAGCCTAAATCAGCCTCTGCAGATTTAGCACAGGGCACATCTGTCCACAAAGATTCCATATTCCTATTTGCCTCTAATGCAAAAAATTCTTGGGAATGAATTCTCCTTAGCAAAGGTGTCAGCAGCCTAGTGAGACTTCTCACAGATAGGTTTAAAACAAGAGTCTCAGTTTCAAAGGGCGACTTTAGTGCATTTCTTACACACTCGGCACTGTTTCAACTTGTGCTCCTTTGCCAAGGTAACATAAACACTTATGACAGGCCATTAATCTCTTCAACAGGCCAGCTGGGCCTGTTGAGGCCATAAAATGGTGAGAAAGATTGTTAGCTGAGAGTGGTAAACTAACAGATATATATTATTAATTTGTTGTTGTTCAGTCGCACAGTTGATTCCGACCCTCCACGACCCCATGGACCACCGCCCGCCAGGCACCCCTGTCCTCCACCATCCTCCTCAGCCCACCCAGCTCTGTTCCCACTGCATCCACAATACCATCTAGCCATCTCATTTTTGGCTTCCCCCTTCTTCTTTTGTCCTCCACCTTTCCCAGCATCAAGGCCTTCTCAAGTGAATCCTCTCTTCTCATTTGATGTCCAAAGTACCTTAGCTTCATCTTTACTATTTGACCTTCTAAGGAGCAGTCGGGGTTGATTTCTTCTAAGATTGACCTATTTGTTCTCCTCACTGTCCAGGGGACTCTCAATACTCTCCTCCAACACCACATCTCAAAGGCATCTATTCTTCTGCGCTCAGCTTTCCTAATGGTCCAGCTCTCACAACCATACATTGCCACTGGGAATACCATTGCTGTGACTACACGGATTTTTTTTTTTTTTTACTCCAATTTCTATACCGCCCTACTCGGCTGGGCCGACTCAGGGCGGTTCACAAGCAAAGAGTAAACAGTAAATTCATAGACACATCACATAAATATACAATATATAACTCAACATCGTTCCATCACAAAAGTTCAGTAAGCATCAATCTCAACAACAATAAAACTACAAAATTCATCAAATATGCACAAAAAATTTAACAATTGTCGAAAGTCCTGGCACCGCCGCAGCCCTTGAACATAGCCTCCGGAAGAGGTGGAGGGAGTCCCGGCTGGGCACGGCGGTAGTCTCTTCCCCCGGCCGCAGGTGTGTTCCGTGGCGGCGGGGCGAGAAATGCTCTGCCGGGGGAAGTCCTGCCACTACCGCGGCCAGGGAGGCTCCTTTTTCCTTCCTTCCTCCCGGCCGGTGTGATGTCTCTACTTTTCACTATGCTCCCCAGATTTCTCATCACTTGCCTCCCAAGAATCAGTCGCCTTTTTATTTCATGGCTGCAATCCCCATCTGCAGTGAGCTTTGATCCCAAGAAAGTAAACTCTGTCACTGCTTCTACTTCTTCCCCATCTATTTTCCAGGTACTGATAGGGCCTGTTGTCATGATCTTTGTTTTCTTTATATTGAGTCTCAAGCCAGCTTTTTCACTCTCTTCTTTCAACCTAATCAGGAGCTTCTTTAGGTCTTCCTCACTTGCTGCCATTAGGGTGGTATCATCTGCATACCTCAAATTGTTGATGTTTCTCCCAGCAATTATGATCCCAAATTGTGATTCCTCCATCCTTGCATTGCGCATTATGTGTTCTGTGTATAAGTTGAATAAGCAGGGTGACAAAATCCAGCCTTGTCTTACTCCTTTTCCTATTCCAAACCACTCTGTCATTCCATATTCTGTCCTAACTGTTGCTTCTTGATTCATGTACAGATTTCTCATGAGACATATAAGGTGTTCTGGTATTCCCATATCTTTAATTAATTGCCACATTTTGTTGTGGTCCACACAGTCAAAGGCCTTGGTATAATCAATGAAACAGAAGTAGACTTGTTTCTGATATTCCTTTGTTTTTTCCATGATCCATCTTATGTTGGCGATGTGGTCTCTAGTCCCCCTGCCTCTTCTGACTAACAGGTGCAGAGAATGAAAAGAAAAAAAGTACTGTATAAGTGTTTAAGAGAAAAAGGAAAGAAAAACATAAGAGATGATTTAACTGACAAAGATGGTTGGAAGGAATTCCTAGATGTTCTTTCAGTGGTGATAAGAAGGGAACTGGGGACGATCCTGATGGTGTGGAAGCATGCATGGGAAAAGGTGCGTGTCTTAACACTCTTGCAGGCTCTGGAAGATTCCAGGGGCATTTGTACAGGTGCAGAACAGTCCCATAGGTGTTATTTCACAGAGGCTACAAAGAAGCATTCTGGTTTATGATTCTGTCTCGTAAATAACACAACAAGCAAGAATTCCAGGAAGAATTCCAGATCATAATAAAATTTTGTTTTGGTTTGAGTTAATTTTCCAGGCTAGTTAGAGGAACCTAGTTCAGTGTGAATGGGCTAGATACCCTTACATATAGCTCATTCACAATAAGCTAGGGCTGACTAGAATCTTGGTATATTATAAGGCAGGGGTCCCCAATCACTGGGCCACAGGCTGTCCTGAACTGGGCTTCAAGGGTGGGTAGTGCTGGGAGCTCTGATGGTAACCTTCCGCCCTCAACATGCTCCGCCGGGGTTCTCCGGCGAATGGAGCAAGAACACGGGCTTCAGACACAGCAGACAGGCAGGTGACCATGGCCCTCCTCCATGTTGCTTAATTATGGCATGGCTCTGCCCCCTGCCTGTGTGCATTTACCAGTCCATGGAAAAATTATTTAGCATGAAACGGGTCTGTGGTGCAAAAAAAGGTTGGGGACCCCTGTTATAAGGTACAAAGCAAATGGTCTACAGGATTGTTTCCAACTATGTAGGAAAGATGCAAAAGCAAACAGGGTAAGACAAAAGCATGTTCTTATAGAACATCTTATTTTCTTTTCCTACAATCAATAGTGTTTTACCACCCCACCACCCCAAATATCACATATATTTTCAGAAGTACTGTAACCAACTCCAAATAGGAGACATATGCTAATAACTTGTTACTAGGTAAAAGACCAATATAGTCAACTCTCTTGACATTGTAGCTAATATAGTAGCAAATATTAGTGTGAAATCTTCTTCTTGAAACTATTTTTTAAGCAAGCTACTAAGTGTGTTCAAAAGTGTATCAATTACAAGGGAAAAAAAGGGGGGAAATCAGTTGTAAAGGAGCAACCACAAACAATTCAGGTGAAGACAGATCTATTCTTTTGAGAATAGGAAGACTGCATTGTGAAAAATGTTACTGTTATCCCCAGGGCCTGACACTTCTATGCCTGATATAGTAGCAATAGTAATTATATTTCTATGAGGCTGTAGGGGTTCTCAACCTTTTCAAGCCACAGGCTGGACCATGCATCCTCAGCCAGCTGAGCGGGCCAGACTGGTGGTCCCCTGCCATAAACGCTGCCATAAAACACACCTGCTGCTGTCATAAACACATCCACTTTCTATGATGGTGGCGGCGGCGGCGATGTGGGTCACATGAAATAGTGCTACGGGCCATAGGTTGAGAGCCCCTGCTCTAGGGGGTTCACAGAGTAATTAGCATTTTGCCTAAAACATGCTGGGTACTCATTTTACCAAGCTCAGAAGGATGGAAGGCTGTCAACCTTGAGTACAAGTCACGATCAAACTCACAACGTTCTGGCTAGAGTATAGCAGTTTAACCATTACACCACCAGGGCTCATAATAGCTTCCAGAAAACCAACAATTCAGATCTCAATCATAAATAAACCTACTAGCCAGCCATAAGAGATAACATTCCCCCATCCAAATGTAGGGCTGAAACCAAGGGCTGAAACCATTCATAAAATGACCTATGAATCTGTAAATATTACCAAAAACATGAAGCATTTTCAACAAATTAAAAATGTTGTTAGCAATCTGTACTATTTTATCCACTACTTTAAAGGGTTCTTGTTGCTAGGCATTGAGGAACACAATGCTATTACCATTATTTGGGTTTCAAACACTGGGCACAAAATTCACACCAGAACATAGAAAATATATTTTCTCTTGTAAATATAGCTGCTGTTGATAAAGAGATTATTTAGTACCTTCAAATTGGTGAAAAGGCAATAAACCTGCCATGAAATTATTATACAAAAGAGATATCTGTGATGGTTATGGATTGCATGTTTTAGACAGAAAAAGATGTAATTTCAGAAGACAAACCCCCCTTGCCAATGAAAAGACTGCTAACATCTGGATGTGGCCACAAAATTAAAATTCACAACAAATCTCAAAACAATTTTCCTCTTACTTTACATGTCCTAAGCCATAAGGCAAATGGAAAAGTCTTTTTTAAATCTGGAAAAAGGCTCTCATTAAGTACTAATTTGAAAAACTATGCAAACTGACAAAGACTGCCCCATCTTCTGTTTGCTGATGACTGCGTCCTTTTTGCAAACAGCCCTGACAACCTCCAGCAGTTGATGAACTCTTCAATATGTCGGGTTAGAGATGAATTTAACAAAAACAAAATGGATGAGAAATAGCCAATGTACTAGGAGTTCCATCACCATAAATAGAACCAAGATTGAAGAACAACCTGGGTCAGCAAATCCAACCAGATAACATACCATGTGGTGAGTGGATAAGAAGATGCAAAGCAATTTGGATTGCCTTTAATATAAACTGAACAGTGCTAACAGATGACAGTTTGCCGATGAATATCAGGGCAAACGTATTCAATACAACAGTGTTACCAACATGTTGTATTGCCGAAACGTGGGCAATAACAAAATCAGAGGAAGAAAAGCTGGCGGTAGCCCAAAGAGCGATGAAAAGACGGATGTGCAGGGTAACAATCAGGGATAAGGTCAGCAATAAGGAATCACACCAAAGAACCGGACTGCATGATGTGGTCGATGAATTATATGTGGCAAAAAGAAGATGGGCAAGTGATATCTCCTGCCTAAAGAATAACAGATGGACCTGTAGGCTAACAGACTGGATACCAAGGGACCACAAAAGACCACTAGGCAGACCCCGAAAATGATGAGATGAGCCGATGGTAAGGCTGTTTGGCCAGAGATAGAAACAGAAGACAAAGGACAGAACATTTTGGAGTTCAGTTGATTTGTACTAAAAGTGACGACAAATCAATATTGGATATACTGTATTAGATATTGGATGCAAATGCTACTTAGCTTTGTTATACTGTAGTACAACCTTGCTTTAAAGACAAATTCCTCATTATATAAGCTAGAAGAAGTCAATTCTATTCAACAGTACAAACACAGTGAATGAGTCTTGGTTTGTTATATAGATAGGTTGTTGAATGAAAGCTTTATTTGTTTTAAAAAATTATCCAAAGTACTGCCTGATTTTTTCAAAACCATGTAATAAATTTATCCACAGAAAAGCTAATAACATATAACAACTGTTATATGTGCTATATATTTCTCAAGCAAGACAAACTAGAATTATTTTTTTAAAGAAAAAAAAGAAGAAGTCACAACATAAAACAGGGGTGCCCAAACTATGGCTCAGGGGCCGGATCCAGCTCCTGACACCAATTCATCTGACCCCTGCTATCCTTACTGCTCCTGGAAGTGGAAGTAAAACATGCCTGTACGGGCAGATTTACTTCCGCTTCCAGGAGCAGCAAGGGCAGCAGGGGTGGATGAACTGGTGTCAGGGGCTGGATCCGGCCCCTGGGCCGTAGTTTGGGCACCCCAAGTTTAAGCAGAGAAAGTGGCAGCCTAAAAATCTATCTCATCCTGTTGCAAAACAGATTGCAAGGCATGTTTTACTTCCACTTCTGGTGGGAAGAACCACGTTACCACCCTGCTGAACCACGCTACCGGCCCTCAGCCCAAAACATTTGGGCACACGTGATATAAAGGTACTTCAGCAGGGAAACAGGAATAAAACACGGCTACTATTCCAAACAATTAACAGATGGGGGTTAAACACACACACACACACACTCTCTGCATGAGCTTTGGAAATTAATTACATATCTATATCTATGTAGGTAAAAATACTAGTCATATCCATTTCTGCCCCCCACTGCTGGCATAGACTTATTTCAGAGGTTGCCTCCTATAATTTACTGCCTATGGATAGATATGTTAACAAGGCACTAATAATAATTTCATGTCAGAAATTATTCTGGGTTGAAAGGATTTTTGCTGGAGAAACTCTGCTCAGGGGATGCCCAAATGAGGCTCCTTTCATTTCCCCAAGGAACTTGAGAAGCAGTATGAACCAGTCTGGGTCTTGCACATTCAGACTAGTGCTTGAGCTGCTGCTGCTGTTGTTTTTTAACATGTCAATAGAAGAAACTGCAAGCATACAAGATAAATTCCTAATGTTACAAAATATGTGAGTCTTTGAACTTCTCATCATCTTTTGCAAGGATGACTTTGGAAGGGGGGAGCTCTTAGCTATGCACAGAACAAAACAGTGGTTTATCTAAATTAATACATAAAAGACTAGCTGTTTTTGGTCACTGTTGTTTGTAAGATCACTGTGGTTAAGAGGCACAAACCTTGACATCCTCCAGCATGCACAAGGCATCATTAAGAAAAACTGGAACTTTTACTAGTGACTGCCACATTCCTGAAGCTCTCCTATATGAGCATAATGGAGACTGAGTGGTGATGTAATGTCTGAGGACATGCCAGAGAGTCAAGATAACTTTTCTGTTTTATTCGATGTCTCATAGAACATACATTAACTCTTGCTTGAAAAAAGCAGTGTCTTGCGATTATGTGTTTTGCTAATTCTGTGCACAATAAGAACTGGTTTTGGAAAGCAGCAGAAAAATCAAGGCAGTAGAAACACAAAGCAAAAGGGACTGCTCATCATATTTTCAAGGTTCAGAACTCCTAAGAAATTCATGCTTGGACAGTGTCTTTTTTCTTTTCTGCTTTTACATGGGAGACGAGATCAGTTAAAATAATGAATACTTTCCCAGAAGACAGTTGGGGTGGGAGGATAAAAACAAGGCGCTCAAATCAAATATCCTAAACAGAACTAATATACAGTAAAACCCCTACTTACATACAAAGTCTGTTCTGTAGGCTTTTATCTAAATTGGTTTTTTACTTAACTTGAAGCAAATGCATAGGAAAATGATATTTATGTAAATCGAAGCAACCCCATAGGAAAAATGATTTTTTTACGTAACTCAAAGCAAACCCATAGGAAACTACTACTACTACTACTACTTACTTTATTACGGAAATTGTGTTATGTAAATCGGGACATTTATGTGAATTGGGACATGGTTTTAGTGCAAAAATCATTATGTAAGTAGAATTTTATGTAACTCAAGGCATATGTAAGTTGGGGTTTTACTGTACTGAATCTTCTAACAAGAATTCTTCAACATTACCTACTTTTTTTCCTTAAAAAAAATAAGTTTTATTTCCTCTTGCACTCTTATCTTCATCTTTTTCCACATTCAGTCTGACTAGCATATGCAGCAGTAATTTTTAGTTTTTCTTCCCTCTTCCTCCCCACTATACTATGTCTGGTGTTTTCCTTGAAAGATAGGTTTCACTTACCAGTAACTGTCGTTCTCTGAGTATGTTGTTTGGGGATTCACACTAATGGGTTCTGCGCCTGCGCTGAGCCCGAGCGGAGCTGAAAAGCTGATTGGATAAAGATTTGAAGTTAGGACTGCCCACCATCCCCAACTGCCTCTGGCGCCATTTCGTGCTTCTCCCTCAGTTCAATACTAGAGCTACCCGCGAAGCATAGGGCCATCTCAGGCCGGCAGCATTGAGGGGAGGTCGGGTTGGGTCGTGTGAATCCCCAAACAACATACTTGGAGAATGACAGTTACTGGTAAGTGAAACCTGTCTTTCTCATTCGTGTTGTTTGGGGATGCACACTAATGGGTGACTAGCAAGCTCACTTACTTGGATGGTGGGCAGCCGGCGTCATGAGATGCAGGAGAGCGAAGTGGATCAGGGATGGGCGGTCACCTCTGAAGATTCTCGGAGACCAGCCGTCTGGATGGCTCTGCCGAGACTGATGTCAGCAGCAGACCTGGTGTCAACCCGGTAGTGGGTGATGAAGGTGGAGAACCTGGACCAGGTAGCAGCCTTACAGATGTCCTCCATCGGGATGCCTTCCAGGAAGGCAGTAGAAGACGCCAAAGTCCTGGTGGAGTGTGCCCGGACATGTGGCGGAGGTGGCATTGATGACATCTCATAGGCCAGGTAAATGGTACCCGAAATCCATTTGGATAGTCTCTGGGCAGACAAGGGCTGGCCACGTGACTTGCCACCATAAGCGACAAACAGTTGCTTGGCTCTCCTGAAAGATGCAGTCCTTTTGGTGTAAAACAGCACGGCCCTCCTGACATCCAACGAATGCCACACTCTCTCTTGTGGAGACGAAGGATTCAGGAAGAACACAGGCAGCGTGATGGACTGGGCCAAGTGAAAGTCAGTAAGGACCTTTGGGAGGAAGGCAAGGTCCGGGTGCAACACTACCCTATCAGGGTAGAACTTTAGGAAAGGAGGATCAGACCTCAGGGCTGCGAGTTCACCTGCCCTCCGGGCAGAGGTAATGGCCACAAGAAAAGCAGTTTTGTAAGACACAAACTTGATGTCCACTGTGGCCATGGGCTCGAAGGGCACCTTAGTGAGCGCGAAATGGCGCCAGAGGCGGTTGGGGATGGTGGGCGGTCCTAACTTCAAATCTTTATCCAATCAGCTTTTCAGCTCCACTCGGGCTCAGCGCAGGCGCAGAACCCATTAGTGTGCATCCCCAAACAACACGAAGGAGAACTCCAGATTTTCCTGCTTCATTGAAAGGAAAACTATGTTTTTCCTTTAAGAAAATTGGTGTGCTACTTATATGACTCCTCTGAGATCAGGTCACACAATATAGGGTTCGATTATGGGTATTCAAAAGATAATTATCAATATCCTTAGCAAAGCAATAAACATATTAGTTTATTATATTTCTCAACACTTACCCTAGCTACCTTAAATCAACATGAGAACAGAACTGGTATTCTAACTGTGGACATTCAACATACATATTAATTTCTACAGTAGCTAAACAAGGACTTTTTGTCGTAACGTGTTCATTTTTTTTTTTTGCCATATCTGATTCCAAATATTAGCAATCATTATGGTGATCAGGCAAGAAGATTACCCTTAGAGTATAACACAGTGGCCTTTCATTTGGCTTCTGCATCACAATGTGAGACCTGTACCACTGATCCACTTCTGTGAGTCACTTTCTGGTCCTGAGCCCTTTTGGCACACAAAGTCCTCATCAGCCCCAGGTCAGTATTGATGAAACTGCTGCCCTCCATCAAGATGGATTCAAGTGGGGTTTAATCCACTTGGGGACCATCACCCTTCCCTGTGGACCTTGCCATTCAAAGCTGTTGGTCCTTAGGTTTGTCAGGTGGTTTAACCGCTGCCTTACAATTGGTGTTGAGTCTCTGGCAGTATGGTCTACTACAGTGTTTCCCAAATGCTGGTGTTTGGACTTCAATTCCCAGAAGCTTAAGTCAATTCCCCAAAGCACTGATCAGTCAATATACTGGCTTAGGCTTCTGGGAACTGAAGTCCAAACACCAGCATTTGGGAAACACTGGTCTACTATATTACCATAGCAGGATAACCTGGTCAAACCTTCCATAATGTATAGTTGAACCTAAATCTAATTTCTAATCCCAAGTACAGTACACTCAGGACTGATTTATGTGTTGACTCATCATTTAACCACCGATTCAATAACTCTACTTTACACACAACTAGCAATTTGATATCGTCTATGTCTGCAGTTAATTGCTGTGGGATTCACCCTTTTAAAAACATTATCATAGTAATAAGGTAAACAATGGGCACATCCCTGTGACAAATAGTTGTGCACAGCATGCAATACATGGGCTGCTTTAAAATAATTGTTTGTTGTCTGATGGTTATTGTTATGTTTGTCTATGGTACAGTAATAACCCGGATAACTATTGCATCAGATAACGCTAGAATCGGATAACGATTCAATAGCGTTATCTGAGGCAATAGTCAGCGGAGTAGTGGTGGTGGTTTGGGTAGAACTTCTACCCAAACTACCCCCCAGCCGCAGTTATCTCTGCGACTGCATGCCTTTCCCCTGACCCTACTGCAGTCGCTGTGAATGAAGGGGTGAGGGAATCCCCAGCGTGCTCGCTCAGGATTCCGTCACCCCTTCTTCATTCACAGCGCTTGTAGCTTGGAATGCAGGAAGGGGGGGGAAGAGGCGGGATCTCGTGCCTCTTCCCCCCCTTTCCTGCACTCCAAGCTAGCACTGCGCTAGCACTGGGAAGGGCTTGGGGGGAATACCCCCAATGTGGGTGGGTATTTCCCCCCCAACCCTCCCCCCAGTGCTAGCTTTATAAGCAAGAAAATCTGGAGGAATGTCTCTTTCCTCCAGATTTTCTTGTTTTTAAAGCTAGCGCCGGGTGGGGTGGGGGTGGGGAAATAACCACCCCACACAGGCAGTCACTGCCCTTGCGGGGTAGGTGGGTATTCCCCCCTCCCCCGCACTAGCTTGGAGTGCAGGAAGGATCGCGCCTCTTCCCCCCCCCCCCCACCTTCCTGCATTCCAAGCAACAAGCGCTGTGAATGAAGAAGGGGTGACGGAATCCTGAGTGCACGCGCTGGGGATTCCCTCACCCCTTCTTCATTCACAGCGACTGCAGTATGGTCGGGGGAAAGGTGCACACCTTTCCCTTGACCCTACTGCAGTCGCAGAGATCGCTGGGGGTGTGTTGATTGGGTAGCCCAATCCACCCCCACCCCCCCTTAGCGATGACTTCAGGGACAAACCGCACAGTTTGTCCCTGAAGTCAGGGCTTTTTTTAGCATTGTTTGACGCATGCATCGGACAACGCTAAAAATCGGATAATGTCATGACTTGTGGAACCAAGTCATAACGTTATCTGGGGGTTTTATGTATATCATTTTATCACTTGTGGGTTATTGTTTAATGCCTCTCTGTAATATGTTATGTTTGATTTTGTATTGTATTGGGACTTTCTAGTTGTTGTACACCACCCAGAATGGGAGAATATCCCAGATGGGCAGAATGAATGAATGAGGCTATGTTCATAAAAAATAAATGCAAAGTAGCAGTCCACTTTATATCCCTCCCCCATCCAACAGACACAGGAGATATAAAGTGGACTGCTACTTTGCATTTATTTTTAAGAACAGAGCCTGGCAAACACCAACATGCGATGAAAATTGGGACTTTCCCTACCTTTGCCCAAAGAAGTGATCTTGAATCACAAAAGCTTGCAATGATTTTTTTTTTTAGTGAGGCAAAATAGGTATCACCTTCTTCTTCTACATTTGTTGTGTCTATGGATCACACAGCTGATTTGTTTGTTTTATGTTCCTTCACAAGGTTGACTAGTTCTGTAAATATGCTGGTTTGTACTATCTCAATACACAGACTAACTTCTTTGTTTTAAGTGAGGTGTATACAAGTTGTTCAATCTTATGTTATAATGTCCTGTGTTAAACACTCTGGAAATGCTTACTTATGTAGCTCTAGAAACATAATAACTAATGTCCTTTACCTGGTCACGGTCGCCTGCGAAACAACAGCTCTTCATGGTACAAGAATTAAAGTAACCCTGGTTGTCGAACTGGAAGACAGGCAGACGGGAATGAATGTCGTAAAGGACGGGTGGTAGCCGACGTCTGAGAGCAAGCAGTTGTGTTCCATTGCTGTTAAATCGTACACTCATGGCACTCTGAAGTGACAGATTCCCACCATATCGGAGCAGGGAACTAAGGAAAAGGAAACTCAAACAAATCAGATGGATTGCAACAATTTACGATGAAGCATGGATCTGCCATGCTCTATTATCACAAAATGGCAGCAAAGAGAACTTAAGGGAAGGAAAATATTTCCACACTGGTTCCAGGGTCCATCATTCTCAGAATGTTACAGGCACACATCCTATATACATTTTGACATGGTGACCAGAAATGGAAAAGTTGGGGAGTCAACAAGACATCTTAACTCTGCATTTTAGGACTAATTTATGAGTTGGAGCTCTAACACATTCCAAATCAAATAATTATGTCATTTCAAAACCACAATTTAGTTATGACAAATAGCATTCCTTCTGAAAATAAAGAAACATGGGTCAATCATAATTAATTAGCCTATCTATTTCACAGCTTTGTGGGACTAACTTACTGTAGTTCTGTTCATTGGTTTTATTGGCTAGCATCCTGTTTACATTGAACCATGCAGGAAACAAGCTGCTCCATACGTTCAATGTCATTCCATAAGAGTGGATTCACAAACCCCTTGCACCAGGAGTAAGCCAAAGGCTTTCAAAAGGCTGAGCTCTGGCATGCATAACCTTGAGATTCCCATGCAAACCTGGGATACTGCAGACATGGAACCATTACACTCCATGCTTGTGAACAGAATTTTGTCCATTTTATTTTCTTTTGATTTGATACTGCAAACAAAATTAAGTCAGCGGAACAATGAAACATTTTGCCTTTAACTTTTTCCCTTCTTTCTCCAATGTTTTAACCTTTAATTTTGTCAACACTCTAAAACAGACTATCATGTCTATCTTCTTCTAATCTATTCAATAGAAGCCACCATAACTAAGAACAGTTTATAATGTATCCAAAAGGAAGCTTAAAAGATAAATGTTTTTACTTATTGTGAACACTGCCACTCAGATTGCCCTTAAACCCTGTCTTATTTTTTTCATAGAAATTCTTCTAGATCTTAATATCAATCAATCTTTATTATGGTCCAAGACCAGCATAGTTCAGCAAAAGGATCTCAATAGTTTCAACTTGTTGATAATGCTAGTATATTTAATGTCCCTACAGCCCACCCCCCACCCCCCCAAAAAAACCACCTTCAAAAACCACTTCCAAAAACTCATTTCCCTACTCTCTTCAGTCTCTTTATAGCTTTAAAGAAGAGGTCAGGCACACTGCTGAGGAAACTGTAATCTTCAGAGAGTATCTAATTTAGCCTTTCATGGACCTTGAGGCGATATGGGAAATCTAAGTGCCAGACATGAATATACCCTCCTTCACAGAGCTGGACTCTTCTAAAAGTTAATAAAGAGAAGAAAAGGCGGTGATGCTTGGTAAAAGAAGGAATATAGAAGAAACACTGAGTATGGTATAACAGGGTGAGTGTATACAGAAAAAACAGAGGTAGGTGGAAATGAAGAACTTTGGGATTCCTCCTGGGAGTACTATTACTTCTCTTAGATAGAGAGAAGTAATTTTTCCATTGTCTACCAGGCTGCATATATTGGAACACTCTTTCCTCTTTTCTTCTTCTTCTTGCTGCTGCTCTGGTGCCATTTCTTCTTCTTAGTGCCATATCTGATTCCAAATACTGGCTATCATCATGGCGATCAGCTGTGAAGATTGTCCTGGGGTCAATATAATGATTTGCCTTCCGCATTGCAGCATGATCCCGATACCACTGATCCAGTTTTGTAAGTCACTTTCTGATCCTGAGCCCTTTTGGCATGCAAAGTCGTCCTCAGCCCCAGACCAGTATTGATGAAACTGCTGCCCTCCATCAAGATGGATTCAATGGGATTTAATCCATTTGGGGACTATCATCCTTCTTGGTTTCAGGTTAGTTAACCACTGCCTGATGATCAACGTTGAGTCACTGGCAGTATGGTCTACTCTATTATCATAGCAGGATAACCTGGCCAAACTTCCCTTTGTTTTCAACACTAGTCTAATCTGTAGACATTGGCAGTGATTATGCTCATCTCTGTGCCATCATGAACAGCTTTATTTTTCAAATACTACAGATCAGATTTGCTGTTGAAGACACATGAACTGGTCCAGCTGGTTTTTCCTCCTAGTTAGGTGGCACCCCCCTTCATCATTCCTACCCCAACTTTTCATAGGATAGTGCTCAGTAAATACTGAATGTACTTGGATGTCCAATAATTCTTAACACATAACTTACACGGTAATTCTTTTATTATAAATCCTAAGAACAAAGAACATCTTTCTTTGCTGAATGTTTATTATATATTGTTTGTACTCACTAATGCCATACAGCAACAATGAAAAAAGTTCTCTAAGTTTTCCTCCTCCACTTCAAATTGGGCACACAATCATATAAAAAGAATTATTGTTAATGAGGCGATCATTCTTTTAACCTTAATGTTGTTTCAGACACTAAGCTTTCCGCTACATAGAAAGTATGATCTGCGCAAAAAATATGGAAGCTGCAGATATATTACCATATGACTTGCCAGCCCATGTACATAGTGAAAGAGCCATTTGTACTAAGGTCTACAAACAAAAAATGTGCTGTTTTCTCTAAAATGCAGCATGAACATCATGTGTGAACTGGGCTGTAATATGTTGTTTGTAATACAGCCAACAAATCAAATGAAAAACAAAGTAGTCAGTGGAACAATGAAGCTACAAATCCAAGCATAGTTTTGTTAAATTAAGTTTGTTTTAGCATCTAATAGTCACAGAAAATACTGATGAGCATCTATTATCAGCATCCAGTAATGGTTACCAGGGGAAAACATAATTGAAACTACTGTACATGTGTTCTTTTCACATTGTTTTAGCCTGTATTGTCCTGTAGGTAGGTAATATAATCTCGATGAATTATCCTCCTGGGGCTAAACAAAAATACTTGCTGCCAGCAAAGTATGGGCACAAATTAAAAAAAAGAAATATTGTAATTGCATTTTTAATGTTACTAAATCTGCACAGTTTTAAGTAACAGACTCAGCTGAATAAGTTGCATGTCAGTTAATTCTTGGTTACTTCTAAGCAAAGTGTACCACACTCCAGTGGACAGCAGCTATAGATGACAGGGATTTTGTTTCTCTGTTTTAAGAGGTCATCTAATCTTCAACTGAAATCTAACTTAATCTCTAGCAAAATAAAAAAAATATTGGATTTAAAGGCAAAACTTAAGCAACACGGACTTTTGTTTTAAATTATATTATTCTGTTTAACTGTTGGATTTATATATTGGTTGTTTATGAGTTTAGTATCTGGGTAGTTTAAAATTATTGTATACTATCCTGAGTAGCAACATACTAGATGAGCAGATAACAAATAAACAAACACATAAATACATACAGTTGTGGAAATTAAAATGAAAATCTCAGGGCTAAACAAAAATCTCTAAAATATTATGTATTGTATCCTTAAGACCAGATGTTTCTAATATTCACTAATAAATAATATGTGATTGTGAATTGTCTGTGGACACCTCACAGTTGTTATATACCACCTAGTGGTAGAGATGCCTCACAACTGCTTTGCCTAAAACACTCCGGATAGACAGAGTAGGAATGTGTGCCTACAGTCCCAAATAAGGCCAGACATATTTTGCACCGTCCGGGGTTAGCCCACATTGTATGGGGAAGGATTTTTTCCCTCTGTGAAAAAACTATCTCATTTTGCACAATGTATCTGTATACTAGAATTTTGATATTTCTGTTCATGTTTGTAACCCCTTCATCTTTGATAAACTAATCTAATTTTTCTTTTTGTCCCTCATGGAGAATCTAACTGTCACAGTCAGTGGCATTTTATTCTACTCCCCTCCCCCCCCAAAAAAAAAGCAAAAGAGAAAGTCTGTCTGTTTCCTGCAAGAACTTTAATTAATGACTTTATCTCCATCTTCACAACAACTCCACCTTCTCCCAGGAAATGACATCATATACCAGGGGTGGCCAACCTTTTTATGCCATGGGCCTGACCATGCCCCCAGACAGCTTAGCGGGCTGGACCATGCCCCCAGAAGAGGAAGTGGGCACATTTATGGCTGTCATAAATGCGCCCACTTCTGTGTTTTTACATACTTCCTAAAAATCCCTAGTGAGAATGCTGATTCTAACTCTAAAGGAGAACATTCCCAAATCTGTCAAATAAGAAAGCAATGGATAGAACTGAGGGACAGACTCAAGGGAGTCAGCTACAAGTAAGAGTTGGAGATAATATGGGCTAAGACAGGGACTGTGGTGGCTTAGTGGTTAAGACACTGAATTTGACGCCTGGAAGGTCAGCAGGCCAGTAGTATTGCACAACGGAGTGAGCTCCCATCTCTGCCCCAGCTCCTGCCAACCTAGCAGTTCAAAAGCAAAAAAATGCAAGTAGATAAGTAGGTACCACTTTGGTGGGAAGGTAAACAATGTCCCATGCACTTTGGTGTCTTGTCATGCCTACCACATGTCCATGGACAGAAACGTCTGCAGATGCAAACAGCGCTGGCTCTTTGGCTTTAAACAGAGATAAGCACTGAACCCTAGAGTTGGATATGACTGGCTTTTGAGCAAGGGCGACCTTTACCTTACCTAAGACAGCACAGGATAAAAAAGATACCACAGAGGCTTCCCTGCTAGTACATTTTAACACTAAATAGGGAGCACTAGTTCACATCCACATATGTACCTGGTCCCCCACAGAAAACCTGATATTCTCCCTGTCTAATATCTTACAAGCCTTACCCATTCTATCATGCTTTCCAGGGAATATATGTACAAAAGCACAAGTGTACACAGTTATTCCACACTATGTTTTGCATAAAGTGACAAATTTACTTTGGATTATAACTCCCAGAACTCTCCAGTGAGCATGATTTCTGACTGGTGAATTTTCAGCACTATAGTCTGAAAGAGTAACTCGCACTAATTAATTCAATGTTTTTAGAATGCTTTAATGATAATTTTTGTTGCAACGATACACTTCTGTGCAAAACAAAATAGCAAATGCAAGTCACTAAAAGGCTGTGATGGGAAGGGATTACATTTAGGTAAAATAATGGAGAAGATACAGTAGTAGGGCAGCCAACCATCCCGCATTCTACGCGGCAATTCCATTTAGGGAGGGGGAATTTCGACTTACCCTTGGTTCGAAAATCGTCCGGACCTCTCCCGTTGCGTCACGGACGCACCGGTTCCCTCTCTGCCCGGCAGGCAGTTAAAGGGAAACGGAGCCGAAAAGGCTCCAATAAACTGCGCAGGCGTAAGTCGAGGGTACCGAGGGTAAGTCGAAATTCCCCCTCCCTAAATGGAATTGCCGCGCAGAATGCGGGACGGTTGGCCGCCCCGCAGTTAAGGAAACTAAGACTGAACAGGGAAAATGTCCAACTGTGTTACCAGTTGTGACAAGGGAATTTTCCTCCACAGAGGAGATTGCTGTAGCGCTATAGTTCATTTGAAGCAATTTTTGTTTGCAATAAGATGAACAAATGGGAGTTAAATAGGTGTGTTAAAATCCAACAGATCTGGAGTGTCGTAATCCTGATTCTTTGGTCTGAAATATATAAAGTATCCCCCCCAAAAAAAGGGGGGGGGAATCTTCAATCGGTGTATACCAGGGATTCTCAACCTGCGGCCTGCAGCACCATTTCATGTGGCTCTTGCCACTGCCACCGGAAGCATTTACAACAGCTGTAAATGTGCCCATGGCTGTTGTAAACACATTTACAACAGCTGCAGACACATTTTACGGTGTTTACAATGGGGGAGGGGACACACCAGTCTGGCCTGCTCAGCTGTCTGAGGGGGCGTAGTGCAGCCCACAGCTTTAAAAGGTTGACAACCCCTGGTTTATACTACAGTGTTGATTTTGAGTAGAAATTAAAATACAAAAAAATCACATCAAAGCACCCATTTCTTAAATGGAATGTGGGGTTGATCTGTGTTTGAATGTCCTTGCTTTGGGGAATACAGATTCAACCCTAACATTCTGCTCTAAACCAAATGAATTTGCTTGTTTGAGAATTTCCATCTCTGGAAACGTATGAATGCATTTTCATCAATATTGCAAGAGGGCAGTCTGCTTTGGCAAACAACTTAATGTAAAATGAAAATTAAAATGCTACCATATGAATGAACAAAGTAAACATTCTTTAGTATAATACAATCCAGATACATATGAAAAACAGATTAGATTCTCAGAAGAGAAAATAAGTTGCCATTTAAGTTTGTCTTTTTAAAAAGATCCTATATATTAAGTAAACATTTATTCATAAATATGCCCTGAAAGGCTTCTTTCCAGGAAAAATATTCCAAAATCAGGTATGTTTCACCAATAGCTAATCTTATCAAGTGTGTGAAGCATACCATCACTATCACCTGTTAACTACAATTCTACATTGTTCATTTGCATAAAAGGCAAAAGCAAAGAGGCCAGACTTTTAGAAAGTAGAAACACTGAGAACTGTATTGTTAGTGAATAAATATAAGATAAAAGTAGTCAAAATGAGCATTCTCTAACATTTGTTTCTACATAGAGACTAACATAGAAACATCTAGCTACCTAATACTAATAAATTAACTAATACTGATTACAGTGGAACCTCGGTTTACGAATGCCTCAGTTAATGTAATTTTCAGTTTACAAATGAAAATCTATTGAAAATAATGCCTCAGTTTATGGAATTTCCCCCGTAACAGATTAGTTGGTTTTCACTGCATTCCTATGGGAAACCGTGTTTCGGTTAACGTATTTTGGTTTTCAATCCATTTATATGGGAAACTCAGTTTACAAATTTTTTGTAATACGAAAAGTCCAGGAGAACCCAATAATTTCTTAAACCGAGAACCCACTGTATATAATTCGCCACTATATCCTCTTCCCCACGAGAAGGAAATGGCTAACCACTTATGTGTATTCCATACTCAAGTGTCAGTAACATAAGTCAGAAATGACTTGATGGCATGCAATTAATATTATACAGAGGCTAGAACCTCCATATCGTGACATTTATTTTTAAAAATGACAAATATCCATTATGACTCAGTGTAGTTTAAGCATTTTTTAAGAGAAAAAAAGTTGTACCAATATTTTTGTAGCTCACAACTATTTGTGCTATTCATATCCAATAGGCAGAGGGAAAGAAGGAATTAATTGGGCAATTTGGGTTGTTACCCTATAGATACCCTGGTTTTGCTAAATTTAATGTGCCTTGTTTTCAAATAAAGAAGCCTAAGATTTCTCGGACAGTCTCAGGCAGTTAAAATAAAAGGAACCGGTATATCCAATAAATCTGATTCTGAAGAAGTCAATTTGCAAAGGATTATTGTGGAAGGACAGGTTGTACTTACCAGTAACTGTCGTTCTCCTAGTATGTTGTTTGGGGATTCACACTGATGAGGATGCACACTGATGGGTTCTGCGCCTGCGCTGAATCCTGAGCGGAGCTGAAAAGCTAATTGGAGAAGATTTTTAAAATGTGGGACCGCCCACCATGCCCAACCCCTTCTGGCGCCATTTCGCGCTCTCTCCTCAGTTTGATACTAGAGCTGCCCGCGAAGCATAAGGCCATCTCAGGCCGGCAGCCTTGAGGGGAGGTAGGGTTGGGTTGTGTGAATCCCCAAACAACATACTCGGAGAACGACAGTTACTGGTAAGTACAACCTGTCCTTCTCCTTCATGTTGTTTGGGGATGCACACTGATGGGTGACTAACAAGCTCACTTACTTGGATGGTGGGCAGCCGGCGTCCTGAGATGTAGGAGAGCGTGAAGGCATCATGGATGGGTGGTCATCAACGAAGAGGATTGGAGACCAGCCGTCAGGATGGATCTGCCCCGTCTGACGTCAGGAGCAGACCTTGTGTCAACCCGGTAGTGGGTGATGAAGATAGAGGCACTGGACCAAGTAGCGGCCTTGCAGATGTCCTCCATCGGGATGCCCTCTAGGAATGCAGTGAAAGAAGCCAATGTCCTGGTGGAATGTGCCCGGACATGGGGAGGTGGTGGCAGGGATGACATCTCATAGGCCAGGTAGATGGTACTTGAGATCCACTTGGAGAGTCTCTGGGCAGAGAGTGTCCCTTGGACTTGCCACCATAGGCCACGAACAGTTGTTTGGCTCTCCTGAAGGACGCAGTCCTTTGTGTGTAGAACAGCAAGGCCCTCCTGACATCCAACGAATGCCACACTCTCTCTTGTGCAGACGAAGGATTCAGGACTGGAAGCGTGATGGACTGGGCCAGGTGAAATTCAGTCAGGACTTTGGGCAGAAAAGCCAGGTCCGGGTGCAATACTACCCTATCGGGGTAGAACTTGAGAAAAGGAGGGTCAGACCTCAGGGCTGCCAGTTCTCCTGCCCTCCGGGCAGAGGTGATGGCTATGAGAAATGCAGTTTTGTAAGAAACAAACTTAATGTCCACTGTAGCCATGGGCTCAAAGGGCGCCTTCGTGAGCGCGGTGAGCACAGCAGTGAGAGACCACTGAGGAGGTGGTATCTTTACTGGAGGGTAGGCATTACGCAGTCCCTGGAGGAATCTTTTAACAGTCTTGTCTCTGAAAGCGGAGGACAATACTGATGAAGGTGGGGCCTTGGCCACCACTGCAGCCAAGTGGACCTTTAAGGATGAGTGTGCAGATCCTGACTCGGCCAGGTGCAGGAGGTAGGACATGACGTCCTGCAGGGATGCTGAGTCCACGGTGCGGTCACTGGATACCAAAAAGTCCATGAAGCGACGGTACTTGGCATCGTAGGACTTCCGCGTGGAAGGCTTCCTTGATAGTTCAAGGATCCGTGTTAGGTTGGGCGGATAAGCCAGGCCGTCAGGTGCAGGCTCGGCAGATCCGAGTGGAGGATCCGACTGTCCTCCATGCGGAGGAGATTCGGGTCGGTGGGTAGGCGAAGGCGGTCGCAAGCCAGGGTTTGGAGCAGCGGGAACCACGGCTGGCGTGGCCAGGACGGGGCAGTCAGGATCGCCCAGGCGTTCTCCGCACGGATCCGTACCAGGACCCGTTGGATGAGAGGGATCGGAGGAAACATGTACAGTAGTTCCTGGTGCCACGGCACCATGAAGGCATCGCCCTCCGATCTGTGGCCGATCCCCGCTCGGGAGCAGTAACGGCGGCACTTGGTGTTGGTCTGTGTCGCGAACACGTCTAGGTTCAGTGTGCCCCACCATCGGCACAGTCGGTCAAACACCGATCCGTCTAGTTCCCACTCGTGCATCGCCGTCCCTTTGCGGCTCAGGGAGTCCGCATCGGAGTTCAAGGTGCCCTGGATGTGGACACCTATGGGGAACACGTGTACCTTCAGGCACCACTCCCAAATCTGGACAGCCAGGTGAAGGAGGGAGAGAGACTTGGTTCCTCCTTGCCGGTTGAGGTAGGCTAGGGTCGTGGTGTTGTCCAAGGCGATCTGCACCACACGGCCCGCTATTGATAGTCTGAAGGACCTCATCGCCTTCCACACCGCCAACAGTTCGAGGAAGTTGATGTGGTGGCTGGCTTCAGCGGGCGTCCAGACCCCGTGGACCCGTAACCCGAGGCAGCACGCATCCCATCAGTGCGTGCTCGCGTCGGTGGTGACTTGGACGGATGGTGCGGGAAGGGTGAAGAGTCTCCCCGCGGCCACATTGCGGTCCATTGTCCACCAGTTCAACTGGTCTTGCAGCTCGGGGGTTGGTGTGAGCCACTTCCCGAGGTCGTCGTGGGTGCTGTCGAAGGAGGCGAGGAGCCACGACTGGAGCGATTGCATCTTGAGCTTGGCGTGCGAGATCACCGCCGTGGTCGACGCCATGAGTCCTAGTAAGCGGAGGGCGTCCCTCCCACGGACCCGATGTCTGCCCTGGATCCATGCCACCACCGCACGGATGTCGAGCAGACGTTTGGGCGGAGCACAGGCTCTCAGAGCCAGAGAGTCCAATACGGCTCCGATGTAGTCTATTCTTTGAGTGGGGGTCAACTGAGACTTCTTGTAGTTGACCCGTAGACTGAGACTCTGCATAAGGGCCAGGCAATGAGCAACATCGTCCTTGGCTTTCTGTTGGGTTGGGGAGCAGACCAACCAGTCGTCTATGTACGGGAACACTTGGACGCCTTGCAGCCGAAGATGAGCAGCCACCGGCGCCATGCATTTCGTGAATACCCTCGGAGCGGTGGAGAGGCCGAAGGGTAGACATGTGTACTGGTAGATGTCGCTCCCCACCTGGAAGCGGAGGAAGCGACGATGTTCCCTCCTGATGGATACGTGGAAGTAGGCATCCTTCAGGTCGATGACGGTAAACCAGTCCCCGTGGTTGATCAGAGGGAGGATGGAGTGAAGAGTCACCATCCGGAACTTCCTCGCGTCGATGTGTTTGTTGAGAAGATGGAGGTCCAGGATGGGACGCGACCCCCCGTCTTTTTTGTCCACGAGGAAGTAGCGGGAGAAGAACCCTTCGTGAGACTCCGACGCTGCGACCGGTTCTATGGTGCCTTTCTCCAGGAGAGCTGAAAGTTCTTCTTGGAGTGGTGAGGACGGATCGGTGACACGGACCCGTCCAACAGTAGGGCATCTCTTGAACTCGATTGCGTAGCCAGAGTCTAAGATGGCTAAAACCCATTTGTCTGTGGTGATGGCAGACCACTTGGACAGGTAGTCTGCCAGGGGACGGCATGGTAGAGTCTCGGTCACGGAAGAGTCAAACGCGTTGCTTTCCCTTCCGTTCCGTCCGCTTACCGGTCTGATGGCGCTGCTGGTAGCGCGGACGGGTGGTTTGCTGCCTTGGTCTGTAGGGCTGGTACCGGGAGTAGTCCTCCTGCCTCTGTGGCTGGCGAGGCTGGTAGGACGGGCCTGCCTGTGATGTTGACGGCTGGTCCTGATGGTACCGGCTGGCTCCCCCGGGGTGGGGCTCGGAGCTGTTTTATTGTGGCGTAGTCCCCTTTCAGCTCCCCCAAGGAGGTGTCCGTCTCCTTGGCGAACAGCCCCTCGCCATCAAAAGGCAGTTCCTCCATGAGCCGCTTGACGTCGTCCTGCAGGTCAGAGGAACGAAGCCATGCGTGCCGGCGAAGTTGGATGGCGGAGGCCAGGTTTTTCGCCTCCGACTCCGTAACGTGCCTTCCGGTCCGGATTTGTTGGAGGGCCAGCTGGTTGCCTTCCAGGCAGACTTTCTCGAACTCCGCTCGGTGTTTGGGTGGCAGCATCGCCTTGAAGGATTCCGCCTTCTCCCGTAGGCGGCACTGGTAGCCGCCCATGGCCGTCGCATAGTTGGACGCACGGAAGGACAGGGAGGCATTGGCGTAAAACCTCCTGCCCAGTGCGTCCAACTTCTTCCCCTCCTGCGTGGACAGGAGGGGAGTGCTGCTCACCGGGGTTCGGTGTTGGGAACCCTTGACCACGCGGGAGTTCGGTGCCGGGTGGACATGTAGGAAGTTGGAGTCGTCGAGAAGCCTGTACTCGACGGAAGAGAAGATGTGGAGCTTCGGCGCTTCTTCTTCTCTTTTTTATCCTTCTTCCTTTTCTCCTGCTCCTTCTTACGTTTGAACAGTTCTGCGGCCGAGGGCCGCGAAGAAGGAGCAGAGGTCGAAGGAGCGGATGTAGAGGCAGCCGCCTGCTCTGCTGCTGGGGAAGATGGTGGCGCAAGTGCGGCCTCCAGGAGGTAGGCTTGAAGATGGTACTGGCGGTTTTTCAGTGCAGTCTTCGAGAAGCCTTGGCAAACCGCGCAGGTCTGGACCTGATGGTGTTCCCCCAGGCAGCGGAGGCAACGCATGTGTCCGTCCTTGCTCGGGAACTTTCTGTTGCAGGACGGACACTGCTTAAAGGCAGCTGCTGAGGCCATCCACCGAAGTAGATGGCCTAGTGCAAAAAACTATCCCGGCCGGGAGGCCCCGACACGAGATTGTGACGAAGAAAGTTTTTTTTTTTTTTAGCGGCGGCTGAGGGGGACCCCCCAGCCACGCGAGGACCATGGGATTATGAGTCCCCTGGTCCGAGAAAAATTGTTTGTAAGAAAAAATTGAAGATGTCTGAGACAATCTCAGCTAAGAAACTCACAGCTTTTTTTCCAGGCTCCTGCTCGCGCAGCGGAAAAAAGCAAACTGAGGAGAGCGCGCGACATGGCGCCAGAAGGGGTTGGGCATGGTGGGCGGTCCCACATTTTAAAAATCTTATCCAATTAGCTTTTCAGCTCCGCTCAGGATTCAGCACAGGCGCAGAACCCATCAGTGTGCATCCCCATCAGTGTGCATCCCCAAACAACACGAAGGAGAAGTCACAGTTCTCTCATAGGACTCCATATAAAGATTTGCTATTTCTGGAGCCATAGCCAGTAGAATTTGTCAAATTTAAAATACTGTTTTTTAAAAGACCAACTGTGGCAAAGATTAAAAAAAGAAGGTATCTCATATATCAAATGGAATTTTATGAATGAGAGGTTTCAAAAAGTAATCTACAAACTTTGACAGCGATTCCAGAACCAAATTTGATCCAGGGAGAACAAAGTTCCCTACAACAGGGTTAGTAGCAGTGGTGGGTAGCAAAACTTTTCGCTACCACACCATGGGTGGAGGCTACATCATGGTGGAGTCTATGTCACGGGTGGAGCCTACATCGTGGGCGATCTAGTCATGCCTGCCATATGGGCATGTATACATCTGCAAACACAGGCAGCACTGGCTCTTTGGCTGTAAATTGAGATGAGCACTTCACCCTAGAGTTGGATATGACTGGCTTTTGAGCAAGGGAGACCTTCCTTGAACCACTTACAGGGACAAAACCTGATGTCAAATATGAATACCAATCAGGGATCTTCTGTTATTAGGTAAAGGTTGCCCTTGCTCAAAAGCGAGTCATTACCAACTCTAGGGTTCAGTGCTCATCTCTGTTTATAGCCGAAGAGCCAGTGGACTTGAGCCACAAAAGTTCACATTAAAATACAGCAGTTAGTCTTTAAGGTGCCACAACGTTTTTGTCTTTTTGTTTTATTTACTCTCTGATATGCTTGCACAGAATAAACCTTCGTAAATGGTAGCTGTGTTAGTCTGGGCAGGCCAGGGAGGTGGGCATGGCCACCCAATTTCACCACCACCCTGCCCGAAGGCCACCTAATTTTGCTACCTCCCAGCCGGTGGTGGTGGTGCAAACCTGTTGCTGCCCACCACTGGTTAGTACCCTTATGATTGTTTTGGTAAGGTATGATAAACAGGCACCCTTGGATTAATGTTCAGTAAAAAATTATATTCCGGATTACTGATGCAACCCAGATTTAAACCCTCCTCCAGAGTGATTTTAGCTCTTTAATATCATCAGTGGGATTATGAGGACATTGCCCATAAAATAACATGTTGGCCAGTTGTTTTAAAATGTCTTGCTTATAATTGGCAGTATTTTGCATAAATATAGCATTTCCCTTATCAGTTTACTTTATGACAGGCCAGGAGTTTGTGAATAAATTAATTAGAGTGATCTTAACAGCAGTTATGTAAAGATAACATGCATAAATAGAGGACATGTCTTTCATTGTGTTGTAATTAATCTTTTGGAGCTGTGTACAGACCAAATAAAGAAAAAAGATCTAATAGTCCAAAAATAAAAGGTATAAAATATAATGGATTCTTTTGTCAATTAAATGTCATAACATGCTAATCAATATCCCCATTGTGAATAATGTAAAAAGTTTCAGATGGTTATATGTACCATATTGTAAACGTGCAAAAATGGTAATATGTTATCATTCTTTTTTGTTTTGTTTCGCTCTACAGCCCCTAAAGATGGCCTAAATTCTGGATGAGATGAGTTGGGCAGTTTTAAACCAAAATAAAGTGTGATTTATTTTTTATATCCTGAGACTGCTACTTCACCTTCAGAATCGGTCTCGGATAGGACATGGAGGAAGAGGTCAAATAATCAAAAGTACACTGCAGCTAAATAAGCTATTCAGAAAATGTAGAGCAACTCATAACTGAAGGAAGATAAAAGATTGTGTAGTGATGGGCTTTTTAGTTAAAATATTCAAAAGGCTGGACAAACTTGTACCATACACATCTGGTGTATGGTCTGTTAAGCTCTGCTAGTCTCAATGCGCATTGATGAAGTGACAAACGTCCACTTTAGCAAATACCTTAGCACCTACTCATCTAATGGAATCATTAAATATACAAAGAGATGACTCTGGAAAATATGAATGGCTCACATGGTGTCTAAACATAGAGGCTAGAAGTGTGCTGCAGAAAATTAAGAAGTCCAGCAGTTAAATATGGATGCAATTACAACCTTAAAGTTTAATCAGCTGCTTTTTTCTGAAATAAAGCTGCCAAACCTTTTCACAAGACAGCAAACTTTATATTGAACCATAGGAATGCAGAAAGCCTGTTTATCACTGTTCCAATTGGAAGCCTAGTACAGTATTAGTTAGTCTTCTATAACATGCAGTCTGAGAGACTAGTACACACCTAGAAATAATTCCCAAATATCATCAAGCACCATGTTTAACTGTAAGTTTCAGCTCTTCTTTTCCCAGTTTCATAAACAAAGCATAAGGAAGCAGACAAAGACTCCTACCTTTGAGGTTTACGAATGTCCCAGAGTCCTACGCCTTCCTTTGAATTGGCAGTGGCGAGTAATCTAGGCTCTACTGGATTGAACATTACACTATGAAAGGCTGATGGATAATTTGCCAAACAAAAGGGCTCTGTTAACAGAAAATAAAGATTACTTTATTATTTAAAATAGATCACCTTTCATGAAATGCTGTGACTTTGGCCTTGGAATGGAGTTTATTTATTTATTTATTTATTATTCATATTTATCCACCACCCTCCTCACCAAGGTGACCCAGGGCAGCTTACAAATCACAAAAGCACCACAACAAAACACAAACATTCCTAAAACCCTCAGATATAAAACTGTGCAAGATTAAAATTTAAAATCTAAAAAGTTTTTAAAAAGCCAAATTACTACATCTTGAGGGAGGGAGGGGCTTAAATCATTCAGCGTGCTGGGGTCATTATACCTTCCGCACCCCATACCTGCCCTGCCAGCCATGTTTTTAGATTCTTCCTAAAGGGCAGCAACTCTGTCTGGAGACGTAGCTCCATTGGCAGGAGGTTCCATAGGGCAGGAGCGGACACAGAGAAGGCCCTCCTTCTACTGCCAGAGAGATGTGCCTCCCTGGCTGATGGAACAACTAGGGAGCCTCTCCGTTCTGCTCTGGTGGGATGGACAGATGTTCTTGGGGTGAGGCGGTCTCTTAAGTATCCTGGCCCACTACCATGTAGGGCTTTATGGGTAATAACCAGCACCTTGAATTGCACCCGGAGACATACTAGCAACCAGTGCAGCTCCCAGAGCAACGGTAAGGCATGTGCATACCACCCACATCCCAACACCACCCGGGCAGCCACATTCTGGACCAGGTGAAGTCTCCAAATGGTCATCAAGGGCAGCCCCATGTAGAGCGCAATAACAGTAATCAAGTCTGGAGGTGACCAGAGCGTGTGTGATCATGAGCAAGGAGTCCTGATCTAGGAGTGGGCGTAACTTGTGCACAACACAAAGTTGTGCAAAAGCCCTCCTAGCCACGACTGCCACCTGCTCTTTGAGCAGTAGTCGCAAGTCCAGAGGACCCCCAAGTCACATACTGGGTCTGTTTGGGGTACTGAGATAACGCAGGACCCACAGCCACTCAGTCTTGCCGGGATTCAATTGTAACCCGTTGTCCCCCATCCAGACCCTGACAGCCTCCAGGCACCTGGAAAGGACTTCCACTGTATCGCTAGGGTCCCCACGGGCCGAGATATATAACTGGGTATCACCAGCATATTGATGATAACTCAGCCCGTGGGAGCGAATGATCTCACCCAGCGGTTTCATGTAGATGTTAAATAGGAGAGGCGAGAGTACCAAGCCTTGTGGCACCCCATAACAGAGGGGCCTCGGGCTGGACACCTCGTCCTCCAGCCACATCGACTGAGTCCGGCCCCTCAGAAATGAGGAAAACCAGGACAACACAGTGCCCTGGATCCCCAATCCTCGGAGCCTTTCCAGAAGGATACCATGGTCAATAGTATCGAACGCTCCTGAGAGGTCAAGAAGAGCCAGGAAGGCTGGATGACCTCCGTCCCATTCTCGTCACAGATCATCCACCAGCACAACCAATGCAGTTTCCGTACCATATCCGGGCCTGAATCCTGACTGAAAAGGGTCCAGATAATCCACTTCATCCAAGACTCCCTGTAGCTGCCGCATCACTGCCTTTTCCAAAACCTTGCCCAAAAAAGGCAGGTTGGACACAGGCCAGTAATTAGTAAGCACCACAGAGTCAAATGATGGTTTTTTCAGGAGGGGGTGCACCAAAGCATGCTTTAAATTCACTGGGAAAACCCCCTCCCGTAGCGATGAGTTTATGATGGCTTCGACCCAGCCGCCTGTCACCACCCTGGAAGTTTTACTCAACCAGGCAGGGCATGAATCTAACTCACAGGCAGTGGCACGAACAGATCCAAGGAGCCTGTCCACTTCCTCAGGGACAACTGAATCAAACTGATCACAGATAACACGGCCAGACTGCACTCCAGACAACCCCAGCTCTACATTATCCATGCCAGGATTAAACTTCAAGCGAATTTGAGCGATTTTCTCCATCAGATAATCAGCAAAAGCCTCAGCAGATCCCTGCCAACTGGGGGACCCCCTCTACCAAGGAGGGATCTAGTCACCCAAAACAGGGTCGCTGGGCTATTATCTGCGGAGGCAATAACGGTGGTGAAATATTGACATTTCACCACCTCTATCACCACAAGGTAGGCTTTAATAGTAGCTCTAACTAGTGTTCGGTCAGACTTACTCTGGGTCTTCACCCAGCGGCGCTCTCGGCATCTCTTTGCCCATTTAAGCTCCCTCAGTTCTTCTGTGAACCATGGGGAGGATCGTTGCACACGGGCATGGAGAGGCCGTAGTGGTGCGATAACATCCAAGGCCGCCGTCAACCTCTCATTAAAGAGGCTGACAATAGTCTCAGATGAATCGCATTGCTAGTCCAGAGGAAAGCACCCCAGTTCCTTCTGGAATCCCACTGGATGCATTAGCTGCCCATTTAACTGGCCCTACCTCCCCGCAGTGACGCCTCGCCCCTAGGAAGTCAAAAGTCACCAGATAGTGATCTGACCATGGCACAAGGACACCCACTTCTAGAATCTCCAACTAAATTAAAGGTCACCAAAAGACAAGCTGCCATGTCTGTATGATCCTCTCAAGATGGCAGCACCTTCTATGTGCAACTGAGCCTCCTGGATTTGATTGCTGCATAGACTTATTTATTTAAATTTTTTGAAGTGGTAGCCATGTTAATCTGTGCAAGCATATCAAAGAGTAAAAAACAAACAAACCACATTGTGGCACCTTAAAGACTAACTCCTGTATTTAAATGTGAGCTTTCGTGGATCAAGTCCATGAGTTGGTCTTTAAAGTGCCACAATGTTTTTTTGTCTTTTTGTTTTGTTTACTTGCTGATATTATTTATTTAAAATACCCTACTTACCTTAGATCCAAGAGGATCCAAGGCAGATTCCAGTATTAGGAGGGAAAATACAATATAAAAACTAGAAGGGGAAAAGGGCGGGGGGGGGGGAGAACCAGACACTTCCTAAAGGGAAAAGTCTTTGCTTGCCTAAGGAAGAAAGCAAAGGAAGAGCCAGCCTGGCCTCTCATTGGAAGATGTCCTACAGCTTGAGAGCAGTGACAGGGGCAGCCCTCGTGTATTCTCACCAAATGTACCAGTGAGGGTAGCAGGACCAAGAGAAAGATTTCCCCTGATGACTTTAAAACCTGAACAGGCTCATAAAGCCAAAAGCAGTCGTTCAAGTACCATGGAACCAAATGGTTTAGGGCTTTGTAAGTCAAAAACAGCACTCTGAATTTTGGCTGAAAGTGGACTTGTAGCCAGTGGAGCTGTTGCAACGGAAGAGTTATGTGATCCCTATAACCAGCTTCAATCTAGTGGCAGCATCTTGGAACCACTAAGTTTCCAAACACTTTTCAAGACATATCACTATAGAGCACACTACACTCATCCAAAGACAGATCAATATAGAGCACACTACACTAATCCAAATGGGATGTAACTAAGGCATATGCCATTGTGGTCAGGTCAAGACATATCTAGGAATAGGCACAACTGGCATCCAAGTACCGTGTAAATGTCCTCCTAGCCATTAGAATGCAGGCTCAAGAGCCACCAGGAGACCATTTGGATTCATCCACCTCCTAGGTGGACTGTCTTAAATGGTCTACCACCCCTGCAGAATTTGAGTTCCAATGAATCTAAACTAGGGATTCTCAACCTGTGACCAGTGGCTTGGATGGGGCCAATGGTACCATTTCATGTGCCCCCCCACTGCCTCCACCACACCAAGAAGTGCCATGGGGTGGAGGAAGGGCAAAATGGCCGTCCGGCCCCCAAAGCTGTTTAAGGGAGCATGACCCAGCTTTAAAAGGTTAATAACTCCTGATCTAAACCCGAACAGGTCACACAGCTATTTTATGCCAATATAATACTATGGTTGTCTTGCATAAAAATCTTTACTGTGCATTTTGAGTATGCAAAAATGTGTATTCAAAGAAAAACACATTCACTCATTCCAAATGAGAAAATGTTGGGAAATCTGGGGAAATCTGCTGAACAAAACATCAAAAGGAGAGGAAATTGGTTTCCTTCTGTATTTTTTTCTGTCTCTCACTTCCCCACATCTGCACATCTCTACACAGTACTTTCCCTTCAATTAAAGAGGACAGCATCTCCATGCATGAATACATAGCCCTCACCTCCTTGGGAAGACTCTCTGATATCCCAGATGAGAACTCGGCCATCATCAGATGAACTTGCAAAAACATTATCATTCACTGGACTCACTGACAGTCCATATACTGCGTCTTCATGGGCAAACACGTCCAAAGTTTCACCACTGAAACAGAGTTAGGCATCAATATCTCTACATTCAAAAATAGGTAACTGAAAACTACCACTTGAAAATACTTAAAACCTGGTTATTGTATATGTTCTCCTAATAAAAATAACTGTAACTAGAAAATTTGTCAGCAAAGATTATGGGATGAGCAGCATGATTCTCTACATGCTTACTATGGCCAGTTTTTTTATGGCTTTCCTAAACATGTATAGGATTGGTATGCAAATTTCAAAATATTTTCTTTGCAGAAATCACCACTTGTGCAACGGCAGTCCTTGCACAAGTTGCATGTTCCTGCACTCAGGAAGCTCAGTAAACTACTAACCATCAAACTAAGCTCCATTCAGTTCAGTAGAACCTCCTCCCTAGCCTAAGTGTTGTGTTCCACCAAACTAAGTTCACACTGGGTTGAATGCAAGTGGGTACAGGATTGCAAGCTAAGCCTTCAGACACATCTTGAAAATAAGCCTGATGCCTTAAGATATGTCTTGAAAATAAACCTGATGCATATTCTCCATGAGATGGAATGTAGTAATAAAAGACAACAGTGGAGATAGAAAAAATTAGGTGTGGAAGGATAGTAAATGCTTAAGTGACAACAGTGAGGGACCAAACCGTGAATGCTTACATAACAGACATAGCTATTAAAGATATTTCATGTAACACTCAGGGTTCTGGATCTTTCCATCCTTGAGGGGCTGTGCGGGTTTTACTTGGTTTTTTGCTCAGCACAGTAAAAAGTGCTTAGGCACTGAGAAAAATGTGTTTACCTTTCAACATCATGGAGCAAAACTTGTTCATCATTACCTAGAAACAGAAACAATTTGATAAGATAGAGGCATAATGAAACTATCGTAGTAAAAAGGTACGCTTACACAGTTTTCATTTGGAAAAAGAAAAAGACCCATATAGAAAGAGTTTATATCATCCTGAAACAATAATTTAATCCCAAAATTTGATTTTCATTTCCCTGCTTTGGGTGAAATCAAATTACTTATAGCAAGTGGGTAATGTCCATCAGTCTAACTTTCAGCAGTAAACTGTTGCTAGTTAAGAAACTGGCACAGATGTTTCCTACAGCACACTAGTCACAGGACTTACTGTGCAAAAGAAAATATCTATGTTGACCTTTTAGCTGGAGACAATTTGCTTCTCAAAGATACATCAATGGCATTACATTAGCAGGAATAATGAACAAGATTTTGGCTTTTGACATAAAACACTAATTGTGCAACATCTGCTGCACTGGGTAAGGGTAAAGGTTGCCCTTGCTCAAAAGCCAGTCATATCTGACTCTAGGGTTCAGTGCTCATCTGTTTATAGCCAAAGAGCCAGCGCTGTCTGCTTCTGCAGACATTTCTGTGGACATGTGTCAGGCATGACTAGACAACAGAGTGCACCGAACACTGTTTATCTTCCCACCGAAGTGGTACCTATTTATCTACTTGCAATTTCTTTCTTTCAAACTGCTAGGTTGGCAGGAGCTGGGAAAGAGACAGGAGCTAGCTCCTATTTACTTGTTTTTCTGAACACTGCTTTTGCACTGCAATGTCATTTTGGCATACATCCAAAGGTGGGCGCTATCCAAGTCACAGGGAGCAGAGTGGCTGGTGGAAAAGAGGGTGAAGAACTCAACTCCTGTCTGTCCTTCCATTCATATTTCACATCAGTGGCAAACACCAAGTTTGGAATTCTGCTTGGTACTGAATGTCACATGCTTGTTTCCACCTCTAAATTAGCACCCTAGCTAAAATCATGTGAATTTTTGTCTAGTGGATCTGTCCTGGCTGCCATTTATTCCCACAAGCTCCCTTTGCACCTGAACTGCCTGGATTTAGGGAAGCAGAGGAGCTTCCTATGCTAGTGAACTTTGCTGTTCTTAACTCTTGCTTTTCTCTTGCTTTTTTATATCTATTCCAAGAATAATTCAATTTATAAAAGGAATGTACAAAATTTTGAGAATAACTAAGGGTTAGGGGGAAAGGAACATTCTAGTTATTTTAAGTATATAGCTTTCTGATGAGGCATATTGCTTATCAGTCATGCTGGACAGCTTATGTCATACACTACAGCAGCTAGGTGCTGGAGATTCAATTATCTACCATACCTCCCAGGAGAAGAGCTAGTCTGTTTGGCTTTGAAAAAGCTATGCAGTTTCAGGGTACCCCAGAAAGAAGAGCATGGTAAACCACTTCTGAGTACCATATATACTCGAGTACAAGCCGACCTGAATATAACCCGAGGTACCTAACTTTGACCTGAAAAAACCCCAGGAAAATATATTGACCCGAGTATAAGCCGAGAGTGGGAAATGCAGCGGCTGCTAGTGAGTTTCAATAATCAAAATACATGAAAATATGGTATAATTAATTAAATTGTTGGTGTATCTTAATCCAACATGGTCTTGGGATCCTCGTGGTCATTGACCCAAGTATAAGCCGTTTCCCATTTTGGAGGTACATTTTTGGGACTAAAAAACTAGGCTTATACTCGAGTATATACAGTACTCTATACCTCAATACCTCTGCAAAAGGGGTCATCATAGGTCAGAACTCACTTGATGGTATTCAATTACTGTTGTTGTAATTCACAAGCCATATCAAGTGATTCTCAAGACTATCAAAACCATATTCCATGCAACAACTGCAATAGCAATGGTCCTTCTCAGAGAAACAGCCATCATTTCTTGTTGTGCTGTCCCTGAAATGTTTTCTTCTTACCTCCAGAAAAGACTCTGGTGTTTCCACTATTAAATGCTAAGCAGAATATGTTAGAATGATGCTCTCCTTTGAGTTGAACAGGCTTGACTTTGGAATGAATTGCTTGTTCCATATGCCATAGGAGAACTCTCCGGTCATCGCCACCTATGTAGCACAGAACATAAGAATCAGTAGAGGCATCCTAATGTGTAAAAAAATTACAAATCATTTTGAATTTGCACTTCTGATCTATACAGGAACTATTATAATATAAGCAAGTTGTCACCCATTCACAGGGATGGTGTGAGGAAGGCAAAAGCTGAGAATGAATTGAGGTTAGCAAGAGACCAATGGGGATGGGAAAATGTTAACATGCAACAAAGAAAAGGCAGAAGGGCTCAATTTTTAGCTCAGTTTGGTCTTTTCTCAAAAGACAGTCTACAACTTCTAGACAAATGTGAAGTATAAAAGTAGGAGACAGTACTGCAGTTCAAGATTGATAAACAAATAGTCAAGGAATGCCTTATTACTTTGAATTTTCATTCATTCATTCGTATACTGCCTAACAGACTTAAATGTCACTCTGGGAGGTGAACTTAATGAATAAAATATATACAGAGGATGCAAAAAGTTTATACACATTTTAAGAAATTTTAGTTAAAGGTAAAGGCCCTTGCTCGAAAGCCAGTCGTATCCGACTCTAGGGTCCAGCGCTCATCTCTGTTTATAGTCAAAGAGCCAGAGATGCCTGCATTTTGCAGAGATTTCCATGGACATGTGGCAGGCATGACTAGACACCAGAGTGCACAGAACACTGTTTACCTACCCACTGAAGTGGTACCTATTTATCTACTTGCAATTTCTTGCTTTCGAACTGTTGACTTGCTGACCTTCCAGTCATCAAGTTTATCATCTTAACCACTAAGCCACTGCAGCCCCTGTAAGAAATGTTATCTATGTTTTATTATTCGAAGTTGAATTGAATTACAGCAGCAATATATAGTATGACATTCATGCAAAAGAATTAACACTAGCGTCACTGTGTGACAAGTAGGACAGTCAAAGAAAATGGCAAAAATTCAGTTGTTGTTCAAGGAGTGCAAGACCATTTTGGAGAGCTGTGGTTGAGTTTCCCCCATGTTCTCCTGACTTTTGCCTATGGAGGACCATAAAGGATGTGGTGTACCATAGAAAACCGGCTATACTGGCAATACTTTGGGAAGGAATTGAAACAGCATGTGCAGCAATACAAGTGGACACTTTGATCAACATTACGCAAGCAGTATTTTGCCGTAATCAGAAGTGTCTGAGCACCTCATGTAATTTTAGAAGTCAAACGTGACTTGTATTCATCTTGTTTTCAGTTTATACTATTACAATTTTAATAGTTTTTTCTTTTCTTAAAATGTTTACAGTAGAACCCCGTATAAGAAAAAAACTCCGTTCCACAGGTCTCTTCGATATAGAACCTTGCTTAATAAAAAAAACAGTATAATGAAAAAAAATGTTATGAGGGCATTCAAAAAAAATGTTATGAGCATTCGTGCCAATAACGCACGAATGCTTTGTTGTACGCATTTTTCCTTATACGAAGCATTCGTTATATGGGGTTCCACTGTATATATTTTGCACCCTCATGCTGTAACATGATAAAAGCATGGAGCATGGGCAAATATAATCCCACTTCCACATCTACTATATTAGATCAAAAAGGAGATTGCAGTCTGATCATATCAATGTGTGTCCAGAAGTACTATCGACATCAACAGAATATATTCGTTTGTAAGTGTAAGGACTGCAACCTTAGACTTAACTAAATACAGTACAAGAAATTTCTTCCATTTATGTCTTATGATTGTGATTAGAAATTCACACCAGGTTCCAGAAGAGGAAGCAATGCTATTGCTAAATATTTCCCACTTTAGAGTGATGAAAAATGCCTGTTTCTGTTTTTATTCCTTTTGGAAATCAAGAAGATGACTAGGTTTATTTTCCCCAGCTCTGGGAAGAGAAAAGATTGTAAGGATAAGACTCACACTTATTCATTATCATAGGACTCATTCCACTTGCCAGGGACCTGTACCCCTTCCAGAAGCCCACACCAACCTTTGTGCTGCTTCAGAGTACCTGTGGTCTTCCTCCAGGCAAGAGAAATCTATGATAGGTTTCAATCACTGATTGTTTATGCTTACAAACCACCCAGATCAGGTAGGACATGGTGTGAATTAACTTAATGGCAGTGTTACCAATAATGAAAGAAAGGAACTGGAAATTCTCCCACCAGCTTAAGTTCTCTATATAAAAAGTACAACTTCTTTTGTTTGCAATCAGGTTTATTCATAAGAAAAAATAGAAAGGTTCAAGATCAGGCACAAAATAGAAAAAAGAAACATTTTTTACTAGCCCCTTTACCAGAATAAAACAAGAAAAGCTATATTTCTCTGGCCTAGCCCAGGCTGCTAACAGATTTGACTACATTTTGCTACGGTTTACTCACCAGCACACATTGTGGCAAAGCAAAACTAAGGCATAGTATAATCTTGGCAGTTTTCTCTCACATTCCAGTATAACAAAACCCCTCTTTTTTCACTCATCCCTTCTATTCCTGGGTTTTAACCAATTAAAGCACAGCATACAATGTCCATCATTCTTAGTTCCGTTCTCACAGTTTTCAGCTTGTTATGACTACATTCAAAGTAAACTAACCAATATCTGTTATTTCCTAGGCTTCTCTAGCTCTGCCCAGGGAACTCAAAGCAATTACTTTACTCATTAAAACTAAAAGCCCCTATTTTAATTCATTACAAAGTGCAAGAGAACATTTTCCCTTTCCATCTACAAAATACTACTACTGTACAAGGTTCTGTGCAATAAGAAAGCTCATGAGGTGTATTGCAGGGTGAGATGTTCCACTCCATGTCTTGCTCCAAATGGCATGATGGGCCCAATAACACGATGTCATAAAGCCATCAAAGAAGAGAAGAAACTGGTGAGTGAATTAACCAGTTCCTTCTCTTCTTTGATTGCTTTTTGGCATTGTGTTATTGGCCCCATCATGCCATTTCACCAGTTGCCAATTGTAGCAAACCACATATCTTCACAGTGAAAGCTGGAATAAGGGGGAAAGAGGTCTCAAGCTTTAAAGCCACTTTTTGTGTGCGTATGCACACACATACATAAATCAAACCTTCTCCTACACCAGCACCTCATTTAGAGAAATCAAACTTCCTTGATCACTGCTTACTTTGAAATTTGTCTCCCTATTTGGAGACCCAGATAAACACGGCAATACTGTAATCTATGTCACCACCCAGCACCCTGAACCTGGCAACATTTTCCACACGAGTTCACCAGAGGGAAGTCCCTGCTCCCATCAAGCTTCCAGTCTTTTAACAGCTCTTTCTGCTTCTGTGCATTTTCAATGGTTTGTTTTTTTACCTTTGCACACATAAGCCCCTCTCTTCTGTTGGGGAGATTGAGAGAGAAAGAATGGGTTACAGCAGTTTAAACACCAGTGGGTTTCCCATTCTAGAGAAGTCTCTATCAAGAAGCACTTTCTAAGAATACATTGTCACACAGGAATAGCCATAGGCTACCCCTTCCTGTGCTGAGGCTTCTAGGAGATGCAATAAAAGAACATCTAGCCCAAGTTTGGAAACCAATATGCTACAAAGTAGTGACTGTGACAACACAGATGAGCTATGAAGAATGCATATCTTATTTCAGAAAGGCTTCTCTAAATGAAATGCAGCCAATCTTTCCCATCACCCTCTGTCATGAGAACTATACTCTACTACAAGGAAGCAGACTTTCCTTTTATGATAGGAACATTGGGTAGGTTTGTTAACAGCTTTGCAAAAGAATATTAATTGCAAAGCATACAGGAATGAGGATACTGTATATACATCCTTCAAGATCAATATTGTTACAACATTTCTATGCAATAGGATTTGAAACATGAGGGCCCTGATCAAAGGATGGAAAGGTTGGTCAATAGTTGCACAGAATAGTTGCACAGTACCATCTAATTGCTCATACACACGTGCGTGTGCGCACACACATACACACAAACAAACAATCTGGAAATCATGACAGCCCTGGTGGCACAGTGCTTAAACTGCTCTATTGCAACCAAAAGGTTGTGAGTTCAATCCTGGTCAGGGTTCAAGGTTGACTTAGCCTTCCATCCTTCTGAGGTTGGTAAAATGAGTACCCTGCATGTTGGGGGGAAATGCTAATTATACTTGTGAACCGTCCAGAGAGTGCACTAAGCATTATGGGGCAGTATATAAGTGTGCTTATTTGCTTTGCTTTGATATCACATAAATCTAGAGTTAGAAGGAAGGGTCATCATTCCAAACTCTGCCATGGTTGAATATCTACACTTAAAGTATCCATGACAGATTATCATACAACCACTGTTCTAAAACTCTGATGAAGATAAGTGATACTCTTTGCTTCTTGATAGGGATACATGCTAGAGAATGACTATCAACAAGTTTTGGAAGCAAGCAGCTTCTCTGTTATGGAGGCAAAATAAGAATACTGCAGTCAGTATAATATAATGGTTAGCCCAATTAGTAATGGAAAGAGCTAGATTTAACTCCTCAGACATGAATATTATTGGATGAAAATGAGCCAGTCACATACATTCAGCCTAATCTAATTTTATAGTATTATAATGGAGAATATGGGAAGGAGGACAGTGCATGGCATTTGAAATCCTTCAAAGAAAGACCAGATTCAAATGCATTATATAACAGCAACATTTCCAGTAGGCATTATAGCAAACAGAAAAATAAGAAATGTGGGAACACAAAGTTATTGCATAGGCAGAAGTCATAGAAAATTTTTCAAGTTTTAGGTGCGATTTAGGGAGAGCAGAGGAGCTATGAATGGATGTTTAGTAGATTCCTCAAGAAAGTTGCTGCAAGATTGTCTCATGCTCTGACAAATGTGAAATACAGAAGATGCCATGTATTTCATAGATGTGTTATATAGTAAGTGCTGCCAAATACAACTTCTACATCAGATGTTCAAGGAAAAACAAGCTCCAAGCATCCAGTTATTTAATTAAGACTTTGGTAACTATTGTTGTGCTTGCTTGTCTGTCATTCTGCAAGAGCAGGCCCTTCTCCCTTTGACCCCTGAATCTGGTGTATATAAACCATGCCTGTAAGTTTCACTCCTTGTCTGAAGAAGTGGACTTGATCCACGAAAGCTAACAATAAAAAGTGCAAGTGTTTTTTATTTTGTTTTCTGATATGCCTGAACTCCAGACTAACACGGCTACTAATCCAAAAAATCCAAATGTCTCGTTTACAGAGCAAATTCATAAAGCTATCATGTCTTTAGATTCTGCCACTCCATACTAATTTCAGTTGCAATCAATATCTTCTTTTGCCACTTAAATTCCGACAAAGTTTCAATAGCTTTCACAATTCCACATTTATTTAGAATCTAAAAGTAGTAGTAAAATAATTCATATTTGCTACGCTGAACAGAAACATTTCTCAGGAAATCTTTCAACAGAACTGTTAACCATTTAAAATCTTAAACAAAGATTGACTTTACAACTCTTTAAAGTCTACAACAATCAAGTAGTACACACTGCTATTCAAAGCTTATACAGGTCACTAGCATTTTTATGCCAGATACCAATTTTATTTATTAAAACATTGGCTCTCCAATAACATTTTGACAGTCCTTTCTAACTTTATAACATATAGAGGGAATAAAGTTCTGAATCAACTACTATATTAACAAATCAGGCTAAAATAATAATCCCACAACCTATCTTCTTACTATACTTTCTATTGTAACATGTGTACCTTAGTTCTTAGAAGTGTTCTTGATGCAATCAATAGTTACTTAATAATGATTCTATGAGTTTTGATTAATAAAATAACCCTAGTATAATAAAGAAGGAGATTAAGGATAGTTTACAATTATTCCCTCAATCAACATTTTGATTTTATGGTGTGTTTTTACTCGCTGATAAATGTCTACCCAATTCAAAATTTTCATTAACATTTTCTTCCCAGTTAGGAATAAAAACAAGTCTTTTAAGAGCTCCACCATATTATAGATCAAGGGTGCCCAAACTTTTCGGCCCGGGGGCCGGATAACATTTTATCAGAGGCTCCGAGGGCCGAACTATCTCTCCATGGTACATACATCCACCCAGCCTTGCCGCCTCCGCCTCCGCCGCCACCACTAACGCCTTTGCCGCCGGCTCCTCTTTCACCGGCTCCTCCTTCGCCGCCTTCGCGGTGTCCTTTAAAAATGTCCTTTTAAAAAAATATGACAGATCCTAGAAACTCACATCCAGCTTGGTCATTGTGGCATCCAAGGAGCTGTTGTTGTGTTCCAAAGCTTCAGGTAGGTGGGATTTTAATTAGCAATGAAAAGTCATTAGCCTTAGAAAAGATCCGCTTCCTGACATCATGTCAGGAAGCGGATCTTTTCTAAGGCTAATGATTTTTCATTGCAAATTAAAACCCCACATACCTGGAACTTTGGATTTTAATTAGCAATGAAAAGTCATTAGCCTTAGAAAAGATCCGCTTCTGACATCATGTCAGGAAGCAGATCTTTCATAAGGCTAATGACTTTTCATTGCCAATTAAAACCCCACATACCTGGAACTTTGGATTTTAATTGGCAATGAAAAGTCATTAGCCTTATAAAAGATCCGCTTCCTGAAGCAGATCTTTTCTAAGGCTAATGACTTTTCATTGCCAATTAAAACCCCACCTACCTGAAACTTTGGATTTTAATTAGCAATGAAAAGTCATTAGCCTTAGAAAAGATCTGCTTCTGACATCATGTCAGGAAGCAGATCTTTTATAAGGCTAATGACTTTTCATTGCCAATTAAAACCCCACATACCCGGAACTCTGGATTTTAATTAGCAATGAAAAGTCATTAGCCTTATAAAAGATCCGCTTCCTGACAGGAAGCGGATCTTTTCTAAGGCTAATGACTTTTCATTGCCAATTAAAACCCCACCTACCTGAAACTTTAGATTTTAATTAGCAATGAAAAGTCATTAGCCTTAGAAAAGATCTGCTTCCTGACATCATGTCCTGCCTGGCTTCCTGCAGCTTCAGAGGGTGGGGGAACTTCAAAATTAGCACGCATTGGGTCTCCCAATCAATTTAAAATCAGGAATTACACAATGCACAGCCATAATACTGTAAATCAATTTTGACTTCCAACTTATACCAATACAGTAATACCCCGTATAACGTGAGTATCATATAGCGCTAAAACCGTATAACGTTACAAGATTTTCGGAAAAATCTTGTATCGAATAACACGATTTTAACGTTATCCGATACAGTCGTTCTTAGCAGCAGGGTGGGTGGAAAGCTGAACGGGGTTCTCCGTTCAGCTTCCCAGCCACCCTGCAGCTACGGAGGCAAGGGCGGGTGGCTAGGGAAGCCGACAGGGAGTCCCCGTCAGCTTTCCCAGCCACCCTGCAGCTGTAGATCGGGTCCTCTGATCTCTCTGGAGCAGGCAGGGGACACGATCCAAGCTGTTTCTGGGATTCCCCGACGTCCTGAGCCAGTGCAGCAAGCCAGAATGTCAGGGTTCGAATCCCGACATTCTGGCTTGCTGCACTGGTTGAGGACGTCGGGGATGCCCACAAACAGCTTGTATCAGGTCCCCACACCTCCCTGGACCCAGCCGGGGGGGGGGGGGAGAAACCCCAAAATTGGTAAAAAAAACGGACTTTTTTTAAACCAATTTTGGGGTTTCTGACCCCCCCCTCCGCGGGTCCAGGGAGGTGGGCAGACACAATCCAAGCTGTTTCTGGGCTTCCCCGACGTCCTGAGCCAGTGCAGCAAGCCAGAATGTCAGAGTTCGAATCCCAACATTCTGGCTTGCTGCTCTGGCTCAGGACGTCGGGGAAGCCCAGAAACAGCTTGGATCGGGTCCCCACACCTCCCTGGACCCGGCGGGGGGCTCAGAAACCCCAAAATTGGTAAAAAAAAATGGACTTTTTTTTTTTACCAATTTTGGGGTCTCTGACCCCCCCCCCCCGCCGGGTCCAGGGAGGTGTGGGGACCCGATCCAAGCTGTTTCCAAAGTTCTCCCACGTCCCTGGAGGCTGCAGCAAGGCAAAATGTCAGGATTCGAATCCTGACATTCTGGCTTGCTGCAGCATAAAAGAGGGTGGGGGAAGTTCAAAAGTAGCGCGCATCAGCTCTAGGGAGGTCGGGACACACACACACACACACACACACACACACACACACACACCTCTCTTTCTCTCCCCCCCACACACCTCTTTCTCCCTCTCCCAGAAGAAACTGCTTGTAATCCTGGACACACACACACACACATCTCTCTCTCTCTCTCTCTCTTTCTCTCTCTCTCTCTCACACATACACACACCTCTTTCTCCCTCTCCCAGAAGAAACCATTCTCCCCCCCCCTCAGCCCTGAATAAGCGGAAGGCTAAGACAAAATGGTGGACGCTTACTTTTAGCTCCCGGATGGCCTCAGGCTCAGTCTCTCTCTCCACTCTTAACAGCCAAATCAGCTAGGCGGAGGGATTCAGCAATTCTAAATTAGATTCGGCAGAAGTCCTAGTACTAAGCAGCAGAAGGAAGGAACTAGGCACTGATTTGTGATCCCTCCGCAAAAAAAAAAGTCCACAAAAAAAAATTAAAAAAATAAAATAAAATAATAAGAGTTCCTATACCATGTCGGGGGCCGGATGAAATGGCCTGGCAGGCCGGATCCGGCCTGCGGGCCGTAGTTTGGGCATGCCTGTTATAGATTATGATGAAAAATTCACTCCAGCATCCCCATATCAACTGGATGATGGGTTGATCACTATTCATAAGAGATTAAATTATTATTTATTTCTAAAAACCAGACAGCTGTCTAGTTTTCACTCAAATCAGTTTAACTATGAATTCTAAATTTGGATCTATGATTCTGATGGGCTTTGAATATCTTTAATTAACAAATACATTAATTAATATGCCACCTTTCTTCCAGGGCTGAGATGCATTTCATTTGACAATACAAGCTATGTACAGCCTCTCTTCCAAAATGATGAGCATAAGTTTGGGTGTAATTTTTCATGCTTCATAAAAACTAGGAGTGTCTGGTAGATCTTTACATGAATAATGGGCCTACTGAATAAGGCTAACCTGTCCTGTACCTTTAGGGAATATTTTAAGCCACTCTGTTTCAGGATCTCGGAAATTACTTGAGTTTCCAGATCTCTACTTTAAAAATAATTCCTATGGGAGGGACGGGACATAAATGGCTATGACCTGGAGGAGTGACTCAGTATTCTAATTGTGTTACTTATCACTAGCCTGCTCTTTTGGTGGCAGCAAGTCAATCACGTTCAGTTTTCCATTTCTTCAATTCAAATCACTGACCACCTTCTTATTGAAGAATCCATTGTGGTGTTGCTCCACCTGAAGGATGAAGAGCAGCTTCCTGTTCCATCCCAGGATTGTTTCAGAATCACATAAAAAGGTCTTATTCAGCTACATTTTGTATATTTGTACAAATATTATGTACATCCATAATAAGAGAGATTTCTTTCCTTCAAGATACCATCTGCATTGTGGCTTTTTATCACATGCATTTTTTTTCCAAATCAGTTGAAAGCCAGAATTGGAAATAAGATTTTGACCAGAATAAAGAGAGTTAAAAGTTCTTTTAAATCTAGTAAATGATTATTGCTAGCACAGAAAGAGCAGAAATATTATCTATTAAAATGACTTCTCTAACCAAGCTTACTATAAAGGGTGGGATCTCTCTTCACTTTCAAGAAATGCACTATGATAGAGTAGCACAGGCAACTTATGAGCAACGGAGGATTGCCTCATCCCAAAATGTCAGCAGTAAGGGGTTGTCAAGTTCTATGAACATGTAAGTGGATAGAATTGGCTTGAATGGGAGCTCAACAACTAATCAGTTATTAGTTCTGCAAATGGCCTTAGTCCAATCACTTATGTCAGTCTCAGTTTCTCATTTGTAAAATAGAAACAGTGTTTCTCCATGGTATCTTGAATTGTTAATATGTTTTTGTTGTTCTATTGCTCTTAATTCTGAAATGAGCATAACATCTGACCTTCCCGCTGTTCCTCTTTTTCAAAACAGTGTGCTGTTAGATGCTGCATTACTTTGGTAGAACTAAACAAGAGATTGACCCTCGACATCCTCTGAGTGGATATGTGCCTCAAGTCTGCCGGCTCAGATCCAGGAAGAGCTTTATGGCAAGAACAAACATTCTTGAGGGTGTGTAAGAGCAAAGCCAAATTAGAAGATGGAGGAAGGCGCTCACTGGAACAGGAATAACATTAAAGGAGGATATGGCTGAGGAACTCAACCTCCCCTACATCATTTGGAGGACCCTGAATAGACTGAAGGTTCGAGTGCCCAAATGTAAGGCCAACATGCTCTAGTGGGGACTGCTGGCAGACAACAACACACTGTTTGAATGTAGAGAGATACAGAATCTGGCTCATTTACCGCGGTACCTCAAGTTATGAAATTAATGCGTTCCTCAGAACATTTCGTATTATGAAACATTCGTATCTCAAAATGCAGTTTCCCATAGGAATACATTGAAAACCTTTTTTTCTGACCTCCAGAATGGATTAATTGGTGTTCAATGCATTCCTATTGGAAACCACATTTCAAGATACAATTTTTTCACGATTTAAATCTGTAACTCGAGGCATTACTTTCAATGGATTTCCTTTCATATCACAAAAATTACATTAGTCGAGGCATTCGTAACCTGAGATACTACTGTACTGATCTGCCAATTACTACCAATTACATATGCTGGTTAAGATTTAATTTTGGCCAATGACAAAGTCAAGAAAGTAGCTTCACTTTAGCAGTCCAAAGTTTGATCTGGACACAAAAGATGACAACTTTGGTACAGGCATATCAGAAAACAAAACAAAATAAACAAAATAAAATAAAAAACACTGTAGCACTTTAAAGACTAACTGCTTTATTTTTATTGTTAGCTTTTGTGGATCAAGTCCACTTCTTCAGACAAAGAGTGAAACTTACAGGCATGGTTTTTATACACCAAATTCAGGGGGTCAAAGGGAAATGGGTGTGGTCAAGCAAGATGGCAGATAAGCAAGCACAACAATACAACTTCACAGAACCATTAGCAACAATAGATTATTCAGATTAGCTCTAAATGACTCCCTTTCAGTCTCAAGGTTGCTGAGAAAGCCCATGCTGGTCTCTGATCAACTTTTGACCTGCATGTCAGAAAACAAACAAAAACACTGTACCTGGTTACTTTCTGTTTTGCTAAAGAGAATTGGCATGCCTGTAAGTTTCACTCTTTGTCTGAAGAAGTGGACTTGATCCACGAAAACTAAGAATAAAAATAAAGCACTTAGTCTATAAAGTGCTACAGTGTTTTTTATTTTGTTTTGTTTATTTTGTTTTCTGATATGCCTGAACCACAGACGAACACCGCTACTATTCCAAAAAACTTTGGTAAAGGCAACAAGGAATGGGAGAAACTAACAAGGATGCAATGTACATACTGTACAGTACTGTACTGTTTTACAGGGCTGTAGCCAGGATTCTAGATGGTGTTTGTGTGTGAATATTTTTTTCTGGAGGGGCAACAATGTCTCTCTCTCTCTCTCTCTCACTCTCACTCACTCACTCACTCACTCTCTCTCACACACACACACACACACACACACACACACACACACACACAATTGGCATCCCAGGGTGTGGTGTAGGGGGAGGTTGTTAGCTGGGGGGGGGGGTGATCCCCCCCTGGCCACCCCCTAGCTAAGACCCTGCTGGCTTACTTAATGAGACTTATATAATGCATATCCCAATTTACTTAACCATTTAGTTAGCAGTTTACCAGGCTTCAAAACTTTGTCAGTCTACATACCAAGTGGTAGGCACATGTGTGAATGAAATGTAGATTCTAATCAGAACTGTAGAACACAAATCGTGAACAGTTTTGAAGTGGTAGCTGTATAAGTCTGTGCAACCCATATCAGAGAGTAAACAAAACAAAAAGGTTGTGACACCATATAGACTAACTCCTGTACAATAATACCTCATATAACATTAGTATCGAACAACACTAAAATCGCATAACATTAAGGAATCTGGGGGGAAGAATTGCATCAGATAACATTAAGATCCTATGGGATGCTTCAGATAACAACCACTAAAGCCTGTGTGGTTACAATGTATCTCTATGGATCCCATAGGATTTTAACATGCATCAGATAACACTAAAAATCATATAACACCAAGACTTGTGGAACCAGGTTTTAGTGTTATATGAGGTTTTACTTGTATTTAAATGTCTGACGAAGTGGACTTGATCCATGAAAGCACAAATTCTAATACAGTAAAACCTCATATAACACTAAAACCTGGTTCCACAAGTCTTGATGTTATATGATTTTTAGTGTTATCTGATGCATGTTAAAAAACTATGGGATCCATAGAGATACATTGTAACCACACAGGCTTTAGCGGTTGTTATCCGATGCATCCCATAGGATCTTAATCTTATCTGATGCACTTCTTCCCCCCAGATTCCTTAATGTTATGCGATTTTAGTGTTATTCGATACTAATGTTATATGAGGTATTACTGTATTTAAATGTCTGACGAAGTGGACTTGATCCATGAAAGCTCAAATTCAAAAACAGGAAATAGTCTTTAAGGTGCCACGACTTTTTGTGTTTTTTTGTTTACTCTCTGACGTTGTTGTGATGGTTATTCCGGATTAATCATCATCACGGAGTCCCTTGACTTGACCCTCACACTTCCTTATGTACCAAGCCTGTTTCCTGGGGACAAGAAGCTGCGGAGTGCTGCCTCCGCCTTCTTCAGGCTGTCAGTACAAGTGGGAAGTTACACGTGAGGAAAACCTCAACTTATACACGCGAGCGAGTACACGCACAGACACACCCTCCCGCCAATGAGCAAAAGTGGGGAAGCGATGGTGCGAGGAGGTCCTCTTCACTCCGGACGGGAATAGGCCATCGATTCCCCGGCCTGTCGCTATGAGGAGCTCCAGGAAAGCGAGGCCTGCAGGCTCCCACTCAAGCCCAGGCCTGGAGTTTGCCATTTCCCCCCCCCCTCGGAACGGGGCTTCATATACTGCAGCGTGGAGGCGGGGGGGGGGGGAGAGCGGGGGTCGGTTTGGGGAAATTTCCCCCCCAGCCTCGGCCGCTGAAGAGAAGCAATGGAGGCACATTGCAATGCCCAGCGAAGCCACCTCTTCCCTAATAAGCCCACCACCGCCCAGTCATCCCCACCATGTCAATTGCAACCATCCCCGACACCTGACAACACCCCCCGCCCGACCACACACAGACCGTTGTCCTCCACTAGCAATTAAAAGCAGGTGAGCCGAGTGAAACCCATAGAAAGGCATTCTGCAAAATAACGTGCAAAAAAATAAAAAACTACAGTAATACCTCATATAACATTAGCATCGAATAACACTAAAATCGCATAACATTAAGGAATCTGGGGGGAAGAATTGCATCAGATAACATTAAGATCCTATGGGATGCTCCAGATAAGTGGTTACAATGTATCTCTATGGATCCCATAGGATTTTAACATGCATCAGATAACACTAAAAATCATATAACACCAAGACTTGTGGAACCAGGTTTTAGTGTTATATGAGGTTTTACTGTACCTTCCTTTTGCAAACAAGGGGGCTCCCCAAATGAAACCCACCCACCCCCACCCCGCTTTTTGCAAAGCCTCTTCCCGAGTGAGAGCAAGGTTTTTTTTGCATCCCAAACCCGGACTCCATCCTGATCTCCTTTCGGATGTGTGGCGTCTCTCCTGTTTTTCCGCTTGCTCCACCAACGTCAAGGAAATTCCGGCGAGCCTTAATCCATTTTGTTCCCAGTCCCTTCCGACACATCCTAACAAACGAGGGCTGGACCTGCTTCGGTTATTAATGTATATAAACACAACACAACCCATGAAGCGCCGCAGCGCAGAGCTCCCTCTTCTCTCGACGGGCAGGCGAAACTTCCCGCCTCGGGAATTGAGACCACCAAGATAGGGTCGACCAAAAATAATCTCCAAAAAAAAAAAAAAACCACCCGTCAACCATTTTAGATCTGGCTTTAGAAAACCTCCGGGGTGTTGGGAGCGTGGAGATGTAAATGCAACCCTCCCAAGAAGAGCAGCTCCCCGTTTCCTTCCGACGTGGACGGGGAGACATGGGGGGGGGGAATAAAAATAATGGCAAGGGAAGCGAAGGGGGGGAGACCCGAGAAGGAGGGTGTTTGCATTACCTGAGACCAACCACTGGCCTCCATTGTTGGAGAATTCAATGGCATTGACACAACCGAAGTGGCCCAAGAGGTCCTTCTTGTAGAGGTTTCGGCAACCTCGCAGGCGTCGCCTCTGGAAGTCCTGGGTGAGCAGGGGGTCTCCTTGCAAGCCCCTCTGGGACAAGAAGCCCACGATGGACCTCATGTTGCCCCCCAGGCCAACTCGCCTTCTCATGCTGCCGGTGCTCGTGCGGTGCTCCCCCCCGGCTGGGTGGCTCTCGCTCGGTTTCCTCCCCCCCTTCCTTGTTATGGTTATGATTATGCTCTCTCCCACCCACCCCCACGCCTGGGTTTTAGCCAGCCATCGCTGGCGAGAGGTGTAGACACTCCGTTGCTTCCTGATCCCCTTTAAACTCCTCCCTTGCTTCGCAGTAGCAGCTGATCCACAGCTGCAGCCTTTTTCCTGAATGCGTCCCTCCGGCAGCCCGGGTTGCCTGCCTTGCCTCCCTGCCTTGCCCGCCGCCCTGCGCTGAACGTTGGTCCGGAGGGCGCTGGGATCCCCCTTGCCCGCTGGCAGGCGAAGGCCTCCGCTCCCTCCCGATGATTTCAGCCTAACTTATCTCGGTCGCCTTCCCCTTCCTTACGAGGAAAAAACCCTGCGGAAGTCCATCCCTCTCCCACTAGGGATCAAAGTGTCATTGGATCCAATTTTATTTAAAGTAGTTGCAACCGCGGGAAAAACACCAGCTCTCCCTTGGAGAGAGTGGAGAACCCGGGACCGCCAGGATGCCCCTTTTTACACTCCCGCCTTCTGACCAATCTTCATAACAATTAAGTTTTTTTGTTGTTGTTCAGTCGCACAGTCGATTCCGACCCTCTGCGACCCCATGGACCACTGTCCTCCAGGCACTCCTCCTGTCCTCCACCATCCCCCTCAACTCGCTCAGCTCTGTGCCCATTGTCTCCACGATACCACCTAGCCATCTCATCTTGGGCCGTCCCCTTCTTCTTTTGCCCTCGACCCTTCCAAGCATCAAAGCTTTCTCAAGTGAATCCTCTCTTCTCATTTGATGTCCAAAGTACTTTAGCCTCATCTTTATTATTTGACCTTCTAAGGAACAGTCAGGGATGATTTCTTCTAAGATTGACCTATTTGTTCTCCTCGCTGTCCATGGGACTCTCAAAACTCTCCTCCAACACCACATCTCAAAGGCGTCTATTCTTCTCCGTTCAGCTTTCCTAATGGTCCAACTCTCGCAACCATACATTGCAACAGGGAATACCATTGCCTTGACTATGCGAATTTTTGTTTTCAATGTGATGTCTCTACTTTTCACTATGCTCCCCAGGTTTCTCATCGCTTGCCTCCCAAGAATCAGTCGCCTTTTTATTTCATGGCTGCAATCACCATCTGCAGTGAGCTTAGATCCTAAGAAAGTAAAATCTGTCACTGCTTCTACTTCTTCCCCATCTATTTTCCAGGGACTGATAGGGCCTGTTGCCATTATCTTGGTTTTCTTGATATTGAGTCTCAAGCCAGCTTTTTCACTTTCTTCTTTCAACCTAATTAGGAGCTTCTTTAGGTCCTCCTCACTTTCTGCCATGAGGGTGGTATCATCTAAGAGCAACGCTTTATTACGAGAGAGTAAACAAAACAGTCTTTTAAGGTGCCACACCTTTGTTGTTGTTGTTTTGTTGACTCTCTGATATGCTTACCACTTCAAAAATTGCAACTTGATTATTTTTGTTGTTCAGTCGCACAGTCGATTCCGACCCTCTGCGACCCCATGGACCACCGTCCGCCAGGCACTTCTGTCCTCCACCATCCTCCTCAACTCGCTCAGCTTTTTATTATTATTATTTATTAAATTTAATACCCCGCCCCAATCGGGGGGACCCGACTCTGGGCGGCTTACATCCCAATAAAAACAGAAATAAAACCCAACTCAATATCACTAAAAACATCAGAATTAAAAACATCAGAATTAAAAAATCATCACAGATTTAAGACAACGCTTTGTGCCCATTGCTTCTACAATACCATCTAGCCATCTCATTTTGGGCCGCCGCCTTCTTCTTTTGCCCTCCACCCTTCCCAGCATCAAGTCTTTCTCAAGCGAATCCTCTCTTCTCATTTGATGTCCAAAGTACAGTACAAGTAATACCTCATATAACATTAGTATCGAATAACACTAAAATCGCATGACATTAAGGAATCTGGGGGGAAGAATTGCATCAGATAACATTAAGATCCTATGGGATGCTTCAGATAACAACCGCTAAAGCCTGTGTGGTTACAATGTACAGTAAAACCTCATATAACACTAAAACCTGGTTCCACAAGTCTTGGTGTTATATGATTTTTAGTGTTATCTGATCCTCTATGGGATTCATAGAGATACATTGTAACCACACAGGCTTTAGCGGTTGTTATCTGAAGCATCTCATAGGATCTTAATGTTATCTGATGCAATTCTTCCCCCCAGATTCCTTAATGTTATGCGATTTTAGTGTTATTCGATACTAATGTTATATGAGGTATTACTGTATCTCTATGGATCCCATAGGATTTTAACATGCATCAGATAACACTAAAAATCATATAACACCAAGACTTGTGGAACCAGGTTTTAGTGTTATATGAGGTTTGACTTGTACAGTACAAGTAATACCTCATATAACATTAGTATCGAATAACACTAAAATCGCATAACATTAAGGAATCTGGGGGGAAGAATTGCATCAGATAACATTAAGATCCTATGGGATGCTTCAGATAACAACCGCTAAAGCCTGTGTGGTTACAATGTATCTCTATGGATCCCATAGGATTTTAACATGCATCAGATAACACTAAAAATCATATAACACCAAGACTTGTGGAACCAGGTTTTAGTGTTATATGAGGTTTTACTTGTACTTTAGCTTCATCTTTACTATTTGACCTTCTAATTATGAAGAGAGTAATTACAGAGAGTAAACAAAACAAAAAGACAAAAAAAAAACATTGTGGCACCTAAAAGACTAACTGCTGTATTTTAATGCTAGCTTTCGTGGATCAAGTCCACTTCGTCTTTTTGTTTTGTTAACTCTCTGATATGCTTGCACAGACTAAGACAGCTACCACAGACATAATAAGAGGCATCCTGATTCCGATGTCCCGCTGGAGTTCGGTTTCGTTTGAACTGCCAGGTGCCCCACTGTGACCGGACCATAGTTGCTCGAAGTTTGGAGAGTGGGCTGTGTTTCTGGGACTGAAACTACCAGTGATGCTAATTTCGTTACCTGTCAACATAATCTGTTCTCTCGGAGCCTTATTAAAAATATAATAGAATCAACTCTGAGAAAGAGCTGACTTCTCAACTCCTCGGGTTTTTAACCCATCCCTCAAGAGAGAGTTGTTGGCATTTTGTGCATTCCCCACGGATAACATGGAAACGTGATAACTTTGTTTTGAATTTACCAGAGGAAGGAATATGGGGGAGGGAAGATCTGAAACTCCCCAAGTCAAAGGAATTCCAATGTGACAAGGAGTATGAGGAGAAAATAATCCAGAGCAAATCTATATTTGGGGAAAAAAATTAAATACCAGCTGATGACAAGCTGATTTTGGAACATACAGTATAGTTACTAATGTAACTCTGCCATCATACATCACTCATTTCTGTGGATAATATTTTCTTTCTTTTTAAATGGCAAATATCTAAAGTATTGTAATTTTAAGATAAATCAAAAGGTTATTTGTGTGGATTGTAACTTGTCACTGCTATTAATTATTATTTTGTAACTTCCTGCACAAACTTCTCTAGATGCTACATTCCAAGTGGGCACATTTATGTGGAAATAGATAATTTAGACTTCAGTGCAACACTTCCAATAAGTAAGTTTAATATTTTTGCTAAATTCCTAATACAGTATTTCATTTATTATGGTTTTCTAAGGGGTACAGAGTGGCAAGGAAGATGTAGAGAACTCTATGATGGGACACAAAAGTATGTTCAGTATGGATGAAGTACCAGGGAGTAACATTTAATGGCCCAAAATATTTGACTTGGAAGTGTAGGGATGGAACAGATTTTGACCAGACTTGGAGGATGGGTGTCCAGAGACCTGACATTAGGGTAGAGGAGATGTGATGCTGGAGATGGAGTTGGACATGCCAAATAAGAAAAAGATTGAATGAATATCTGAAAACTATTCCCACCCACCCCTTTATGCATCCATGTTTCAAAATCTTGGTTACATGCCCAAGCTCTCTTTGGATCTAGAGATATACTAGAGGTGTGTAGATGAGCTGAGTGAAACTGATCTAGTGCAGATTTATCTACTGATGTACAACAATCTAGAAAGAAGGCCTGACAGGAATCTAGAATCCTGGCTACAGTCCTGTCTGGCCCATGCTGCCCTCGTCGTTTCTGCTTCTGGGAGTGACAAGGGCTGTGTGGGTTGGATGAATTGGCATGGGGCGGGGGCTGTAGTTTGGGCACCCCTGGTTTAAACAGAGAAAATGGCAGCCTAAAATCTATTTCATCCTGTTGCAAAATATATCTGTTCCAAAACAGATTGCAAGGTGCATTTTACTTCCTCTTCCGGTGGGAGGAACCACATGACCGGCCCGCTCAACCACATGACCAGCACATGGCCATAAAAATGTGGGTACCCCTGAGATAGAACATATAGCCTATGATATAGGGTAGGTGTATTGCTTAACCTCTTGCCCAGCACCCTCTCCGCCCAAGATGGCTGAGACAGTCTTGGTGGTGCTTCTTTAGAAACTAAAACTGTGTTCGAGGAAACCACTGTGCTATCAATGGGACTGGCTCAGAGTATGTGGCATGTCATACCTCGCACCTGCTTTTTGCAACAGGGCAGGAAGAGGGTGATTTGAAGCTAAAGGCTCTCCACCACCCCTTATCATGGTCACTTCCTTGTAAGATTTAGGGTGGCAGTGGAATAAATGTCTGCAGGGATGAAGGATTGATTTTAAATGCTTAATTATGTCAGAAATTGGTGCTTGAAAACTTGATGAAAAACTGGTCAGTCTTTCTAAATGAGCTCCCTGCGCCCAGAGATAATTGTCAACTACTGTCCCACTGCAAACATCCCTATCTTAGATAAGGTGGTTATAAGGTGGTTATGGCTTCAATGGATGACCTGCTTTGGAGGAGATACTCCTAGATCTCACAGTAGCTTTTGATGGGGTACACCGAAAGAGCCTTCTCGACGACAGTGGTATTTTTGAAGCAGAATTGGATGCATCCCAGGCAACGGCAACCTTGTGTCAGCTAATCTTTCTCACACTAGGTCAGGCGAAAGGAACTCCGGAATGAACTCACCAAAAGGTGGCTACATTTTGACAGGTTAAAGTCTGACTCAGACACGGAAGAAATAGCTTTTAATACTATTGACCTTAGTATGAAATTGCAATGTCTGCTGCCAATCTACTACTCAGAGTTCAGGATGATGATTTTCAAGCCCTAAAAATGCCTTGACATCTAGATGTTTGTGGGAATGCCTCTCCCTTTATAATAATTATTTTGTGTCAGAAATTATTCTGGGTTGAAATAACTTTTGCTGGAGAAACTTTGCTCAGGGGACAGCAGAGCATGTCCCCAGGATCTTTTCTCACCAAAGTAGTCCCTGTTTATCTACTTGCAATTTCTTTATATGTATGCCATATAATTGAACCCTAACCCATGGTTCATTTAAACAAATTCCAAGGAACTGATGTTTGTGGAAGGTTTCCACATTTTCATTTTCTGTCTTTTATTGTATCTGTTGGACTGCTTGCTTTTCAACTGATTACAGTGATAACGTGCGAGTTCACTCAGTAATACTAATGATAATGATGTAAGCTATAAAAAAAGAAAACGATCGCTTAGCCTGATTCTGATATGTTTATATTTTAAATTGAGTTGTCACAACTTTTTGTTTTCATTTATTTGCCACTCATTTAAAACACACTATGCAATCACTTTAATCTTTATTTTTCTCACAATTACTATAAACTTCATACACAAGACCCATTTGCCAACTGAAAATCTTTTGCCAACTCTGTTTGAAGAAAAGGGATGTGACATGATCCATAAAAAAGCAAACTGAAATAAATCTGCTACTTTGTAAGATGCCCAAATAATTTTGTCTGTGGCTTTTATCTCTGTGTTGTTTTTGTTATATATACTGAAACAGGTTAACATGACTTCTTCTTCTTCTTCTTCTTCAAAGTGCTGTATCAATTTCAAATATTGGCTATCATCATGACCAAAGTTTTCCTGTCCTTAACTCCTCAGAACAATTCTTCCAAAGACATTCCACACCAGCTCTCTTATGTTCTTCAACCACAAGGTCCATCTACATCCAGGGCCTCTCTTCCCAAGAATCTTCCCTTGCACAGCAAGTTGGAGTATTCTTTATTTTGAGTTGTTCTTCATGATATGCCAGTTTGAGTTTTCTTTGTTTAATGGTCTTAAACTGTTTTTGTTCTTTATCCATCCAGCACAATTTTAAGAGAAATCAAAATTGCAGTCTGGTCAGCTAATAGAGTAGAGTAGACATACTGCCAGTGACTCAATGCTGATTGTCAGGCTGCAGTTAACTAACTTGACAACAGCAGCTCCCCCAGTGGCTTAGTGGTTAAGATGCTGAGCTGGAGATTGGAAGGTCAAGTTTCAATACCCGAGAGCTGCACTTGGGGATATGAAAGGAGCCTCATTCAGGAGTCCCCTAAGCGGAGTTTCTCCAGCAAAAATCCTTTCAACCCAGAGTAATCTATTACATGAATTTTTATTATACTTGACAACCTTATGAACTAACGGCCTTGGATGGTGAAGTCCACAGGGAAGGGTAATGGTTCCCAAGTGGATTAAATCCCACTTGAATCCATCTTGATGGAGGGCAGCAGCTTCCTCAATACTGGTCTGTGACTAAAGAGGACTTTGTGTGCCAAAAGGACTCAGGAACAGAAAGTGACTTGTAGAACTGGATCCACGGTGCAGGTGTCATGCAATGTGGAAGGCAAATGGAAGGCCACTACATTATATTGTTCACAGGACAATCTTCATGGCTGAAAGTCAAATACAAATTAACATGCCATGTCTTTTAGATCTGGACCCCACTTTTCATAAAGCATACTCTGCTCCCTTGAATTGGGTTTAGCTTTTTGGTAATTTTAGTTTTATTATGGGATAGCTGCCCCCACGGTTCCTTTCCTTCTATGAAATCACAGGGTAGCTAAAAGTAGGCTTCCCTTTGCCAACCAAAGAGGCTTTTTGATCACCCTTGTCAGCAACTGACGTTTTGGGTCCAGGGGACGTGAGGATGGTTGCAACTTCTTGTGTACAGGATGGCATTGGACCTGCCACTCCATACATTGCCCGCTGGAGTCCAAATCACGTCTGTTTCCCTCTGGCTTGGTAAAGGGCCAGGCAAACACCACCACCCCTCCTCCTAGGGCCTCCCTCTCCTCTGCCCCCTCTCCACCGACTACCTCTTTCCTATTCTCCTGTTACGTAACCATCCCTGCCGAAGGAGCCTTGGTGGCGCAGTGGTTAAACTGCCGTACTGTAACCAAAGCGTTGCGAGTTAGATGCTGACCAAGGTTCAGCGGCTAGAATGTGTATAGCGAAAAATTGGAAAAACGAGGTCACGATAAAAATTCAAGACTGGTATAAGGAAATGTGGGCGCTGGCACTCAATGCTAAACTTACATGTGAATTAAATGTAAAAAAAGGCAGAGTTAAAGTCAACAATTTCTGGAGAGTTTGGAAACCTTTTGTGGAATATGGGATGGTTAAGAAGAAAGGGGCTTTTCCTGTACCGGAACAAAATGATTTTTGGAAATTATGAGTTTTTTACAAGCCCTTGGACATTGTAAATATCACAGGGGTGTTATTAAAGAGTGATTTAGAGTAGTAAAGGAAATTAAATGTATTAGAGAAAGGCTTAATATGAATTAAGGAAGAACTATGTAGCGATGCACTTATATTGATTTAGTAGTGAAGAATGTGTTCCTTTTTTATGATTGATTTTTTAAAATCTTTTTTCCATTTTTGTATGTTTTGTATCTTTGTATGCTTTTATATCTTTTTTTGTATGTTTATTCTGTTAAATACCTATATAAAAAAATTAATAATTAAAAAAAAAAGATGCTGACCAAGGTTGACTCAGCCTTCCATCTTTCTGAGGTCGGCAAAATGAGTACCCAGCAAATTGGGGAGCGAGATGCTCGTTAACTTGTTAAACACCCAGAGAGTGCACTAAGGCTAAGCGTTATGGAGCGATGTATAAGTTATATACAGTATCAGAGAAAGGATTAATATGAATTAAGGAAGAACTATGTAGTGATGCGCTTATATTGATTTAGTAGTGAAGAATGTGTTCCTTTTTTATGATTGATTTTTTAAATCTTTTTTCCATTTTTGTATGTTTTGTATCTTTGTATGCTTTTATATCTTTTTTTTGTATGTTTATTCTGTTAAATACCTATATAAAAAAATTAATAATAATAATAAAAAAAGATGCTGACCAAGGTTGACTCAGCCTTCCATCTTTCTGAGGTCGGCAAAATGAGTATGCAGCAAATTGGGGAGCGAGATGCTCGTTAACTTGCTAAACACCCAAAGAGTGCACTAAGCGTTATGGAGCGATATATAATAAGTTATATATATGGAGTGATATATATGCAGCTATTGCTCGCTGTTCCTTCTGAGCCTCTTACTCCTGTCAGTGTCCATTCCTGGTTAGCTCACATACGGATCGCCCCAAATGGAGCCGTAACTCCCGTTGTTGTTGTTCAGTCGCACAGTCGATTCCGACCCTCTGCGACCCCATGGACCACTGTCCGCCAGGCACTCCTGTCCTCCACCATCCCCCTCAACTCGCTCAGCTCTGTGCCCATTGTCTCCATGATACCATCTAGCCATCTCATCTTAGGGCCGCCCCCTTCTTCTTTTGCCCTCGACCCTTCCAAGCATCAAAGCTTTCTCAAGTGAATCCTCTCTTCTCATTTGATGTCCAAAGTACTTTAGCCTCATCTTCATTATTTGACCTTCTAAGGAACAGTCAGGGATGATTTCTTCTAAGATTGACCTATTTGTTCTCCTCGCTGTCCAGGGGACTCTTAAAACTCTCCTCCAACACCACATCTCAAAGGCGTCTATTCTTCAGCTTTCCTAATGGTCCAACTCTCGCAGCCATACATTACACTCTGGATTTTGGAGCAATTCCCATTGTTCCCAATGGCTGTCCCCGCACTTCGTTTACTTAAAATCCCTTTTAGAGGAGCGGCGCGGCTGTTTTAGCCAGCAAGTCAGAGGTCCGAAGGAAGAGCATCCTTGGAGCATCTCTGCCAAGTAGTAGAAGCCCAAAGACTGAGAGATATGGGGGGGGGGGGGAGGCTAAGTCGTACAATATGGCAGCGCCCTATATCTTTTGCGAAGTTCTGGCAAGTCTTTCGTACGTTCCTTCTCCGAAGATGTCCCCTACCCGGAAGTGTGCCTTCATAAACATTCCCCGGGATGCGCACGAACCGCGAGGAAGGAGTTCCCCTCTACCCGTCTGCGATTGGTAATGGACTCGCGACGTGTCTTGTATGAGGTTGGGGCTTCCTAGATTATGACAGGTTGGTCGGAAAAGTGCATGCGGTGTGTTTGATTATTTTGTAGCTTATATTTCCCTAAAGAAAGCGATCGCAGGTCTTTGTCGAAGCATACAGGAGCTCTTTGTTGGCTTCCCTCTCCCAGCTTGTGTGTAGCACAAGGGGTACCTTATATAAAACTTTGAAAGGCAAAGATGAGGTTTAATTGAGGAAATTCAGTACAAGTAATACCTCATATAACATTAGTATCGAATAACACTAAAATCGCATAACATTAAGGAATCTGGGGGGAAGAATTGCATCAGATAACATTAAGATCCTATGGGATGCTTCAGATAACAACCGCTAAAGCCTGTGTGGTTACAATGTACAAGTAAAACCTCATATAACACTAAAACCTGGTTCCACAAGTTTTGGTGTTATATGATTTTTAGTGTTATCTGATGCATGTTAAAATCCTATGGGATCCATAGAGATACATTGTAACCACACAGGCTTTAGCGGTTGTTATCTGAAGCATCCCATAGGATCTTAATGTTATCTGATGCAATTCTTCCCCCCAGATTCCTTAATGTTATGCGATTTTAGTGTTATTCGATACTAATGTTATATGAGGTATTACTGTACAAGTAAAACCTCATATAACACTAAAACCTGGTTCCACAAGTCTTGGTGTTATATGATTTTTAGTGTTATCTGATCCTCTATGGGATCCATAGAGATACATTGTAACCACACAGGCTTTCGCGGTTGTTATCTGAAGCATCCCATAGGATCTTAATGTTATCTGATGCAATTCTTCCCCCCAGATTCCTTGATGTTATGCGATTTTAGTGTTATTCGATACTAATGTTATATGAGGTATTACTTATCTCTATGGATCCCATAGGATTTTAACATGCATCGGATAACACTAAAAATCATATAACACCAAGACTTGTGGAACCAGGTTTTAGTGTTATATGAGGTTTTACTGTATTTGAAGACAGACACACAGCGGGGGGGGGGGGGGGAGACGCTGTTTTGGATCGATGAATCTCCAATGATGAAATTTTATCACCCAAACCAAACAATATCGTGTTACTGGAAGAAACAGAAGCAGTGACAGACTTTACATTCTTAGGATCCAAGATCACTACAGATGGTGACTGTAGCCATTAAATAAATAGTCGACTAATTCTTGGGAGGCAAGCTATGGGAAATTTGGGGGACATAGTTAAAAGCTGGGCGAGTTGAGGGGGATGGTGGAGGACAGTGGTCCATGGCATGGGGTCGCAGACAGTGATGGGATGTAACAGGTTCGCACCAGTTCGCCAGAACTGATAGTAACTTTCCCCAGTGTCCCGGAGAACCAGTAGCAGCTTTTGGTGGGAACCTCCTTGGGGCTTACCTTTTCACTGGTTCTGCCACTGCGCATGCACGCCAAGCACTTGGTGTGCATGCACACCTACAGTGCTTGGCGCGTATGCACGGCCTCCTTGCTGTCCTCCCAAGCGGGGAGGAGGAAGAGAAGCTGCTAGCCTGAAGCTCCCTATAGCCTGCTCCCCAGGGTAAGTGACTCACCTTTGGATGTGGTGTGTCTGTGTGTATTTAATACCTTTACCTATATTGACGTAGTACCACAGTTCCTAAAAAGGCCTGGTGGCCGGCAGGCTTGGCTTGGGGTTTTTAAGCAAAGTCTTGGACTTACCTCATCAATAAGCTACATCTGTGCTGTTCCAAGTGCTGTTACAATTGGAGAACTCTTAAGGAGGTACAGCTGTTTTACATTTACTTTAAGGCATATTATCCTAGGGAACCGGTTCGATGACCATATCCATCTTGCAACATGGTGCTGCCCAGGCACTTATACTAACAGGTAAGTGATGGGTTTGTGTTTGGTGGGTTGATTTATGTTTGGGGTGGGTGGATTTTAATATAATTTTTATTTATTTATTTAATTTATTTATTTACGGGTTTGTTTTGTGGGTGGGTGGGTTGAGGAGTGTGTGTGTGTGTGCTTATTTTTATTTTATTTTATTATTTTATTATTTGTTTTTTTTCTTTGGCCCTGTCCACGACATCATGACATCATGATGTTAGCTCCGCCCACACTGTGATGACATCATGGTGGGGTAGTAAAATTTTTGACATCCCACCACTGGTCGCAGAGGGTCGGAATCGACTGTGCGACTGAACAACAAGAAGTTAAAAGTAGAGACACCACCTTGCAAACAAAAGTCTGCATAGTCAAAAGCAATGGTATTTCTGGTAGTAATGTATGGTGAGAGCTGGACCATAAGGAAAGCTGAGCACAGAAGAATAGATGTCTTTGAAATGTGTTGCTGGAGGAGAATTTTGAGAGTACCCAGGACAGCAAAGAGAACAAATAGGTCAATCTTAAAAGAAATCAACCTCGAGCGCTCCTTGGAAGGTCAACTGCTAAAGATGAAGTTAAAGTATTTTGGACATCAAATAAGAAGAGAGGATTCACTTGAGAAAGCCTTGATGCTGGGAAAGGTCTAGGGCAAGAGAAAAAGGAGGTGGCAGAAAATGAGATGTTTAGATGGCATTGTTGATGCAATGGGCACAAAGCTGGGCAGGTTGAGGAGAATGGTGGAGGATAGAGGTGCCTGGGGTGTGGTGGTCCATGGGGTCACAAGTGGTCGGAATCAACTGTGGAACTGAACAACAACTGTATTATATGGTCCACTTGAATCCTATACCATTTTGCAAACAAGACTGACTTTGCGTAATCCTTCTCTGTTACTTAGTTTACATCCCCCCCCCCCGACTCAAGGATGGTGGATGGAGCTGTTTTACTTTTTTTTAAAGGTTGGAGCAGTTTAATTACTTGCTTAAATTGTTCTATTTAATTGCATTTGACTGTTCTTGCAAGGAGATCATAGTGCTATTATTTACTTATTTATTTCTATTATTTAATACTTGCCACGTAGTGAAACTCTTCTAGGTGCTATGGAGGAATAGAAGATTATAAATAAATATAAAACTTTATTTTGCTTTAATCTTATTTCATCTGGCAGTGAATTCATACAAGCTCAGTAGACTGATCTATACTTGGCTCTTGCATAGTGCATCCTTTTAGTCAACAATATTGCTTAGGAAACATTTTGTGTGCTTGTATGTGCTTTTAAGTCAATCCTGACTTTATTTTGACCCTTTCCAGAGTTTTCTAGATAGAGAATACACAGAAGTGGTTTAACATTCCTTTCTTCTGAAGGCTTCCTTGGCCAAAGCTACACAGGCTGGTTCTTCTGGGATGCACAGTGGGAAATCAAACTTTGCAGCCAGATAGCTAAACCACTGAGCTATCCAGCCAGCTCTAAGAAACATTACTGTGGGAAACTGTCCTGTAGAAATATAGAGTTTTGACCAACTCGGAAATGAATTGACAAAATTGAGATCCATAAATATATCGTTTGTACCTAGAAAAGATTGAAACAACATTTTTGGTAAATCATTTATTATGTTTATTGGCTGCTTTTTTTGTTTATTTATATTATTTGTATGTCACCTACATTGTACATTAACTTTACAGCCATAAGTCAATTCTTGCCTTTTTGTAAAAAATTGCATGCCTTATTGAAGCAGAGGAATTAAAAACACAGTCCTACCCATGCCTATGTCTAACTTAAAGGCAGGATTTTGTACCATCAGGCATGATGAAGGGGCCTTATGACCTTGAAGGTTTCCATAATATGTTGTGCTTTGATTTTTCCCCTTTTGAATTGGTTTTTAAAAATCATCATGATTGGTAATCTTACACGTTTAGCTGGCTGGATAGTTCAGTGAGTTGGAATATCTAGATGCAAGTTCAGGAGCTTGATTCTCCCCTGTGCCTCCCGGCATAAGGGCCAACTTGTATAGCTTTTAGCAAGCTGCAAAGTCCTAGAATACCACCAGAAAAAAGGACTGGTAAATCACTTATGAGTATTTTATATCAAGGAATTCTTCCCAAGGTGACTATAAGTCATAACCTACTTGAAGGCACATAATTATAGTTACACATTGTTTACTTAGAGGTAAGTCCCATTTAGTTTACACTGGCCACTTTCAGAAATGAGTGAGTCTAAGATTGCAATCCTGACATTTCTTATCCTTACCTTGATTTTACAATTTTAATATATTTTCCCTCAATTTTACTCTGGTTTCAAAAATGTAGATTTTTCCTTAATATGATGATTCCTTAATATTTATTTTACCTTTAATATCATTTTACAGATTACAAGATCAGCCTGTCATTTTGATGGAGATGAAGTAGTACAAGGAATGGGAAGATGCAGAGACAAACTGTCACTGCCGCTGTGGCCTCCCTGTTAGGTATTGTGGCAGGAGGGCTAGTTGTCTGGAAGGCGATCCAACATTGGAAAGGCAAAACTCGTGCTTCGTGTAAGCAAGGAGGGGCTGTTAAGAAAGAAGAAAAGGGAGACCCTTCCGGAGATAATTTTCTTACATTAATATCCTCTTCCACAATTCCCTGCTTGCAGAAGATTCTTGAAGGAGAAGTGATGATCATTTCTGAGATAGAGAAATGGAATGAAGTGGAGCCCTTACTAAAAAAAGAGTTGGAACGCTGTCCTGTACTTGGCCTTGATTGTGAGTGGGTATGTATTAAAGGTTGTGGAACAGTCTGAACTCTCAAACACAGAGGGAGGGCAAATAGCTGACAAGATGGCCAAGGTTGGCAACTGTCTATTCAACAACATCTGGAGGGCTGTGCTTCTCATGTCTCAGCTCTAACCTCTTAGAACAGGAATAGTTGATAAATGGATTTTATTTACTAGAAAAAGTAATGTAATACCTATAAGACTAACTAGTTTTTATTTGTCATATAAGTACAGTAATACCTCGGATAACATTTACCTCGGATAACGCTGAAATCGCATAACACTAAGTAATCTGGGGAGGAGAATTGGATCGAATAACGTTAAGGTCCTATGGGATGGATTGGATAACAACCGCTAAAGCCTGTGCTGTTACAATGTATCTCTATGGAGCTTTAACGTTATCCGATACATCCCATAGGATTTTAACATGCATCGGATAACACTAAAAATCGGATAACACCAAGACTTATGGAACCAAGTCTTAGCGTTATCCGAGGTATTACTGTACTGTATATGGCTTCGATGGAATGGAGTGGTTCTTCCTCTGGGTAGAATATAATGCTATTGCCAGTCTAAACCATTGGTAACAAACAGCTCTAAGCTGCCAGCAGTTCTTCTTGCCAGCAGTTTAAAACTAGATATTTAATCAAGAGTAAAAGTTTATTAAGGTTTAGAGAGAACATGTGCAACTATCTGATGTATTCCTATTCAGTAGCTTTCCTTTGGACTCTATCCCTGAAAATTCTCTGCTCTAGGATTGCAATTCTGATACCCCGCTCCATAGCTTTCTGGGTGTTTCTAAACTTGATGTCCATTTTGGGCCAATTTACTCTCTTACATAGATTTTGGCTTGTTTGTTTATTATAAAATGAGATGATCAATTACTGACAAACGTGGCACAAATTACATTACCCAAGGAGCAAGTGTATGAGCTTCTGATATTGTGAGTTATGTTGCTTCTTCCTCTGGTGATATTCCCTGAGTAAATACAGTAATAGCTCGCATAGCGAGCATCTCGTTTAGCGAGTAACTCGCTTAATGAGCAGACATTTCCCCAAAAGGTCTGCTTCATTGAACGAGCAAAAACTCGCTTAACAAGAACCTTCACATCTGCGGGGTGTTTTGGAATGCGGCGGGGGAGTCCCCCACCTTGTTCCAAAACACTCCGCAGATGCACGGCACACATCAATGAGACGTTTGGTAAGGGTGTGGGGATCTTCCCCATACCCTTCCAAATTCTCTTTACAAGGCCACAGGGGATTCACAAGGCCACAGGGAATTTACAGGCCATGGCCATTGCATTGGAAGCACACTTGAGCTCCCCTGTTCCCCCCACCATTTGTGCCCGTAAACTCACCCCGCTCGACATAGATGCTGCCACTGGAACTTGTCTCACCACCGCTCCTCCTTCCTCCATGACCCTACTACCCGTTGCCTCCTCCGTTGTCCCATTTCAACTTCTACCTCCTCTCTAACTTCCCCAACTGGGAAAACCTGGCACAAACTGGCCTGTTGCGATGGAGGGACTGCCTCCCTGCTAGCTTCCAGCAATGACAGCCTGCTTTCAAACTCCTCCATGAAGGCCTTGACAGCTGCCAAATGTGCTGATTTTGTCCCCCTCCTCTGCCTGGCCAGACTGGAGAAAGGCTGAGGGTCCCCTGAGAGGCCCTCCTCCTCCTCCAACACCTGAAGCCTAGCTGCTAAGGGAGCCAAGTCGGCCACATCCTCATTGGAAGACTCCAACAATTTTCTCCGTTCCTTGCACTTTCTTCGTGGGGATGGAATCATCCCCCACATCCCGCTCTGTCCTCTCTTCCTAGACATACTCTCCCAACCTTTCAATGAAAGGTTATATTTTATATTTATATTCAATGAAAGAGGTTATATTTTATAAATTTTACTGTACTGTTGCTGTTTTGACTGTAAGCCGTCCTGAGTTGCCTCAGCGAGTGGGCAGCAATATAAATATGAATTAATAATAATAATAATAATGATGATGATGATGAAGTAGCTCACGAAATGCGTCCTACTTCGTTGAAAACTAAACTCCACAATGGCATGAACTTAACCTCCCAAACTCAAACTCCCTGGCCCTGCCTCTCTACTGAAACCCCGTCAATCCCCAGATTCCACATCGATGGTGCATTATGTAACTTGGAGGCATGGCAAAAGCCTCTTGCTCTGTGCAGTCACGCTCATGAAAGGTACCCTTCTCTTCAGGTGCTTGCTGGTATATTGGGCAATTGGGCTTTGTCCCACCCCGCCCTTGCCTCTGGCGCCCCGGGGCACCAATAACAATGTATGGGATTCACCCCAACAGGTGCCCCCACCACTCCCTGTCCAGCACCTTCCCATGGTACCCTGCACACCCCTCATTCTCTTAATGATACTGAACATGATTTTCTATGTGCGTCCTCCTAAATCGCATTGAGCATCTCTTCACCAGCACCTGATGTTTCTAGAACAGTCTTTCCTTGATTAGGAGAGCTCTTTTTGAGATCATTGGAACCTCTGTTGCAAGCTGCGTTTCCAGGTATTTCTACATTTCTGTACTTCTGGGGTGCTCTCTATGGCCTAATAACACCAATTTCATAAAGAACAGCAGCACTTCCCAAACAAAATTGGTTTGTCTATGTCAAGTGTTGCCAACCTTTTAAAGTCAGGGGCTGGATCATGCTCCCTCAGACAGTTGAGTGGTTCCCCCACTGTTTACGTCTGCTGTAAATACATCCACAGCCTATTCCAGCGCCGGCAGCTGGAGTGGAGGCTAGATTATTTGATGCTGCAGGCTGGATCTGACCCATGAGCTGTAGGTTGCCTACCCCTGGTCTATGTACTGACAGGAAACATGTTTTCAATAGGTTGGTCTTCATGCAACCAAATAAACACCACCCCTGTATGTCGCTGGGAGTACTGTTAGGCTTAGGTGAATCCCAAAGTTTGCAAAAATGTGTGGAAAATGTAAAGAAGGTGTGGCTGAACTCTTGTAAGTATTCAGGGGTTCAATGCCAGGAAACTGATTTCAATGGCTCTTCCCAGCCCCATACATTCTGTAATTAGGCAAAAACAGTCTTTGTCACAGAGTAATTTCTAGAACGGAGCAATGATTATGATGGCAAGGGTTAATGAGTAAAGTATTTGAAGTGCTAACATTCTCCAGCTCCATTCTAGTAGGCTTAAGTGCCAGGATTTGCCACAGTCTCTAAATTAGGGGTAGATAGTATTTTTGTTGTTGTTCAGTCGCACAGTCGATTCCGACCCTCTGCGACCCCATGGACCACTGTCCGCCAGGCACTCCTGTCTTCCACCATCCCCCTCAACTCGCTCAGCTCTGTGCCCATTGTCTCCACAATACCATCAAGCCATCTCATCTTGGGCCGTCCCCTTCTTCTTTTGCCCTCAACCCTTCCAAGCATCAAGGCTTTCTCAAGTGAATCCTCTCTTCTCATTTGATGTCCAAAGTACTTTAGCTTCATCTTTACTATTTGACCTTCTAAGGAGCAGTCAGGGTTGATTTCTTCTAAGATTGACCTATTTGTTCTCCTCACTGTCCAGGGGACTCTCAAAACTCTCCTCCAACACCACATCTCAAAGGCATCTATTCTTCTGCGCTCAGCTTTCCTAATGGTCCAGCTCTCACAACCATACATTGCCACAGGGAATACCATTGCTTTGACTATGCGAATCTTTGTTTGCAATGTGATGTCTCTACTTTTCACTATGCTCCACAGGTTCTCATTGCTTGCCTCCCAAGAATCAGTCGCCTTTTTATTTCATGGCTGCAATCCCCATCTGCAGTGAGCTTTGATCCTAAGAAAGTAAAATCTGTCACTGCTTCTACTTCTTCCCCATCTATTTTCCAGGGACTGATAGGGCCTGTTGCCATTATCTTGGTTTTGTTGATATTGAGTCTCAAGTATAATCTATAACAATTCCTTTGGATCGACAAAAAAATCCTGTTCTCAGTGGGTATGATCTAGACCAGGGGTTCCCAACCTAAGGCCCGTGGGCTGGATCTGGCCCACAGCACCATTTCATGTGGCCCCCACCCCTCCAAGGGCATTTGAGAAACAAAATGGTCATCCCCTTTGAAGCTGTTGGAACAAAATGGCCACCCCCATCATGCAGACATGGCAAAATGGCAATCTGGCCCTCGAAGCTAACAGAGAGCGTGACCTGGCCCCCAGCTTGAAAAGGTTGGGAACCCCTGATCTAGACTGACGAATAACTTTTCTTTATGAAACTTCTCTTTCTTTTGTGATGTGCGTTTCAGGAAGAAATGAACTAATTCATCCTGTTTTTTTTCTCTTTCTAGGTGTCAATGGAAGGGAAGACCAAGCCTGTCTCTCTTTTACAGATGGCAGCAGCCAGTGGTCTTTGCATTCTTTTTCGCTTATCCCAGCTGATTCATGATGGGCAGGCTCTTCCAAAGACATTGGTGGACATTCTGGCAGATGGTGGCACCCTAAAAGTTGGGGTAGGGTGTTGGGAAGATGCCTGCAAGTTACTTTATGACTATGGTGTAGTAGTCAAAGGGACTGTGGATCTCCGATATTTGGCCATGAGGCAGAGGTGTGTAACCTTGAAAGAGGGTTGTTTCCTTTGATGTTCAGATATAATTATGCTTCTAATTTTGTAATTGTTCCCTCAGGTAATAGTAGCATTACTTTTGTTATCTCTGCCAATATCTTGCCGAGCTTCCACTGAGAGAAAAGTCCCAATGGCCTAGTGACATTACCCGGGTTGGGGGGGGGAAGAGTTGGGTTACATAGAAAGAGCCTCCTCAACCCTGGTAACAGCAAGCTAGTGTGGCTGGCTAATCTTTCTCACTCTAGGTCAGGCAAAAGGAATTGCAAAATGAACTTACCAAAAGGTGCCTTCATTTTGGCAGTTTCATGTCTGGCCTAGACACAGAAGAAGAAGAATGGTGGTGCTAAATGCAGTAGGCTTAGAAGATAATAGCATTTGTTGTTTTGTTGGTGTTAATAATTTTAGTTGTATTTGTTTATAACTTAGTTCTAACCTTGTTACATACTTTTTTCCTTTTATTCAATCCTGTTTTCTGTCTTAATCAAATAGCTACAACTGCGAAGTGACTTGACAGAGTCAGTAGAATTGACAGTGTAGATCTTGAAACATCCAGATTAATTAATAAACTTTGAGTCTTGATCGAGGAAGTTTTGTGCATGTACTGCATTTCTTAGAGTAGCTGACCAGGGAAATGGCCTATACACTTTGTTCCATTCAAAAGCCCCAAAGCTATGTAATTGGGTGAAAATAATTCCTTCTCTCTTCTCTGCCTTCATATGCCAAACCTAAAGTAAGACTCTTCCCCAGAATGGCCTCAGCCTCAAATCTCTTGCCGAGAGGATTCTCAACTACTCACTTGACAAGTCTTTCCACCTACGCTGCAGCAACTGGGAAGAAGAAGAACTTACCCAAGAACAGGTTTGTGGGTAGGTGGGTGGGTTCTTATGTGGTAGCAGTTTATTGTTACTTACTTGGTTGCCTGTTTTGGTCAATTCAGGACACTTAGCTTCAGGTAAAATGGCTATGCTCCCTCCCTTGAGTCTGAAGGTGTCCCAAAACTACTCCTTATACTCTTATGCCAGAGTTTTCTTGCTTACATCCTCCCTTCATGTTTTATTCTTTGTTTTTTCCCCATTGTTAGTAGATGGATGGTGTAGGCAGACCTCTGAGGCTCATAGCATCTCATCGTTTTGGGTACCTTCCCTCCTCCTAAGACTATTGCATTGATGCCTGTATCTCTGAACATGTGACGTCGTTGATGTATAGCATCTTGTCTCTCTAAGGAAATGGTCTCTATTGCAACTTACCTTTCCCACGCTTTTCATCTTTTGTTAGGGACAAGATGCAAGTTAAATGGGAACTTGGGTCAAAAGACTTGGGTTCCAGTTTCAGAACTTTGGTCTAGCTCTGTGCCATAGCTGTATCCCAGCATCTCAAACATTAATTCATATGTGTTTGTGAATCAAGTATGAGAGACAATGTGATTCAAAGACAGAGCATGAGAATACATACAATAGAGTTACAGTACTTATTTACACTCCCACACAATATGCATTGGTCATACACATTGGTTATGTGGTATTTCATAGAAGGTTTTTAAGTCACTAAGGGCATTCGGTATATCAAAAGTGGGTGTATAAAGGCAAAAGATTTTCTGTTCAGAAGTAAGCAGGAATTATTTCTGCCATAGTTGCAGTCACACATTCTCTTCATGTTTAGGAGAATTTTTCCTGGCTTTTGTAAAATACCAGAAAAAGCTTTTCCTTTCCTCTGCAGATCGTGTATGCTGCCAGGGATGCCCAGGTGTCAGTTGCTCTGTTCCTTCACCTGCTGAGACTGCCCTTCATGCCTTGTTTAGCAGGCAGTGAACATGCACCTCCTGTTTGGGAGAAGGTTCTGATGAAATGTCAGGGATTGGTGGATGTTCCTTTTAAAGGAAGAAACAGTAGAAGTCTTGGAGAGGAAGAAAACAGAGGAGAGGCAGAGCAAAAGCATCAGAAACCACAAGCAAACAGGGAGTCATCTTGCAATCGACAAGCAAAAGATCCTCGAAAACACAAACGAAAGCCCCTGGGAGTAGGTTACTCAGTGAGGTAACTGCCCTTTTCATCACTAATAATAATAATTTTGTGTCAGAAATTATTCTGGATTGAAAGGATTTTTACTGGAAGAACTCCGTTTAGGGGACGGCCAATGAAGCTCCTTTCATGTCCCCAATATATTTTCTCCACCAAAGTGGTCCCTATTTATCTACTTGCAATTTCTTGCTTTCGATCTGTTAGGTTGGCAGGAGCTGAAACTTAATACGGGCATTCATTCTGTCATGCAGTACCCAGGTCTCAAACTGCCACCTTCCCGGCCTATTTTTCCCTCCCTAATGCAACAGACACACACATGTGCACAGTCTTTCCCTCACTCACTGAGTCTCAGTCTTGCTCTCTAACACTCTTTCAATTTCTCCTTCATTCAGTTTCCCTCTCTCCCACAAGGGGACTTCAGTTCCCAGAAGCATCTATAGCTGTCTGTAAAAGTTGTTGCTGGAGATGAACATCAAACCCTTTAAGGCAGTGTTCCTCAACCATTGGGTTTTGGACTTCAATTCCCAGAAGCCTAAGTCAAAATATTGGCTGATCATTGCTTTGGGGAATTGACTTAGGCTTCTGGGAATTGAAGTCCAAAAACCAAAGGTTGGGAAACACTGCTCTAAACAGTTTGGGACCTTGCTGACTTACAGAGTGTCTCTCCCAAAAATCCACAGCCTGCATCACCAAGACCTCTCAGAATAAGCAGCTCCAGGTGCTGCCACTGAGAATGACAAGGAAGACCACAACCACGAGGAGTGCCTTCTCAGTGGTAGCACCTATTCTGTGGAACAGCTTGCTGGTGGAGCTGTGACAAGCTCCCTCCTTGTCTGCCTTTCAAAAGACATTGAAAACAAACATATGCAGAGAGGCATATTGACTAATCGGCCCTAGTGGACACAAAGTTATAAAACTGATTTATTTTTAAAGTCATTGCCATGAGACACATTATTGTTAAGTATTTTTCTTTCTTGGTTTTTAATTGGGTTATCCTTGACTTATTTTAATGTTGTGCCTTTCCCAGAGTAGGGAAATCACTTCTCCAGAGGCAATAAAAAAACAACTAAAATTAAACAAACAAGATAATTTTGCCACAAATGGCCACCATATGGAATTTTGCCTTCTAATCAGATCTGCTATATTATAGTAATTTGTTCAACTAATTTTGCATCTTTCTCCCAAGATTATGTATCCAGTTTTGAATGCATTGAGGACAAGGGTTCAGAGTGGTCTTGATTTAATACTTTGAAATTTTGAACCACTGACCCAAGTTACAAGTACAAGACATAGGCCAGAAACCTGTCGGTACTGAATACATTGCAAGGTGCTTACCAGTTGCACAATTGAGTGCTACCTCCTAACAACCAGCACCTTGTTATTTAATGGCAAGTCACTACAGCGAGTTGTACAGATCAACTCAGATATGCATTAATCACTAATAGGATTCTGGTTTATGTCTGGTTGCAGCCTGATGTGAAAGTCTGCAGAAGAGTACAAGGTAACCTTTTCACTAAAGTGTGCTTAGGTTACAGCTTTAGTAAATTCTGTTGAAATCAGTTAGTCTTGCTTTTTAGTGAATGCTCTGAAAACATGTGCCCATGCTGTTTACGTTTCTAATAGGTACCCAATATGAAGAAGTATTTACAATGGACAAGGGAAATAACTTCATGTCAGCTAATGCCTCTGATGTTCTTTTCACAGAAAATCACCCTTATATGACAATTGCTTTTTGCATGCACCAGATGGGCAGCCTCTTTGCACTTGTGATCGCAAGAAGGCCCAGTGGTATCTAGACAAGGGCATCGGAGGTTTGTGAGCCTGTTTCCTATTAGTCAACAAGAATAGCTAAGGTTGGCAAGTCATGGTTGCTATCGTGGATTAGATTGTTAAGGACCTTCTGATGAAAAATGGCCCCACTGCTTGGTATAGATTGAAAAATAATTCATGTGTGATATATGAGATCCATGTATTGGCCAATCTGATGAATTAATTTAATTTTCATTTAATTTTTTTATTTCTACCCCGCCCAGTCAGGGGAACCCGACTCAGGGCGGCTTACAATCAAAAATATAAACACAAGTATAAACACAAGTAATAATACAAATAACACCATAATTACATCACATTCAAAAGAACAAGTACAATCCTTGATACAAAAAAAAGATTAAAAATTCCCGTAATACAATAATAATTTAACAATGCTAATTGTCCAGACAATTAGTCTATGTTGAATACCTATTTACTCTCCAATTTAATGAAGCTGGTAATATCAAGCAGGTTTCAAAGTGTCCTCTTTTCATGTTGTAACTCATTCTGACCTCCTGTTGCCTGTACCCTTCTGTATTTCCCCCTTGAGGTGGAATTCAGCTCTCTGTCTGATTAAAAAATGAACTCACTCCACAAATTTGTAAGAGTGTAAAGCAATTAAAGTGCCATTAGTTATGAGACAAGAGCATCAGTACTATTTTCCTTCTGCTTCAGTGGTGCCTTACGATTCCAACAGTGAGGGCTAAAATTAATGCTTAAAAAAGCCAGATCAGACTCATATCACCACCAGTACTTGATGTTCAGTTTTACACAGACATAATATGTTGCATTATATTATAGCAGGGATAGGGAATGTGTTGCTTCTAGATGCATTAGATCTTATGTGTTGCTTCTAGATGCATTAGATCTTATGAAGAATTATGAGCATAGTACTCTAGCAACTTGGATGGCCACGTATATCCCTTCCTTAATTCAGAGAATGTAAGTAAGCAGAGAGGGAACACTGAAGATCTGACCTTCTCTCTGTTTCCCATTCCAGAATTGGTGAGCACTGACCCATTTATTGTGAAGTTGCAGTTTGAACCTTCTGGGCGCCCTGAATCCAAGACGGATTATTACTTGACAGTCAAAGAGAACCTGTGTGTTGTATGTGGCAAAAGGGAGTCTTATATTAGGTGAGTTTTCCAGAGAGCATTCTCTCATTTTGTGTAGCACAATTCTAAAGAAGCAAACTAAGTTAGGAGTTCTGTTGTGTTACATTTCTTGAAGGCATAAAAATAACATTGGATTGGATTGTATCAATAAGTATGTATTTATTTATTTATTTATTTATTTATTTTATTTAATCACATTTGTATTGCCTCCCTCTCACCGTGGTGACTCCAGGCAGCTTACAAATATAAAAAAACCACAAATAAAAACTCTACAAAACAATGGGATAAAAAAGCACTAAAATATTCTAAAAAATAAAATGCCCACCCCAACTTCCACATCATAAAATTTCTAAAACTGAAAGCTGGAAGTCCAGGTGGCACTCATATAAGCCAGCCTGGAGTGGCTATCTCCCTAGCTGCCCCCCACATCCCTTGCGCCAGCCAGGTTTTGAGGAAGGATAAAAGCTCTGCCTGGAGATGAAGCTGATGAATTAATTAATAAAATTAATTAATAAAATTTAAATTAATAAAATAATTGTGTGCCATCAAATGTTCTGACTTTTCTAGATGGAGAATACTAAAAAATGTGTTACAATTCTCCTTTTCTAGTATGATCCTGGTACTGTGTAGTTTGCCGAGGGTCACACAGGCTGGCTCTTCTGCAATGCACAGTAGGTAATCGAACTCCCAACCTCTGGTTCTGCAGCCAGAGACCTAACTCACTGTTATTTAGAGTCTGTGCTTGGTAATTAGACTCCAGTCCTGGAACTGTACAGGCAGTATGCCAGAGTAGATGACTTATTAATTTATTTTTTAAAAAAATTATAAATTAAGTGAATCACAGAAGTTAAGATTTCAGATGACTATTTGTTGAACATAGTACTCTATGATCATATGGTATTAGATATCACATTAGCATGGATGGACTAAATCTGTTGTCCAGTTCTGAAATAATAGTGTGAAACAAATTGTCGCAGATTTAAATATGTTTTATTACAACCTTAGGTTTTTTTAAGTACTGTACATGAGAAGTTCAATGAATGGCTTACCTCTGCCACCCTCAAATGACTTTCCATAGTTGGAAAAAGGATTTGAACCCACATCTCCTGAATCCTAGCCTAACTAAATCACACTGATTCGTATATCATATAGATCTGCTTGTTGTTCCACCATGTTGCAAATAGTGCTTCCATTTTACTAATTGCTGTGCAGCTGTTTCAAATGTTACAGACACAATCCAATCCTAATTCTATTAGTTACAAGCCATTCTTGTGGCAAGACACCGGAGGAAAGAGAGAGTCTTGCAACTACAGAACAGCCATCAAGGTGTTGCAGTGGTTAAACTGCTGTACTGCAGCCAGAACATTGTGAGTTCAATCCTGACCAGGTATCAAGGTTGACTCAGCTTTCCATCCTTCCGAGGTTGGTAAAATGAGTATCCAGAATGTTGGAGGCAAAATGCTAGTTACTCTGCGAACCACCCAGAGCGTGTACTAAGCTTTATGGGGCAGTATATAAGTTTACTGTAAAACCCCAACTTACATACACCTCGAGTTACATAAAATTTGATTTACATAATGATTTTGTGCTAAAACCATGTCCCTATTTACATAAATGTCCTGATTTACATAAATGTCCCGATTTAAATAACACAATTTCCTATGGGTTTGCTTTGATTTACGTAAAAATTCATTTCCCTATGTGTTTGCTTCGATTTATGTAAAAAAATTCATTTTTCCAATGGATTTGCTTCGAGTTACATAAAAATTCATTTTTCCTATGGGTTTGCTTCGAGTTACATAAAAAATCATGTTTCCTATGGGTTTGCTTCGAGTTACATAAAAGCCAATTTATGTAAAAGCCTATGGAATCGACTTTTTACCTAAGTCGGGGTTTTACTGTAATTACTTTGCTTTGTCCTCTTCTGATTAATCTTCAAAATTAGTGTGGTTTCAGAGAACCTGCTGTGGGCAAATCTAGACCCGGTGGGTCTTTCAGCAGATACTTCTTTCTTCAACAGAAAGAACATAGTGCCCCATGAGTATCGGAAACACTTCCCTCTGGAGATGAAGGACCACAGCTCCCACGATGTGCTCCTGCTTTGCACCGCCTGCCATGCCGTCTCCAACTATTATGACAACCATCTCAAGCAGCAGCTGGCTGAGGAGTTTGGGGCCCCCATAGGCTGTGAGGAGGGTGTTCGCCTGCTTGAAGATCCCATCCGTAGACAAGTCCGTTCAGCCGCCAGGGCTCTCTTGAATGCAGACAGCCTGCCTGAAGCCAGGAAAGAGAAATTGTTGCAGGTGGCCAAGGACTATTTTGGAGCTGTGACAGTTTCTCCAGACATGTTGCAGAAAGCCGCAGACCTGGAAACCAGGTACAGTCAGAGACAGGAGTTGACTTGGACAGGTTGCTGTTCTGTGTCTGGGTTAAACTAGTGATGCAGGACTTGAGATCCACTGGATCCCATCTCCTGAAACTTCCTCAGGGGTTCTCTTGATGTATCCCCAGTCTCTTTCTGTCTGCTGGAAAAGGCAAGAATTGGCTTGAGGAACTTCTGCACCTGAGAAGGGATTTTCAAGAGTTTAAGACAGAGAAGATGAATTCAATATAAAGAGAATATCTTGTGCAGTGCCAAATACAGGGTGCTGCCTTCCCCGTTCAGGAAATAAACTTGAGCAAGCCCACCAGGTGAAGAAGGGGAATTGGGCACCTTTGTATGTAGAGGGTGACCAGTATGAAGAGGAGAGTCTTCTACATCTGTGGGGGCCTCCACCTGAATTAGAATCCTGGCTTAGTGGTTAAGACGCTGAACTTGACGACCAGGAGGTTAGCAGGTCAGCAGTTCGAGTCCTTTGTGCTGCATGATGGAGTGAGCTCCCATCTCTGTCCCAGCTTCTGCCAACCTAGCTGTTCGAAAGCAATAAGTTGCGAGTAGATAAATAGGTACTGCGAGCAGATAAATTTCATTTCATTTTCATTTCATTTATTCGATTTATATACTGCCCTACTTGGTGAAACCTGCTGTGGGCAAATCTAGACCCGGTGGGTCTTTCAGCAGATAGGTACTGCTTTGGCGGGAAAGGTAACAGTGTTCTGTGTGCTCAGGTGTCAAGTCATACCTGTCACATGTCCACGGAAACGTATGCAGATGCAGATAGTGCTGGCTCTTTGGCTGTAGACAGAGATGATCACTGTCCCCTGGAGTCAGACATGACTGACTTTTGGACAAGGGGAGACCTTGGTTCATGTGGGGAGCCCCAACAGATTCAGAAGGCTCTCTCTTTCAGACTCTCCACAGGTAGCAGAGTTAGACATAGGAGGCAGCAGAAGTGATGAATGTTCCTTTTCCTCTCGTGGTGAACATGCTCACGGTTTAACACTTGGATGGGCCTATTCTCAATTTCTCCCCTTCCCCACCTCTTCTTTCAGTATCAGAATAGCACCTTTATCCCAAAACTTTACCTGTTAAAGAGAAAGCTCTGCAGCAAAATGCTGCTTTTATGTGGTGTGCTTTCTTTTCTGTTCAAAATTCCAGGTAGGCAGCCGTGCCCTTTCACCAGGTACTCCATTCCATCTCTGCCTTCCCAAACCATCAGTAGCTCTCTGTACATTGCTGAACATGCTTAGCCTTCCTTGAGCTCTTTGCAGGGTTTCCTCTCTTAAGGTTCTTTTCCTAAAAGCATTTTTGCACTTCTGCGCCCCTTCTGGCTTTAAACTTTACTGAGTTGCCCAGGTTTTTCCATTGAATTCTACCTTTTTGAAAATGATCAGACTTGTATTAGCTAGTCTTTCCTGCCATTATAGAACTTATTTCTCTCTCTCTCTCTCTTTTTTATTTTTGCTTATGAAAACTACACCAGCTTGAATTGTAGGAAACATTTTAATATTACTGATAGCATGATGCTAAATTGTTTGTAAATAAGAGGCCAGAATCTTTTTAAAACATAAAAATAACAAACATACAAAGCTTAATGTAATAAATGGTACATACATCTCACATCACAAATGTAGTAAAATATTAAAAGTTATTTAAATCTTGCTTATTTATTTGGAGTCTAATATCAGATTTCATTTTACTAGCCATAACTTTGCCATGCATTCCAATCTGTTGCAGGTAGTTTTACTATTGGAATAGTGTTCTGCTTTATAAATCGAATAAAGACAAACTTTATTAACTTGTAAACTTACCAATATATGTTTGGTTCCTATTACTCTAACTTCTTGTGTTAACTTTTCAGCAAGGGCTAACATCCATATTCTTTTGTACCAAACATTAATACATATTGGGGTATTAATCATCTTTTTAGCTATTTCCATTCCAGGAGCTATTAAAAAGAGACTCAAATCCTGAGGGGGAGCCTTATTTGACATTTGGCATTCTGTAAGGTTGTGTGCCAGTCTGAATTGAAGTTTTTTGTTCTGCCTTTCCAGGATTTTTAACGAGAGCTACATGCCACATGGCCTAAAAGTGGTCCACTGTTTTGCCAAAGGTGGGCTGTGCACACTCATGCAGCTGGAAAGTCGTTGGCGCCAGCACTTCCTGGACGTTATGCAGCCCAAGCATCTCCCAGAGCAGTGGTCTGTGGATCACAATCATGACAAGATGATCCGCAAATATGGGGAGGATTTCCAGGTTAAGATCTCATGAAGATGAGCACATCCAGAAGACTGAAGAGGGGCAGTGGTGGTGAAAGAATGAGAATAGTGCGTGTTGAACATGAAAGATACAACAGAGGTGTTAATTCTCTTGCATTCCCACACTGATGATCAGTCCCTGCTCACATTTCCTCTGGCTCTGCAAATTGATACCAGCAAAAATTGCAAAAACGTTGTACAGTTAACTTAAATATTAAATGAGTTTTTAAATTTAAATTTGAATGGATGTCATCTTGCTTCTTGTTATACAGACTCTGATAGCTATGAATAATCTGTGTTATGTGTGCAAACAAAAACAAAACACAAAGTCTTGTGACACCTTTAAGCCCAGTTTTATTTTAGTGCAAACCTCTGGAGACCATCCTGCCAGCAACTCAACACTGATCGTCAGGCAACTGTTAGCTAACCTGACAACCCTGTGAACTAATGGCCTTGGCTGTCAAAGTCCATAGGGTAGGGTGATTGGTCCCCAAGTGGATTAAATCCCACTTGAATCCATCTTGATGGAGGGCAGCAGCTTCATCATTACTGGCCTGGGGCTGAGGAGGACTTTGTGTGCCAAAAGGACTCAGGACCAGAAAGTGACTCACAGAACTGGATCAGTGGTATGGGTGTCATGCTGTGATGCAGAAGGCAAATAGACTACCGCTTACATTGTTCCCAGGACAATCTTGATGGCTGATTGCCAGTATTCAGAATCTGATATGGCACTTGAAGAAGAAGTGAACCTCTTTGGATTGCTATTCATTTCTTAAAACATATATACTTCTGAAACAATATTTTAGGAATCGGATAGTAATCCATAAAAGTGGATACTCAGATACATCTGCTAATCTTCAAGATGCCGCAGGACTATTTTGTTTCTAGTGACATGTGGAATCAGACTAACATGGTACCACTCTGAATACCTGAAGGCTGCCATGGTGGGGAAGAATATTGTTACAGTTTACATCCTGGGCAATTTGTGAGCTGCAATATGCCTTCCATTTCCAATATTCTTTTCACAGCTTGTCCTCACCAAAGAGCAATACATATTTCCAGTGGTGGGCACCAGCAGGTTCGCACCAGGTCGCCAGAACCGGTAGCATAAATTCTGGCTGGCCCTGCCCATCCAAGTTTTGAAATAAAAGTACAGTAGTACTAATTCGGGTGCATTGCAGGGCTTTCTCCCTGACCATGCCCACCATACCTGCAGTGTGGTAGTAAAAAAATTTTGAGCTCACCACTGCATATTTCTGCTCTGTTCAAATGTCAAGGTAGGAAACAATTTACTTTTTGATGCACACTACATCAGCTGCCTCTTTACAAAATAGCCCTCAAAAAAGTAAATGTTTTACAGTTGATGGATGATAGTTTCAAAGCAGAGATTAGGAAAGGTCTTTTTATTGTCACATGGCCTAAAAGTGGTCCACTGTTTTGCCCTTTTGTAATTTCCCCTTAACCATTCCTCCAATTTTGTTTTTGCTTCACCTCTGGTGTAGAAATTTCTTGTTTCATCCTGGTTCTAAAAGGGACATGATTTCAGGGAGTCACTAGATGGCAGAATCTTGCAAGGAATGCAAAGAAAACTCCTCTGAGAAGAAACAAAGACCCAGAGGAAGAGTCTTTCTTGACCTTGAATGGCTTTCTGTTTCTCTTGAATCAACTGGAAATGTCATTTCTTTGCTTCTAGGAGTGGTCCTCTCTTTTTTGTCTGTGGATCCCAGAGATGACTTTTTAGATCAGGCTTTCACTCAACATGCTGTCCTTCAGAGTTGTCCATTTCATCTTCCATTGCTTATGTTGTATTGAAGTAAGGCAATGGAACTGGTCGAAGAAAGCTAGTCTAGGGCTTGAGTTTCAAGATTTAGTGCTGTTTACTTTCAACAGAATGCAAAAATATTGCCTTTGATACCTCAGTATATGGTAATAGAACAGCATATCATATTTGGAACCAAACCTTTAATTTGTTTTGTCGCTCATGTCTACCAAATATAGCTTTAAGAGAACATAGCTTACCAGCCTGCCTTTTTTAAAAAATGAAATAAATAGATATTTACATCCTGCTTTTCACAAAGCAGCATTCAGTAACAGCTTTCATAAAGGTATCTATCATAAATATAACCTTAGGAACTATCTGTGCAGTCACAAAATGATCAAACACACACAAAAAAACAGTAGCAGAAGAACACACACACACACACAAGCTAATGTATGAAGTACAAATTAGTCACAGAAGCATAAAAATAACAAAGCTGAACAAGACAGTACATCAAGGCATGGTGAATAAAATAGATTAAAAGAGGCAGTGAAATGGCGCTCATGGCTTTTGCTGCACCACGGTTTATTAATCAAAGTGTCTTGTTGGTGTTTTGAGCTTAATTCTTCTCGTTAAAAACCACACACTGCCTCTCTGCATCAGAATCATGCCATAGAGAGATGAAGAGTTTCCCAGGCTGTGAGGCTCCTGTGTTTTCATTTCCTGCAGCACAGCCTAGCCTCCTCCCTGGCCTTTGGCCCCCTGCAACAGAGCCTGTCCACAAATCTTGACAGAGCCAACTTCAGAAGCCAAGTGGCCCATCCTCCAAAATCTTCAGCACATTGAATCACATGGGGTGTTATGTTGCTACAATGCTTAAATGCTTACAACATTAAAGGAGGATGTAGCTGAAGATCTCAACCTCCCACATGTCACTTGGAGGACCCTGAATAGGCTGAGGGCTGGGGTCCCTAAATGCAAGACTAACATGCGCGCAGAATCTGGCTCATCTACTGGTCTCATTTATTGGTCTGCCGATTGCTGCCAGAGACATGTACTGATGAGGACTTGTGTTTGGGCAATGACAAAGTGAAGTAAGTGGCTTCATTTTGGCAGTCCAGGGTTTGATCGGGACATGAAAGAAAATAAGAACAATGCTTGAGGGGAGGCATGGATACCTTTTTTAATGAAATCCACAATCCCTGGCTGCAAAGTCTTCAGATTTTAGCTAGTGAGCCCTTTCCAGAGCTTTTAAAAACAACATGAAATGGGGAAGGGGGGACCCAGCTTGAAAAAGTTGGGATTGTACTATGAGTTTCAGCCTCTCCCCCTAAGATTGCAGCTTCTGTGCTAGCTGAGGGACCCTGGGTTGCAATGTTTTTTTTTTTAAAGTAACTTGTCAAGCAGAGTCTTGAGTTTTGACTAGGATCTGATCTGAATTGACAGCCTGGGCTGAGGTGGGAACACAACTATCCTCCTCAGCCAGACACTTAGCTACAGAGGGATGTAAGGAAAGATGGGGAGGGGAAAAATAGCTTGAATAGAACTTCAATAAATCATTCCCTCTGTAGCCTTCTGAAATAGGAGATAAGAGAGAAGTTTGGCTGCCCCATTAAATTTACAGACTATCAGTGAAGTGGTGACGCCTTCGATCTCCAGGTCCCAAAGCAGGGAGCTAAACAACAGAAGAGGAGAAGGTGTGATTTTTGATGGCTTTAAATAAGGGGTGGGCAACATGGAGTATGTGGGTTATCTGTGTGCCCCAGGGCCATGTTTATGGTTCTCCCGCGCACTAAAAAAAGAAGAAAAAGTAACAAGCATTTTTAAAGTAGGCTATAGGGAGCAGAAGGAGTAACTTTGCTATGTTTTAAGTCCCCCCCCCCCCCCCCCCGGACAATTCTTTCTTTCTTTTTTAATGGACTACTAGAAGGCTCAAGATGCCCTTTTCAGTTAAAAAAATCTTTCCCCACCCCAAAATAACCCCCTCATTTTTTTCCAGTTAACAAAAATCAATTGCAGCAGCCTTCACAGCACATAGGTCAGGGATGGCGAACCTTTCAGAGATGGAGTGCCCAAATTCAACAGGCTGACATTCACACTGCAAAGGGGTGGGGTGGACTCTGTGCTGGGGGGGGGGGGAAGGAAGCACTACCATTGGGCTGCTAAGCAGAGGGGCAGGGTGAACTCTGTCCTGGAGCGACAGTGTGCATGCCCACAGAGAGGGCTCCGAGTGCCCCTTCTGGCATGTGTGCCAAAGGTTTGCTACCACTGACATAGGTAAAGGTAAGTTTTGCCCTTGCTCCAAAGCAAGTTGAATCCAAATCTAAGATTCAGTGCTTATATTTGTTTATAGCCAAAGAGTCTGCACTGTCTGCATCTGCAGACATTTCCGTGGACGTGTGGCAGGCATGACTAAACACCAGACTGCGCAGTATGCTGTTTCCCTTCCCACCGAAGTGGTCCTTATCAATCTACTTGCAATTTCTTGCTTTCGAACTGCTAGGTTGGCAGGAGCAGGGGCAGAGATGGGAGCTCACTCCATCATGCAGCATTCAGGTCTTGAACTACTGAACCTCCGACTTTCCAGTCATCAAGTTCAGCATCTTAACCACTAAGCTACCGCAGTCCCTTTCACTGCATATAACCACGGTACTGTGTTAATTTTTAAAGGGGGAAAATGTAAAAATTAGCTTTTTTGCCCATGTGCCTCCCACTCGGGAGAGAACCCTTCAAGCTGCCAGTAAATCTGAGAAAATGACTTCCAGTACAGATGGAATCAGCCATCTGTCCTTTAAAGCCTGGGCATCCATTTCCACCCATTGCTTATTGGGAAGCCATGAGGACTTTTTTTGATGTAATATCCTTTTGACCTTCCCTTGTCTGTCCTGCTTCTGTGACATCACAATGACCGAGTCCCCTCCAACATCACAAGGATGTATTTCCTAGGCTCAGGTTTTGTGTCTTTCATCCCAAAGAAAGGGATGCTGCTCTCCTGATCTACCATGGGCAAGGCCAGGCTGCAGCCTCAAGCAACAGATGCTCAACATCATGGGAAAGGTAAAGGTTCCCCTTGCTTGAAAGCCAGTCATATCCGACTCTAGGGTTCAGTGCTCATCTCTGTTTCAAAGCCGAAGAGCCAGCACTGTCTGCCGTCCAACATCATGAAGGAGCAGTAAATCTGCAGTTTGTTGTTGTTACTTCTGTCTTTGTGTTTTTACTGAGGGATCTTCTTCTTCAGTGATTGCATAACTAACCGCCCATGAATACTATGCCCTTGGATGGGGGAGGGCTCACTTTTGTTCAATGTATGGTAAGCCTGACCCAAGACAGTTTACTTTCTGAGGCAGGTAATACAATGGAGTCCTTCTTCCTTCCATCTTACCTAGCTTGGCAGTTTGAGATCCAAGTGTTGTGGAGTGGAGTGAGCTCCCACCTTCTGCCCCGGCACTGCATATTTTTCTTTCCTTGTATCACTCAACAAAAGAGGAAGGGATGTCACCCTGGAAGTCCAGTGTGATCAAGTCTCATCTACAATAGGGTTTCTCAACCTTAGATACCCAGGTTTCCTTGGACTTCAATTCCCAGAAGCCCAAGTCAGTACACCTGCTGCTCAGGGCTTTTAGGAATTGAAGCCGAAGAACACCTGGGGGCCCAAGATTGAGAAACCTTGATCTGCAACATTGGCTTTACATATAACATACATCCATTCCATGGCTTCATGCTGCTACAAATTAAAACCAAACTCCCACACCCAGCTGATTACTTATTCATTCCTTGTTTCTCTGGCTTCTGGACTTTCCCTGATGGCCATCACTTTCCTTTTGCCAGCTCCATTCTGATATGCATTTTGAATAATTGCAGGGAATGCCTTTTTTGTGGTGCATAAACCATAGGTATTTTGCCCCTCTCTGTATCTCTTAGTTTTGGAAATTAGATCAGGCAATTCTGTTCATTTAAGGCCTACTCTAAGCCAAGCCTACCTTGTGTAGATTTTATTTTCCGAACAGCTGTTGTGACTGGTATTCTAGTCTCCTTAGGGAACTCTTAGCACCAAAGGCTATGCCACCGTCCATTTCCATGTGTCATTCTGACTGGCATATGTTTCTTCACATGTTACAAGCAATGCTCCAACTTCATTTTGAAGGTGAAATGCTTCACTAAGAACATATGGCTTGAGTTTGGAGGGGAGGCTGGAAAGCAATTTATTACTTTATATAACCGTTTCACTGGTTTCCAAAAATCTATCCTTCTGAAAACAAGCCAAAAAACCTGGGGAGATTCTCCCTCACCATACAAGGCTACGTTTTCAACATCTCTGGACCTCATTTTGTGTAATTTAAAGACAAATACTGCTAAATTGTAGCTAAAGTTGGAATTGTATATTAGGAAATATTTCAAGCCATTGTAAGAATTTTTCTTTTCTTTTCAAGGGACATTATAGAAACTCAGCACAGTCAGAATTTTATTCCAACAGGTTTGTTCATGAGACCTCTTTATAAATGGCCTCCCATCTATTGAACCACAAGGCCACAGAATGGGTGACTAAAGTCATTCGGGCCACTCTGAGTTCTTGAATTACACTATTGCGACCTCCGCAATGTCAACAAATGTCTACAGCTGTCGGGGCAGCAACAGCAAATCTCCAGTGATTTCAGGGCTAAAACATGAGATAAGGGGGTAGGCCCATGATACCACTAAAACCAAGTAGGCAAGTTTAAGGATGTGAGCCTAAATAGTTTCTGTGTTAACTGACTGTGGTAAAAAGAATGAAATAAAGGCTGTGGTTCTTCTTCTTCTTTGCTTCCTCTTTAACCCCACCAGGTGCAGAGGGAAGGCTGTGGTTAGACAACCAAATACACCAATTTTGATACCTGCATTTTTTTCAAGTTGATTTATGGTCATGTGGAATATGGGTTGATGTTTGTGTCCATTGAGGAAGTCTTTTAAATTGCTTTATTTTCGTAGCTCCATACTGATCACATAAGCCCCCTTGATGTTGAGGCATGCACTTGTTTCTCAGTAAAAACATCTCTAAATATATTGCCTCAAAGCCTGGAGAGATGCTACCAGTCATGTCAGTAATACCAGTTGTGTCAGGAATACTGTGCTAGATGTCACAAAATAGTCTGATTCTGTATAAAGCACCTTCCTAATCCTATGCTCCAACTCACCATACTGACTGTCTGACTGATTGTCTCTACTCTGCCACAGACGGCTGTAGTCCAAGAAACCCCTTCTAGACTCTACCTCAGGCATTTGCAATCTATGGCCTGTGGGCTGGCCGCAGCTCCTGACACCAATTCATCCGGCCCACGCCACCTTTGCTGCTCCCATAAGTGAAAGTAAAATGTGCTCATGTATGCACAGAATGCTACAGTAAATGCATTCTGCGCATGCAGGAGACATGTTTTACTTCTGCTTCTGGTGGGAGGAACCACGTGACCAGCCCAACCAAGTGTTTGGGGGCATGGTTAGGCCCATGACCTGGAAACGTTGAGAGCCCCTGCTCTACCTGCAATGTGCCTATGGTTGCTCAGTTCTGTATGATGGAAGAAGAAAGGATTCAACCTCACTTTCCTCTGGAATGAGGTACCACATGTGTGTGCGCATGTGTTCTGCTTCATGTATAAAAGGAGAGCCCTCTGTTGGAGGCAATGACAGGAATCAAAAAGTGGTGCAGATTCAGGGGCTTCAGGGGACATGGAGAACCAAAGAACCAAGAAGCCCCAGGCAGCAGCAGAGATAAAGAAATAAGACAGATGGCCTTATTCTCCACACTGGATGCAAATAGCCTGTGCCACAGTCCTGAGGGAGAAAGCATCCATGCTTGCTCAGCAGGAACATTTAATTACTTTCCTTTTGAAAGGACTGGGCTGAAGAAAAGGGTTTTACCTCATTAAAAAAAACTTTCATAAAGCCTTTTCCTTTTAAAATTCAAGAGACACTAAGTAACTGCCATTAATTTAAAGAGCTTTTCTTTTCTTGTAACAGCCTAACCTCTTCTCTCTCTTAAACACTATAGCTTGGACCCTAAGATAATTAAAGGTGTGCTTGATTTGCAAAAAGTCCTGCATTTATGTCAGTTGTGGAATCGATTCAGCTATGGAAGAATCCGCAATGCACAGCTGGAATGTGCTTTATCTTGCCAAAATGCAGCTTAGTTTAAAACACCTGGCATTGGTTATTTGTTTTGTCCAGTTTCCTAAACCACTGTATGCATGCACACTGTATTCTCCTGTGTGCATGCATGTATCAGGGTATATTGTGTACTGTGACTTTTGCCCTGTAAAGTTTGCAGGATTCTCCACAGCTTGAAAATGTCCTAATCCATGGTTCCTTACTATTATAGCATGAGGACATTTCAGGGGCCAGTTGTCATGAGAAGGCTGTTGAAGCACTCTAACTGTAAAATATAATTGAAATGTTTTTTATCATGTGTGGACCACGGAGTAGTAGCAATGGGTGCTGCATCCGAATGTATTGCAACAGAAGTAACAGATCCCCCCCCCCCTTTGAAAGGGAGGCTGGCATTAGTGATGATAAGTTTTTAAAAAGAAAGAAAATCCCCTATAAGGGATTGGAGGGGAAGAGGGAAATTGGGAGGGTGCTTTGTGGAGGTGGTTTCAGGGTTTAAAAAACATTTGGCCAAGGTTTCTCAATGGATGCAGAAACTGGGGCGAACACCACGTGACCTTCACCCACAGGTAGGGCTGGGGTGGCCTGCCTTGTTGCCCCAGGTCTTCTTGAACTTCAATTACCAGCGGCCCAAATAAGCACACCTTCTGATCAAGGGGCTTCTGGGAATTGAAGTCCAAGATGCTGTAAGGCATCTCGATCGGGGACGTCTAAGTCTTTAGGAAGAGGCTGTGACTGAAAATGTTCAATTGAGAAAGATAAACAAAACAAACAAAAAAGGAGGTCGTCATTCCTTGGAGCAACAATTAGGCTCTTATCACAAGAGTACCAAGCTATGAAAGGGGGAGCAGTGGTGGGCTCCAAAAATTTTTACTACCACACTGTGGGCGTAGTATGGTGGGCATGGCCAGGAAGAAAGCCCTGCATTGCACCCGAATTAGGACTACTTTATTCCAAAACTTGGATGGGTGGGGCCATCCAGAATTTTTACCACTAGTTCTGGCAAACTGGTGCGAACCTGCTGATGCCCACCATCAGGGGCGGGGAGGGGGACGGAAAGACAAATCTTATAGTGATAGTTCTGTGTTTGCACCAGTCCTTGTGTTTTATTTTAGGGCTGGAAGAATTTTGTCTCTGGAACAGCATTTTGAGTCTCATATCCTTGTCCAAGATGAAGACTTTGAAAGATAGAGCTGTCTTGAGACTCGGTTCTTGGCATGTTTGGATAAGGGAGACTTTAGGGAGCTTTATTTTCTGCAGATGACAAACAAGCTCTGGTGCCTTGTTTGTGGATGACTCATAGGCATTTTTTTTTGTTTATTTTATTTTGGCTTTGTGTGTGTGTGTGCCATCTAATTTAGGACTAGTTTATTATGTTGTTTAATTTTCTATTTTGAAACTTAAAAGAGGGACTGTGATGGCTTAGTAGTTAAGATGCTGAACTTGATGACTGGAAGTTTGGCAGGTCAGGAGTTTGAGACTCAAGTGCAGTGGTGGGCAGCCAAAAATTTTACTGCCACACTGTGGGCGGAGCCAACATCATGACATCATGGGGGAGCCAACGTCATGATGTCATGGGTGGAACAAACGTTAACTCATAAAAATAAGTACACATAAAAATACAAATTAAATAGACATAAAAATACATAAAAATACAAATTAACTACACATAAAACACATAAAAATACACATTAAAAACTAATACACATTAAATAGACATAAAAACACATAAAAATACAAATTAAATACACATAAAACACATAAAAATACACATTGGAAATAAATACACATTATATACACATTAAAATACACACCCACACCCCACATCCAAAGGTGGGTCACTTACCCTGGGGAGCAGGCTATAGGAAGCTTCAGGCTAACAGCTTCTCTTCCTCCTCTCTGCTTGGGAGGACAGCAGGGAGGTCAGCAAGGAGGACGTGCATGTGCACCAAGTGCTGTAGGCATGCATGCACACCAAGTGGGGGAACTGGCAAAAAGGTAAGTCCCTGAGGTGGTTCCCCCCTCCAAAAAAAGCTGCTATTGGTTCTTCAGGACACTGGGAAAAGTTACTACTGGTTCTAGTGAACTGGTGCGAACCTGTTGCTGCCCATCACTGCTCAAGTGCTACATGATGGAGTGAGCATTCACCTTTTTGGCTATAAACAGAGATGAACACTAAATCCTAGAGTCATATATGACTGGCTTTCAAGCAAAGATGACTTTTACCTTTACTTTTAAAATTTAAAGTCTTTGCAAAGTGTACTGCATTTGCTACACTCCTTGAGAAAATAGTGCTGCAGAAGCAAGAGAATGGTGCTTCTTACCTGTGTGAGAGAGCAAGACAACTGTAGACCATACAAATATTATGTGTGCAACACACATACTGACACCTCAGTGCCAAAGTATTGGTGAGAGTATTGAGGAAATGAGCACCCAGCCCAGTGATGGGATGACAAAAATTCTACTACCACGCCATGACGTCACGGACGTCATGGGCGTGGCCAATGGCATGACGTCATGACATCACGGCCGACGTCATGACGTTGTGGGCGGGGCCAAAATATAAATTAAAAAAAATAAAAATAAACATACACACACACCCCTCCCTCTCAGCCCACCCACCCAGACACAAATAAATAAATAAAATAAAAACAACCACCCACCCAAAACACAAATAAATTACCCACCCACCCCAAATAAAAACCCCTCGCTTACCTTTCTTGGGACCCGGCACCCCGATTGCTGTCCACAGCCGCCGCCGCCGCCGGAGCTGCCTGCACCCCTGTGGCATCCTCCTTGGGCCGGTACCTTTTTAGCCCGGCTCCGGCCATGGCGAGGGGCGACGGGCAGCCGCGGCTGCCGCGCCTCCCTGGGCCGTCCCCATGCCGCACCGCCGCCGCCTACAGCTTCCTCCTCCGCAGCGCGCGGCAGCCGAGCTCAAAAGGGACCGACCCAAGAAGGAGTCCACAGGGATTCAGGCAGCGGCAGCTCCGGCGGCGGCGGGCGGCGGCTGTGGACGCCGGGTGCAGGCACCCGGCCCACAGGCGCCCGGCGGAGGCGGCGGCAGCGGTGTACCCCGCCGGGCGTCCCCAGGGCATGGGGCTTGTCAGCAGCGGACGGCCGAGGCAGCCCTCAACGTGCCGCGGGGAGGCGCCCCCCTCAGAGGGCTGCTGCCGCCGCCGCTGCCCTGAAAGTTCTAAATGTTTTGAAAATCGGAGCGAAAATGGCTCTAATTGACTGCGCATGCGCAGAAACTCAATCTGACGCATGTGCAATGCGTCAGATTGAGTTTCTGCGCATGCGCAGTCAATTAGAGCCGTTTTCGCTCCGATTTTAATTTTTTTTTTCTTTCGGTCAGGCGTCCGGAACCGGACGCCCCAAAAGTGGACTTCCCCTCACGGAGAACCCTCCGGGATTGGTCTTACCGGTTCCAGAGATCCGTCTGGAACCGGTGACATCCCATCACTGACCCAGCCACAACACACAAGGCAATCAAACTTTCCCCATTCTCCAGAAAGTCTTGCCTTGAGATTTGTCTAACTGCTTGGAGGTCTGAAAAAGCATAAGAATTCCCTGCAACTTTAGCTTGCCATCCAGAGACATGGCAGCCTTCTTTCTTCTTCTTTATAGGATGCTGTATTTTGGAAAGGCTTAAAGGGCTTCAAGAAGATAGTAGGCCAAAAGACTATGAGATAGAAGGCGGTTGGGCAAGAGAGGAACTGCTCAAAATCTGGCCAAGCAGAGGATGAGTTGCTTCCACCAGTTTCTCTGCCTTGTCCTTCCTTTCTGGAGTCTGGACACTTTGAGCATTGATGGGAAAAGTTAGGCATGGCACAAGTTGTTAGTCAATTCTCCTCATCTGCATTTTTAAGTTGAGCTGGCTAGATAGATAACTGGTTTAAGTATCAAGGTGAGAGTTTGATTTCACTCTGTGCCTCTTCAGAGAACGAACTGGCCTGTGTGGCCATAGGCAAGCTGCACAATCTCAGGGTCAGTAGTGTAGGATGGGTTTCAGTTGCCCGAGGCTGGAGACCAAACTCACTGGGTCCCCCAGGTTTGCCCCCCCCCAGGTAGGAAAGTCCTACCTTCGGGCTTTGCCAGGCTAGGAGGCGGGATGGCTGCGCACCTGGGACCCCGACGGCGCTGGTGAGGCCCAGGGTCTGGGGCGGTGTGGCACAGCACAGGCACAGTGGGGAGCCCACTGTCGGGGTCCCAGGCATGCGGCCACCCCGCCTCCAAGCCCAGTGGCGGCAGCTCATCAGCCTTCAGCTGCAGCGGTGCCCAGGAAGGCGGGAAGCGAGGCTGGCAGTCACCACGGAGGAGCGCCTGAGGCCGGAGCAGCACTGGCCAGGCCTTACAGGGGGGAGGGCCTCGGCCTGGCTGGCGCTGCTTCGGCCACGGGCGTTGGGCTCCAACGACCATCAGCCTTGCCCCTCTGGGTGCCGCTGCCACCAAAGGCAGACGAGCTGCTGCTGCTGGGCTAGGAGGCAAGGCAGCTGCGCACCTGGGATGCCGACAGTGGGCTCACACAGCTGGGCCCCACCCCACCCCACCCTGCCCCAGACCCTCACCCGTGCTGTCGGGTTCCCAGGCGTGCGGTTGCCCTCCTACCCCAGTGGCGGCAGCGGTGCCCAGGAAGGTGGGAAGTGAGGCAGGAAGTGAGGCCAGGCGTTGCGGGGGGTGGTCCTCTGCCTGGCCGGCACTGGGCTGTGGCAACCGCCACCCTCGCTTCCCACCTTCCTGGGTGCCGCTGCCAGGGTTAGGAGGCGGGACAGCCGTGCGCCTGGGACCCAGACGGTGGGCTCTCCCCTGGGGCCATGCTACGCTGCCCCAGCTTGCAGGCGGATAAGGAGGGGGTACCTGGGGAGGAGGGGGAGTGGTGCCCCCTGGCCTCCACCACGACATTGGGCCTGCGCCCTCTGGGGTGGGGCCCAGAGTGCTGGTGGTGACAGAGGGTCCCAGCGCCTGCCCCAGCCACCAGGAAGTCCAGGGCAGCGCCATTGCCGCCCCCTGCAAAGTACCCGGGTCTCAAACTGCCGACTTGCTGACCTCCCTGCTAACAAGGCAAGCTCCTTAACCACTGAGCCACTGCAGCCCGTTGTTTGTTTGTTAAACTATGTACTATATTTCATATGCCCCCACAGATAATAGAGTGCTACTGGGAACAAAAGCAGTAAGCAAGGAAGACCTTTGAGCTCCACCTATTCTCCTGTTTCAGTGCATCAAAGCTTGGGATCATTGCAGCTGCTCTTGAGAAAGGAAACATGACCACTGAACCAGAAGTACTTGAATTAAGTTGCTTGTTGCAGCTATGCAGGTTTGCCCAAGATACTTAAGTCCACTCTTGCTTCTGTTGCACTTTTCGTCTTCTGGTGCTAAACTGTTTACTTAGGATGTGAAAAATCTAGCCAGGTGTGGTTAGAGATGTGCTATTTCCAGAAATGTTAAAGCACTTTTAGGAAAGGGTGGGTTTGTGTCTTGATTTGTTTAAATAAGAGTTAAAAAAGGTTTTGGTTTTGGAGTGAAAGTGAAATACAGTAATATCTCAGATAACAACTGCATCAGATAACGCTAGAATCGGATAACTATGCTTTTTTTTTTAAATTGCATCGGAAACTATCTGTTAGCGTTATCCGATGCAATCATTCGTAGCAGCAGGGTGGCTGGAAAGCTGAGCGGGGGTTCCCCCTGCAGCTTCCCAGCCACCCCTCAGCTGCAGAGACAGGGGCGGGGTGACTGGAAAGCTGATGGGGGGCTCCCTTATTGGCTTTCCCAGCCACCCCACAGCTGCGGATCAGGTTCTCCGACCTCCCCGGAGCCGGCAGGAGTGCCGGAGAGCCCAAAATGGGTGAAAAAAAACTTTCATTTTTTTTCACCCATTTTGGGCTCTCTGACATCCCTGCCGGCTCCGGGGAGGTCAGGGGACACGATCCGCGCTGTTCCTGAAGTCCCCCAACCTTCCCGGCAAGTGCTGTGAGGCAAAACACCAGGATTCGAATCCTGGCATTTTGCTTCGCAGTATGTTGGGGAGATCAGGGGACTTCAGGAACAGCGCGGATTGGGTCCCCCGACTTCCCCAGAGCCGGCAGGGGTACCGGAGAGCCAGCACTCCTCTCCCAAAAGACCCCCACAGGGCCAGTGATCGATCGCTGGCTCGGGGGGGGGGGCTTTTGAGAGAGGCCAGCGCATTCGCACGGCTTCTCCCAAAAGCCCCCCTGTAGGGCCAGTGATCAATCTGGAGGAGGTTTGGGAGAAGACGTGTGAATGTGCTGTCTTCTCCCAAACCTCCTCTGAAGGGCCAGCAATCGATCGCTGTCCCTGTGGGGTGGGGGGCTTTTGGGAGAAGCCGTGCAAATGTGCTGGCTTCTCCCAAATAAATATGCACACCCATTCCTCCCCACAACCCAATCCCCGAGTGCAGCATGGGATCGCTGGCTGGGTTGGGGGGAGAACCTTTCTCTCCCCAACCCAGCCAGCACTTGGCTTGAGCCAACTGCCTCTTTGGAAAAGGCAGTGGGGATCTCCGCTGCCCTTTCCTAAGAGGCAGGCGGATAGCCCCCCTGTTCCCTTTCCTCTTCAGAAAGGGAATAAATAGGGGGTTGTTTTTAACGTTGTGCAATGTATGCATTGGACAACGTTAAAAACCAGATAATGACAAGACTTGTGGTACTAGTGTATGCGGAATATATATTTTAATTGTTATGTGTGCTGCCATGTTGCAATTAACTATTCTTTTTCTTTAAGTGCTGTATCCAGTCCTGAATACAGTATTGGCTATCCTCATGGTGATCAGCCATGAAGATTGTCATGAGAACAATATAATTGAAATATAATAATAATATAATGTAGTGGCTTTCCATTTGCCTTCTGCATTGCAGTGTGACACCCATACCACTGATCCATTGCCATGAGTCACTTTCTGGTCCTGAGCCCTTTTGACAAACAAAGTCTCCATCGGCCCCAGGCCAGTGTTGGTTAAGCTGCTGTCCTCTATCAAGATGGATTCAAGTGGTATTTAATCCACTTGAGGACTATCATCCTTCCCTGTGGATTTCCCCACCCAAGGCCATTACAGGGTTGTCAGGTTAGTTAACCAGGGCCTGACGATTGGTGTTGAGTCGCTGACAGTATGGCTTACTCTATTACCATAGCAGGATAACCTGACCAGATTGGTCAATGAACTATAGCAGCCTTAATTGTGCTTTTAACATGCACGATCTATTTAAGAAGCCCAGAAAAGCCCATTTCTGAGCTGCACATTTTCATGAGGTTTTGCCCACCAAATTACCTCGTGATTCAGCCCATCCAAGATGGAGATTTCAATCCGGGGGAGATGTTTTAGGAACATACCAGAAAGATTGGAATGTAAATTAATTTCACTTGGATGAGATTCCACATGTGGGGAGGTTGATATCAAAAGAACAAAACCACATTTTTTGCTACCTAATTTGAATAATCTGAACCCTGCACATTCACTAGCCTGAGGCCACGTGAAGTCATAAGGGAGCTTATAAGGGCCAAGTTGCCCCACAAGGTGGTGACAGACACAGATGGTAAAGAGGCAGAGGGTGAAGTGGGGCAGGAAGGAATGAGGGGATCTCTAGTTAAAGAGACTTCTATCGTTACATTTACCATTGCCACCCCAGATCATGTTTCCATGGTCAAGTGGAGATTTGAACCCAAGGCGTTTGAGCCCAGTCTCACATTATATCCACTGCACTGCACTGCCTCTTACTTATTTTCATACTAAACCTAAACTCATACTACTACAGTCAGACCTCGCATAAAGAGCGCCTCGCTTAAAGAGTAACTTGCTTAAAGAGCAGAATTTTCTCTGAATGTTCACTTCGCTTAACAAATAAAACCAACCAAAAACTTGCTTAACAAATAAATTGGGTTTCACCCCCCCCCCCAGTCACATTTGGTTACTTACAATGGTGTTTTGCTTAAAGAGCAAACTCACTTAAAGAGCAATCCTGTGGAACGCATTATGCTCTTTAAGCGAGGTACAACTGTACTTTGTTGCTGTTGTTTTGTGGCTTCCCATAGGACAGTGATAGCGAACCTTGGCACTCCTAGTGTCCTTGAACTTCAATTCCCAGAAGCCCAAGTCTGTGGGCAGTAAACCCATTCATGTAGATTCACAGAGACTTGGGCTTCTGGGAATTTACGTCCAAGAACACCTGGCATGCCAAGGTTTGCCATCATGGCCATAGGGATTCAATCCATCTTGCTTTTGGCCTTCCTCACTTCCTACAGTCTTCCCATTTCCCCAGCATTATTGCTTTTTCTGAAGAGTCTTGCCTTCTCATGATGAACCCAAAACAGGACAGATTCATTTTCATCATTTTTGTGTTGAGGGACAGGACGGGCTTGATTTACTCCAGCTCTCATTTGTTTGTCTTTTTGGCAGCCATGGGAATCTGAAAAGTATCCTGCCAGCACCATATTTCAAACAAACCAATTTTTTCCTGTCAGCTTTCTTTCCTGTCTAGTTTTCACACTTGTACATAGTGAAAGGGAGTACAAGAATATGGATGATACTTGATCTTGGTCTCTACTGACACAGACAGATGCTTGATGGTTTTTTCCCCCTAATTCCTTCATTGCTATGCTTCCAAGTGTCAGACATCTTCTGATTTCTTGGCCGCAGTCTCCATTTAAATTTGTCATGGTGTGATATCTTGTGTGTGTGGAGTATTAAAATAATTAAGAGGACTTTAGACAAAGTAACTCAGAAAATGAAAGTACTTTAAAATTGAGCCTTGAAATAGGTTACTATAGTCATTTAAAAACAATTATCTACTTCCAGCTGAACAAGGTCACCGTACCATGTTTTGACAGCCAAAGATTTTTTTAATCTTCAATGTGCAAATCTGTATGTGTAAAAAGGGAGAAGACATTGGGAATCGTAGAACACCTTCTTCTACAGTATGCCACAAAACCTCGGTTGTACAATCCCTTGGCACAACAAGGGCTATTATTACAGACTCATATTAAAATAACCTCTGCAGAACAATAATCAAAACAACAACAATTAATGTAATAATGGAAGAATACTAGATATTATGTTACATGCCCCTGGAGTACAAGAAGATGTTAATTCAATAAAGATTTCAGTTGAAAAAATATCCTTGGAGTTCCAAGACCTTAGAGTTGCAACTTCTCCATTGAAGATTGTTGATAGTAGGGGAAAGACAGATAAGGATATAAATACAGCATTGGCCAGAAAAGATAGGCATGGTACTGATTCCTGATTTCAGCATGTCATTACAACAATATGTTGTAATCATATAGCAGGGAAACAGCATGTTTCAATTCTAGAAACTGACAATACAAACAACATGGACTATCCTTCATAGGGTTGAAGTGGAATTGCGGAGTGACCATTTTGAATTATTTTGTGTGTGCTATTAATAATATGCTTTCTTATTTCCCTTGTGCCATATCTGATTCTAAATATTGGCTATCACCATGGCGATTATTCATGAAGATTGCCCTGAGAATATGATGCAGTGGCCTTTCATTTGCCTTCCGCATTGCAGCATGACACCCATATCACTGATACAGTTCTGGGAGTTACTTTCTGGTCCTGAGCCCTTTTGGCACACAAAGTCCTCATCAGCCCCAGGCCAGTATTGATGAAGCTGCTGCCCTCCATCAAGATGGATTCAAGTGGGATTTCATCCACTTGGGGATCACCACCCTTCCCTGTGAACCTCACCACTCAAGGTCGTTAGTCCTCAGGATTGTTAGGTTAGTTAACTGTTGCCTGACACTCAGCATTGAGTTGCTGGCAGTATGGTCTACCAGTGGTGGCGAACCTATGGTTGCGTGCCAGATGCGGCACTCCCAGGCCTTTCTGTTGGCATGCGCGCCGTCACCCCAGCACAGAGTTCACCCCACCCCTCTGCCCAGTAGCCCAATGGGAGCGTTTCCTCCCTCCCCCAGCACAGAGTTCACCCAGCTCCTCTACCCAACAACCCTATGGGAGCACTTTCTCCCTCCCCACAACACAGAGTTCACCCCACCTCTTTGTTTGGGCACCCTGTCTCTAAAAGGTTTGCCTTCACTGGTACTCTATTACCATAGCAAGATAACCTGGCCAGACTGGAATAATATGCTTTAGGCTAAGAAAAAAAATGTGAATTTTAATTTTTAACCAGGCATGTCTCACTCCATACTGTATAAGGTAAGACCTTTGTTGTAACATCTTGAGCATCAGTTGGGTTGCATGAAAAACCAGAGCAATGGCCTTCTAATTACTGTGCTGCACTCCTTAGCATTTCCTTTCTTGAAGACTAGAATTGAATGTTACTAGTCTGTGGTCCTTTTTTTGTTTTTGTCTCCCACATCAGTCTCTGTGACTTGAAATAGTTCTTTCAGTAGACTGTCTATCCCTGGTGATTTATTTCTTCCCAGTGTTTTCAAAACAGCTCTAACCTCATTTTCTAGAACTGCAGATTCCTCTTCAAAGGAGTTTACCATCCTTTTATCTCTTCTGTATAGTTCTTTTAACAATAGTATGGATAACTGATCAGAGGTAAGGGCAGATGTGGAGCTGCCCTAATTGAATTCGACCTATGTGGATTTCCAATGCCTCTGGTCATCCTCTCTGCATTTGGGCTAAGGAGACTTTCACTAGTTTCTTCTTTGTGCTGTAGATAAAGTTCTGTGAAGCTTGTAACAGAGATTCTTCAATAATGGCACTTTAGCTTTGAATGCAAGGGCAGCCTGAAAGGGCTTCTAATTTCTCAGGCACTGTAAACAAGGAAGCAGCATTTGTTTGTATATTGGATCTTGCTTTTATCATTAATATTTCTGTTCCAGACATTTATGGGTTTATTTTAAATTACTTATATACAGCATTAGTTGTCTTTTTCAGCAGGAAGTTGGCTAATATATTTTTAGAAATAAATAAATACCCAAAGACCTTTACCAGACTTGTAAAGACTCGGCTAGTAAAAATCCACATATAGATTGACTCATAATCAATTAGGGCTGCAAATCCTGTAAATGCTTGCTTGAGCATAAATTGAATTAAACAATGTGTCTTACATTCAAATACAAATGCAAAAGAAAGGGTGACCCAGCTGTATCTTTTAAAGGGCTTGTTAACACTATAAACAAAACTGAGAATTTTATTTGGTGTTCCACAGCTTTGTTAAATAATTTGAATTTAATACTATTTTATGTGATAAACTGTTTGCATTGAACTGGAATTTGAATCAGGCTACCTCTCCATAAAAAACAAACAATAATTAGCATATGCTGTATTGTGTGCAAGAGAGAAGGAATGAGAGCAAGAAGCAAACACCACCTATACACATTTTCTTTAGTATTTTGTTTTCCATTTATACACGAGATATTGGCCAGAATTTTACTGTGCAATTTTATGCTGTGCAGCTGTGATGAGGTAATACAGGTTGCAGTGATCCCTTTTTCCTAGAGAAGCCTTTGGGAGCCATGGGAAAGGGAAGGTAATTCTATACGGCTTGAAAACCATCCCCACCAGTCCTGGCAGCTGGCAATACTATAGTTTCAAGGCTTTTCTCTGTGTTAGAAGCGGAAGCAGTCTTAGGAAGGACAGGAGACCTGTCTTAGAAAAGTTTAACATCAAGTTTCAAATACCACCTGTGAATATAGCTCAGAATCTTAAATTTGCTGGTAGTCTTGATTAATTGACATAGAATCTTAAGGCAAAAATTTCCTGGTTATCGGGATATGCAAAGGAAAGTTGCAGAACCATAGATTCTGTATGAATCAGAAACATTTCTTCCCTAGTTTACCCTAACAGGAGGGAAGTCTGCAGGGTTTTTTTAGAATTCACTTAAGGAGGATTTTATGAAGTACCTGTACAGATATACCTTGCTTAAAGAGCATAATGCATTCCACAGGATTGCTCTTTAAGCGAGTTTGCTCTTCAAGCGAAACACCATTGTAAAAGACCAATTGTGGGGAGATTGCGAACCCAGATTTATTTGTTAACCGAGTTTTTGTTTGGTTATATTTGTTAAGCGAAGCGAGCATTCAGAGAAAATTCTACTCTTTAAGCGAGTTACTCTTTAAGCGAAGCGCTCTCTATGCGAGGTTTGACTGTACAGTAATACCTCAGATAACGATTGAATCGGATAATGCTAGAATCAGATAATGATGTAAAAATTTGGAAATTTTTTTGCAGCGGATAACGATCTCTTAGCATTATCCGATGCAATCGTTCGTAGCACCGGGGTGGCTGGAAAGCTGAATGGGGACTCCCCATCCAGATTCCCAGCCACCCCACAGCTGTGGGGGCAAGAGTGGCGGGCTGGAAAGCCGACGGAAGCAGGGGTGGGGTGGCTGGGGAAGCTGACAGGGAGTTCCACAATCGGCTTCCCCAGCCACTCTGCAGCTGCAAATTGGGTGCCCCGACCTCCCCGGAACCGGCAGGGGTGCCGGAGAGTCCAAAATAGGTGGGAAAAAATGGATGTTTTTTTCCTGCCCATTTCAGGCTTCCCGCCACCGCTGCTGGCTCCAGGAAGGTCAGGGAACCCAATCCACGCTGTTCCCGACATTCCCCAACCTTCCTGGACTCTGCAATAAGCCAAAACACCATGATTCGAATCCCAGCGTTTTGGCTTACTGCAGAGGCCGGGGAGATTAGGGAACATCGGGAACAGTGCAGATTGGGTCCCCCAGTAGGAGCAGCGGGGACCCCAAAATGGATGAAAAAAATGGATGTTTTTCCCACCCATTTCAGGCTCCCCACCACCCCTGCCATGTCTGGGGAGGCTAGGGGACTCGATCCGCGCTGTTCCTGATGTTCCCTGACCTACCCAGTCGGTGCAGTCAGTCAAAACGTTGGGATTCAAAACAGACTGACAGAGAAACTGCATTAAGAAATCCTACAATTGTAAAGAACTGCTCACTATTGATTCCGGTCTATACTGAATCTGGCTGTAAATATAAAACCCTGTAAATAACTAAGCATCCAATAGAATCTCATATTAAATCACAAGGAACTTAAGCAGTGATAGGCTCCTCCCGGTATGCACTGGTTCGCACGGGGGATAGTAAAGCTTTCCAGTGGCCACACCCACTCCCCCAGTGCTCAGCACGCAGGTGCTAATGCTTAGCACATGTAAACCAAGCCAAGTAGCCATTTTCTGAACTTGGAGTGTTGAAGCAGTAGCAGAGCAGAGGCATTGGGTGGGTGGGGTGGCGGAAGAGGCCTTGAGGCAGTAGCTACCCATCTAAATTTTGAAATAATGCAGGGCTTTCCCCCTGGCCATGCCCACCATACCACAACCACAGAGTAAGTAGTAAAAAAATTTGGATCCCACCATTGGTATCATCCTCACAGGCTTCAAACAAAAACATCTGAATGAGCCCTAGATTGACTTGCTACTGAATTTCACAATTTCCTTTTTCAAATTACCATGCAAATAGTCTCCCTGAGATTTATTCATCAAAATGAATAGGACAACTTTGATCCTTTGGTTAGTATTGCAGGCTGTCTGCAGACTCTCTTGCCAATTCTTCCTTGCTTAACTTTTATGTGTGATATATTTTGAAATATGGATTCTTTTTGTTCTTTGCAGTCACCAGAACAATATGGAGGTGACTATAGTACTAAATCTTCATGAGATGACTTTTATTCTGGTTGTAAGCTGTGCAGTATATCAGTCTAGGGGACTACATGGGATTTCAGATTGCTGCATATACTGTATAAGCAAATTGGCACTTCTGATTTTTTCCTCAACCTCTCATCATGCCCAAAAGCATGTTGTTGTTTTGTTTGGACTTGCATGTGCAGAATGTCATCACACATACTATAGTTAATATAGTTGAAGTGGCATAGTAAATAAACCAAAGCTACTGATTTATTTTAAAACTTAGTCCAAATTGATCAATATAATTTAGTAGTTTAAGAGATTGCAAGGTACAAGGAGACAAACCATCAGCGAGGCTCCTCCCTGCAGTTTTTAGTGCTTAAGTGATACAGCACTAATGTTGTAACAAATGATTTAAGAAAACCAAAAAATAAATCTAGGCACCAGAAGGTACAATTTACTTTGATACACATGCCAAAATTATTCAAAATAAAATATGACCATAATTGATTCAAAATAAACAAGCCCTGCCTGGGTTTTTTTTTTTTTTTTGGAGGGGGGGGATTGTGCACTTAGTTTAACATTGTGTAGTTGACAATTTTAAAATCAACTTAAGTGTGGCAAACCCAAAACAAAAAGAGGAGTATCACAATGTTCAGTCAAACACATGGTATTAGGTAATAAAAGATGCCAAAAAATATGGCAAGCACAACACCCTTTATTTGTGTGGCACATACTTTATTTATATGATATTTCTAGGCCATATAGTTTGCCTCCCTCCATCAAGATGGATTAGAGTGGGATTTAATCCACTTGGGGACCATCACCCTTACCTGTGGACTTTGCCACCCGAGGCCATTAGTCCTCAGGGTTGCCAAGTTAGTTAACCGCTGCCTGACGATCGGTGTTGCATCGCTGGCAGTATGGTCTACTCCAGGAGTTCTCAACCTTTTAAAGATGGGGGCCAGGTCACACTCCCTCACACACCTTCGGGAGCTGGACAGCCATTTTGCCCTTCACCACATGGCACGTCCTGGTGTGGTGGAAGTGGTGGGAGGACACATGAAATGGTCCCATGGGCCACATCTGGCCCATGGGCCACAAGTTGAGAATCCCTTATCTACTTTATTACCATAGCAGGATAACCTGGCCAGAGTGACTTTGGGAAATTAGGGAAATTAAATACATACAGAAATATTCAAAACTAGAATCTGTGTTCTAGCCTAGTGGAGATAGTCTGACAAAAGTTATAGAATTTTGCTGATCACATAGCTTAGTGCAGGTTAGACACCATTTGGCTTCTACCATCCCTGAGATTGTAGAACCCACCAAGACTTCTTTTGAGGTTGATTTTGAAAGATATCAGGATGTTAAAGATTTGGTTTGTCAAGAGCTGAGGGTGGCAGAGGACTCCTACAGGTGAAACAGAAGGTAGAGGAAGGCATAGTTTGAATGATTATATTAAGAAAAGTGAAGAGACTATGCTTAACTGAAGAAGGAAATGGAAGGATTTACTTTGGCAGCTCAAAAACAAGTTTTTCCTACAAATTGCATGAAGGCATGTATCCAATGATAGTAAATTCTGCCTTTGGAATGAAAAGAATGATACAGTGAATAGATAGATCATCTGATCAGTGGATGCGGCAAAATTTCACAGACTAATTATTTGCAACGCTATGGCAAGGTTACAAAAATTGTTTATTGGAAATAATAATAGTAAGGACTTCCTAGATACAGCATTTGGAAACTTTGGATTTATTGGACTTGAATATCCTAACTTTACAAAAAGCAACTTTACTAGCAACTGCTTATATACTTAGATGTATACTTAGACACTGCTATTAACACCACCACCACCTCCTTTTCTTCCACCCAACTGTCACCTGGGATTGTCATATTAATCAGCTTAATCATTTCCCCCACTTTTACTTTACTTTTACTTTACTTTTTAGACTTATACCCTGCCCCACTTGCATACAGTGACTCTGGGCGGCTTACAGGAATGCAAAATACAAGATCTTAACCACCTTATTGTAATTTTCAACCACCTTTTCAGGTTTGTGTTTCTATCAGTACTTTGAAGATGCTATTTTGTAATTCTTGCACAGATTTCAGTTGCTGTGACTTGCTGTGACTTAATTATGGTAGAAATACTTGTCTGGTTTAAATGGCAGGCTGCCTTATTTTAAATAAATAGATTTTCTCTAGGATGACCTTCCTATTAGAAACATCTGCTGCGGGTTATGAAATTCTCTGCAAGGTTTTTATTTGCTGGGTGCCTTCTCAACCAACTGTGTATTTAGTCAGGAGCCACTTTGAAATGAGATTAAAAGGGAAAGCAAACTTCTCTTCTAATAAAAGGGAGTGAACAAGTCATTCTCAGGGCTATGTGAAATGCAGCATGAAGATGTCCAGAGACTCAATTAGTGCAACAACAGTCCAACACCAACAACATGTCCCAGTAGTTGGGATCAACAGGCTTTTAGTGCTGTGTAACTAACTAATGGCTTTGGAGGAAAGAATAAGGTTATGGAAGATTGACTCTGCTTTCTTTCTTTGTTCGGTTCTCTTCGGCAGATGAACGTAAGGTTTCATGGCCTTTCAATACAACCTCAGTATATTTGTCCAAGATACGAAGGAAAAGATCCCAGACTTAACTCTAGGATCAGCCCAAGATATTTTGTTGCCTTGAGGAAAGACAAGATGATCTCACCTCTTCAGCTTCATCCCATATGTAAAAACCAACTGGATTGTCAGGTGCATTTTTCTTCAATACTGGTGAGACTATCACCATGATGATAGCCAATATCCGGAATGGATGCGGCACCTGAAGAAGAAGAACTGTTGAGGACATAGCACATGAGATGAAGCAGGCTAGAGCAGGACCAGTGCCACACGTTGGCTCTAGCCCTTCCATATCTGCTACAGAAAGTTCCAAACTAAAAGATAAGCCCTGCCTAAGCTTGTTTCCAAAGCTAATGGTAGATAGGTTGAGTTTCTCTTGCCATCAATTCACAGACAGCTTAAGACTCTCAGGAAACTTCTTAAAGCATCAAAGCAAGCACTTATAGCCAATCTGCCTCTCTCTATAAACCCGAAAATTTGATGGCCCTGAAGCTCCAACTAATGCTAAAGCATTAAATGTGAAGGTTAGAAATGTCAGACCTCCAGATGCTGAAATCCAGCATATGATTCAATGCATTGACTATTCTAAAAAATGCTTTTAGCACACAGTCAAAATTGGCGTGGGATAGTGGTCAATTGGGAACTACAGTGGCACTCATGATGACAGATGTCTATAGCAGTCCCCTCACCCAGAAAGTCCAAAAGCATGGGTAGCTGCGTTGAGCCTCATCAAGTAATCAGTCCTAACACTTTTTCTTTCTATCAATAGCAGAACTCAATTGCTCATGCAAGATTTAAAAACCCTCTCATATTTTGTATTTCAACAGAGGTAATTTGTAAAATACACAATTTCTGGAAAAATCAATTTCTCTCATAGTTTTCAAGAAGAAAACTGTTATACTAAGAGGAATGCCTGCCATAGAGTGGGGTGGATAATGCCATTTTCTTACTAATTAGAAAGTCCCACAACTTCCACCCTCTTAGCTCTGTCTATACTGTATTATGCCACTGAAACGCAACGTAGCTTCACAGATTTTCATGGATGTGGTGAGTTGCAATTTAAAGTTATGCTGAAGCTTTCCTAAAACTTGCCAAACTAAAACTCTAAATAACAAGTTTTCCTTATGCTTTTCCTAACAAAATGAGTTAAATGAAGCCAGGCTGACTTGCTGTCTGGGTACTTCTTGATGTGTTTACAAAACACCGTCCAAATCCATGGATGAGATCAACTCACATTGACCTCATTGTATAACAGTCATGGGAACATGCCTCATATCATTGCTTCTGATAACGACTCATGTGACAGACAACCACAATCTTACCCTTCACTTAAGAAAAGGGAAAAAAGAAGGAAGAGGTACCTGTGTCTGCCCTTTCTTATGTAAGGACAGAAACAGCTCTTGTAAGTACTATACAGTAAAACCCCGGGTTATGAAATTAATCTGTTCCATGGGGTTTTCCTTATAGTGAAAATACCTTATCACAAAGCATCCATGGGAATGCATAGCACAGTTTCCCATAGGGCTGCATTGAAAAAGTTCCATAACATTTCTGTAAACTAAGGCATTATTTTCAATGGATTTCTTTCCATAAGTCGAGTTTTCCGTTACCCAAAGTGTCCGTAACCTGGAGTTCCACTGTACTATTATTTGGTCTTTCTCACCCCACCCCCCAAATATTGCTTTTTCTTGTCCCCACATGGGTTGAATCTCACAAAGGACACACCTCTCAAATGCAGACTCATAGAGGTCTATAACAGGGACCACCTAAGAACGAATGTCTTAGCAAGGCCTGACTGTAATGCCATTCCATTTTATACAGGGTGGACTATAGCCTATAAGAGCCGGTGAGATAACTCTCTGAGTCAAAGAACATGAGTTGGGAGTTCTATTCTTCATTGTGCCTTGCAGGAGAAGAGCCAGTCATTGTGGTTTTGGGCAAACTATGTGGTCTCAGGGTGACCCCACCAGAAGGGTCTGATAAAGTATTTCTGAGTGCTTTGTGCCTCGAAAATCCTGGAAAGGGTCACCATTAATCAGAATCAGCTTGATGGCATGTTGTTATTGTTGTGTTCTCTTATATTGTTTCCTCACAGCCCACTTTTCAAGCTCCAGGTAGCACTGACCTATCAATAACTGAGGGTGTGGTTATGCTAGTGTTCTACCAATTAGTTGTGTGCTGAAGGTTTTTAGCAAGATTCTTATGAAGCAGGGATGGCCAACCTTTTTGCGCCGTGGGTCTGACCACACCCCTGGAATAGCTGAGTGGGCTAGACCATGACTCCAGGAATCAGAAGCAGGCACATTTATGGCTGATGTAAATGTACCCACTTATGTGTTTACATCACCCACGGTCACATGCGGGTGCATTTTAAAGATGACGTAAATGCTCCAGCTTCTACTTCCGGGTGTGGGGGAGATGGCAATGGGCCGGTTGGAATGGAATCACTGGTCAGATCCAGCCCGCAGGCTGTAGGTTGGAAACTCCTGTTATAAAGCTTCTTTAAGAACTGAAAATTGCTATTTGAATTGCTATATTACACGATATAGCCCAATCGAACAATCCCAGATTTGAGAGACATGATAACTAATTTGAGGACTGTTATAGTGGAGCATTGATAGCTCCAAGCACAAGTTTCTGTAGCAAAAGTCAGGGGGTTGCTTGCCCTTGTTTACAGTTAATGTAGCACAATGACAGGAGTTATGTGGAGCTACAGCAGTTTTCAAGACATCTGTTCACAGGTGTGATTTCAAGTGTCACGGTATCTTTGCAATTTACTTGGCTTTTGTGATCAGGACTAGATGTGGGACTGCATGCTCCTTCACACGTATATCTCAGGTTCACAACATTGGGCTCTGAGAGCATCCTGAGGCTGGCATCAATCTCTGGTTGTTAAGATGAGCCCAATTTAATATTGAACCACAGTAAAGGATGGCATAAGGACATAAATGGAAGAAGTTTTATTAATTTATTTAATGCATTTCTATATTGCCCATCTGGGAGACATTCCGGTTTACACACAAAAAACATAAACATCCAAATAAAATAACCAGGTTTCTGTTGCAAAGGTTACTTTCTTTGGGCTACATCTCCCAGAACATCCCAGTCATTTTCATTTTGATTATTTTTATTATTAGCTGGGGGACTCTTGGAACTGTATACAAAATGTAATTTTACAGGCTGCGTCTGGTGTGCTCCACCGTTTAAGAAGGTTGAAGGCTAAGCTGAAAAGTTTCTAGAAAGGGTGATGAAGATGGTAAAAGGTCTAGAAATGAAGCCCAATAAGGAATAGTTGAGGGAGCTGTGTATGGTTATCTCGGGGCTGGAGGTAGAGGCTATCCTGGAGAGATGATATAATAGCCATTTCAAAATATCTGAACAGCTGTCATGTGGAAGAATGAGAAAGTTTGTTTTCTGAGGCTCTGAGCCTCTAACCTATTCGAATTATAAGAAAGAAAATTCTAATTGAATGTTAGGAAGAATTTCCTGGCAGTAAGAGCTATTTGGCAGTGAAATGAACTACCTTAGAAGGTGGTGGATTATTTTTTCAGTGGAGATTGGATGGCTGCCACTCAGAGAGGTTTCAGTTGTGGATTTCCTGCATTGGTAGCAGATTGGACTTTATGATCTTTACATTTCTTCTAGCTCTACAAGTCTACAAAACTATTCTTTCTTATACTGTAGACTTCCTTGAAGGATCACATGGCAATATGCATGGCTCCCTGACCCAATATGTAACATTGTTGGTGTAATAACAATCTTGCATGCGGTATCACTGGATATAAGTGGGAGTGGGCTTTATAGCCCAGTGTGATTGTCCTTTGCCACTAACAGGGGAAGAAGAAGCCAGGGCAGGTTGAGCACTTTGCCGCCCCTCCCCCTGAGCCCCCATCAACATATTGTAATGTAAATTATTGTTTGTAAGCCGCTCTGAGTCGCTAATGCGAGTGGGCGGCAATATAAATTTGAACTAATAATAAACAAACAAACAAACAAACCTGATTGGTAAAGTTCATTTCCTGCCTCTGGCAGTTGAGGCAAGCCCCAAGCCCCTCTTCTTGTTTGTTTGCTTTTGCTTCTATTGCTTTACTAATAATCTTTCTCTGATTTCTGACCAAGCAAGAAGTGTGGAGGTTCTTTACACATGTGGTAGAATCCATGGCAGCTGCTACAAATGGTAACTCTAAGTCAGGGATTCTCAACTTGTGGCCTGTGGGCCGGATGTAATCCATGGCACCATTTCATGTCCCCCCCCCTGCCTCCACCACACCAGAAAGTGCCATAGGTTGGAGGAAGGGCAAAATGGCCATCCGGCCAGTGATACTGTCTGAGGGAGTGTGACCCAGGTCCCGGCTTAAAAAGGTTGAGAAATCCTGCTCTAAGTAAACATATCTTTTTCTACTTTAAATGCTTCTAGAGTGATTTTATCAAACAAAGTGCTAGCTTGTGTGCAAAAGAACCAGCAATGGGGAGGGCTGATCAGACTGAGTTGATTTCTCCAAGGCTGTTGTTTTTCTACTTCATACTATGCTAAGTGGAAGGAATAACCAAAAGAATTCACCACCACCCCCAATAAGCATTAGGTAGGGTAAGGAAGGAATCCACCTGAGATACTCAGTAGATGATGGTTGTTACAGAGCAGTAGCAAGAGTTTGGTTCACTGAGATATGAGTACCATGTAGTACTCTATGCTCCCTAAGTTATTTTGCTATCTTCAAGGGGGTGGGGGTGGGATCTGAGTTTCTGCGTGTGATGTGGAATGGAATGGAGGTGACATTTTGTCCTTAGCCTCAGGCTGCAAAATATCTTCTGACAGCACTTCTGTCTTCTGTTTGGAAGATTAGACTGCAGTGGGGTCACTCAGTGAGCTTCTTTTCAGCAAGTTCCATGGTTGAATGGGGGGCGGGGGAGACCTCTGTTCTCATCCAACATACTACTCATATCATACTGACAGTGGCAGAGTGTTAAAATCTGAAATGCAGGCAGTTGTGTTGATCTGTCCCAACAGACCTAAAAATTTCATCTTCACTAGGAGTAGGATATTTTTTAAAGCTTGTGAAGTCACAATTGCCCATTTAAGACTATATTTTTTTAAATGATACATGTTTACTTCATAACAATACCAAACCCTCCTACCTAGTCACACTGGTGTAACACAAATTGTATAATTTTTGGAGACCAATTGTTTCAAATGAAGAAATAATTGTCAGCGTGACCAACAGTATTCTATGCATACAACTCATAATGTCAATTATTGATTTCTTAATTTTGGGCAATTTCCTTCCAAAAGTTTACATAGCTATGCAAGAACATTTTGGCCACTGCTGTAGGTGATCCTTCTCAGGTCTATAAGATCACTCTGAAAAACTGTTATCCTGTCTGGCTTAAAAAGCTAAATAGGTATCAGGCCTGGTTAGTACAGTAATACCTCGGATAACGTTAAAATCGCATAACGTTAAGTAATCTGGGGAGGAGAATTGGATCGAATAACATTAAGGTCCTATGGGATGGATTGGATAACAACCGCTAAAGCCCGTGCAGTTACAATGTATCTCTATGGAGCTTTAACGTTATCCGATCCATCCCATAGGATTTTAACATGCATCGGATAACACTAAAAATCGGATAAGTCCAAGACTTGTGGAACCAAGTCTTAGCGTTATCTGAGGTATTACTGTACTTGGAAAGAGGATGTCTCTTTCCAGATAGGAAATATACAGAAGTGGTTTACCATTCCTTTCTTCTGGGGTCTGTGCAGCTTGGCCATGACTGCAAAGGCTGGCACTTCTCCTTTGAAGCACAGTGGGGAAATGAACTTCCAACTTCTGGCTCTGCAACCAGATACATAAACTACGGTAGCTCATAAGTGAGTAGCATGACTCTCTCTGAAATCTTTGAAGGACAGTCTTCCACTGCTCTGTTCACATGCCACCTACAGATGGATTATTCTCTGCTTATCCAAAATTTGCAACATTCAATGTCTGGCTCCTGAGTATCACTGCATATTAGGTTTTTTTTCCAATTAAGAAATACAACCATTCAATGGTTACTGCTTCTGTGCATTTTTTTGTGTCCCCCATCCCCCCCCCCCCATACACACAGGGTTCACATAGTGGACGCACAGAATAAGTAGAGGCTACGCAGCTGTAAAACTTGATAGTTTATTTTTTTACTCCCAAGGATGAAGTTTATCTGCCTCATATATTTGGCATTCTGTCAGCAGAAAGTTTCTCATGCTGTGTGCCAGCCCAGAGAAGAGAGGGCTTCAAAATGTTATACTTAATATTATATTTAAACTATTTTGAGTTGCTTTGAGACCTTTTTTTTAAAGTCAATTTAAGGACAATTTGTTCTGGATATTCAGATATCAGACTGACAAAGGGAACATGCATTCTTCTAGCCATCATATGGGTTATAAACCTCCTGGAAAGTGAATTGTACAATTATTTTCTATTCCACAGGCGATGCTAGTAGAATTTCTTACATCTATGAAGGACAAAATGGAGTTTACCCAATTGCTGCAACTGTGTAGTATTGCCAGCTTAAAAGGAGACAAATAGCTGTTTCTTAATAAACATTATCTGTTGCTTCTGCATAATTAAAAAAACCCCTGTGCTGTGTTGTCCTTATTTTCAAAAAGAGCAAAAAGGAAGAGCTTGGGAATTAGAGAACAATCAGTCTGACATCAACCCCAGGGATAATTCTGGCAGTCGATCTGTAAACATCTCAAAAACAATGCAGTAATACCGTATTTGCCGGCATATAAGATGACTGGGCGTATAAGACGACACCCCCCAACATTTCCACTCAAAATATAGAGTTTGTTATATACTCGCTGTATAAGACTACCCCCTCTTCCTCACACCTTCCACACACCAAATAAAATGTAAAAGAACATCAGATTTGATTTCAACATGTTAATTTATATTCAAATGCTTATGACATGCAGAAAAACTGTCACAAGGCTGTATGTTATCAAACATGTACAGTATACATAAAACAGTGCAAGTGCAAGGTGGTACTTATTTATCTACCATATATACATGAATATAAGCCAACCCAAATATAACCCAAGGTACCTAATTTTGACCTTGAAACCCAGGAAAATAGATTGACCTGAGTATAAGCCAAGAGTGGGAAATGTAGCAACTGCTAGTGAGTTTCAGTAATTAAAATACAGTAATATCTCATATAACATTAGTATCGAATAACACTAAAATCGCATAACATTAAGGAATCGGGGGGGAAGAATTGCATCAGATAACATTAAGATCCTATGGGATGCTTCAGATAACAACCGCTAAAGCCTGTGTGGTTACAATGTATCTCTATGGATCCCATAGGATTTTAACATGCATCAGATAACACTAAAAATCATATAACACCAAGACTTGTGGAACCAGGTTTTAGTGTTATATGAGGTTTTACTGTACAGTAATATTAATTATTTTATTGATTTCTTAGAACTGTACTTGCACCACCCACCAGTGGTGGCGCTGCAGGTAAAGTGGGTGGGCAGGTCAATTGCACTGAGGCAGGAAGTGTTGCTCTAGCCTAGCCTCTTGCTTCCCCTGCAAGCATGGCTTTTTCCTCCATCTTGGGCAGAGCAGAAATAAGGGCAGAAGGTACCAGTAAGTGAAACCCTTTCTTTTTCCCCACCAGTTTGAAAGGGAGACACAATTGTAATGTAGAGCTTCTTTCTTCATCTGGATGGTATGTAGAATGAGGTGGGCGAGCATTGGGAGGCCACTGGGCAGCTATGTCTATCCCAACTGAAGTGCACCCTGTGTATAAGACGACCCCCCCCCCAATTTGGAGGCATGTTTTCCAGGAGGGGAAAGTCATCTTATATGCCAGCAAATACGGTAACTAGAAGCCAACATCAATTTGTCAAGAACAAATTATACCATAGTACTGTAATCTTATCTCAATTTTTGATCAGGTAATTTCTTTGGTAGATAGTGGGAATGCTATAGATATAATATGTCTTGACTTCAGCAAACCCTTAGATAAAATGCCCCATGATATTGTGATTAGCAATTTAAATAGATATGAGTTCGATAAAACAACTTTCAAGTGAATACACAGTTGGTTGCAGAATTATACTCAGAAATTGATTATCAATGGATTCTTCTCAAAGTGGGAAGAAGTAACAAGAAGTCTCAGTTCTGGATCTGGTGCTCTTCAAAATTTTGATTGATGATTTGGATGATAGGGTGTAGGGAATATTTATCAAATTTGTGGATGGCATAAACTGGGTGGAATAGCTAATACCATGGAAAACAGAAACAACTGACAAACTGCTGACAAACTGGAACAAGTTCAGAGAAGGGCAACAAGGATGATCTGGGTAATTAAAACCAAGCCCTATGAGGAAAGACTGAAAGGAACTGGGTATGTTTAGCCTTGAGAAAAGAAGACTGAGAGAGGATATGGTTAGCACTTTTAAATTACTTGAAAGATTGTCCTATAGATGACAGGACAGATCTATTCTCAATTATTCCAGATGTATAATAATGGGTTCAGGTTACAGGAGGCCAAATTTTGGTTGACTATCAGATGAAGTTAAAGTACTTTGGACATCAAATGAGAAGAGAGGATTCACTTGAAAAAGCCTTGATGCTGGGAAGGGTGGAGGGCAAGAGAAGAAGGGGGCGGCCAAAAATGAGATGGCTAGATGGTATTGTAGACACAATGGGCACAAAGCTGAGTTAAGGAGGATGGTGGAGGACAGAAGTGCCTGGTGGACAGTGGTCCATGGGGTCGCAAAGGGTCGGAATCGACTGTGCGACTGAACAACAACAAATTGTTAGAGCAGTATGACAATGGAACCAAGAATTCCATTGTCTCACCACAAGTCCTCAGGAGGTGGTGAGAGCTCCAATGCTGCAGGCATCAAGAGAAAATTAGACTATCAGCTATCAAATACACTTAGATTTGGATTCTTTCAAATTGAATAGGGATTGGACTCAATGGTCTTAAAGGTATACCTCCAGAACCTCCACTGTGGTATAAAGAACATTTCTGTCATCCCACCCACTCATTGAGGCCAAGCCAGCTAGCCTTTTCTGTCCTGCATGATTGGTGATACCTGGAGCAAATCCTTATTTTAAGCAATAATCTCAAACCTGTACCACCATCTCTCAAAAGATATAATTGAGAATGTTTGCCAAGGCCCCAATGGACCCAAGAAGGGGGAAATGTCCCTATGCAAAATGCACAGCAGACACAGTTTTCTGATCCCCAGAAGCTAGGTTCTTTCCACAAGTTAAGTCCCCAAAGAAAATAAGAAAATTATGAGAATTTGGATTCCCAGCACCTTTGCACATGAGAATTAACAGACATGTACGTCCCTTACAATATTAGGAAGCAATAAACATTGCAAAAGGAAAAAATACTCCTTAACATTTATTTAACATGAGTATATGGCATGACTAATTACTACACAACAAGGTGTAAGGCTTCCATAAATGGCAAGCCAAATTATTTAAAAGTGCTGCAAGTGAAACAATAGAAATAACTGTGGGAAAATTACATATTTAAGAACATTTCAAATGCATCAATATACTTAACTTGATTGAAGGCTCACTTTAGTTGCATAGTCAAGGTAACCAAGAGTTAATACTGCTTCGAGGATAATCTAGATAAGAAACTACTGTACAGTATATAGCTTCTTGCTAAATGGAACAAAGGGAGACAGTTAAAGTGGATGCACAAACATTCCTATGTCTCATTCTAATACAGGAATCTGCAACTTCTAATACAGGAATCTGCAACTTCTAATACAGGAATCATCCACCCCCACCCTCACTCTAACTGTCGCCACCAAAAGCGACCACAGACCTATTTACAGTAGCTGTAAACACATTTATGGCAGCCTTGGACGCATTTATGGCAGCATTTATGGTGAGGGACCACCAGTCTGGCCCCCTCAACTGTCTGAGGGAGCAAGACCCAGTCCCTCACTTTAAAAGGTTGCTGACCCCTGTTCTAAGACATAATAAATCTTTGGCAATTTGTATAAACTCTAATGATACATTCTTAGCACATTTTGATCAGAGTGAAATACATTAATATTGTAATGTGCAAAACAGAGAAAAATAAGCTATAGAGCAAAAGAAAAAAAGTATATTTCTGTTTAGCTATTTCTGTTCTCATTGAAGTATCTTTATTTATCTAGGGTACGAGGAGAAATCAGAACAATAACAGCACAAGCATGGCACATATTATCCCTGTAGTGTTTTTTATCTTTCAAGCATGGCCCTGAGACCTGCTGTTGTTTTCTTTGAGTGTGGCTGATAGCAGTACACCACTCCTGACTCAATGGAAAGATTCATATTTGTACCTTGAAAGGATGATATGATGCATGCTTCCTCCAATTATTTTGGCTACTTAACCCCTTGGCTGCCTAAACAGAATGATTCATATATTGGCGAGGCGATTGCCCACTGGTGGTTTTTTCTAGCTGCCCTGTTCTCTGTTTTTCTCCTTTTAAATGTATGGTTAAACAGCATTTTAAAAACTCTGTATTACAAATACAGTTACAGTAATACTTCAGATAACGATTGCCTTGGATAACGCTAAAATCGGATAACGTCGGGGAATTTGAGGCAAACATTTGCATCACACAACGTTAACATAACGTTGTGTGATGCAGTTGTTTGCCTCAAATTCACCAACGTTGATCTCTGCTCCAAAGCCCACAGGGCTAGAGACCAGCCCTGCAGGGTTTGGGGCAGAGATCTACCGAAGCTTAGACCTACCGGTTTGGTTGGGGGGAGATCGGGCACACCTGCCCCGCCGCCAACCCGGTGCTATGGCCTGCCTGCTTTGGGATCGGGGTGGGAGGGTGTGGAAGGCACCTTCAGCCACCCCAATCTCAGAGTAGGCAGCCTGCCCCCAGCAACCCAGATCCCAAACCAGAGAGTCTGGGCGGGCTGCCTGCTTTGGGATCGGGGTGGCTGGAGGTGCCTTCCACCCCCAGCCAACCTGAACTCAAAGCAGGCAGCCCGGGCAGGTGGGGTGATATGGGATTGGGGTGGCTGGAGGTGCCTTCCACCCCCAGCCAACCTGATCCCAAAGTAGGCAGCCCAAGTTGGCTGCCTGCTTTGAGATGGGATGGCTGGAGGTGCCTCCCCAAGCAAACCAGATCGCCCCCATGTTCCCTCTCCTCTTTGGAAAGGGAACAGGGCTTTTTTAAAACGTTGTGCGATCAATGTTAAAAACCAGATAACGTCATGACTTGTGGAACCAAGTTATAACATTATCCGAGGTACTAGTGTACAGTAATACCTCGGATAACGTTTGCATCAGATAATGCTAAAACCGCATAATGTTAAGCAATCTGGAAAAAATTTGCATCGCATAACGTTAAAATTTTATGGGATGCATCGGATAACATTCACTGATGCCTGTGCCGGTTACAATGTATCTCTATGGAGTTTTAACGTTATCTGATGCATCCCATAGGATTTTAACGTTATCCGATGTATGCATCAGATAACATTAAAAATCGGATAATGCTGAGACTTATGGAACCAAGTTTTAGCCTTATCCAAGGTTTTACTGTATACAAACTCCAAACAAAGCTTCACATATTACATTTTGCAGTTTAAATAATTTCATGCCACCTTTTTATGGGTGAGATATGACATAATCCAAATTATTCTTTTATAACAAATATGCTGCTTTTGTAGAGGTTGTGGGTCATACTATGATTTTTGAAGCATTTTGAAGCCATACTTTTCAGTATTGTTTTCAGGTTATTGTACTCTGCTTTGATCTTTTGAAATCACAGACTCAGAAACTGATTGCCTATCCTTCCTTATGTGTTCTTTTAAGCCAGTGGTCAGCAAACTTGGTTCTCCAGCTGTTCTTGGACTTCAGTTCCCAGAAGCCTTGATCAGCAGGAGTGCTGACTTGGGCTTCTGGGAATTGAAGTCCAAGAACTCCTGGAGAGCCAAGTTTGCAGACCCCTGTTTTAAGCAGACGCTGAATAGCCACCCATTTTGGGTGCTATGGTAATGGAGTTCTTCCATTAGCTGGAGCTTCTCCTGTCTTTTTATGTCTCTTCTAGCTCTGTGATTCTGTAAAGTATCCAAAATGTTAATGAGATTGCTCTGGTAGTTCAGACAAATAATGGTACTATCATGACTTTGGATGTGTAAAATTTCCTCTCAAAATCAGAATTTCGAAAAGTTGCTTTTTGGACCACCACTTCCAAAGTTCCCTCATACAGTGAAATCCATAGAAAATAGTAAATAAAACAGATTTTATTTCAGAACGGATTAATTGGTTTTCAATGCATTCCTATGGGAAACCATGTTTCAGTTAAAGTATTTTAGTTTTCAGTGCATTTCTACGGGAAATTGCATTTAATGCATTCCTATGGGAAATTTGATTAAGTAATTTTTGCTGTAAGAAACATCCTGGAGAACACATTAATTATGTTAACTGAAGTTCCACCGTATTTATTTGGGTGTAGGCTTTTGTGGGCTAGAGGCAGTGGTGGGCTGTCAAAAAATTTGCTACCCCACCGTGGGCAGAGTTTATGTCATGGGTGGAGCCGACATCATGACATCATGGGCGGAGCCAACATCGTGATGTCATGATGTCATGACGTTGTGGGAGAAGCCAAAGAAAAAAATAAAATTAAATTAAAAAATCAATACAAATTAAATGAAAATACACATTAACATTAAAATAATCAATCCACCTACCCACCCACCCCAAACACAAATCAACCCATCCACCCACCCCAAACACAAACCTGTAACTTACCTGGCCTGGGGTCGGGGAGCAGGCACTCAGCAGGCAGACAGGCAGGCACTAGGCAGGCAGCATGTTGGCTGCGCCCTTCCTTTCCAGGCAGCCAAAATGGCTGCCCATAACTGCACATGCGTCAAACCTCCATTTGACGCATGTGAACTTCTATTTTTTAGTGTGCATGCGTCAAATGGAGGTTTGATGCATGCGCAGTTCCAGGCAGCCATTTTGGCTGGCCAGAAATACACTTCCAGGGGGCGGGGGGGGCAGAGAGGCGACTGAACCAGTCACCCAGGGGTTTATCACCACCCCGGTGATCCCCTCCAGATGGGCGCTACCGGTTCGGGCGAACTGGTCCGAACCGGTAACAGCCCATCACTGGCTAGAGGTGAAATGGTACTCCACAAAACAACAATTCTCTGTTTTTCAAGGGGTAATAATTATTTTTACCTTTTTATTTTGGATTATCTGGATTTAAATGGATGGTAATTCATTCATTCTTTTTTGCATGGGAGACAAGAACTCTTCTGGCGGATTTTGAGAATTATAATACAAGAAAAGGAATTTTTCCAAACTCAGAGAATAGTACAGTATACTAAACTCAAGTGGTTATTGTTCCATCCTCTTGCTTTAAATGAAAGGACAATGTAGCATTATTATTATTTTTTCAATTTAACTCTGCGTGACTTAGTTTAAATTCTTTCCAGAGCTCCAGACAGATTTTCCTCTCCTGTTGTGAATGGACCATCCTTCCCTGCAAGCCATGAATATAGCCAGCCCTGATCTTTTCACATCAGAAGAGTGTTAAGGAAAAGCTCCTCAATCACTCCAGATGTTGAGCCATGAGAGGTTTATCTATCTTAAACCAGGATATGTCAGGCACACTTCACTGTTGTTCCCACTAAAATGGTGGAGGGAATAGTCTTGCACTGTGGAATATTAAAGAGAGAAAAATCAGTTTTCAAGGCTATTAAGCAAATGAGGCAGTTCTTCAAAATTAAAGCAACCTTTTAAAAATCCTATATTGCCTGGTGAATCTGGGAGCCATATCAAATATTAGTTATTCCTGACTCATACTTGAGCCTGTCTCTGCAGCCTTGGATTGCAAAGCGTCTTGTTTTGATATAAATGCAAACCAGGCTTCTGGAAAAGAGTTCTGCAGGGACAGGGTGAGTTAATTTGATCAGTGTTCTCTGCCTATGTATTCAGAACATGCACCAGACTATGGATTCCAGTAACAGCCATGGCAATCACAAAGTGTTTGTGTGTGCTTTATTTTTGCTGTAGAGAAAATAGGCAGCTAAGGAGTAACTGCTCAGACAAATGCAGCAAATGCCAGTTGTAGATTAGACACACCTTCACAGGCCCTGCTGTAGATTAGCTACATCATTTTTGTGACATTCATGGAATTGCTGTCAACTCAATCCAATACACATTTCGGTTGAGTGGATTTCAGCCAGTCTGCTCACTAGTGAATTTATGTATTATGTATTCAGCATACTGTATTTCTACCCCACCTTTTATTTTATGTATTATATTTATCCACAAGCTAAATAGAAAATGAATAAATATACAGTAACAGAAAAATAAAATAAGTCAAACAATAGTACAATTATTTTAAAAATCAGTCCTGAAGAGAATTCCAGAACAGCCAACAAATCAAAAGGAAAATTAAACCTTCATTAGAAATTCTTCATTAGAAATGCCAACAAGGAAGCACATTGTCTGACCAGGAGAAAATAAAGATAAGGTGGCAGCAGTATATTGAAGAGTTATACAGAAAAAGAAAAGGATGACAGATTACTTTGAAATAGGAATCCTATGACAAAGAACTTGCATTTCTAGAAAGTGAAGTGTAAGTTGCTCTCAAAGCACTGGTCAGAAATAAATCACCAGAGCTCTATGGGATACCAATAGAACTATTTCAAGCTACAGAGACTGTGTCTGTCAAAATCCTAACAAGAATATGCCAACAAATATGGAAAACAAAACAATGGTTCATACATTGGAAATTTTAAGGCATATCAGAAGACAAAATAAAATAAATAAAACAAAGCAAAAAAACACTGTAGCACTTTAAAGACTAACTGCTATATTTTTATTGTTAGCTTTCATGGATCAAGTCCACTTCTTCAGACAAGGAGTGAAACTATATAGCAGTTAGTCTTTAAAGTGCTACAGTGTTTTTATTTTGTTTTCTGATATACCTGAACTACAGACTAACACAGCTACTATTCCAAAAAATGGAAATTTTAAATATAATTGCAGTCCCCAGGAAAGAAGATGCCAAAGAGTACAGTAACTACCGGTATAAGACCATTGCTTTAATTTCTCATGAAAGGAAGGTGATGCTCAAAGTGTTGCAACGAAGACTTTTACTTTACATAGAATAATAAATGCCTGATTTTCAAGCTGGATTCCAAAAAGAAAGAGAAACCTAATATCCATTGCACATATCTGATGGCTTCTGAAGCACACAAAATAATTTTAGAAGAGCTGTCTTGTCTTGTTTGATCCTGAGAGTGTTTTTAGAGACAATTCAGGGTCTCAGTCTGAATCTTGTATTTTGTTCTATACACTTACATTCATTTACCAGACAAGCCCTATGTCTAACTTTGTTTTAACTTATAAGGAGCACATTCAGTTTGAGAGGGATTATCTGGACTCGCATTCAACGGATGGGTGAGGCCAAAGGCTTAAAGGTAGGGTCAAACATGTCAGAATAATTTAGCTTAAAGCCCTTAACCATTAGTGACAAAGGCTTGGGACAAGTATTTTTACTTCTAGAGTGAGGGAAAATATTTGGAGCTGGGGAACCCCTGAATTATCACATAAGGAAAAGGCAAGCTCATGTGTGGAATCCCTAAAAGCCAAAACAGGACCTCAGGATAGCTACCGGTAAGTACAGTATTTCTCACTTGCTATAAGCTTGACCAGGATCCCATTCATGGTCTTGAATAACTTGCTCTACAAGCCAAGTGAGTTCTCCGACATGGATTTCCTGTGTGTCTGGGTGACTAGGGCTAGTGTTGTCATTCGAACGTTTGGAAAATATTACTTAGCTTACTGTATTCATTACTGTATTACCAAGGCTGCTTCCTGACTGTTCCTGGAATCTCTCCACTTCAGCAAAAAACAAAAAATAAAATAAAATAAAAGGCTCATTTGCAATTGATAGCATGTGTTGCTTACTCCTTGTAGCAAGGCTTATGGATTTTACAAAAGGTGCAGAAATGTACCACTTCCAAGGATAAATGTCAAATGTTACAGTCAGTTATCACTGCTGCAGGACAGATTCCAAATGCATTTTAGGAAATGGAAGGCCCCATGGTTCTGTTTTAAAAGAGATTAAATAACATTCAGTTTCTGTTTTCTCATTTGTTGTGCAAGATGAGGCATGCAAGTGGACTAGGATCAGAAAATCTGGTCAGCACAAACATTCTACTTCTTAATTGAAGCATTAATAGAGCTGGAACGCAAAGCATGTACGACTTATTTAACTTTGTTGGAAATGCTCTCAAAACCCAAGCCCACTTGAATTTAATAAGGTGCTTAGGTAGGCATACTGAGACAAATGCTAAGCTGTTAAGAGAGATTTGTGTGTCTCTGAATAAAGTAAGAATAGGCCCCATAACCCACTGCCTGGCCAGGTTATCCTGCTATGGTAATAGAGAGTTTTGAGAGTGCCCTGGACAGCGAGGAGAACAAATAAGTCAATCCTAGATCAACCCTGACTGCTCATTAGAAGGTCAAATAGTAAAGATGAAGATGAAGTACTTTGGACATCAAATGAGAAGAGAGGATTCACTTGAGAAGGCCTTGATGCTGGGAAACATGGAGGGCAAAAGAAGAAGGGGGCAGCTAAAGATGAGATGGCTAGATGGTATTGTAGACACAATGGGCACCGAGCTGGGCGAGTTGAGAAGGATGGTGGAGGACAGAGGTGCCTGGCAGGCAATGGTCCATAGGGCTGCAAGTGGTCGGAATTGACTGTGCAACTGAACAACAACAAAATACTGCCAGTGACTTAACGCTGAGTGTCAGGCAGCAGTTAACTAATCTGACAACCCTGAGGACTAATGGCCTTGGGTACAGAAGTCCACAGGGAGGGTGATGGTCTCCAAGTGAATTACATCTCACTTGGATCTATATTGATGGAGGGCAGCTGCTTCATCAATACTGGCCTGGGACTGATGAGGACTTTATATGCCAAGAGGGCTCAGGACCAAAAAGTGACTCGCGGAACTGGATCAGTGGTACAGGGGTCACACTACGATGTAGAAGGCAGATGAAGGGCCACTGCGTTATATTCTTAGGACACTCTTCATAATACGGGTACACAGAAAGACCCTCCTCAAAGATTGTGTTAATTTTGAACCACAATTGGGTGTACAGTGATAATAGTAAACTTCTGTTGCCAGTTAATCTTTCTCACACTAAGTCAGGCCAAAGGAAGTACAGAATAGACTCACCAAAAGGTGGCTTCATTTTGGCAGCTTTACATCTGGCCTAGACATGGAAGAAGAAGAAGCCCCATAACCAAAGGATTGGGTTCTTGGACCTCAGTGCCTATTTGCTCAGTCTGCTTGTCCCCCTGCTGAGCTCTGTCCCCACTCCCCAAACCGTTTTCTGCGCATCCTTGGCTTCTAACATGTCATCATTTCCACTTTCCTTCCTTGGCAGGTAGTGGTAGTAGTGGCTCAGACTAAAAAGTTCACCTTACTATGCACTCTACGCAGAAGTTAGTATTACCAGGGAAAAGCCATTTGAAATTCAATACTCCTTATATGTAGAAAGACTATTGGATGATAGTTTAAGTTGATTTTGTTCCTGGCTGATCTAAATGAAAGACAGATTCACTTATTTGATTGAACTTTAATTGGAAACACTGGATGTTTAAGAAAAACACAACATCTGAAATATACTGTAGTTATGATTTAGGACAAATTACACTTTAAGCTACATCTGCTAACAGTGACTTCATGCATTATAATATTTCCACAAGCAAAATATAAAACTAATATCGATGACTATTTTCTTTCAAAAGAATGAAGATAATAATAATTACTTGTCAGAAATTATTCTGGGTTGAAAGGATTTTTGCTGGAAAAACTCCACTCAGGGGATGCTTGAATTATGCTCCTTTAATGTCCCCAAGATCTTTCCCCACCAAAGTGGTCCCTATTTATCTACTTGCAATTTCTTGCTTTTGAACTGCTAGGTTGGCAGGAGAATAATGGAGATGAAGTTCAGATACAGAAGAAATGGATTGTAATCTGTGAAAGCTTGCATTTAAATACATTTGTTCTTTTTAAATATGCCAAAATACTTAATTTGGGGTGTTGGTCCTTTTATTTATATACAGGATATACAGGTCACTTAAAAACAAAAGCAAACCCAGAATCAAAACTATAGTGGTTCCTTTAGGTCATAAAAACTATGTGTTCTGTATATGAATAAAAAGTAAAGTGAAGCCTCTGCTGTAGTGTAATAGTTAATTATTTGCTCCCTATAAATAGCTCCATGCATCTGTTCATGGTATCATATGAGCAATGGTTGTGGAACCAATAGTGGAGAAACAAACATATTCTTGACTAATTCTCAGCTGTTTAGAAATATAAAATAATATTATCTAGGACACTGTGAAAATAGTAAAAAAAATTAACTTTAAGTCTTTATACTTAAGAGATTGAGAATAGGCTTCTAATTTACAAGAGTGATGAATTCAGCAAGTGAGGATTCTTTGTGGTGGAATCGTCCCTACCATAGGCAGTGTGAGGCAGCTGCCTCAGATGACTAATTTGGTGGGTCATGAAAAGTCATCCTGTTGTACGTTAATGAATGTATAGATTTATTTTTGCATTCAGAGATGGCAGAGATGCTCTTGAGATTTTTTGCCTTATCATGTAATAAAATAATTTGGCTTGATTTATATGCCTATAGGATGGATGCTCTTGGTTGTCAGGAGTAGATTAAGCTAGGAGGAGTTGCCTCACAATAAGAAAACGGGTGGGACATTCCCTATTCGGATTACAAGCTTTGTTGCTTTGCCTCAAGCAACAACATTTTTGACCAACATTTGATTCATTATAATGAGTCATCCCTGGTTCCTGGAACTGTACTGAAACTAAAGGCTGTGTCCCATTATTTCCAAACCTTCCAGGCCATGGAGAGATTCTGGAATAATAAAAACCTTTCATAGACAATTAAGACGAAGATAGATTCAAGATCATGAATAATGCCTCACCCCAAAAGGACCCTCTAGAAGTGATGGCAAGCAGATGAGGAGTTGGCAAAATCAGCTGGTGGCACTGGAACAAATCAACATGAGAAATATATTTCTTGTGAAGGTGATGGAAGAGCCCACATGAATTCAAAAGTTGGCTCTCCTTGTTTCTGTGGAAAAGATCAGTATAGTGTTGGGAAAAAGTGGAGACGTTTGATAACAATAAATTAAACAGAATCATGTTTCAAATATCCCTGCAAGCTGGAATGAATCACTGTGAGTCCTTTCTAAGAATGGTTTCATGAGACATGCTAAATTGCCTTTGCAATTTCTCATATCTCTGTAAATGACACTACATTGACCCATATTAGCTATTATCAAATGATAATATTTCACACTTTTAATTTTATTATTGCAACCATATGCTAACATGGAATGTAATCTATCCACAAGAGGACAATACAGGCAAGCATTCCTCCAAGCTGGTGCTCTCCAGATGTGCTGTAATAAAATGCCTGCCATCCCTAGTGAGCATACTCAGTGCGGATGATGGGGGTTGTAATCCAACAGGTCTGGAGCGTTTCACGTTGGACAATGAAGCTCTAAATATGATTTGCAGTTCTGTGTTGCCCCAGACACAAACTCTCTACTAATAAGCAGAAATGTGGAAACATTCTTATTTATTTAGTCCAGGGTTGGGAAATATGCAGCTTTTTAGATCAGGAGTTCTCAACCTTTTAAAGCCAGGGCCTGGGTCATGCTCCCTCATATAGCTTCAGAGGCCAGACAGTCATTTTGCCCTTCCTCCACCACATGGCACTTCCGGGTGTGGTGGGGGCGGTGTGGGGGCCACATGAAATGATGCCACAGGTTGCATCTAGCCAGCGGACTGGAGATTGAGAATCCCTGTTCTAGATGTTCTTGGACGGCAGTTCCCATAGGTCAGTGATGGCGAACCTTGGCACTCCAGCTGTTCTTGAACTTCAATTCCCAGAAGCCCTGATCAGTAGGTGCTGACTTGGGCTTCAGGTAATTAAAATCCAAGAACAGCTGGAGTGCCAAGGTTCGCCATCACAGCCATAGATTTTCAATGATACCTGCCCCAGGTAAGGCTGATGGCAGTTGCAGTAAAACAACACATGGAGTGTCACCAATTGCCCACCCATGATGTAATTCTCTCTGGTCCTCTTTGTCCTGAACTGGTCAACTGATATGTTCAAAGTTTTGTTTGCATGCTGCCCCCCCCTCCCCCCGGTCTTGGAACATTTGACTGGCAGTGACTCAAACTAGTTTTTGCATTTCCCTTATCTACACTTAAAACATCAAAACCTAAAATTCCCTAAATGGACAATTTGCTTAAACTAACTTTTCTTGGCTATGTCTTGTCTACATTAAGCAGCCACCAGAAATACAATATTTCAAGCTACATGGTAGTTAGATATAACCACCTGCCATTGTTTAATTGGATACCCAGTGTGGTGTAGTGGATGAGATGATAGGCTAGGACTCAGAAGGTCTGGATTTGAATCCCCACTTAGTAGTGCAACTCACAGGGGGTTTAGAAATTTGATAAAACCACTCCTTAAATATCTTATTTACCTTGAAAGCCCTATTGTTTCTACAAACCAGTTCTGACTTAACAGCATATAAAAACAACAAATGTTTAATAATTATGTGCCATCAAATTTGACTTATGATGTCCCTTTCCAGAATTTCCTAAGTAGAAAATATTTGGAAGTGGTTTACGATTCCCTCCTCTTGGGATTCCCTGGGACTGTGCAGCTTGCTCAAGGCCACACTGGCTGGCCCTTCTTCTGAGAGGCACAGTGGGGAATTGAACTCCCAACCATACCCAAACCACTGAGCTATCCAGCCAGCTAAGCAGGACATTACCTTATTTTGAATATAGCCTGTCTTGCTCCCTATATTAGCCTCAGGAAATTCTCCACAGCTTATGACACCAAGATAGCTGCTTGCTCATTTCAAGGCAGAGACAGGTTGGCTCAGCCCCGACATTTAACTTCCCTCTGTCCTTACTCTCTAGCACATTGTCCATCCTGGCATTGAACATCATAAATGGACAAACTAGGTTTAATGGGGGTGGAAGGAGTCATGGAGGGACTTCTGCATCTGTCCATGTGAGTCACACAGATGAACTTTGGCAGACCTTACGTGGCCACATGAAATATCCCTCCACCAACTTCTCATAGAGGAGGGGCAGACTGGTGCATACCCTTGCCTACAAGCTCTTTTAATAACAAAGGATGTGTAAAGCATCATGCATCACCTGCATTTCACTTAGTTTGGAAATGTTACCTTTTTTGAATTGCAAAATCCTGCATTCCCCAACCAGTGTGGTCAGGGACTTTTCCAGGCTTAATCTGGCCACCCCAATTTGTCTAACACAGGAGTTCTCAAACTTTTAAAGCTGGTGGCCGGGTCATGCTCCCTCAGACAGCTTCAGGGGCAGGACGGCCATCTTGCCCTTCCTCCACCACATGGCACTTCCTGGTGTGGTGGAGGCAGTGAGGGGCACATGAAATGGTACCGTGGGCTGCATCCAGCCCACGGTCCGCAGGTTGAGAATCCTTGGTCTAATGGCTAGACTAATACCTCTGTCTTGATTAAAACAGAATGGTTGATGATTACTTTCATTTTGGGAAAAACAGCAAGTATTAGGGTGGGATCAACACAAATATCATTTTATAAACCACATGTCAGTAAAACAAATTTGCCACTGAGAATACAGAGTACCACAACCAACCCAGGTGCATGCACCTGTATGAGGACTGTATGAGGACTGTGATATTCAAACTGTACCTGCACAGCTGGGTATGCGGAAGAACTTAAGGGCACATTGCAAAAATACACTATGTGCAGCATTTCTAAGCAGTGAGTGAATGGAGTTTTACTAGTACTGATTTATACCATGAGGAATAAAAGCTGTTTTGTTTCCAAGTGCTAAGCATAGGAATACCCTGCTCCCCCACAAGGAAGCTGAAATTCATTTTGAAATGAGCACATTAATTTCTTGAAGTCTTGAGGTTCTTAAATATTCAACTGCAGCCATCTGGCTAAAAAAATGATGAACCCAGTCTGTTGAGAGACTTATGTATGACCATACTTCTGCTCTTCTCTTGTTTAGCTCAGTGAAGTTCACTCAAGCTAATGTTCTAGTGGATTGTGCCCTAGACATATTCCTTTGTCAGCCAAATAATTTGTTTTCTGTATTTACTTATAGTTAACTTTATTGCTCTGGGCGTTTCTCAAAGCAGCTCACAGAAGGTTTGCAAAATGCAGTAGTATATAAATTTGTTGTAGAATCAAGAATCAGCTGGCTCTTCTATCATTATTTGCACAAAGATAATAATAATTTCATGTCAGAAATTATTCTGGGTTGAAAGGTTTTTTGCAGAACAAACTCCACTCAGGGGATGGCCAAATGAGGCTTCTTTCATGTCCCCAAGAGCTGGTACAGAGATGGGCGCTCAATCCATCATGCAGTACCCGGGTCTCAAATTGTCAACCTTCCAGCTAACAAGGCAAGCGTCTTAACCACTTAACCACAGTAGCCCCTGTACAAAAAAGGAAAGTGAGCATGAAAGGAAGTGGAGTCTAGTTTACTACATTGCTCAAGCTCATTGCTCAAGTGCTGAAGTGTAACCTCCACAGCAGTCAGTCAGTGAAACTGTATTTCAAAGATAGTTTCCAGTGAGAAGCAGCTGATTACGAATGGTTCAAGACCTTCACTTTCAGATCCTTGAAAAGGCACAATTTTTATCAAGAGGTTAGGAAAAATTACTCTTTCAAAGGTATGGCTTGTATGACACTACATCTGTTTAATATAATCACTGGAAAGGACAGCTGTGTTACCTTTGCCTGAATTTTTATCTGTTAATATCAGTTGTAAGGTAACAATGGAGTGAGCTCCCATTATCTGTCCCAGCTCCTGTCAACCTAGCAGTTTGAAAGCAAGAAATTGCAAGTGGATAAATAGGTACTACTTTGGTGGGAAAGGTAACATCATTCTATGCACGCCAACGTCTAGTCATGTCTGGCACATGACCATGGAAGTGTCTGCAGATGCAGACAGTTACAACTCCAGCAGAGAGCATATTATATCCTTGTAACGAGGCTATCCCTCTTCTTTTCTTGTAAATATTAGCATTTTATTTTCACGACATTAGGTTTTAGTAATTATTAAGGGATTTTAGTAATATTGTTTTTTAGATAGGTGGCCTGCTGCTGAGTGTCAATTCCCAGTGGGTTTTTAGTAGTATAGTTTTCATTTATTACCTCTGTCAAGTCTAGCTTAGGATGTGGTGGTTATGCTTTGTGTTCTTGTTATGCTGGTTATGGACTGTAAATAAAATTGAATTGAATTGATGCAGACAGCACTGGCTCTTTGGCTGTAAACGGAGAAGAGCATGTACCCTAGAGTCAGATATGACTGGCTTTCGAGCAAGGGAGACCTTTACTTTTATTTAAAGTAACAATAACTATTTGTATTTTTATGCATTTACATGCTAAAGTAATAACAATTTGTATAGTATGCATTTCAATTTCTTTGGATTAAAAATCTCTGGAGGAAACAGGGAGTTGCCTGCCAAACCATAAATCTGTGAGACGTTCCTGTGCTAATGCCACCAATTGCCAAAGTGAGGATTGGTGAGACATCATTTCTTGGTTCCATCCATGGTATCTGTTCCAGTCAGGTATTTCAACCAAAGTCCTCTGAATTTTTGGACTGATCAAGCTTGAACTCGTTTAATCCAAGATAGGAGCAACATTATTCCCATGCAATTTTAATAGCACACATTCACATTTCACAACACTTTAGGACAAGTATTACAACAGTAGATAAAATTCCCCTACTAAAAAAAATAAGAGCCATCTATCCATCTATCTAGGCGGGACTGTGGTGGCTTAGTGGTTAAGATGCTAAACTTAATGACTGGAAGGTCGGAAGGTCAGAGTTCGATTCCTGAATACTGCATGATGGAGTGAGCTCCTGTCTCTGTCCCAGCTTCTGCCAACCTAGCAGTTCAAAACCAAGAGATTGCAAGTAGATAAACAGGTGTGACTTTGGTAGGAAGGTAAACAGCATTCTGTGCACTCTGGTGTCTAGTCATACTTGCCACATGTCCACAGAAATGTCTGCAAATGCAGACAGCGCTGGATCTTTGGCTATAAACAGAGATGAGCACTGCACCCTAGTGTTGGATATGTCTGGCTTTCAAGCAGGGTAATATCTATCTGTCTGTCTGTCTAACACAAAGTTAACTTTGGATGGTGGACAAAGCAAAAAAAGTACAATATACAGTATATACCATTCACCTCAAAACAGAAAGCATAAAAGTAATCACATAAGCAAGCATCTATAAACATGCAAGGGCACATAAAAGCCACATAAACTGACATAACGATGACAGTGGAGGACAAAAAGTTTTATCAGAAGAAAAAAACCCATTTCAAAAGCAAGATGTTCTTGAATTAGAACTTTAGGAAAGATAGCTATTTGGACTCTATACATTTTGGTGTTTAGTCAGACTGCCTATTTTAAAGAAAGGAAACAGATATACTGTATCAGACTTTTGTTGGAGCAAAAATATCCACCAAGATTTTCTCTCTCCTTTCTGTGCCACTCTTGCATCCTATATCATCACACTGGGGTGGGGGTTGCTTAGCATAGTAGCCAGTTCCGGTTGAATCATTCCCTCTGAATCATCAATACCATAATGGCTCACAAAAGAGCCATTCTGTCAGGATCACAAGTGAGGTCTGGTTCCTTTTATGATCACCTTTGGGGGGCTCCCTTCCTCCCTCTCTTTTCATCTTAGCAAAAGATTGTGAATGCTCATCACACACATCATTTCAAGGGATATCTCTTTCAATAGAGGGATTTCACCACAATCCTTTCAGGTGAAATTCAGGGCTCAAAGTCTCAATGGCTTTTGTAATGAAAAACCATTAATTTAAGCTTGGCTGGAAAGGAATCCTTCACAAAGACTGTGCTTTTTAAAAAAAATACATATCTAGACACCAGCTTTGCAAGCATACCTAAAAACATGCAGTGGTGCCAAACCTTGGCACTCCAACTGTTTTTGAACATCAAGTTCCAGAAGCCTTGATCAGCAGAAGTGCTGACTTGGTCTTCTGGTAATTGAAGACCAAGAACACCTGGAATGACAAGGTTCGCCATCACTGGATGGCAATGTTTTCTGTGTAGCATATAAATGAGAAAGAACCAGAACAGCTACAATGTACAGTAATACCTCATATAACATTAGTATCGAATAACACTAAAATCGCATAACATTAAGGAATCTGGGGGGAAGAATTGCATCAGATAACATTAAGATCCTATGGGATGCTTCAGATAACAACCGCTAAAGCCTGTGCGGTTACAATGTATCTCTATGGATCCCATAGAATTTTAACATGCATCAGATAACACTAAAAATCATATAACACCAAGACTTGTGGAACCAGGTTTTAGTGTTATATGAGGTTTTACTGTATAAAGAAAATCCTCCCTGGCACCTAAATCTGTCAGATTTTCAAATCTCCTGTTTTGATTTTGAACACAACAATAAGGCAAATGCTATCAGCCAGAGGACTTGGTGGCCAAGAGCTGGCTTGCTAAATTTCTTAGCTTCCTAATGTGGCAAGTACCACAACAAGGTTGGCAGCAGAAACATCCTGGGCAGGCAAAACATTTTAAATCAATTGTGTGCAAATTGTCTCAATGTCCTGCACTCACCAATGCGCAAACAGCTGTGCCCAGGATTAGAGGGCCCTTTTCTACAGCAGCTTTTGTTACTGAATAAATTGCTTTGTTGCTTTACGAAAATGAGAAGCCAAGGCTTTTGCAATTTGCAACAGGCATACATGCATGCACACCAGTTCTTTTATTTCTTGCCCCTGTGACTCTCACAAAACTCCCATGAGTAACCAACATGTAGGGGGCAAACTGCTAATTAACTGGTGAACTGCCCAGAGATAGCACTAAGCAGTATATAAGTATAATTGCTGTTGCTTATTTGTGAAAGAAAACAGAGGAACTCATATGAGAGAGTACACAAACCAAAAAGACAAAAAAGCATTGTGGCCCTTGAAAGGCTAACTACTGTATTTTAATGTTTGTTTTCATGGATCAAGTTCACAATGTCAGATATAAGAGTGAGACTTCATGGCATCACATAAGATGCAGAGGTACAGAATGGTTAATATAACAGTTAAGTATACAAATCAATGTGATTTTTTTTACAACTGGTAATACCTGTATTCACATTCTTTCTTTGTGTCAGAGGGAGCACCAGCACATAATAATATGTTTTTGTTGTTCAGTCGCACAGTCGATTCCGACCCTCTGCGACCCCATGGACCACTGCCCGCCAGGCACTCCTGTCCTCCACCATATATATACACAGCTAAAATTAACATATCTAAAACAAAAAGGAATTAAAAGGGCTAGATGACATCTGCCCAATATCAGGCCAAATCAAGAGCATTTCCTCTTGCCAACATAAGGTCCTTCTCAGTGCACCTTGAGGGGCATCGTGTGCATTGTATCATATGGAAGATTGTTTGTTCTTCTCCACATTCACACAGGCTACCACCTACAGCAGGGTGCCCAAACTTTTCAGGCCATGGGCCAGTCACATGGTTCAGGGGACCAGTCACTATGGCCAAGGGGCTGGATCTGGCTCCTGATGCCAATTCATCTGGCCTGCAAAGCCCTCGTTGCTCCCGGAAGCAGAAGTAAAACGTGCCTGTATGGGGGTTCCTGGGCCGGATGAACTGGCATAGGGGGCCAGATCCAGCCCATGGGCTGAAGTTTGGGCGACCCTGATCTACAGAGAAACCCCACTTTCTCAGATTAGCCCTTGATCTTGTTTCTGTATTCAGAAGAGTAGCGTGCCTTGGCGGGGCACCGTATAAAAATTTGTTTGGGGGCCCTTAGGAAGGGTAAAGATTTGTTTTGCTTACGCACGTTGGGGCCCCCTGTGGCCCGGGCCCCCCGTATAATTGATACGGCAGATACTGCAGTAGCTACGCCTAAAGGGCTAGATGACATCTGCCCAATATCAGGCCAAATCAAGAGCATTTCCTCTTGCCAACATAAGGTCCTTGAGGGGCATCGTGTGCATTGTATCATATGGAAGATTGTTTGTTCTTCTCCACATTCACACAGGCTACCACCTACAGCAGGGTGCCCAAACTTTTCAGGCCATGGGCCAGTCACATGGTTCAGGGGACCAGTCACTATGGCCCAGGGGCTGGATCTGGCTCCTGATGCCAATTCATCTGGCCTGCAAAGCCCTTGTTGCTCCCGGAAGCAGAAGTAAAATGTGCCTGGGCCGGATGAACTGGCATAGGGGGCCAGATCCAGCCCATGGGCTGAAATTTGGGCGACCCTGATCTACAGAGAAACCCCACTTTCTCAGATTAGCCCTTGATCTTGATTCTGTGTTCAGAAGGGTAGCGTGCCTTGGCGGGGCACCGTATAAAAATTTGTTTGGGGGCCCTTAGGAAGGGTAAAGATTTGTTTTGCTTACGCACGTTCCCCCCCCCCCGTGGCCCGGGCCCCCCGTATAATTGATACGGCAGATACTGCAGTAGCTACGCCTCTGTCTGTATTCACATGTTCGATCCTGACTAAAGGAGAGCTACTTTTTGCTACCCTATCTATTTTGTTGTTCAGTCGCACAGTCGATTCCGACCCTCTGCGACCCCATGGACCATTGCCCGCCAGGCACTCCTGTTCTCCACCATCCCCCTCAACTCACTGAGCTCTGTGCCCATTGTCTCCACAATACCATCTAACCATCTCATCTTGGGCCGTCCCCTTCTTCTTTTGCCCTCGACCTTTCCAAGCATCAAGGCTTTCTCAAGTGAATCCTCTCTTCTCATTTGATGTCCAAAGTACTTTAGCTTCATCTTTACAATTTGACTTTCTAAGGAGCATTCTGGGTTTATTTCTTCCAAGATTGACCTATTTGTTCTCCTCGCTGTCCAGGGGACTCTCAAAACTCTCCTCCAACACCACATCTCAAAGGCGTCTATTCTTCTGCGCTCAGCTTTCCTAATGGTCCAGCTCTCACAACCATACATTGCCACAGGGAATACCATTGCTTTGACAATACAGTAATACCTCATATAACATTAGTATCAAATAACACTAAAATCGCATAACATTAAGGAATCTGGGGTGAAGAATTGCATCAGATAAGATTAAGATCCTATGGGATGCTTCAGATAACAACCGCTAAAGCCTGTGTGGTTACAATGTATCTCTATGGATCCCATAGAGGATCAGATAACACTAAAAATCATACACCAAGACTTGTGGAACCAGGTTTTAGTGTTATATGAGGTTTTACTGGTACGAATTTTTGTTTTCAATATGATGTCTCTACTTTTCATTATGCTCCCCAGGTTTCTCATTGCTTGCCTCCCATGCATCAGTCGCCTTTTTATTTCATGGCTGCAATCCCCATCTGCAGTGAGTTTTGATCCCAAGAAAGTAAAATCTGTCACGGCTTCTACTTCTATCTATAGGATGGTCTTTTTGGAAAGAGGATAAAGAATGTGATCGCGTCAGAGTGAGCATGCATTAGGACCCTGAAGACCTCTCGCTCTCGCTGCAGGACTGAGCACCGAGACAAGAGCTGCTAAAACAAACAGCTGTGACTAGTCTGCGAGGCAGCCACATCCAGAGCGAGAGCCTCCCGACCACCGGTGCTCCATCCATCACGCTCGCTCCGTCCGTCGGTCCCCCCCCACGACGTCGCTGCTTCGCGGTCCATGCAGGGCTCCTCAGGATGAGAAGGATCCGGGCCAATGCCATCGCCATCCTGACGGTCGCTTGGATCCTGGGCACTTTCTATTACTTGTGGCAGGACAGCAAGCCCCATCCGGCAGCCTCCAGCAAAAACCCCGGGGGCGGTGGAGGAGGCGGAGGCAGCAGCAGCACCAGCAGCAGCAGAACCGGGCCGAGGTCGACGGGGAAACTCGAGAGCCCCAAGGACGAGCGGAGCTTCCCCCTCCTGGTAAGGGCGCGCATGGCCAAGGGGTGCCCCGGGCGCGGAGAGGATGAGGAGGGGGCCGCTAAAGAGATACAGCCTTCGCGGAGTTGGCCAGGCGAGAGTGGCCACCGGGGATGCTTGGAGAGACGGGGAGGAAGAGGAGGGAGGAAGAGGAGGGAGGGAAGGGCGGGAAACGTGAGGGGAGGAAGAGTGCCCCCTCCTTGGCGTGTGCTTATGTGTGTGTGTTTATTCCACCATCCTGACTGTAACCATGGCAGCGTTTACACTTGAGGCTTTTTAAAAAAAAAATCGTGTCAGAAGTACACAAAGGTGCATTTTCTGGGTTGAAAGGATTTTTGCTGGAGGAGGCTCCTTTCTTGTCCCCAAGATCTTTCCCCCCCCACCGACGAGGTCCCTGTTTATCCCCTTGCAATGTCTTGCTTTCAAACTGCTAGGTTGGCAGGGGCTGAAGCTCACTCCTTCAATCACTTCTCGGGTCTTGAACTACCGGCTCTCGCCGACCTTCCAGCTAACAAGGCGAGCGTCTTACTCATTGAGTCCCATCCCTTACAATTGAGAGAGGTGTGTGATGGTGTGTATGTTGTGCAGAAGAGTAGCGTGCCTTGGCGGGGCCCCGTGTAAAAATTTGTTTGGGGGCCCTTAGGAAGGGTAAAGATTTGTTTTGCTTACGCACGTTGGGGGCCCCCGTGGCCCGGGCCCCCCGTATAATTGATACGGCAGATACGGCGGTAGCTACGCCTCTGATGTTGTGGGGCATTGGAGGCGGTGGTCGAAAGCCGGACATTTCCCACAGGAAATGCCCAGCTTTCGAGACGCTTGGGGTCCACTGTCCTCTGGCCGGGACCCGAGTTTCCAATCAAGCTGAAGAGGAAAGAAACCTTAGAGATGCGTAAACAAACAAACAAACAAACAACAACAACATGAAGACAAACAACGTTGTGGTGAATCAGAAGAGTAGCGTGCCTTGGCGGGGCCCCGTATAAAAATTTGTTTGGGGGCCCTTAGGAAGGGTAAAGATTTGTTTTGCTTACGCACGTTGGGGGCCCCCGTGGCCCGGGCCCCCCGTATAATTGATACGGCAGATACGGCGGTAGCTACGCCTCTGATGTTGTGGGGCATTGGAGGCGGTGGTCGAAAGCTGGACATTTCCCACAGGAAATGCCCAGCTTTCAAGACGCTTGGCGTCCACTGTCCTCTGGCCGGGACCCGAGTTTCCAATCAAGCTGAAGAGGGAAGAAACCTTAGAGATGCGTAAAAACAAACAAACAAACAAACAACAACATGAAGACAAACAACGTTGTGGTGCATCAGAAGAGTAGCGTGCCTTGGCGGGGCCCCGTATAAAAATTTGTTTGGGGGCCCTTAGGAAGGGTAAAGATTTGTTTTGCTTACGCACATTGGGGGCCCCCGTGGCCCGTGCCCCCCGTATAATTGATACGGCAGATACGGCGGTAGCTACGCCTCTGTGGTGCATTAAAGACTAACTCCTGTACTGTATTTAAATGTGAGCTTTAGTGGATCAAGCAGAGGCGTAGCTACCGCCGTATCTGCCGTATCAATTATACGGGGCCCCCGGGCCACAGGGCCCCCCAACGTGCATAAGCAAAACAAATATTTACCCTTCCTAAGGGCCCCCAAACAAATTTTTATACGGGGCCCCGCCAAGGCACGCTACTCTTCTGGGATCAAGTTTCTTATCTGACGAAGTGGACTTGATTCACCAAAGCTCACATTTAAATACAGGTGAATTGAGGGGGAAAACACCAGTGGGCTGTTTCTGGTGTTATCCCTCATTTAGTAAACATGGGAAACCAGGTTTGGCATATTACCTCTCTGATTTCCTCTGTTTACTAAATGGGGATGACACCAGAAACAGGAGCCTCCATGAAGATTGTGTATAGTCGGGAGTAGCCTGGGTGGCAACCTTGTTGGCTAAGCCTTCTAATACCAGATCAGACCAAAGGAACTGAGGAATGAATCCACCAGAAAGGTCTTTGTCAAGACCAACCGTAACAATGCTCTCAATCAATAGTTTGGACATCAAATGAGAAGAGAGGATTCACTTGAGAAGGCCTTCATGCTGGGAAAGGTGGAGGGCAAAAGAAGAAGGGGGTGATCAAAGATGAGATGGCTAGATGGTATTGTAGACACAATGGGCACAGAGCTGGGTGGGTTGAGGAGGATGGTGGAGGACAGAGGTGCCTGGAGGACAATGGTTCATAGGGTCGTAAAGGGTTGGAATCGACTGTGCGACTGAACAACAGTAACAAGAAGATCCCTCCCCACACATACACATCCAGATAAATATCATGAATTTATCCATCTTGTGAAAATAATATCAAAGAAAAATATTCCAAGAGGATGCCGCACCCAGTACATCCAGGGCCTGACTGACAACATCAAATCTCTGCTAGATAGGTATCAGGCACTCTACAACCAGGATCCTTTTCAGGAAGATACTGTTGAAGCTGGGGAATTGCTGGTGCAGGCTCTAGCTGAAAATTGGAAATCATGATGGTGCACATTAGTGAAGAACCTGAATATGAAGCAGAACAGTAGACAAGCTTGGAAACTCGTTAAAAATTTAGGTGGAGATTTAACCCAGCCATAGCAAAACTATAGTGGAGTAACAGCAGACCAAATAGCTAGGTAGGGGGGTATCTGATCAGAGGAACAAGAGGGTTTTTTTTACTTAATAGCTCCTTTGTTGCATCTGAATTGGAAGAAGCTATGAACATTATGAAACCGAATAAAACAGCAGGTATTGATGACATAAGAACAAAGCAGATAAAGCAGTTTGGTCCCTGCACTTTGGAATGGCTCCTGCAATTAATGAACAACTGCATAGACAAACGTAAGGTTCCTAAATTGTGGAGACAGGCTAGAGTTGTTATTTTATTGAAACCTGGCAAGGACCCAGATGACCCAAAAAGCTACTGACCAGTGGCACTCCTTTGCCATCTTTATAAGGCACTGAAACAGATTATTCACAATCACATCTTTGAATTTATTGATGGAAAGATGATAAAAGGAGCAAGCAGGGTTCAGGCCGGGCAGATCATGTTGTGGTCAAATCCTTAACCTTACACAAGACATTTAGGATGGCTTTGAAAGAAAGCAAATTATTGGAGTGGCTTTCATTGACCTAACTGCAGCATATGATACTGGCAATCATAGGATTCTGCTCCATAAAATAAATAAGCTTACCAAATATAACAAGCTTACTAGAGTTCATTGGCAGCTTCCTCCAGAACCAGATATTCTATGTGATGGAAAGAACAACAGATGGAGGTTACAGAAGAATGGACTGCCCCAAGGAAGTGTATTATCTCTAACACTGTATAATATATATATACAAATGATCAGCCAGTTCCTGACAATACAAAACTGTTCATCTGTGCGGACTACACAGCAACGGCTGTTCAAGGGTCAAGCTTTGATGAAGTAGCTGAACAACTTGCTGGAGCACTTGAAGAATTAGGACAGTATTACAACATCAACCATTTGAAGCTTAATCCAAGCAAGACTCAAATACACTAATACCTTGGATAACATTAAGACTTGGTTCCACAAGTCTTAACGTTATCTGATTTTTAATCTTGTGCGATGCATTGATCGTACAACATTAAAAAAAACCCTGTTCCCTTTCTGGGAGGGCAAGGCGAATGCCTCACTGTTAGCCTTTCAGTGTAGGATTCTTCTAACAGTGAGGGATCCCTCACTGTTAGGTTTGCAAGCCTTTCAGTGAGGGATTCCTCTAACGGGGATTCGTCTTTGCCCACCCTGTCCTTTCAACAGGGGAGACAGGGAGAATCTCTCTGCTTTTGCCTTTGGGTTGGGCGGGGGAGAACTGGCTCCGGTTCAGCTCCCAACCCAAAGGCAAAAGCAAAGGCAGAGAGATTCTCCCTGCCTCCCCTGCTAAAATGACAGGGTGGGCAAGATGAATCCCTCACCGTTAGCCTTTCAGTGTGGGATTCCTCTAAGAGTGACCCTGTTGTTTTAGCAGGGGAGGCAGGGAGTATCTCTCTGCCTTTTGCCTTTGGGTTGGGGGCTGAACTGGAGCCCGTACTCCCCCCCTCCAACCCAAAGGCAATGGCAGATAGATTCTTCCTGCCTCCCCTGCTGAAATGACAGCGTGGGCAAGACAAATCCCTCACTGTTAGATGAATCCCACACTGAAAGGCTAACAGTGAGGGATTCATCTTGTTTCAACAGGGGAGGCAGGGAGAATCTCTCTCGCCTTTGCGGAGATCTCTGCCACAAAGCCCGCAGGGTCCAGCCCTGCAGGCTTTGGGGCAGAGATCAAAGTTGGGGAATTTGAGGCAAACATTTGCTTTGCACAACATTAATGTTGTGCGATGCAAATGTTTGCCTCAAATTCCCCAACAGGTCAGATCAATTTTAGCCTTATCTTATGCAAACGTTATCTGAGGTACCACTATATGTGCTTTCCACCTTTGAAACCGAGAGGCAAGAGTTATGTTGACTGTTACATGGCAAGGGAATCTATTACAGCACTGTTCAACACCCAAATACCTCAGTGTGATGCTTGACCAGACACTCGCTTTTAAGCAGCACTTCCTGAATACCAAAGCCAAAGTTAGTACAAGGAACATCATCCATAGACTCACAAACTATAAATGGGGAACTCAACCATCCACACTGCGCACATCAGCTTTGGCCCCGAGTGTCTCTGCAGCAGAGTATGCTGCTCCAGTATGGAATGTAAAAGCAAAAGAAGTTGACATTGCTGTTAATGAAGCCATGCGAATAGTGACAGGATGCCTTAAACCTACACCAGTTGAGAAAATATACCCTCTTGTTGGTATTGTTCCACCTAACATCAGGAGAGAAGTAGCAGCAGATGCTGAAAGAACTAAGCAAGAGAACGGCCCTTGACACCCTGTGAACGGATATTAACCTAAAGTCCACAGGCTCAGATCCGGAAAGAGCTTTATGGCAAGAACAAACATTCTTGAGGTTACATAAGAGCAAAACCAAATTAGAAGATGGAAGAAGGAGCTCACTGGGCAAGGAACATCATTAAAGGAAGATATAGCTGAAGATCTCAATCTCCTCTATGTCACCTGGAAGACCCTGAATAGGCTGAGGGTTGGAGTCCTTAAATGCAAGACCAACATACTCAAGTGGGGACTGCTGGCGGACAGCAACACATGGTGTGAATGTGGAGAGACACAGAGTCCCACCCATTTGCTGGTCTGCTGATTGCTGCCAAAGACATGCTCCTATGAGGACTTGTGTTTGGGCAATGACAAGGTGAAGAAAATGGCTTCATTTTGGCAGTCCAGGGTTTAATCAGGACACGAAAAAAGAACACTAGAAACAGCCTGCTGTTTTTTCTCTCAATTTACCTCTAAACAGCAAAGTTTGGCAGAAGATCTTGCCATGAACTTTGGGACTTTCATTTATCATTTTCCTATCATATCCCCAAGAAATTGATGCATGCCTTGAATCACGAAAGCTCACTCAATGTTTGATTTTTTAATGTGATCCAATAAAGGTACAGTATTGCCTTTCTTCTGCATTTGTTTTGTGTAAGGATCACACAGCTGTTTTTTGCTTATTTAAATGCAGGAGTTCGTTTTAAGGTGCCACATTTTGTTTTTTGGAGATGTGAGTTAGCAGGGAGGCTGGCAAGAGGCAGCCTGCAGATAGGGGCGGTGGTGGTGTCAGTAATATAGATTCAGATGGAACCGAACCAAACCAGAAGTTCATATGTGGGGAAAGATTTTGATGACAATAGGGCTGTGTTTCTGTGTCACGTGCTCACTGCTCTGAAGGCCTCTGCTTCAGGTTCTTATTCCCCGGTGTGTCCCCACGCCTTTCTGTGACATGGCTGCCCTCAGTGGTGGGATGTCAAATTTTTTACTACCCCACCGTGATGTCATCAGTGTGGGCGGAGCCAACATCATGACATCATGACATTGTGGGTGGAGCCAAAGAAAAAATAATAAATAATAATAAAATAAAAATAAGCACTCAGACACATACATACCCCTCAACCCACCCACCCACCCACAACACAAGGACAGCAAGGAGGACAGCAAGGAGGACAGTAAGGAGGCCGTGCATATGCGCCAAGCACTATAGACATGCATGCACACCATGTGCTTGGTGCACATGTGCAGTGGGGGAACCAGTGAAAAGGTAAGCCCCCAAGGTGGTTCCCCCCAAAAGCTGCTACCGGTTCTCTGGGACACTGGTAAAAGTTACTACCAGTTCTGGCGAACTGGTGAGAACCTGTTACATCCCATCACTGGCTGCCCTGAAAGTATTAAGGCAGATAGAGGTGACTGGTCACAAAGCTAAAAAACAAAGAAACAAAAAGCAGGTCAGATCAAAGGTGGGAGTTGTATTGCCAGCCCAAGTTAGGCTGCAATTGCTGGAGTCACTTGGGGTCCTGGACTGTGGTGACTCAGAGGTTAAGGAGCTCACTTTGTTAGCTGGAAGGTTGGCATGTCAGCAGTTCAAGACCTGAGTACTGCGACTGAGTGAGAACCCAACTCTGCCCCAGCTCCTGCCAACCTAGCAGTTCAAAACCAAGAAATTGTAAGTAGATAAATAGTGACCACTTAGGTGGAAAGAGATCTTGGGGACACAAAAGGAGCCTCATTCGTGTCCCCTAAGTGGAGTTCCTCCAGCAAAGATCCTTTCCACCCCAAAAAGGCACCTTTGTGTGCTTCTGTAAAGAAAAAGGTAAAGGTTTCCCTTGCTTGAAAGCCAGTTGTATCCGACTGACGTGATTAAAAAAACAACAACTTGAGGTCCTGGATCTCCACCATACAAGTAGAAGCATCCTTACACACTGGTAGATGTAAGTACATCTTTATAGCTGTGACTGCACAGTTGAGTACTGTATTACTAATAAAATAGGTAAATTCAAAGTATTTTTACTGGCCACACAAAGCAACTTTTGTTTGTAAATGAAAGTTAGTCATCACAGAAATGAGAGGTCTGAGGAAGGCTGCTGGAGTGACTAGAAGGGATAAAATCAGGAATGAGATTATAAGGGGAAGTATTGGAAAAGAACCATTGTTGCGCTACATACAGAGACAATAAATAAAGTGGTTTGCCCATTTGGAGAGAATGTCTTGGAATTCCATACTGTACAAGGCGTATGTGGAAAAAGGCGAAGGACAGAAACCACAAAGCAGACCCAGAGGCAGGTGGAGCAAGAACATCAAAGAAACATTACAAGAACACCAAACAATGCTGGTGGAGGCCACTAGAAGTGCCAGAGCAAGAACCTCGATAACTGATGGGGTAAAAGCGGAGGCAAAGAAGAAGACACAAAGCAAAGGATGATTAGAATTGTTCCAGTCCTTTTTCCCCTCCCAAACTGCTTTTTTTCTGCCACTGGGGAGCTTCTAATTTTTTAGATGGAATTCATACAAGCTTTCCCCCATGTGTTTGGTTTTTATATGTACTTCTACAGTCAGAGTATGTGTGTGTAGGTGGTGTTTTGGTGATACAGTAAAACGATTGGCTCGGATAACGCTAAAATCGCATAACGTTAAGTAATCTGGGGAGGAGAATTGGATCAAATAACGTTAAGGTCCTATGGGATGGATCGGATAACAACCGCTAAAGCCTTTGCAGTTACAATGTATCTCTATGGAGCTTTAATGTTATCCGATCCATCCCATAGGATTTTAACATGGATCGGATAACAGTAAAAATTGGATAACATCAAGACTTGTGGAACCAAGTTTTAGCGTTATCCGGTGTTTTACTGTATAGACATTTGGGTTGTGATGTTCAGGACATGCCCCCGCATTCTTTCCTCTCTTCTGATAGTCTGCCTTTTAAAAAAAGTCTTCCATATATGAGATAAGTGTTAAATCACTCTATCATCTTATTAATGAGAACTCATTGTTATTCTTCCCCATATTTCTTCCCCATCAGTTCCCCACAATAAAAGAATCATCAGGTGGGACCAGAGGAAAGAAGAAAGGGAAGGGAAGAAGGGGGCTCTGGGCTGGAATGCAACTTTTGTTACATCCATTATGAACAATATGTTTGATTGCTAACTGTGATTTTAAACATAACATAGGCTGCTAATCAAATTGTTCTGACTCAGCTTTCGCAGTGCAATTGCAGCTTAAGTTCATTTAATTACAGATGAGACCTTGTTGTTCAGTCGCACAGTTGATTCCGATGCTTTGCTACCCCATGGACCACTATCTGCCAGGCACTTCTGTCCTCCACCATCCTCCTCAACTCGCTCAGTAGAGGTTGGGATTGAGGACTGAGTTCTATGATATGCCTCTCATAACATAATGTCAATGTTGGTCCTAAAATGGGTTTCAAATGGTTTGGACTTTAGCAAGGGGGGAAAAAGGTGATGCAAATGGGTTTGTATTGTTCCTTTCCCACTTCTCTAATTTCACAGGAGTTATAGATTTTAACAGCACTCACAGGCATTCACAGAAGTAATTGTAGAGGAGAGGGCAACATCTCTTATTGATCCCTATGGATTGTTGACTAGGTTGCAATTTTGCCTGTGTACATGTAAAGAAATACCAAGCTTAGGATTCTGGGAAGGAGTGCCATGAGCTCCAGAGTCTCTCAAGGTGTACAGAGGTCAGTATCTGTGAGATGAGTGAGTTAACATTGGCAGCTTTTTCTACTTCTTGGGAGTAGAGCAAGCCCTGTAGCTGTATATTAAGAATTCATGCTTCATCTTCAGAAAAAGGAAACAAGGCTGTGGGAAAATATATGGCTGAGACTTTGGAATGAGGCTTTTGTCTTATACGTGGGTAGACTGGCCAGCAGGCTGAAAATTGCTCTGTATATAATGTATAATGAAACCCTCCAAATCACATAAAGTATGTTAACAATCACATATGTCAGGGGTTCTCAACCTTTCCAAGCCAGGGACGCGGTCACGCTCTCTCAGCTTGGAGGGCCGAATGGCCATTTTGCCTTGCCTGCACGATGGGGGCGGTCATTTTGTCCCAGCAGCTTCAAAGGGGTGGCCATTTTGTTTCTTGAATGCCCTTTGAGGGGTGGGGACACAAGAAATGGTGCCATGGGCCAGATCCGGCCCATGGGCCTTAGGTTGGGAACCCCAGATACACATGGTTACAACAGCAGAAAAGGGGGGAAATGGTACAGTTATGCAGATCAACACTTAGCTTAATCACATTCAGGGCATAGAAGCCCAACATGTTTGGGAATTAAAACAGATATGAGTCTTTCTTGGCTGCCACTGTGGGAAACAGAGGGATGGGCCTTCTTTTGCATTTTCTCTGTAGAAGTCTGTGCATATGTTCAAACTAGCTCAAAGTTTTTCTACCTCCTGATTCTATGCGGTATGGAATACTGTATCTTTGATAAAGAGCTGTGCTTTGGTCCTAGTGACCCATCCATAACCCTGCTGCAGTCAAAAAAGGTTCTTCTCTCTTATGTAAGGGGAAAATCATAGAAGTCTTTAATCTTTGCTGGATGAAGACATCCTTTTGTAAGGGAACAGCTGCCTCTTGTTCAGGCTGCAGGACAAGCCAAAGATAAAAGTGATGTATTTTAATAAAACTAACGGGATATCAGTGGGAATGACCTGGCTAAAAGCACCTTAGAATTTATGGTACTGTATGTGCCTTTTTATCTGTAACAGTTTATTACTTTGATGCAGAGATGGAATTGAAATAGAAATAGAACAGAACAGGTTGTATCTTTCAAAAGCTAAAGTCTTACGCATCAGGAGTCTTGGGCCAAAATCTTATTAGTGAAGTGTATGGTGATGTTACACCTTCCTCAATTTTTCTCATTTGTAGAATGGATCTCATAAACCATATGTGCCAAAGTTGCCAATTAGCTGATGAATTACTGATAGCTAAGATGCACTCCTCAGGGATGAGGTTATGCAGGATCAAAAGTTGATTTAGCATGCATATTTCCATGGGAGAAATATGACAATCTGTGGTATGGTCTTTGATCTAATTTCCTGCAGTGTTTTGGGGAAAACACATCTACCTATCTGCACCTTCTAGGCTCTTCGTTCAAAATGAAGAAAGTAAAATGAAGGAATATTTTATTACACAGGAATTGTTATATTTCATTCTGATAATTGTATGTTGTTTTGAAGTTTTGGGATGAAACATGCTATAGATTATTATTATATTGATATTACTAGACAATATAGAAATTTAGGAATATTCATTTTCAAGCTGGCATTATTTTAACTAGTGTATTTGGCAGTGAAATGATATTATAGAGCAGGGGTGCCCAAACATTTCAGGCTGTGGGCCGGTCACATGTTTGAGTGTGCCAGTCACTAGTTCCTCCCACCAGAAGCGGAAGTAAAACGTGCATGCGTGGGCGCATAAAATACCCATGCATGCACAGAATGCTGCCATAAATGACCCGTAGCTGTTTACGACAGCCACGGGTAATTTACGGCAGCATTCTGTGCAAGGTTAGTGATAAGTCATGAAGGTATTTCAGATAGCAGAGGAGCACAAGCTGGGAACAATTAGTTTGCAGATGAATAGAAGGAGATGGAATCTCCTTCACTGGAGATTTTAAAACAGAGGTTGGCCATCTGTCAGGGATGGATAATCTGTAGATTTCTTGCTTCATCAGCATGTTGGCATGGTCCTGTTCAGTTTTATGATGCAGTAACTCAGACGATGACAGATTGTGAATGGAGCTTGGCTGAATCAAAACATCATCTTGGCTTTTCTGACAGCAGAGTTGATAGAGTGCAGTTTTTTACTGGTTTGAGCAGTGATATGTCACTACTTGGTTATCTTAATCTCACACCGGAAGTGGGATTTGGGATGAAAGGGTAGCCTAACCGTAGTGCTGCATAATGTGTATAGTTTGTTTGGCCTTCCATAGCTGTCTTGTGTGGACTATTTCCAGAATGGGCATTCTGAGTTCTTTTTAAATGGCCAGAGTTCTTTTTTATTACCAAGGGCTTTGTTGCGGGAGAAGCAGATGAATCTACAGTTGATCAGGCTTCTAAAGAGTCATTCGGATAGGGTTTGTGTGTGTGTGTAAAGTACAAACCACTTCCAGGTAACCAAGTAGAAATATTTCTGACAACCAAGAAAGCATTGAAGTGGCTTAGAAGACATGCCAATGTGGGATCAATTACAACCACAGGATATTGCCTTGTACAAATTAAGGTCCATCTCAGAGGCTGGAAAAGTAATTTCCACTGAACTACAACTTTGAGAATTCCCTCAGCTGACATGGCCATCAGCTAAGCTCTCTGGAAATGCTGGAAAATGTAGTCTAAAAAAGAAATGTTACTACAACTCTAGTGTAATTTATGTAAATAAAATATTTGAATGATTAATGGAAGGGTATAAAACTATAGAGATGTTCAATGTGGTATAGCAGATAGAGTGATGGACTAGGACAGAGGTGCCCAAACTACAGCCCATGGGCCAGATCTGGCCCCTGACGCCAATTCATCTGGCCCACAAAACCCTCATTGCTCTGGAAGTGGAAGCAAAATGCACCCGGATGGGCATGTTTTACTTCCGCTTCCAGGAGCAACAAGGGCTTCATGGGCTGGATGAATTGGCGTTGGGGGCTGGATCCAGTCCACAGGGCATAGTGACTCACCCCCTGAACCACATGACCAGCCCATAGCCCGAAATATTTGGGCACCCCTGGACTAGGGCACTGGAGAGAAGGGTAGGGTTGAAACCCCCACTTGGGCTTGGAACCTCCCTGGGGGAAATGGAACAGGTGAAACCACTTAAACCTCTCACTTACATTGAAAGCCCTATTTAGGGTCACAGTAAATTATTTCTGACTTGACAGCATATATCTAACTATAAAACTGTAATCCTATAAAAGTGAGTTGTGTCCATAAAATGGAGGTTTGAACAGCAATGTACTGAATGTCTGTTAGAAGTTACTGCAGGGCAAGCAGCCAGTTTCACAGTTTAGCAGAATAAAGAGAGCACACTGTAATACAGTGCAACCCTGCCAGAACTTATTATAAAATGCATATCGTCGTTTACCAGAGCAGAAACCCACAGAAAAATACTGTATCCTTGTTTCAATCACAAAACTAGTCCTCTTGTTTACAGAACAACCTTATCAACCTTTTCTGAATTTGCAAAAGAGACCCACTAGCTTTTTCATTTTAACTGCAGAGACTATCAGCTGAGGGATGCAAACAGAAAACAACCAAATGGTTAAACAGTTCACACGGTTGTGAGATAGTAGACAGCAGTGGACCTTATTATCCAGAAACAGGCAACAAATTACCAGGCGGAAACCATCAGACAGCACCAAACAGGGAGGAGGGACAGAAGCAGGAATCAAGCAAGCAGAAGCCAGCAACATGCAGGCAACATGGAAAGCAGGTTTACTGAGAATACCTGTATCATGGACCCATCATCCATGGAACAGAAACTGGCAGATGGCTGGTTAAGAGTACAGTACTGTACTGTACTTAGACAATTTTACACTTTCTCTGTGTACATGTGATATAAGCCAATTAATATATTTTTACTTCTATGTAATTTTACTTTTTATAAAATGTGATAATTTAAAGAAATGTACAGTACTCTTTTAATTAAGAGTATAAGCCAGGCGTTCTCAACCTTTTAAAGCCATGGACCAGGTCACGCTCCCTCAGACAGCTTGGGGGGCCGGACAGCCATTTTGCCCTTCGTCCACCACATGGTACTTCCTGGTGTGGTGGAGGCGGTGTGGGAGCCACATGAAATGATGCCATGGGCTGCATCTGCTCCACGGGCCACAGGTTGAGAATCCCTGGTATAAGTTAGAACATTCTTTTTGGTATTTTCATTGCCTTTTATGCTTCTGCAATTTTGAAAGACAATTACAAGATGATTTAAGTTCTTTACTGTAACTTTAGTAGCTGCATGATTTTTGAATCTTTCTATATTTTGGAACAAGATCAATTGCCTACAATTTAGGTTTAGTCTGCATATAATTTAAAGCATTTGTACCTCTAGGTTTTTCATAACTATAAGAATTCTGGGTAGTTTTACATTAAATAGCTGCAATTGTAGTTTTTCTTAGCTGCATTAAGAATTTCTGTTGAAGAATTCACACTTGCTTAAGTTTCATTACTGGATTCCTGTATAGATTAATATACAGTACCTCTAACAAAAGATAAATGAACTCAGATTTTATTTTTCATGCATATGGAACATAGAAGCAATTAGATGAATGAATTTTGTAGATTAGGAAAGTTGATGTTGCTTGGACTCATTTTCTACTTGGAACAGTAAAATGAATAATACTATATATGAATAAGCTGTGGAAGGCTAGTGAAAGAGTTACTTAACTGTGACTTAAACAATGGTTTATTCTCACCCTCTAAAGACAGGTGGAACATTTAATTTTAAACAATGAAAAATTGTTCATAAAAATTATATCTTGATACTCAAATGAAGTTTGATATGATTGACATGGTTCTCTGATCTCACACTGAAATTAACCCAAAAAGGGGAAAATGTCAGCTGTGATGGACTCCCACAGACTCAAAGACTATACAGTAATATCTCGGATAACGCTAAGACTTGGTTCCACAAGTCTTGGTGTTATCCGATTTTTAGTGTTATCCGATGCATTTTAAAATCCTATGGGATGGATCAGATAACGTTAAAGCTCCATAGAGATACATTGTAACCGCATAGGCTTTAGTGGTTGTTATCCGATGCATCCCATAGGACCTTAACATTATTTGATCCAATTCTCCTCCCCAGATTACTTAACGTTATGCGATTTTAGCGTTATCCGAGGTAAACGTTATCTGAGGTATTACTGTATAGCATTCTCAGGAGTTTTTTCTAGTATCATACACTTGCCCTTGACTACTATTTTTTTGTGCCCCGATCAAACCCTGGACTGCTTTGTTGTTGGCCAAACTTAAGTCCTCACTGGTGCATGTTTCTGGCAGTAATCGGCAGAACAGTAAATGAGCCGGATTCTGTGTCTCTCCACATTCACACATCGTGGTGTTGTTGTCCACCAGCAGCCCTCACTTGAGCATGTTGGTCTTAAATTTAGGGACGCGCTGACCCTCAGCCTGTTCAAGGTTCTCCCAAGTTCCTCAGCGATATTCTCCTTTAATGATGTTCCTTCTCCAGTGAGCTCTTTCCTCCATCTTCTAACTTGGTTTATTCTTGTGTACCCTCAAGAATGTTTATTCTTGCCATAAAACTCTTCTTTTTTAAAAATCATATTTATACCCCACCCTCATCCAAAGACTCAGGACGGCTTACAAAAATAAAAACACAGTTAAAAACACATTGATCACATTTAAAAATTTAAAAGGTAAAAGGGTTAAAAAGTTAAAAATATCAGGGAGAGAGGTGGGGATTATTCAAAAGAGCCAGTCGGCTGAACTGGATCTGAGCCGGCAGACTTGAGGCTCATATCTGTTCAGAGGATGTTGACCTTGGCTGCCAATTGAAGATGCCAAGGGTGAAATAATTTGGAACCCTTACCATGCAAAACATGGACTTCTACTCATTAATAAATTTCTGCTGTACAAGAAAGAGGGGGAAGTGTTATTTTTTCCATGGAGAATATCAATGTATGTAGATGTATTCTGTAAGATTGCTTTACTGTCAATCGTGACTCTTCTGTTTTTTGTTACTTATTGCTAACATTCAGAAAAGATACAATCTAAACTAAAATAATTCCTAATATCTTTTGTGAAAATATCCTCTTTATAGTGGGAGGGAACATGCAGCTGGAGAAAAATAGCAGCAGGTAGTAATAATTGGGCAGGATTTTAGCCACTTTAAAAAGAAAATCTCCCCTGAAACTGTCCTGAAGTTGGACTATCAGATCCTGAAATTGTTGGTCTGCTGCAGCTGAGTGTGTGCGTTTTTATGTAAAATAGCACATGGATTAAATAAACACATTTATTGCATAAAGAACGCCTCATGTTTGAGCTATAACATCTCTGGGTTTTTATGGTTCAGATTGGGGCTTCTCTAAAAAAAATGTACCGGAGACTCTAGAGCTGGTGCCAACCAGACATTACATTGACAAACAGATTGGTCAGATTTAGCACATCTTCCTATGCTACCTTCCAATCTTGCATGGAAGTGGTGATTGATATAGGGAGAGATTAGGCAGGAATGTTCTTGATGCTTGGCTTTTTTGGGGACTGCAATCTAATAACCCTTGGTCACTGGGTATGCTGGCTACAATTGATGAAAGGTGTAGGCCTAATCTGGAGGGTTGTGATTGAATACCCTCTGCTTGAAGGAAACATACAAGGAAATGGATGATTTCAATCCTGCAATCCTAAATACAGTAATACCTCGGATAACGACTGCATCGGATAACGATGCAAAATTTCTAAAGAAATTTTGCATTGGATAACTATCTGTTAGCGTTATCCGATACAGTCCTTCTTAGCAGCAGGGTGGCTGGAAAGCTGAACGGGGTTCTCCGTTCAGCTTCCCAGCCACCCTGCAGCTACGGAGGCAGGGGTGGGGTGGGGGGCTGGAAAGCTGACGGGGGGCTTCCCCGTAGGCTTCCCCAGCCACCCCACAGCTGCGGAGGCAAGGGTGGGTGGCTAGGGAAGCTGACAGGGAGTCCCTGTCAGCTTCCCCAGACACCCTGCAGCTGTAAATCAGGTCCTCTGATCTCCCTGGAGCAGGCAGGGAGATCTGAGAGCCCGAAATGGGTTTTAAAAAGTCCATTTTTAAAAACCAATTTTGGGCTCTCTGACTTCCCTGCCTGCTCCAGGGAGATCAGAGGACCCGATCTACAGCTGTTACTGGGCTTCCCCGATGTCCCCAGCCAGTGGAGCAAGCCAAAACGTCAGGATTCGAACCCTGATGTTTTGGCTTGCTCCACTGGCTGGGGACGTTGGGGAAGCCCAGAAATAACTTGGATTGGGTCCTCTGATCTCCCTGGAGCAGGCAGGGAAGTCAGAGAGCCCGAAATGGGTAAAAATAAAAGTCCAGTTTTTTTACTCATTTCAGGCTCTCTCACCAGCAAGTGCAGCAAGCCAAAACGTCAGGGTTCGAACCCTGACGTTTTGGCTTGCTGCAGCCTCCAGGGAAACAGGGCTTTTTTAAACGTTGTGCGATCAATGCATCGCACAACGTTAAAAACCGGATAATGACGAGACTTGTGGAACCAATTCTCATCGTTATCCGAGGTACTACTGTAGTATAATTCTAGTAATTGTTTACATATTATACATCAGTATGCATAGCTGGTTTGGTAAATACTGGATGAATGAAAAGAGATGATTTTAATTTTTCAAAAGAAATTGTCTTCTAAAACTGCTTGTGTTACAGTTCTAAGGAAAGTAGAGGGAATTATGATGATTTAAAATTGTATCTTTTCTTGATTTTTGCCTTAATGAAAGCTAATGTAGCTGAGAGCTTTGATTTGTCTTCTCCTGCTCTGAACTTTGAATTGGTTCTGAAGTCATGGTTTAAGTTTTTGTCCATCTTACCAATGAAAGATGACATCTCCCCCCTCCCCCCTTCACATGTTTAGGGAACAATGCAAAACTGGCTGTGAAAATTGGTGACATATTGTTGAATCAGTCTTTATGGGATGAAAACAGAAATAAATAAATTGCACGATCTCTGTAATTGTAGTTTGAGTCAAAATCTTCAAGGTTTTTAAAATGGAAACACAGCATAAGAACCAGATCTCACTGTTATTATTAACAATAGAATAAAGGCTATGTTTTAATCATGTTTATTTACAGATGAGTGACATGTTTGGGTTTTAGTAATTATACTGAAGATGATTTCTTTTACCTGTAGAGGAAAGATAGGATGTTTGTGTGACAGATAAATAATAACAACAATAATTGTCTGTCTTTCCAGGGTTCTCTTGGTAGAGAAGTGGTTTATCATGCCCTTGTTCTGGGTATGTTTTTTTGCTCATGTGACTGTACAAACCAGGGGTGCCCAAACTTTTTGGGCCATGGGCCGTTCATGTGGTTCAGGGAGCCGGTCACTAAGGCCCAGGGGCCAGGTGCGGCCCCCGACGCCAATTCATCCAGCCCGTGAAGCCCTCATTGCTCCTGGAAGTGGAAGTAAAACGCACCTGTACAGGTGTGTTTTACTTCTGCTTCCAGGAGCGACGAGGGCTTTGCAGGCCAGATGAATTGGCATTGGGGGCTGCACTCAGCCCCCGGGGCCTTAGTTTGGGCACCACTAATACAGACTATCTTTCCCCTCTGGTGGCACAACGGAGAATCAATCTCCCAACTTCTGACTCTAGGCAGATACATAAACCACTGAGCTATCCAGCCAGATGAAAGACAAATACATAATAAAAGTGGATTTTTGACATCTGGATATGTCAAGGTCAAAGAGAACAGATAAGACTGTTAGTTTCAAAACTCCCTCAGAGTTATTATGTCATTATCTGACCTTCTCCCTTAAACTGCAGAATAAAGTCAAATCAGCTTTGAGATTTTAATACCAGGAAACCAAGGCAACCAATATGTTCTGTTATCTCTTTCCAGGAAAGCAATACTACATGATCTTATCTAAGCATCAGGAACAACAGCTTTTAAAAAGTGAGAAAGGTTTGTGTATTTATCATCGGGAATGATCAACAAAAATACAATTGTGGAGATACTGGTGAAAATGAGTCTTCTGAAGATTAAGAGGTGTACAAGCAAGAAACATAGGGCTTAAAACATCTTTCAGGTCTGATTGCATGGGAGTATCAGAGCAGAAACTTTTCCTGCCTCTCTTAATTCCAAAATTAGGTTGCTTTACATGAAAAGAATGTCTCAGTCACAAGTCTTAAGCTTTGAGATCTAATTACTGGTCACTTATTATGTTTGTCTCAGCTTTAAGATAAAAGTCCACACTCCTTAATTCAGCTACCCTTCTTTGCAATCCGCAGTGTGTGTAACCTGATTGTAGTAATGGAGGAATCAGGGAACGAGCCTCTGCACATGCTTAATTGCTGTCTTTTTTCCTTCACATGGACAAGACCTAACTTTAGAACAAATCTTAGAAGTTACTTTTTGGGAGTTCCTAGGCTTCCTCGGCATAGGTCATGCTGGTTGGAAAATGTGGTGATTTCTTATCCAAAACCATATTTTTTCTAGTATCTGCTTTGAAAAAGGTTTAAGTTTCCCAACTTTTAGAATACTGTATATGGTTTAAAACCCCTTCCATAGAGTCAGACTTGCCTTCTGGATGTTTGAGAAGATTTGACAGTACTTCACTGTATGTTATATTATAGACCTTGGAGTCGTTAATTCAGTGAGGAGTCTGCACAAAGGTAGACATCTCTGCAATGACACTCCATACATGCAAATGGAACTGGGAAATCAAATCCATTTGCGTACAGGTGTTTTTAGCCATTTGAATATTGCATCACCTGCTAGCTAGGCAGACCATGATGTCTGCCCTCCACTTTTTACCTTGCCTAAGGGATCCGACGGAAGACGCTTTGGTGAGTCTTAGTCCTGACTTAACATTGCCAAGTGATGGTCAACACTGCCTAGTTAGACTGCTCAAGCCCCCACGCCTCTACAAGGCTCTAACCTAGCAGGGGTGAGATACTGTACACATATATATACATAGGTTCTTCTTCGAGGAGTCTGTGAATCACATGTTTGGACATCAAAAACCATTTAGCATGAATAGGTAATTAACTGCTCTGTGGATATCTGGAGTCACCATAAATTGGAGAAAACTTGATGGAATGTAAAACAACAGCATGATACAGTGTAGGCTGAGTTTAAACAACAACCTGCTATCATACTCGGGCAGTTTCTGCTTATCCATCTAGCATGGGAAGAGGCAACAATTTTGCTACCATGGGCCATGCATGACAACAGGCAGTGGGTTTAGGAACACAGGTATTTGCATGCACCATTGGCGGTGCCTGTAATTCAATCCGAGTATACTTTTTTCCTTGCCCCAAGGTACCAGAAAGCCTGGTTTTGTAGGCTGGCTGGTTTTGGGCCACTTTCGCCCTCCGAAGCAAGCAGGAAAAATGCCACTGGTGTGAATTTGTTTGAGGTGGATGTCAGCTTGCCACGAAGTGATCCACACACTCTGATCACAGAGCTGTCTCCTATGGCACATATGAAATGAGACATGCAGGATTTAACACCGGGACTGCAATGGACTGTCATAGCCTTGAGGATATTATCAAGGTGCGCCTTCACAGCCAGTCCATCTGCCATGGCCTCTTCTGCCTCCATGACCGTTGGGAATCAGAGTTCCTCCTCTGCTCATTTTGTTGTTGGACCCAGTCTGATGGTTTCCAGTGGCATTTCCTCCACTGAGGGGACCATCACCCCACTCAAAGGGGCTCATCTGCCTGTGGCCGTTGGCCCCTTTAGGGAGTCAGGTTATTTACCGCCTTCCAACACTTGGCATTGAGTCACTGGCGTGAGCACAGGCAGACAAAACACAAATCCTTTCCCATTGCCTTAGCCCCCCCACCCCTGCCCATTTAAGTGTGCCTGGATCAGCTGAACAAGCATCCATTCCTGTTCAGGAGTAGTAGTAGTTATGTGCCATTTGGTAACGCCTGTCTGAATGGGAACGACCCTTTCAGTCTGATTGAATACATCTCCTGATTTCCCTGGTGGTACAGTGGTTAAACTGCTGTACTGGAGCCAAAACTGCTGACATTGCAAGTTTGATCCTGACTAGGATCAAGGTTGACTCAGCCTCCATCCTTCTGAGGTCGGTAAAATGAGTGCCCAGCAAAATGCTAATTACCTTGCTACCTGCCCAGAGAGTGCACTAAGCGCTGTGGGGTATATAAGTCTAATTGCTATGGGTTGTCTACAAACGGCCAAGGAAAGTGAATTTTTTTTTACATCTGTGCAATGCATCCCTTTGTTTTAACTAAAAACATTTCTTTGTTTGTATATATTGCTAATCAAGAAACTGTTGCAGCCATTGTTTTGATTGTCAATACGCAGATTTTTAAACATTTTAAAACAAAGTGATGCATCACATCAGCAGTGATCTAAGAGACATTTTACCAGAAGTTGACCCTTGTAGCAACTTTGACAGATTGAAAGGCTCCCATATATGCTGTTCCCAGCATCCTTGGATGCTGGTAAAGGAATATGCAGGAATGCGTGCTCTCTCTCACTCTCACTCTCTCACACACACACACGCACACACACACACACACACACACACACACACACACACACACACACACACACACACACACACGCATGCACTCATGTGTTTCTTGCATGCATGTGTGCACACATGTAAGCATGCATACACACGGCTCTAGCATCAGGTATGTGTAAATGCTATAAAAAAGTGGACTAGCCCAAACCCCAGATCATACCAGAAAGCAGACTTAATGTCCATCTATGACCCCTTAAACTCACACTGATCCATGAGAACACATACAAGACCACTGCTTCTATTAGCTACCTCTTTTCTCAAGATTGCAAGAAGATTGCTGTTCATATCTCCCCCAGTCTTATTCCCAGGCCGTACCTGATGCTTGATCAAGTGAACTTAGGTGAGGGCAGGAGGAACTCCATGGTTCAAATTGAGAGTGATGTCAAGGATCGTAGGATGCCTATCTGCAATACAGCACCAGTTGAGTGCTGACATTGTTACAAAGATGCATGGAGTAGGTGGGCTTTCTTCTGATTCCCTTCTTAGACAAATCTCTTGTTGCTACCCGATGTCAATTTGTCTTTAGCCTATGGTGACCCTAAGAATAAACAATTTCCAAAATGTTCTGGTTCTAGACTTGTCCACAATTGTTGTAGGGTCCTCCATGCTTGAAAAACTTTGATCTTCAATAGAGTCTATGGCAGTGATGGCGAACCTTGGCACTCCAGGTGTTCTTGGACTTCAATTACCAGAAGCCCAAGTCAGCACTCCTGCTGAACAGGGCTTCTGGGAACTGAAGTTTAAGAACACCTGGAGTGCCAAGGTTCGCTATCCCTGGTCTGGGGGAATTGAATTAAGAATCTTTGTGCTGTCCCAATCCCCTTCAGTCAGCAAATTTTCAAAATAGCATTGTGCAATTAGTAAAGCATGACTTTGCTGGAGGGATTTTAATGGCATTGAACAGTAGGAATCAATGTATACATTAGAGATGTAACACCATTGGAAATTGAAATCACACAAGTAGACATTTCTTGGTGATCCATCACAAAACAAAGCAACATAATTTGCAAAATTGTAATTTACTGTTGGCATGAAGAGTTCATTCTATAAGAATCATGTCTCTTTCAGAATTTACAACAGTCTGTTTTCTAATAAGGTACTGATTGTAATATATTTTTGACCCTAATTAGAATGTGCCAGCTATTTGAGGCTCCTGCTTTCTTACTCTTCTTGTAGATGTTAGATGATTTTTTTATCTCATTGCCTGTTGATGTTTTTTAAATTTACTGCACCCATTTTAGTTTACCAAATACTTGTAAAGAAAGGAGTTTGTGTTGTGGGAGTAGCGCAGAACTACAATATGAGTTACCAAACTCTTGGTTGCAGAATTGGAGTACATATGTTCAGTTCATGATCCATAGGCTCATGGGGTGTCTATCTCCGACCACTTAGGCACCACTGTTTCATAATTAACTGCAGCATGTCCTAAATTATTTATCACGTGCTTGGCTCTGTCTGCCAATAAATCTTGTTTAGTACTTTTTGATGGATGTTTTGAAGTGCTGGTCTTTCCACAAGAATTAATGCACAGGCGACTCAGCCCAGAGTTATGCTCTATGTCAATAATACCTTTGTACAGTGGCATTATTTCTCCCCGATTTGCTACACTAAACCAAAGATAGTATTTCACTCATGACTGGGGGAAACTGCATCATTCATGGATCAATAAGTGCTCTTTTTTATTTAGCAGAAACTTCTGTTCCACCAGGCATCTCAGGCTTCTGTGCCTGCCTTGAGGCAGTTCTTGTCACTTCCAGTGCTGAAAGGGCAGTAGTTATAAGAAGAAGAAAAAAAGGGGCGACAGGGAGGAAAATTGTTCTCTTCTTGAGTGCCAGACTTATGAAATATAGCTTTTTACTTTTTTGCTTTGCGTGTGATGGGGATGGCAGCTTCAATAATTAAAACTGCTTTCTAGCTCTGTTTAGTGGCCTAGTGGGTACAGAAGACTTTGATGCCATTAGCATCTGCCCCTTCTCAGCTAATTTTCTTTTGACCCTCATAGAGTAAGAAGAATTCTCCCTGTCATTTTGGTTTGATAATCTAATCTAGTTTTTCTTCTGCAGCCCTCCCATCTCTGGAGGCAGTGGAGATTAGAGCAGTGTATCCATCTGTGTAGGTACCATGAGATTCTATCCTTCACACAATCCAATTTATTTGCGTTCTTTCTTTTTAAAAAATGCTAGCCTGGGAATTTAATAGCATGAAGTGTTTGCCTCTACTCCCTAAAATAGAAAGATTGGTAAGGAAGAACGTGAGCGCTAAAGATGAAGTGGTGAACAACATTTTCATGTTGTCAATTTATTCAAATGTCTGGTATCCCCCATCCCGCAGAGCCAGAATGGGTGGCAATTTTGTCTGTGTGTATCTTTATCTACAAGGCATATAGTGTACATTGCCAGCATAGGGATAAAGACTGTACTTCCCTGGTTATGCTTCCTGTGCTCCTTTAAACACATTGAAACAATTCTCATGGATTTTTTTGCCATCCCTCTAAATTTCATCTGAGCTTTTCTGTTGGAAACATCTGAGTCAATAACCATGGTGACACTCTCTAATTACATTAACACATTTGAAATGTAATTACGATTTCCTGGAACAACATCATTAGTGAGGATTTTAAAACAGCCTGAATGTCTTCTCCCTATTATAGAATGTGACATCATTCGGTGTCCAGAAGGAAAATTTGTATTGGTAAAAGCAAATCTTGGTTATTGGAGGATTTTAAAGGTTGGCTTACAAATTTCAGTGGACGGGTCTTGTCTGACAGTCCATATCAAACGGGGAGCATGTAGAGCTCTTTGGTATTCTAGAGAACCGATTTTGTAATGGCCTGATTTCTTCGCTTTTTAGAAAGACATTAATTCTCTTTCTGGGGAATGAAAGAATAATTCAAAACGCTCTGGGGTTTAATTGTTTTAAACAGGCAGAAGTACACTTCAGAGTACTGCAGTGGTGGGCAGCAACAGGTTTGCTCCACCACCACCACCCAGGAGGGGTGGTGGTAGAAAAATTGGGTGGCCTCTGGGTAGGGGTGTGTGTGAAATTGGGTGGCCTTCAGGTGTGTGTGTGGGGGGAAGCAAAATTGAGTGGCCATGCCCACCTCCCTGCCCTGCCCCATCAGGTTCTGTCCCTGCAAATGGTTCAAGGTCTCCCTTGCTGAAAAGCCGGTCATATCCAACTCTAGGGTGCAGTGCTCATCTCCATTTACAGCCAAAGAGCCAGTGCTGCCTGTGTTTGCAGATGTATACATGGACATATGGCAGGCATGACTAGATCGCCCACGACATAGGCTCCACCCATGACATAAGCTCTGCCCATGATGTAGGCTCCGCTCACAACATAGGCTCTGTCCATGACATAGGCTCCACCCACAGTGTGGTAGTGAATTGTTTTTTGCTGCCCACCACTGGAGTACTGCCTCCTTGTGCTCTGTCTCTCCCACCTGCTTAGGTGTGCTTTGCCTCTTCTCAGTCCCCTGCCTGTTGACCCAAACTGTCTCCCTCCTCCTCCAACCCCAAACCTCTCTATGCTAGTCCTCTTCCTCTGTCAAGTAGCAAAATGTTTTTCCTCTCCCGTCACTACCCAATACAAATGGAGGGACAAGTTGATACCTTTATTGGATTATAGAAAGAGCAACGTGATTTAAGATCACAGCTTTAATGGTAAAAGGTCTCCCTTGCTCAAAAGCCAGTCATCTCCAACACTAGGGGCAGTGCTCATCTCTGTTTACAGCCAGAGTCAGCACTGTTTGTGTCTGGAGATGTTTCCACAGCCATGTGGCAGGCACAACTACACAGAATGCAGTTATCTTCCCAGCACAAGTGGTACCTATTTGTCTACTTGCAATTTCTTGCTTTCGAACTGCACTTCTTAATTTCTTACGGATGGTGCAGGGAAATTGTAAATGAGAGTTTCAAAAAGGCATGGCAGATGTTTGTGCCAGGTATTGTTTATTAGAGGCGAGTTAGAAAAAAAAGCAGGCTGCATCATGCAGCTATTGGTTTGATGTAACCCCCCATCTTTCAAACACTTGTGGAAACCAGGTAAATACACATTCCCCCCTCCCCCATAATGGCCTTCTTTTGAAACTATGAATTTCTGTTTATCCAAGGAACTGGGCAACACACAAACCCAGAGCATTGGTCTAAAAGGGAGGCATCCCTATCCAGGGACTTTTTCTTTTCTCTTGCCTACTCACCTATGCTCTAATTCTCCCTAACATCTTTTTTGCCTGATTTGCCTCTTCTCTTTCCCTTTTTCTTTGGTCTTTCTCTCCCTTCACTGTAGCGCTCATTCAACCTTTGTTCATTCTCAACCCCTACCTAATTATGAGGCACTGGGATCCAATCTCTCTTTCATACAGACAGACAGTCAGACCGGCATGTTTTGAAGAATTCAGTTAGAAAAATCTATAATTTAGTGACTGGAAATAGCACTGCAGGCTGCAGGCAGATTTAAAGTAACTATTGTTAATTCATTTTAATCAATTGCTGCAGTCAACATGGATTCATTTCTTGAAACTAGATAAACCCAAATTTTAATACCAGTAGGGTCCTCATAGTATGCACATTAAATTTTAGAACCAAAACCTAGCTCACATTTTGTATGCATGCAAGGAAAACCTTGTAGCTTTCCCCACCCCTGGCAAATCACGCAACTGTAGTTTGCTCTCAGTTCTTGCCTGCCCATGTGAAGAAGAACCTGCTGTAGGGGGAGTAATGGGGTATGTGATTGCCCTTCCAAGATCATCCAAGTGAAAAGGACTCTAGCCTAAGTATCTAGCTTTTACATTCTTGGAGTGATTGCAGAGAGACACACAAGAAAATGCTGTGTTGGCTGGCTAGGATGATTGTAAAATATTGGTTGTAAAATATTGCAACTGAACTGATTGTCGTTTGACTGTAATCAGATGTATCATCAAGCCCAGGATTCCTCAGTGTTTAACTGATGGCCTTTTAAACTGTGAATCATGAATTGTGTCATATGTTGTCAGAGATAAAATGAGGGATTCTCAGCTCTGAAAGACAAACTAAATGTGCTTCTTTGAAGAATAACCACCTGTCCTGTGTTAACACATAGTTCAAAACCTGATTTTCTCTTTTAATAATTCCTATTGATATTTTGTTGTATAGTATCTTTACTTAAATTTTGGAGGTGAAACTAAGCATCATTCCATAGGGTCATGCTCAGCAAAAACATAATGTTTGTTTGGTTTTGAGTTCTTTTGTGGATGCATTTTTGATTTCTGGTTATTTAAACATGAAAGAGAACACTTCGTTTGGGTCATTTTGTTTCAGGTTTCCCATTTGTTTTATAGACTCTCTTTCCATAGGCCATCTAGATTTGTGGGCTGTTATCATTTCCAAATTTAACTAAACCTCTGATTGCCCTTCAAAGGAGTTTAGGGAAGGCTATGTGGTCCTAACTGCCAGCCTTTTAAACTTCATCTTAATCTTGCACAGTGGGTTAAATCAAATCATCTTAATCTTGCACAGTGGGTTAAATCAAAGAGGTCCTAACACTATGTTTCTTTTGCCTGCATCCCATTTTAAACATCTTTCTGCAACAGTCTTGCCTTGCACACAGTCCATCCGGCTTGCCAGGATGCTTTCTGTTGGGTTTTGGGTTCCCTGCTATGCTCCTTCAGTGTATAATGGGCACATCATATACCTGTACTGTATACATTGATGGCAGTTGCCCAGTGATTCCAAACAGACTGACTGCAACTGTGCTAGACTTTCAGCTATTTTGGGATAACCACTGGTTGGTCTGTGCTTACCTGCAACAACTCAAGATGCCAAAGTGCTGGTGAGAGGAAAGCCAGGTGAGAGAGAGGGAGGAGGAATGGATTGGGGAGGCTACTTGCCATTTTTCTGTACACAGCGCTTAAGAAGAGTTACCTGGGCAATGGGAGTTGTAGTTTGATGCTGCAATCTAGTTTACTGCAAAGTGAGGAAAGAACACTCTGGTAGCAATGGTGTTCTGATTGGCTGCTAAAAACTGCCATTGTGACACTATTCGAATATTTATTTCCTAGGTGATTTGACAGACACCAGATGAAAGAAAGGACAAAAGACAAATGAGAGATGAAATTTTCATTCACCCCCTTTTCTTGCACACACAAACACACATTATTTTAAAAGACTCAATGAAAGAACATAAAAATGAGAATAAAAGCCTCCTTTGTGCATCCCCCCCCCTTTTCATTATAGAATTCCCATCTATATTGTTCAGTTTCTGGAAAATGATGTAGCAATAGCAATTACACTAAATACCACCCCATAGCACTTAGTGCACTCTCTGGGTGGTCACAAGTTAATTAGCATTTTGGTCCCAACATGCTGGTACTCATTTTAACAACCTTGGAAGGATGGAAGGCTGAGTCAATCTTGAGTCTTGGTCAAGATCAAACTCACAGCCTTTTGGCTGCAGTACAGTCGTTTTAATCACTGGACCAGTAAAGAAAGAGAAAACTATAGTACCATTGTAGGCTCTCAGTCTGAGATAAATTACACCAAGGCTCCAAGGTCTAGTGCAGTGTTTCCCAACCTTTCTGTGGGGCGTGTGCTTCACATTGGGAAGCAGAGGTCTTGTGTATATCTTTTCTGAAGTGTGGAAAAGGACTCCAGTTTTACTACCATCGTAACACTGGATAAGGGGTGAGCAGATGCCTAGGCTCAGCTGTGTTTTTTTTTAAATCATAACGTAGTGAATGATCTTGGGACTGCTTAAGTGCTTAAGATGCTGACTGGGAGGCAGAAGGTAAGCAGTTCAAAACTCAAGTACTGCATGACGGAATGAACACCCGTCTCTCCCAATTCCTGCCAACCTAGCAATTCAAAAGCAAGAAATTGCAAGTAGATAAATAGGGACCACTTCGGTGAGAAGGTAAGCAGCGTTCCGTGCATTTCGGTGTCTAGACATGCCTGCCACATGTCCATGGAAACTTCTGCAAACGTAGCCAGCGCTGCCTGTTCAGCTATAAACAGAGATGAGCACTGAACCCTAGAGTGGCTTTCAAGCAAGGATTACCTTTACCTTTACCTTTACCTAGTGAATGATCTTGGGTTTTTTTTCTCTACTGGAAAACTGAAACTGACTGACCAAAGCTTGGTGACATATACAGTATATGTATATTCAGAATGAAATCATTCCAAGTCAAGGAATTTGTTTCAAGTACTAAGTTGAACAGAGATTGGGATGTCCACACCCAAATCCATTTTGATTATCCCAGTCATTCTTGATTTAAACCAGGAGTTCTCACCTTTTAAAGCCAGGGGCCGGGTCATGCTTCCTCAGACAGCTTTGGAGGCCGGATAGCCATTTTACCCTTCCTCCACCACATGCCACTTCCTGGTGTGGTGGAGGCAGTGGGGCCCCCACATGAAATGGTGCCGTGGGCCGCAGGTTGAGAATCCCTGATTTAAATGGTATAATTTAAAGCCTCTGGGAGGAGGGATAATTTGGTTCTCACCAGATGGCCAACATCGAAACCAGATTGATTACATACTCTGCAGTCAAAGATGGAGAACTTCCATACAGTCAGCAAAAACAAGACCAGGAGCAGATTGTGGCTCAGATCACAACCTACTGATTGCAAAATTCAGGCTTAGACTAAAAATAGGAAAAACAATTAGGCCAGAAAGATATGACCTAGAAAACATTCCTTGGGAATACACAGTGGAGGTGTGGAACAGATTTAATGGCTTGGACCAGATAGACAGAGTGCCAGAAGAATTATGGACAGAGATGCGGGACATCATGCAGGAGGCAGCAAGGAAAACCATACCAAAAGAAAAGAAGCGTAAGAAAGCTAAGTGGTTGACCGAGGAGGCTCTTAAAATAGCGGGGGACAGAAGGAATGCAAAATGCCAAGGAGAAAGGAAAAAAATACAATCACTTGAATACAGAATTTCAAAGAAAAGCAAGGAGAGATAAGGAAACGTACCTGAACGAACAGAGCACAGAAATAGAGGAAAACAATATCAGGGGTAGGACTAGAGATCTTTTCAAAAAAATTGGGGAACTCAAGGGAACATTTAAAGCGAAAATCACCATGATAAAAGACAAAGATAGCAAGGAGTTAGCAGATGCAGAAGAGATTAAGAAAAGATGGAAAGAGTACACAGAGGAACTATACAAAAAGAACCTCAACACCCCTGATAATCACAATGATGAGAACATTGTACATGAGCCAGACATTCTAGAGTGAAGTCAGAAAGGCCCTAAAAAACACTGCAAACAACAAAGCCAGTGGAGTTGATGGTATCCAAGTTGAACTGTTCAAAGCCCTACAAGATGATGGAATCAAATTATTGCATTCTATATGCCAGCAGATTTGGAAAACAAAACAATGGCCACAGGATTGGAAAAGATCTGTATACGTTCCACTCCCCAAAAAGGGTAATGCCAAAGAATGTTCAAATTATCGAACAATTGTGCTCATCCCTCACGCTAGCAAGGTGATGCTCAAGATAATACAGGATAGACTGCAACAGTATGTGGAGAGAGAATTACCAGAAGTGCAGGCGGGTTTCAGAAGAGGCAGGGGGACTAGAGATCACATCGCCAACATAAGATGGATCATGGAAAAAACAAAGGAATATCAGAAACAAGTCTACTTCTGTTTCATTGATTACACGAAGGCTTTTGATTGTGTTGACCACAACAAAATGTGGCAAATAATTAAGGAGATGGGAATACCAGAACACCTTATATGCCTCATGAGAAATCTGTACATGAATCAAGAAGCAACAGTTAGGACAGAAAATGGAATGACGGAGTGGTTTGGAATAGGAAAAGGAGTAAGACAAGGCTGCATTTTGTCACCATGCTTATTCAATTTATACACAGAGCACATAATGCGCAATGCAGGAATGGAGGAATCACAATTTGGGATCAAAATTGCTGGAAGAAACATCAACAATTTGAGATATGCAGATGATACCACCCTAATGGCAGAAAGTGAGGAGGACCTAAAGAAGCTCCTAATTAGGTTGAAAGAAGAAAGTGAAAAAGCTGGCTTGAGACTCAATATCAAGAAAACCAAGATAATGGCAACAGGCCCTATCAGTCCCTGGAAAATAGATGGGGAAGAAGTAGAAGCAGTGACAGATTTTACTTTCTTAGGATCTAAGCTCACTGCAGATGGTGATTGCAGCCATGAAATAAAAAGGCGACTGATTCTTGGGAGGCAAGCGATGAGAAACCTGGGGAGCATAGTGAAAAGTAGAGACATCACATTGAAAACAAAAATTCGCATAGTCAAGGCAATGGTATTCCCTGTGGCAATGTATGGTTGCGAGAGTTGGACCATTAGGAAAGCTGAACGCAGAAGAATAGACGCCTTTGAGATGTGGTGTTGGAGGAGAGTTTTGCGAGTCCCATGGACAGCGAGGAGAACAAATAGATCAATCTTAGAAGAAATCATCCCTGACTGTTCCTTAGAAGGTCAAATAATAAAGATGAGGCTAAAGTACTTTGGACATCAAATGAGAAGAGAGGATTCACTTGAGAAAGCTTTGATGCTTGGAAGGGTCGAGGGCAAAAGAAGAAGGGGACGGCCCAAGATGAGATGGCTAGATGGTATCGTGGAGACAATGGGCACAGAGCTGAACGAGTTGAGGGGGATGGTGGAGGACAGGAGTGCCTGGCGGACAGTGGTCCATGGGGTCGCAGAGGGTCGGAATCGACTGTGCGACTGAACAACAACATTGGCTAAAAACTGGGAGTCAGAAATCCTTGCCAGTTACAGCAAACGTTCTTTCCTTTTTCTCCTCCATTTTAGTTACTGTGTGGATAGTGGCACACAGTGGTTTAAATGTTAGGTGATACTGGACTTTGGATGAAGTCAGGAGGGTTCTTGGTCTGTTCTATTCTTTTCTTCGAGAGATAATAAAATTCTCATCTCACATCCTTGACTATTATGTTCTTGACTGATTCCATGGTTGAAATGATTCAGAGTCAAAGCTCTTGATAATCTTGGTCATTAAAAAAAATCTTACAGTGCCCCCCCCCTCCTTGCTACTGACAACACTGAAAGTGGTATGAATTTATCAAGAGCATTAAATCTGACTCTATAATTAAATTTAGCTCCCTTAAATTCTGCTCAGCATTTGCACTGGGATAAATTTGATTCATGCTTTCGTATCTGGAGCTAGATGAATAATTCTAAATTGTGTGTTCAGTCCCAATCTAGCGTTTACTATGAGTTTTTCTCTACACAGTGCATGCTGTCTATGGTACAAGGAAGGCCCTTGTAGCAGTTTGTAGTCTTTTTCTAACAATCTAGAGCAGGCAGTCCCTTTCCGCTTATTCTCAGAGGCATTTCTGGTTGGGCTAATTACTCAGACTAATTCCAGCTTTTGGCAGTTTCTGACAATCCAAAGGCAAGAATGAGAGTCAAGTAAAATTTCAGCAGCTTTATTTATTTATTATGTTTACACTCTGGATCTAAGGGACTGCTATTTACCTAAATGGCAGAGAATAATATTATATTCAATTTGTCCCTGCACTGATCATGGATTTTTAAAAATGTAAAATAAACAAGACCAAAACCAACTTATTCAAGTAGTTTTAGAACAGTTCTCAACCTTTTTTGAGCCGGGGACCAGGTCACGCTCCCTCAGACAGCTTTGGGAGCCAGACACCCATTTTGTCCTTCCTCTACCACACGGCATTTCCTGGTGTGGTGGAGGCGGACCACATAAAATGGTACCATGGGCCGCATCTGGCCACAGGTTGAGAATTCCTGGTTTAGAGCAACCATAACAAGCTTCAGAGGGCCTTCGTAGATCTTGTGCCATCTCTGTTCTGGGAGATGGATGGTTCTCAGCATAATACTCTACAATTTAAAAGTAAAGGTAAAGGTTTACTTTGCTCAAAAGCCAGTTGTATCAGTCTCTAGGGTTCTGTGTTCATCTCTGCTTCAAAATCGAAGAGCCAGCGCCAGTGGTGGGCTCCAAAAATTTTACTACCACACTGTGGGCGTGGTATGGTGGGCGTGGCCAGGGGGATCCCTGTGTTGCACATGAATTAGGACTACTTTATTTCAAAACTTGGATGGGGGGCCAGCCAGAATTTCTGCTACTGGTTCTGGCGAACTGATGCGAACCTGCTGATGCCCCTCACTGGACAGCGCTGTCTGCTTCTGCAGATGTTTCCATGGTCATGTGGCAGGCATGACTAGACACTGAAGCACAAGGAACACTGTTTACCTTCCCACCGAAGTGGTCCCTATTTATCTACTTGCAATTTCTTGCTTTCAAACTTCTATGTTGGCAGGAGTTGGGACAAAAACGGGAGCTCATTCTATCTTGCAGTACTTGGGAATAGAACTGCTGACCTCCCACCTTCAAGTCAGCATCTAAGCCCCTTGAGCCACTGCAGTCAGAGGTATATTTACAGATGTTCCTCTGAAGCAGGAGTTCTCAACCTTTTAAAGCTGGGGGACGGGTCATGTTCCCTCAGATAGCTTCAGGGGCTGAACGGCAGAATTCCTGCTCTGGAGCATAGTTGTGTTTGTTTTTTTTTGTTCTTCTTGAAGAATTGATTAGCATCTACTCCTTGTGTTTTTGATGCCCACACAGAAAGTTCTTATATGGTTAGCTGCTGTAGAGGAGAAAAGTGATTCTCAAAATGAAAATGTTCCACTTATGTAATTTAGATATTTTTAAATGTTTTAAAATTTGCTTTTTATTATTAAACTATTATTACATTACAACCATAATAATAATAATGCACAGAAAATATACAAAAATATAAAAAACAACAAAACAGAGAGAGAAACTTCTACACCAGGGGTGCCCAAACTCCAGCCCGCAGGCCTAATTGGCCCCCTGCATTTAATTAATGCGGCCCACGGTGAGCACCCGAGCTTCACTGCGGACCGCCTCTTCCCCACTCGCCCCACCAGCTGACATCAGCAGTGGTGGCGATGGAGGCAGCGATTGGCTTCAGCACAGGTTGCTGAGGGGAAAGGAGTGAGTGAGAGGCTGCTCAGAGCAGCCTGGAAGAAGCGCAGTCGCTGCCTCCGTCGCCACCATAGCTGACATCAAAACTGTCAGAAGTGGAAGCAGCCCGCCTCCAGCCCCCGCAGCTGTGTATCGGGGCTGGGGCTGGCCCGCAGGCAAAAAGTTTGGACACCACTGCTCTACACAGACAATTTCCTTATTTTTCACTTCTGTAACAATACTGATGTTCACTCTCCACCCTTGGGACCATACATATTTTCTTTTTTAAATTAGTTTCCATGCATGTCAATATATCCCCCTGTTTTCAAAAGCACATGCTTTCTTTACTAGGCTTGATTCCTTTTAAATCTTCCAGAACATATTGGACAAAATCTCCCCAAATACAAAATGAATCATTTCTTTCAGTCATTCCTTTTTTTAACCCTCAGGTCACAAGTCAATTTGTCATTCAAAGCTATTTCCCACATTACTTTATACAGTCAAACCTCGCATAATGAAATTAATTCATTCTGCAAGGCTGCTCACCATGCGATTTTTATTTGCTATGCGAGTTTTTTTCGCATAGCGAAAAAATTTCGTTATGCGAGTTCCCCATAGAAATGCTCATTATGAGAGTTTTTCCATAGGAAATGTCAAACTTGCATAGTGAAAATTTTTGTTATGTGAGTCGGATTGATTTTTGAAAAACCCACTTGTTATTTGAGTTTTTCACTAAGCGAGTTGCTCGTTAAGGACGGTTTGACTACCACTCTTTTATATATAGGGAGATGTTTATTTTCCAGTTCTTTGCAATCAAGAGTCTTATGGCTGTTACCATTATTATTATTTTAAATGTTTTAACATTTGTTTTATTCTTCACCAAAGTGTGTTTGTTTTTTATATATAGTTCTGTATAGTATTTCTACTTTTCATTTTTGTATGATTTTATTGTTTTTAGCTGCCTTGGATCCTTTATGGCAGGGGTGCTCAAACTACGCCCATGGGCCGGATCTGGCCCTGACACCAATTCATCTATCCTGTGCTGCCCTTCCTGCTTCTGGTGGGAGGAACCATGTGACCTGCCCGCTCAACCACGTGACCTGCCCATGGCCCAAAAAGTTTGGGCACCCCTGCTCTATGGAGAGAAAAGTGACACACACTTCTTGGCTCTGAGGATCCTTGAAGCCGGGCATGATTGAAATAGACTACTCTGTGTAGAATCATTTTCTGTCAGTGTTAAATATATTAATAATAATAATAAATACATAAAACATGTTCCAGAAGATCCTGAGCTGCTTTGAAAATAAAAGCTATGACTGATATTTATTTTGCTTTATGATACAAAGACAGAGAGTCCACTAATGATGGTGTTGAACCTGTGGGCTTACAGATGGTATTGGACTTTATCTTTAATAATCCCTAGCTGGCACAGCCAGTGGTCAGATATGATGGGTATTACAATCCAACAATGTCTGGTGGCAGGTTGCAAGGTCATTTAAAATAATTATGCTTTAAGTAGGGAAAAGTCTTGGCACTCTCCTGTTCTCTTCTTGTTAATTCCTTAACATCCAGAATCAGGCAACTAACAGTATAATCCAATGTCTACTCAAACATTTCTCACATGTGAGTTCAACGGGCCTTACTCGCATGAAATGATCATAATCTTAGTGGCCCTGAGGCAGCTGACTCACTATCATCTGCCAGCCTCATCTACTGCTTCACAGAGCTTTTTGAGGGTAAAATTGGGAAATGTAGATATCATTATTCACACAAATCTGTGTCCTTTGGAAGGTGACTGGAATGTAAACTATAATTAATAAAATGAACTTGCTGTTGGGTGTCTCTTCAGAGTTAAAGGCTGGCCCTGATGTGAGACAGGTGAGGTGGTTGCTTAGACAGTGAAGCATGAAGAGTGACAGATTTGACACCCTTGTTGCTTTGAAAATACTGTATGTTCTTTCAGCTTTCTGTGATGGGCTTTTACTGCAGTGCAGGCGTCAAGTAATTGAAGTCAAAGGACTGTGGGAAGGGAGAGATGGAAAATTTCCTGTGTATTTCTTGGTTTCCCCCCCCCCCCCTTAGCTTCTTGGCTCAGAGGATCCTTGAAGCCAGGCATGATTAAAATAGACTTCTCATTGTAGAATCATCTTCTGTCAGTGTTAAAATGGCTGATGTCTGGTAGCGTTCAGACATCAAACCAAACTATGGTTTGCTTTTATATTTACATCTGTGTCAGCTCACAAACACCAATTTGCTAATATGTGCTGAGTCAGGAAGTAGCAGGGTCAAAAAAGAAACCGAGTTTACTGACTTCCAGGCTGATTGAAAGTACTGTACTGTATCTTTATCTCAGTGGTGGGATTCAATTTTTTTACTTCCTTACTCTGTGGGCATGATATGATGGGTGTAGCCAGAGGGAAAGCCCTGTGTTGCACCCAAATCAGGACTTTTTTGGTTGTTCAGTCGCACAGTCGATTCCAACCCTTTGCGACCCTATGGACCATTGTCCTCCACCATCCTCCTCAGCCCGCCCAGCTCTGTGCCCACTGCATCCGCAATACCATCTAGCCATCTCATTTTTGGCTGCCCCCTTCTTTTGCCCTCCACCTTTCCCAGCATCAAGGCCTTCTCAAGTGAATCCTCTCTTCTCATTTGATGTCCAAAGTACTTCATCTTCATCTTTACTATTTGACCTTCTAGGGAGCAGTCAGGGTTGATTTCTTCTAAGATCAACCTACCAGTATTTGTTCTCCTCGCTGTCCAGGGGACTCTCAAAACTCTCCAACACGACATCTCAAAGGCATCTATTCTTCTGCGCTCAGCTTTCCTAATGGTTCAACTCTCACAACCATACATTGCCACCGGGAATACCATTGCTTTGACTATATGAATTTTTGTTTGCAATTTGATGTCTCTGCTTTTCACTATGCTCCCCAGATTTCTCATAGCTTGTCTCCCAAGAATCAGTTGCCTTTTTATTTCATGGCTGCAGTCACCATCTGCAATGAGCTTTGATCCTAAGAAAGTAAAATCTGTCACTGCTTCTACTTCTTCCCCATCTATTCTCCAGGGACTGATAGGGCCTGTTGCCATTATCTTGGTTTTCTTGATATTGAGTCTCAAGCCAGGTTTTGCACTCTCTTCTTTCAACCTAATCAGAGCTTCTTTAGGTCATCCTCACTTTCTGCTATTAGTGTATTGTCATCTGCGTATCTCAAGTTGTTGATGTTTCTCCCAGCAATTTTGATCCCAAATTGTGATTTCTCCATCCCTACATTGCGCATTATGTGCTCTGTGTATAAGTTGAATAAACAGGGTGACAAAATGCAGCCTTGTCTTACTCCTTTTCCTGTTCCAAACCACTCTGTCATTATTTCAAAACTTGGATGGATGGGGCCAGCCAGAATTTCTGCTACCAGTTCTGGCAAACTGGTGTGAACCTGCTGAATCCCACCACTGCTTTTTCTACAGCAGTGGTTCCCAACATGGGGTCTATGCCTCACAGGGATATTTCAATTCCCAGAAGCCTAAGTCAGTAGATTGGCTGATCAGTGCTTCAGGGCATTGACTTAGGCTATTGGGAATTGAAGTCCAAAAACCAAAGATTGGGAAACACGGGTCTAGGTACATTCCAGTCATTTCAGAGAGTTTTGCTTCTTGGTTCTTATGCTTCTTGAGAGTTGGCACAGTTATGCACCAGTCAGGTAAAGGTTGGCTTTAACTTGTAGCCTATTAATATTCTTCAGCTGGATGCTACACAGTGAGACACACTTAAATAAGAAAGACAATTAGTTGAAGGACCAACTTGTTTATCATTCCCAAGCAATCGTCTCTGCCTAGTTTGCCTGCCATTTGCATCCTTATCCCTGGACAGAGTTGCAAGTTTTTTTAACCGGCATAATTAAGGTGTATGTCATACTAGAAGATCCCGTAATCACTGACAAACACCACAACAGAGTTTGAGTGGAAACAATATTTCTTCCTCTCAACTCCTTCATCTTCATTTTCTGAAGCTGGCAGAAAAAGCTCCAGAGAAGATTGTCATAGAATGCCTGCGAACGGAACTTGGTGTTATTAATTTTGTATACTCATGCTGTGGTAGGAAAAAAAATCCCTTTGGAAAGACAGTGCTTGTTCCCTAGGCGTGAAATCTTCCCACAATAATAGTGTTTCTTGGTCTCCTGAATGCTGAAACATAGATGTAACCTGTAGTATAATTGCCTTTCGTATCAGATTTTTACTGTTTTCTTCATTAAAGAAATATTTTACGAGGAAATAATATTTCTAGTATAGAAGACGTGAGAGAGGTCTCGGACTGCTATGTGAGATGGGTATGAGGGGGCTTGCAGTCTTGGGTGGGTTGTCTGGTTTAAGGCATATTTTCCAACATCTTTTAAAGTGTTGTGAATCTTCCTGCTAGACCCGTAATGGGGAACCTTGGCAATCCAGATGTTATTGGACTTCAATTCCCAGAAGCCCAAGCACCCTGTAAATTTACATGAATGGGTTTACTGCGATTCATCTGGCCCATGCTGACCTCGTCGCTCCCGGAAGCGGAAGTAAAATGCAGTTCAGGGTTTGATCAGGATAGGAAAGAACCATTATCAGTGTGATTTCCCCCTTTTTTTTTTTGTCTACCACTCTTTCCTTTGACTTTCCACTCTTTTTCAACCCTCCTGTAAGCATCATTTATTGTTAGTATTGCTTTGTGCTTCTCATTTGTAGATATGTCCAATATAAGAATTCCCATCAGAAAATAAAAGTTTTTTAATAGTAAAGCTCCAACAGGGAAGTACAGTAGATCTCTTAAATATTAAGCAACTTTCTTAAACAAAAGAAATGTGATTTTTAGAAGGCACATTTGGATACAAATCTTAATAAAACTTATGCTCTTTATGAAGCTGGGAGACAACCAAATGCTCTCTCTGGAACAGCCCAAGGACTAACTACCAAGTTCTAATCTAATTTTGGTATTTGAGAGGCAGCTTGTTATTTAGGAAATATCTTTTCTCTGTTGTTTATAGACTCTCCCATTCTGACTTCAGTGCTTTGTGCTTTTGTGTTGGGTAGTATAAGACAGCAGAAATATCTGTCACCTGCCTTGTAACTTCAAAAAGAAGGGAAATGGGCTGTCAGTGTACTGTGGTTGAAGGAATTGCTTGTTAAACAGTGAGAAATATGTTGCAATAGACAGCATCATTTTCGATAACAGTAGTGGTATAGCAAAACCAGCAAAGAATCATGTGGTATCTTAAACCAACAGATTCACTGTTGCATATGATTCCATGAGCTGCAGCTTAACTGATAAGGTCTTCTGAAATAAATTTCCATGATTAATGTAAATTCAGTTCCCCTTGTTTTTCTTGGCTTAAGCCAGTGGTTATAATGTGGTCCCCACACCCCACAGGGGGACTTCAATTTGCAGAGGCCTAAGTCAGTACATGTTGGGGAATTAACTTAGGCTTCTGGGAATTGAAGTCCAAAAACCAAATGTGAGGAAACACTGACGTAAGCGTACCATAAAACAAAGATAAAGGTAACATTTCTATATAAAAAAATGGTGTTGTTGATGAAAAGAATTAAAAAATGGTGTGGGAGCCCTGCTGGGATGCAAAATTATTCGTAAATCTCTTTAAATCAGTCCGTCAATCTGCTGGATAACTTTTCAAAAGTGGGAATCAGAATTAGAAACATCATGGGCTGTAACTGCTATCATATTTATAGCAGGAAAATTCCATTGAACTTGGCTGAAACTGTTAAAAATAACGTTTAAGATGGCTAGTCATAATGAAGACTAGGGAACATTAGAAAAGCTGGATTTAGACCATTCTATCCAGTCTAGTATTCTGTCTGGTCACAGTGGCCAATCTATTGCCTGTGGGAGGCCCACAAACAGAACACATATACCCCTAGAGCAGTAGTTTCCAATGTGGGGCACACACCTCACAGGGGGGCAATTTAATTTTTAAGGGGGGAAATTTGAGGATGAGTTATTAACAGTAAATGGCTTTTTAGACTTCTTGCATGTGAATAGGAGTTCACTTTTTGAATAATAAGAATTATGTGACATAGGGCTGGGTGAGATCAGGATTTTAGAGATGCTTAGGTGGGGCATGGCCAAAAAAAGGAAAGGTTTGGGGCTGCCCTAGAGTAAGATATGGTACACGCTAGTCATTGTGGCTATTGCCCCAGGAACTGAGGAAGCTGTAGTATAACAAAGTAATATTTACAAACTGTGATAGCAGTATTTTGTCTGTGCACATGGTATAGGGTATACAGTAAAACACAGGATAACGATTGGATCGGATAACGCTAAACTCGCATAACATTAAGTAATCTGGGGAGGAGAATTGGATTGAATGACCTTAAGGTCCTATGGGATGGATCGGATAACAACCGCTAAAGCCTGTGCGGTTACAATGTATCTCTATGGAGCTTTAACGTTATCCGATCCATTCCATAGGATTTTAACATGGATCAGATAACACTAAAAATCAGATAACACCAAGACTTGTGGAACCAAGTTTTAGCGTTATCCGATGTTTTACTGTACACTATTTCTGATGCTAGAAGGAGAAAATGTGGACCATAATAGCCCCATCCTCCTTTTAAAGCTGATAAAGGGGTTGTAATATTATGAAAGGGGAGAAAATCTCAATTTCTTCACACCAGACAAAACTTTATACATTTCCTCCCCCCTCCCCCTTGAGGGAGAACCAAACATTTTAGCCTTTCCTAACAGGTATGATTGCCAGGTAAGTAGCAATCTTACCTTGACATTACAGAATCAAATCCTTAGACTAAAGTAAAGGTTGAGCCAAAGATGGGGACCTTCGAGAAAATATTGCATCAGGATCACCCAGTCAGAAGAGCTGCAGCAAAAGCAATACAAAAGACAGTAAAGTTGTCAGTTTCGCCACCAACTGCAGTTCTAGAGCAGACAGTGAAATGAAGAAGACAAGGTTGCTACTGGACACGTCTGAAAGGCACATTCTGAGGTTGTTTTATTTTATTGTTTTAATGAAAGACCAAATAAAAGTAGGGTTGCCAAATTGGCACTATCCAATTTGCTGAGATTTCACAACCTGAGAGTAAAGCCTGAGACTTAGCAATCATACCATAAGGGACTTGCTCCAATTCTTTTATATCCATTTCCTTTATATCTTTTTCTGCATCTTTACTAGCTCCACGATATAGTTTTCAGGTACAGTAACCAGCATTGTAAACAGAATTCCAGTGTGGTTCCATCATAGATAGGTATAAAGGAAGCTAAAAATGAACCCTTTGTTCTCTCTTGTTATTGTGAGCATTTCATTTACAACAATCCTAATATAGGTATCATGGTATGTAAGATATTTAAGAAGTGATTTAGCCAGAACCACCACTGCTGTTGTGAGTTTCCATTGCTGAGAAAAAATTTGAATTCAAGTCCCATAGTTTGTCATCTGTGTGCAGTGGTGGGCATCAGCCGGTTTGGACAGGTTTGGGAGAACCGGTAGTAAAACTGGCTCACCCTGCCCACCTTTCCGTCACCGCCCTGCCCACCACAGAAAACAGCACTGGCTCTTTGGCTATAAACAGAGATGAGCACTGAACCCTAGAGGTGGATACAAATGGCTTTTGAGCAAGGGCAACCTTTACCTTTACCTAATAACAGAAGATCCCCGATTGGTATTCAAATTTGCTGTGAAGTTTGGCCCTGTTTAGTTGCAAGTGGTTAGTAAAGGTTGCCCTTGCTCAAAAGTCAGTTTTTTGTTGTTGTTCAGTCGCACAGTCGATTCCGACCCTCTGCGACCTCATGGACCGCCGTCCGCCAGGCACTCCTGTCCTCCACCATCCCCCTCAACTCGCCCAGCTCCGCGCCCATTGCCTCTACAACACCATCCAGCCATCTCATCTTGGGCCGTCCCCTTCTTCTTCTGCCCTCGACCCTTCCAAGCATCAAGGCTTTCTCAAGTGAATCCTCTCTTCTCATTTGATGTCCAAAGTACCTTAGCTTCATCTTTACTATTTGACCCTCCAATGAGCCGTCAGGTTTGATTTCCTCTAAGATTGACCTATTTGTTCTCCTTGCTGTCCAGGGGACTCTCAAAACTCTCCTCCAACACCACATCTCAAAGGCATCTATTCTTCTGCGATCAGCTTTCCTAATGGTCCAGCTCTCACAACCATACATTGCCACAGGGAATACCATTGCTTTGACCACGCGAATTTTTGTTTTCAATGTGATGTCTCTACTTTTCACTATGTTCCCCAGGTTTCTCATTGCTTGCCTCCCAAGAATCAGTCGCCTTTTTATTTCATGGCTGCAATCCCCATCTGCAGTGAGCTTAGATCCTAAGAAAGTAAAATCTGTCACTGCTTCTACTTCTTCCCCATCTATTTTCCACGGACTGATAGGGCCTGTTGCCATTATCTTGGTTTTCTTGATATTGAGTCTCAAGCCAGATTTTTCACTTTCTTCTTTCAACCTAAAAGTCAGTAGTGTTTATTTATTTATTACTCATTTTTCTACCACCGCCCCCTCGCTGAGGCGACTCCAGGTCGCTTACAACAAATAAAAACTTACAAAAACATTAAAAATAGCATTAAAATTGAATTATTTAAAATTAAGAAATTTTATTTATTTATTTATTTAAAAATGCCCTCCCCATATCATATACTGAAACTGACAGCCCAAGCAATAGTTAAACAAGCCAGCCAGGTCTTAAGACTCTTGTGAAAGGATAAAATCTCTGCCTGGATACGAAGTTCGGTTGGCAGCAGGTTCCACAGGGCTGGAGCAGACACAGAGAAGGCAGTCCTTCTTGCACTAGAGAGACGAGTCTTCCTAGCAGATGGAACTATCAGGCAGCCTCTCCGGTTTGCTCTAGTGGGACAGGCAGATGTCCTTGGGGTGATGTGGTCTCTTAAGTACCCTGGTCCACTTCCATGAAGGGCTTTAAAGGTAATCACCAGCACCTTGAATTGCACCCAAAGGCACAATGGGAACCAGTGCAGCTCCCAAAGCAGTGGCGAGGCACGGGCATACCACCCGCATCCCATCAATACCTGAGCAGCTGCATTCTGGACCAGTTGCAGCCTCTGAATGGTCATCAAGGGCAGCCCCATGTAGAGCGCATTGCAATAGTCAAGTCTGGAGGAGACCAGAGCATGCGTGACCATGAGCAAGGAATCCCGGTCCAGGAATGGGCGTAACTGGCAAATCACATGAAGTTGTGCGAAAGCCCTCCTAGCCTCAACTGCCATCTGCTCATTGAGCAGGAGTTGTGAGTCCAGGAGGACCCCGAGATTATGCACTGGGTCTGTCTGAGGCAAAAAAAAAAAAGCCCCACCCGGAACCAAAGATGATAACTCCCATGATAACGTGGGGGGGGGGGGGGCCCTATTCCACAGCCACTCAGTCTTGCCAGGATTCAGTTGTAGCCTGTTGTCCCCCATCCAGGCCCCTACAGCCTTCAGGCACCTGGATAGGACTTCCACTGGATCACCAGGATCACCACGGGCTGAGATGTATAGCTGAGTATCATCTACATTTTGGTGATACTTCATACCATGAGAATGGATGATCTCCCCCAGCAGTTTCATGTAAATATTAAACAGGAGAGGCGAACGCACTGAACCCTGTGGTATCCTATATTGTAGGAGCCTAGGGCTAGACCTCTTACCCTACAACAACACTGACTGGGTCCAGCCTGTCAGAAATGAGGAAAACCAGGATCACACAGTGCCCTGGATCCCCAATCCTCGGAGCCGTTCCAGAAGGATACCATGGTCAACGGTATTGAAAGCTGCTGAGAGGTCAAGAAGAGCAAGGCCAAATAGATTCCCACCATTCTGCTCATGTCAGAGATCATCCAACAGTGTGACCAATGCAGTCTCAGTACCATATCCCGGCCTGAATCCGGACTGAAAAGGATCCGGATAATCTGCTTCATCTAGAGCCCCCTGCAGCTATCACGCTACTGCCTTCTCCAGAATCTTCCCTAGAAAAGGAAGGTTGGATACAGGCCAAAAGTTAGCTAATACTGTCAGGTCGAGTGATGGCTTCTTCAAAAGGGGGCAGACCAATGCATGTTTCAATGGTGCAGGAAACACCCCCTCCTGCACAAAAGCATTAATTATTACCCTGACCCAATCATCTGTTACCGCCAAGCGGGGCAAGGATCTAGTAAACAGGCAGTAGTGCAAAATAGATCCAAGGAGCCTGTCCACTTCCTCAGGGACAACTGGATCCATCCAGTCCCAGACAACATGGCAAGACTGTGGTCTAGTCAGCTTCAGACTCCCCGTATCCATGCTGGGATTAAACTTTGAGCGGATCCAAGCAATTTTCTCTGTCAGATAATCAGCAAAATCATCAGCTGACCCCTGCAACCCAGGACCAGGGGCCCTGTTACCAAGAAGGGACCTAGTCACCTGGAACAGGATCACAATATTGACATTTCACTGCCAATATCACCACAAGCTAGGCCCTAATAGCGGCTCTAGCCAGTGTTCAGTCGGAGTTGCTCTTGCTCTTCACCCAGTGGTGCTCTAGACATCTCTTTGCATGTTTAAGCTCCCTAAACTCCTCAGTAAACCATGGAGAATAGCGGGGCCTATGTGCGCCATAGTGGCGTGATTATGTCCAAGACAGCTGAGGGATTCCAGTTGCCTCTGGAATCCCTCAGGATCCATCAGTCGCCAGGGGCCAACCATTTTAATTGGTTGAGCCTCCCTACAGTGAGTCAACAGCCCCAGAAAGTCCAGAGTCACCAGATAGTGATCCGACCATGGCACTGGTGTTATATATAATTGCTGTAATTTCAGATCACTCAGTCATGCTCCAACAGGAAAACTAAATCCGGTGTGTGACCACTGCTCCTGGTCAGGCCCTGGATTACTTGACTATCCGACTCTAGGGTTCAGTGCTCATCTCCATTTTCAGCCAAAGAGCCAGTGGTGTCTGTGTTTGCAAATGTTTTAATGGTCACCTGGCAGGCATGACTAGATCGCCAACCCAGTCACATGGCCACACCCAGCAAGTCACATGGCCAACATATGGTGATGCTCACAGAGTAGGCCACGACCAGATGGTAGGCCATGCCCAGATAGTAGGCCACACCTACAGAGTGGTAGTAAATTCTTCTGAAGCCTACCACTGTCTGACTGTCTGAGGGAGGGAGGGAGAGGGAGGGGGGAAGGAGAGATATGTTTAGATTTCATAATCGTGATTTTATTATAGTTCTGGTGTTCTAAAATAATAAATTATAACAATTAATTAAATTTATATACTGTTTATTTAATGAAAGCCATTACCATATGTGGTTTATAACAAGAAAATAAAATCCCACCCACCAATTTACCATTCCATTGCTGATGCTGCCATACACCACTGCAAAGAGTCCCCAGAACCACTCTACTGCCAAGGCCACTACATGTAACAGATTGAACAAGTGGCTCTGGCCATCCCATTTAGCTGGAATACAACTACAGACTTGCTGCAAGCAGGGGTCATCAAAGTAGGGGTGCATAGCATATAGAGAAAAAGAAAAATAACACAGACTAACAACAACAAAAATTTCCATGCTCCAAAATGTGATGTAGCCTTGTTGCCCATCTTGGAAAAAGAGAAGAAGCTCTTGAGTTAGCTGGGAAGGCAAAGTTTTGGAACATTAGTGACTCTAAAGTATTTGTGTGTGTCACTCTAGATTCAACCCTGACCTACAAAAACATTGTTTAAATACCACACAGAAACTTGTTGTCAGAAATAACATGCATAGGCAACTGGCTGGGTCAGAATGGGATGTGTACCCACAACAGTAAGCACAACAGTTCTGTCTCTGTACTACTCCACAGCAGAATATGCTAGTGCTGTATGATCTAAATCAGGAGTTCTCAACCTTTTTAAGCTGGGGGCCGGGTCATGCTTCCTCAGACAGGTTTGGAGGCCGGACAGCCATTTTGCCCTTCACCGCATGGCACTTTTGGGTGTGGTGGAGATGGTGGTGGGTCACATGAAATGGCGCTGCGGGCCGCAAGTTGAGAATCCCTGGTCTAAATCATCACAAGCCAAACAATAACCAATCATGCAGCCTGAAAAAGTCAATTATTTGGCTGCTCTTGAAGTACGAAGAAGAGCGCTAGGAAATAATGAATGTAATAAAGTAATACAGCATTGAAACCATCCACTTCATGGATATTAGCCTCCACAATGGGTAAAATTAAGGAAAAGTTTCCAGCTCTAAATATACCAGAAGAGGCTAGGCTAAAGCTGTGGGGAGCAAAAATAACACACCTGGATAAATGCTGAAGAGTGAACCTCATCAGGACAAGATTCTGGCAGGACCATCTCAAATTCACTTATTAGACCTCAGAGCAAAGTAGGAAGAAAAGAGAGTGATCAGGTAAAATGGGGCTACTTCTGCAGTGATGGGATATAACAGGTCTGCACCAGTTCGCCAGAACCGTAGTAACTTTTTCCAGTGTCCCGGAGAACTGGTAGCAGCTTTTGGGGGAACCACCTTCGGGGCTTACCTTTTCACTGTGCATGCACGCCAAGCACTTGGTCTGCATGCATGCCTACAGTGCTTGGCGCGTATGCACGCCCTCCTTGCTGTCCTCCCAAGCGGGGAGGAGGAAGAGAAGCTGCTAGCCTGAAGCTCCCTATAGCCTGCTCCCCAGGGTAAGTGACTCACCTTTGGATGTGGTATGTCTGTGTGTATTTTAATGTGTATTTAATACCTTTACCTATATTGACGTACTACCACCGTTCCTAAAAAGGCCTGGCGGCCGGCTGCTGGCGGCCAGCGGCCTGGCTTGGGGTTTTTAAGCAAAGTCTTGGAGTTACCTCATCAATAAGCTACACCTGTGCTGTTCCAATTGCTGTTCCAATTGGAGAACCAGGTACAGCTGTTTTACATTTACATTAAGGCATATTATCCTAGAGAACCAGTACGATGACCATATCCATCTTGCAACATGGTGCTGCCCAGGCACTTATACTAACAAGTAAGTGACGGGTTTGTGTTTGGGGGGTGGGTGGGTTGATTTATGTTTGGGGTGGGTGTTTGGGTGCGTGGGTGTATTTTAATGTAATTTTATTTATTTATTTATTTAATTTATTTGCAGGTTTGTGTTGTGGGTGGGTGGGTTGAGGTGTGTGTGCGCGCGTGCATGCACTTATTTTTATTTCATTTTATTATTTTATTATTTTATTTTTTTCCTTTGGCCCCGTCCATGATGTCATGACATCATGACGTTAGCTCCGCCCACACTGTGATGATGTCACAGTTGGGTAGTAATTTTTTTGTCATCCCATCACTGTAACTTCTGTGAATGTGAAGAAGCATTTATGGGTACTCATATTATGTCCTACTATGTGCACAAAATAAGATCTGATAAATTGGCCAAGATGATTCTAGAATGAATTTGCCCACTTCTGGTTAGGAAAAAAGTCTAATCATTTTAACACTTTAATTTGTTCATATTTAAAAATACGTCCATATTTTTACATTGTGTAATGTTCTGATTCTGTCTTCATATAACACTTGGAACACTTTTTGGTAAATATTGCCAAGCCTTTTGTTGGTAGATTATTCAGTACTCCTTTGCTAATTTTTTTCAGTTGCTTTGGGGTTACAGTGTCCTAGTTAACAGAGATTTAGTTCTCACAATTCATCACAAAGTGTCTCTCTTTCCTTGCCTTCCTCTTTTTTTTTGAGAATGGATTATGGTTGTTGCGCGGAGCTTAAAGGAGATTGAATTGTTCTATATGCTTTTATTCTTTTCTGAATATGTACTAAGAGATTCTGTGAAGAGGGGACAGGAATAGATAATTTAAGCTTTACCACTTCCTGCAAGGACTGAGGAAGATACAAGAGCTTTCATAAGGATTTTTAATAAACCCACTCCTTTCTCCTTGTAACTGTGATTCTAGATGCCCTCCAAGCTATTAACCTGTGTGGCAGCATCATATAAAATTATTTTCTAGTTATCAGCCTTTAATATTGCTTTGGACAATGAAAGAAGATGCTTCTTTCTACGGACCAAGCCAGACTAAGCATTCTTCTGGTGAAAATTCTCTTCATTGTATGGGCACGTTTTACTTCCGCTTGCAGGAGCGATGAGGGCTGGATTAATTGGCGTCAGGGGCCACACCTGGCCCCCGGGCCTTAGTTTGGGCACCACTGCCCTAGGGTATTCTACCGCCTCCTCATGCCTGTTGATGGTACTTATTTTGTTCTGTTCCTGTGACAGCAAACTACACGACATACCCAAAGGAAGAGGGCATGGCAGGGGGAGAAGATGTTGTTCTTTTCCCTCGCTTCTTTCAGAACTGAGAAAAGTCACTTTGTAAAACCTTCAATTTATAGAATGCCCCAGCCAGCATGGTCATTAGGAAGCAGAGACCCCCAAACAAGACAGAGAGAAAGGATTGGGATTGTGGCAAAAAACAAACAAACAACAACCACAACCTCAGGAAGTAATATACAACGGGGGTTCTTTTTGTTTTAATATCCCAGGGTTGGGGTGCAAATGTTAGAAAGAACCATGTTGAAACATCTTCTGAAGGGAGGGAGACAGAGAGGAGGAGGAGGAGAATCATCATCATCAAAGTGAGTCTGTTTACATTAAAACCCTGCATAACGAAGGTCTCTTATAACAAAAAAAACTCGTATAATGAAAGGAATCTGAAGAAAAATGTTGCCTTGTGTAGCGAAAATTCCTTTATACGAAGCAACGTATCTCCCAGGGTGGTTTTCAATGCATCCCTATGGATATTTTCATTATATGAAGCATCCTATAGGAAATTTTGTTATATGAAGCATGCTTTGTGTAATGAAAAAATTGCATAGTGAAAAGCCTTGCAGAACGAATTATTTTCATTATACGAGGTACCACTGTACTTTGTTCAGGGTAGCAAAGAGGATAAAGTCAGTGATGGGATGACCCCAGTTCCATCCGGTTCCCCGGAACCGGTAGGAACAATATTGGAGGGTTCTCCGAGAGGGTAGCCCATTTTTAAGGCGTCCGGTTCTGGACGCCTCACCGAAAGAATTAAAAAAAAAATGGAGCCAAAATGGCTCCAATTTAGTGCTCATGTGCAAAAACTCAATCTGATCCATTGCGCATGCGTCAGATTGAGTTTCTGTGCATGCGCACTAAATTGGAGCCATTTTTAAAAAAATTCTTTCAGAGCCGGAGCTGCACCTTTTCAGAGCGGCTCCGACAGCGGCCGCGGCGGCGGTCCTCAGAGGAGGGCACCTCCCCTGGGGCCTCCAAGCTCCCACGGGCACGTTGAGGCCTGAGAAAACATGTGAACTGGGCCACATTTTTAAGCAAAATACAAATCAATTTAAAGACACAATCCTGCTTTGTCTGGCTACATTTATCCAGAGTTTCCAGCTTCACACACTCAACAGAGCATCTCCTTTGATTAAGTCACAGTGTGGATCAATGAACTTCAATTATAACAAAGGCATCCATCTTAATTCACTCCCATCAGTCTCCTCGTGCTCCTTGATGTCATGTAGCTTTTGACCATGCAGCCTTTCCAACACAAAGTATAGATTAGACCAATGTTCAGAAAATATTTTAATTTAGACTGCAAATGTACAAAGCCATCATGATTAGGTTTCTCGGTAATGTTCTATTGATTTTGAAAACAATGTTCGTAAAGTGTTTTACAAAATGAAATATTTTCTTTTCCTTCAGGTTGCCACCTAATGTATATTACGCCCCCTTTGTCTGCAGGTTTGGGATCTGTGGTTTTGGTTATCTATGAGTCCAAAAACATTCAGCGAAACTTCCCTGAAACACATAATATATATGTCTGATGAAGTGGACTTGATCCACAAAAGCTAACATTAAAATACAGAAGTTATTCTTTAAGTGTCACAATGTTTTTGTCTTTTTAAAAAGTCTCTGATATGCTTGAAACACAGACTATCATGGCTACTATTCCAATAATAATAATAATAATAATAATAATAATAATAATAATAATAATAATAATAATAATAATAATAATAATAATAATATATGTATTTCCAAGGTACATTCCCAGAGTTGGCAATTATAGGGCACTATCTAGAACAGGGATTCGGAACCTATGGCCCATAGGCCGGACCCAGCCCATGGCACCATTTCATGTGGCCTGCCAGCGGAAGTAGTGAAAATAGCAAAAAAACGCACTGAAAATGTGCTGCCCCCGGAAGCATGCTGAAAACATGTTTATGACAGCTGCAGACACAATTTATGGCAGCGTTACAGCGAGGGGAACCACATGACTAGCCAGCTTAGCTGTCTGAGGGGGAGCGGTCCATCCAGCAACCTGAAAACATTGAGAACCTCTGATCTAGAATATAATGTTGAGAAGGAACATAATATTTCAATATAATATTTCAATATATCTTTATAATATCTTATAATATCTTTCAATATATCTTTATATCAATATAATATTTCAATATATCTTTTCCTGAGTGAACCTGAAAGATTGGCAGAGGCATTTGAAGTGACTCCTGCTTGTATGACTTAGGTATGAGGGCTATAATGTGGGTTTTACTGCTTTCTGCAGATTGAAGTATGTACAGTATCTGCAGATCTTGATAAGTATCCCCCACAGATAAGGAGCATCACCTGTATTGGTGGTTCCCAACCTTCCTGTATTAGAAAAATATCCAAGCAAAGAGAGCAGAGAGGCACTTGTCACATACAGTTTCCTTCAGGTAACTGACATGACGTTTGTGATGATTTCCCTGTTATCAGACTCTTTCACCTCACAACTGTCCTTTTATTCTGAAATATCCAGGGAAGATGTAGTGGGAAGACTCTATCTAGTCCCATGATGGTGACCCTTGGCACTCCAGATGTTCTTGGACTTCAATTCCCAGAAGCTCCCATGAATCCACATTAATGGGTTTACTGAGATTCATCTGGCCCACGCCACCCTCATCGCTCCTGGAAGCAGAAGTAAAACGCACCCATAGAAGAACATCTGGAGTGCCAAGGTTCACCATCACAGATCTAGTCTGATGGGGATTGTTTTCTTGCACATTCTCAAACATTCCAGCTAGCAGCTCTGCCAGTGTCTCCAGGGAACTTAATTCTGATAAGAAGCTGTCACCATCCCCAAATATCTAAGAAATAATCTCATTATGAGCTCAATAGCCTGGTGAGGAGGAAACGATGTCTTTGGATTCTTCCCTTATCCAAAATCCAAACAACAATAGTGAATTTTATAAAAAGAAATTAAGAAAAAATATTGGAAAAACAACTTCAGGCTATTATTTCTGAAAAATGGCACAGGTAAACACACAATTGAGATATGTAGAGGTTTCACACATAAAACAATAAACCCTTTTCTGTTCTATTTCTTATAGTTAGGAGAAGATAACTGAAATTAGGTGTAGTTTGACGTGTAAAACAAACAAACAAGCCTGTCTTTCCTCTAGCTTGGTTTATGAAAGTGGCATCTCTCTCCTTAGACAGCATGCAGGGATTTGAGAGGCACTTTCCCTCTTATTATTTTTCAGTGGACTATTAAGGCAATTGTCCATTATGACTCCTAATACCTTTGAAGATTACCAAGAAGGCTCTCTCCAGTTGCAATACACATTTGCCTAGAGGCATTTCTGAACTACAAGAAAATGTGGTCCATGGGGTCTTACTCGATTGTACGACTGAGCAATAAACCTTCTGATATGCATTATCTGAGGGAGTTCTTTCTGAAATATAATATCCTCTCTTGCCCCAAAAGGAGACACATGAAGGTGTGATTTTCTTGTCATACCTATTCAAAGAACCACAGATATATCAGAATATGTTACGGAAGTGTTAAGATATTCTCTCCTTTGACTTCACAAGTTTATTCCACATAGTCTTTCTGTTGATAGTTCATGCCTTTGATCTCTTGGCAGAGCAGTACAATTACTCCAACAAAGGTCGTAGGTGAAGACTATGGGAATGATAATTTGTAGAGATCAAACCTTGGAAGTAACAAATTATTGTGGGGTGTCTGAGGTGGGTAGAATGTAACAACATCACATTTCAAAAGTGATGTAATAAGTGGGGGCAAAATTACTTTATTGGAGTAATAAATTGAATCTAGTTCCTTTTTTAAACATTACTTTTCACGAACATTTTAAGGCATTTTAATAGTCTTAGGCCGTTCTTTTATCGATCCTTGAGGTTTTTTAAAAGTACAGTTGTACCTCACTTAAAGAGCATAATGTGGTCCACAGGATTGCTCTTTAAGCGAGTTTGCTCTTTAAGCGAAACACCATTGTAAGTGACCAATTGTGTGTGTGTGTGTGGGATTGCGAACCCTGATTTATTTGTTAAGCGAGTTTTTGTTGGCTTTATTTGTTAAGCGTAGCGAACATTCAGAGAAAATTCTGCTCTTTAAGCGAGTTACTCTTTAAGCAAGGCGCTCTTTATGCGAGGTTTGGCTGTAATGCAACACAACAGAAAAACCAACCACAAGAAAAATGATTTTTACATTCTAATGAGTACAACTATTTCTCTTAATCTTAAAGGCCCCAAAATGTTTTGTTTGTTTTTGCACTACAACAAATGCACCAGCCCTGCTTATTAGTCAAAGCACTCAATGTCACAAAGTTGTCACTGTATGCATGGAGTTTTTGTTTCCTGTAATTGCAATCTGTTGTAAGTGATTTGAGGATTCGTTAATTTCAAGTCCAAGTTGGGAGTTCTGGGAGTTTTATTCACAATACTAGTTAATTTTCTCAGGCTGTAGGTAGTGAAACCAGATGTCAGATGTCTCAGTAGGAAAAAGTTCGACTATATATTGATTGCATTTTATTCTTCTCCCATGGAACTCAAGGCTGCATTCCATGCAGGCTGTTTCTTTTGTAGGAAATGGTAAGACCAAAACTCATAAGCTTTCGCAAGGTTGCTATTTTTGTGCCTTCTGATCTGCCCTAGTACTTTTCAGTAATTCAAATTAAATTTCTGTTTGAGAAAGTTCTTCAGTTGTCTTTTGCCTTCACTCTCTGATTGATTATCTTCTATCAGAATGGATGGACATTTAAAAGGATACAGATCTAGTTTATGAAAATTCAGATTAGTAGAATCACAACATAGTCATTTTATCAAAGTGGTTCTTCCCCTCATGCAGTCACAACATGTTTAACAGCAAATTGAGCAGTGAGCAAGTGGTACAGTTTCATTTATTAGGGAGAGTTGAAGATCTTGCCAAAGATACTTGTGACAAATTAATTAAGTTTAATTAAGTTTTGGGAGTCCACATTACAGCATTATTTTTTGCCTTATCTTCCATTTCGTAATAGTGTGGTTGGCATACTACAAAAAAGTATGTGTTGCTGCTCAGTTTAATAGTCTTGCTTAACTTTCCTTGCAGTGATTCAGCTCTTGTCTAATACTATTCCATGTGATAAGATAAGTATGACAAATCAAGGAAGAGTAAAATGGTTTGCAATCCAGTAACTGAAATATTCACAGAAATGATTTAGGGGACAGTCAGATCCCAATGGAGAGGAACAAGATCAGATATTACATTTTTCATTGTCTGCTCTCCCAGCTAGAATTCTGAAAATGAAATACAGTTTACATGTCTGGATACAATAGATATGAGTAAAATATATCCTACTGATAATGTAAGGGTAAGTTCAGATATCATTTTGAAAGATACAGAATATTTGCCTTACTGTTTTATAATTTACGTTATAGTTTAATGCTTCTAGAAGGGCATATATTACACAGGTCTGCAACCAAAAGACTGCATAGGATTTTTTTTACTATTTCTTATAGATTTTTACTTAGTGAAACCAAGAAAAATACTTTAAAAATTCCATCTAATCAAGTTTTCTTGCAAAACTCGTGTTTTTAGTTTAATTTAGCATGAAGTTGGCCTTTAACCCAAAATCTGATATCCTATTCTTGATTCTAAAAACCCTATCCAAAAATTATTTCTTACTTTCATTTAATATTTATTAGAGCTAGAGTCAAGAATAATGCAAAGAGAAAATAAGAGGAATATTGGCGGCGGCGCGTAGTCAGTGGTGGGCCTCAGCAGGTTCGCCAGAACCAATAGCAGAAATTCTGGCTGGCCGCGCCATCCAAGTTTTGAAATAAAGTAGTCCTAATTTGGGTGCAACACAGGGCTTTCCCCTGGCCATGCCCAACATACCACACCCACTGTGACAGTAAATTTTTTGGCACCCACCACTGTGCATAGTGTAGGTTTAGTGGTTTGAGGAAGCTCAGATGATCATGTCCCAACAGGTGAACATATCCAGGAATCTTGCTGGCTGGGTTTTTAGTTCTTTATTATGGCTCCAAGAGGTTGTGTTATTTCTCCGGACAACTTTTGTTTTATTTATGGTGAACACTATTAAAAGTCAACAACAAAAAACAGAAGTGATTTTGTGAAGAAAGTATATTTTGCTTACTTCAAATTGAAACTTGGGGATCAAGACAAAGCATGGGCTCCTCATAAAGGTGTATAGAAGGTATGAAGAAGATCTTCGTTTGTGGTTTAAAGCAGTGATGGGATGTCAAAAATTTTACTACCACTCCATGATATCATCACAGTGTGGGCGGAGCCAGCGTTGTGGGCAGAGCCAGCATTGTGGGCGGAGCCAGCATTGTGGGTGGAGCCAGTGTCATGGGTGGGACCATGTGACTTGGTGGGCGGGGCCAAAGTTGGTCATGTGACTTTAAAATATTTTTTAATTTTAAAATAATAATAAATAAATATAAAATTAATATAACCGGAACGTGGCCGAGAGGGCCGGAGGCCTCTTGCCGGGCGCCAGGATGCCTTCCCCCAACCCACCCACCCCTCTTGTAGGCGCTGCTCTGGCTGCCGCCGCCGCAATGGAGGCCACTGGTGAGCGGCCTCTTGCCCTCCTCCATCCATCCCTCCTCCCCGGCGCGGAATCTCCCGAAGGCCCGGGCGGCCCAGGCACTCATCCTCAGAGGCTCCAGCTGGAACCGGAATGTGGCCAAGAGGGCCGGAGGCCTCTTGCCGGGCGCCAGGGCGCCTTCCCCCAACCCACCCACCCCTCTTCCACCACCACCACCCTTCGGAGATAGGCGCTGCTCTGGCCGCCGCCGCAATGGAGGCCGCCGGTGAGCGGCCTCTTGCCCTCCATCCATCCCTCCTCCCCAGCGCGGCGGCCTCCATCGGGTTGGGGAAAGGCGTCCTGGCGCCCGGCAAGAGGCCTCCGGCCCTCTCGGCCACGTTCCGGTTCCGGCTGGAGCCTCTGAGGATGAGTGCCTGGGCGGCCCAGGCAACATTTCTCTCTCCCCCCCTTCCCTGCTCGGACACAGAGAATACACCCCCCAACTCTGCTTACCTTCCCTCTGCTTACGGTATTTTCTCTCCCGACTAACAGCTGATCAGAGACTTTTTTTAAACTAGGGAAACAAGGGGAAAAAAATTCAGCGATGTGATTGGATCTCTATGTCAGCTGACATAGAGATCCAACCACATGAAGGGAGGGGAATACAGCGATGTGATTGGATCTCTATGTCAGCTGACATAGAGATCCAACCACATGAAGGGAGGGGAATACAGCGATGTGATTGGATCTCTATGTCAGCTGACATAGAGATCCAACCACATGAAGGGAGGGGAATACAGTGATGTGATTGGATCTCTATGTCAGCTGACATAGAGATCCAACCACATGAAGGGAGGGGAATACAGCGATGTGATTGGATCTCTATGTCAGCTGACATAGAGATCCAATCACATCGCTGAATTTTTCCCCCTTGTTTCCCTAGTTTAAAAAAAGTCTCTGATCAGCTGTTAGTCGGGAGAGAAAATACAGTAAGCAGAGGGAAGGTAAGCAGAGTTGGGGGGTGTATTCTCTGTGTCCGAGCAGGCAGTGGGGTGGCTGTGTTTTTTCATAACACATGGCGTATTTTCGGGTGGTAGCTTATATTTTTAGAGCCCCCCGAAAATCGGCACATGGCCTATTTTCGGAGGTCTCTTATTATGGGGGAAACACAGTATTTGCAATTTCAGTGCGCATGCGTCAGATTGGTTTCTGCGCATGCACACTAAATTGGAGCCATTTTGACTCCAATTAAAAAAAAAATTTTTTTCCTGCCGGTGAGGCGTCCGATCCGGACGCCTCAAAAACGGTATTACCCTCCCGGAGAACCCTCCGGAAATCTTCTTAACGGTTCTGTGGATCCGGTCAGAACCGGTAACATCCCATCACTGGTTTAAAGGTAAGAAAACCTCATTCCATTTTGGCCTTCCTATGATGTGGCGTGATCAGCAAAACAACACTACCGACTGCTATTTCTGTTCAGTAGATGTGAAAGGCTTTAATACAAAAAATAAAAAGAAGATATCTTACCCAAACCTTAATTCAGCTATTCGTCCAGTGCTTCATAGCTCTGGAATACCAGTTCTACACCCACCTTCCAGTTTGGATAATATCCTGAGTGATTCAGAGGACAGAGACACATTGCCTTCCCAGGACAAATCTAACTCAGATTTTTCTGTTGATGAGGTACCTCAACTTTTTTTTCAGAGCGAACTCAATGACCTAGTTAGAGATTTAGGCCTTTCTAAAGATTCAGCTGAATTGCTGGGGTCAAGACTAACAAATAAAAACCTGCTGTCACCTGGAACATCGTTTTCGTGGTACAGGCGCCGAGAGAAAGAATTCACTCAGTTTTTCTCCAAAGATGGAAATCTCGTTTATTGTAGTGATGTTCAAGGGCTAATGAAGTGCTTTGAAATAGAATAGGATTCATCTGAGTGGCACCTATTCATTGATTCGTCTAAAACAAGCCTCAAAGCAGTCTTGCTGCATAATGGAAATACATTTGCACCAGTTCCTATAGGACACTCGGTGCATTTGGATGAAAACTATAATGAATTACTGTATCTGTGATTCTTGACAAAATCAAATATCAAGAACATCGCTGGATGGTTTGTGGAGACTTTAAAATACTAACTATGTTGTTAGGCCAGCAGGCAGATTATACAAAATATCCCTGCTTCCTGTGTTTGTGGGACAGTCAATCCAGAGACCTCCACTGCACAAAAACTGACTGGCCACTTTGAAACGTTTTAATCCCCGATGAAAAAAATGTCATTAATATGACCTTGGTTCCATCAGAAAACTTTTTATTGCCACCTCTTCATATTAAATTAGGGCTTATGAAGCAGTTTGTTAAATCACTGCCAAAAGATGGGTAATGTTTCAGATATCTGTGTTCCAAGTTCACAAAACTGTGTGAAGCCAAGTTGAAGGAGGGAGTTTTTACTGGCCCCGACATACTAAAACTGTTATCCAATCCCCTCTTTTTAGAAATAATGGGAGAAAAAGAAAAGGAAGTGTGGGACTCTTTCAAAGATGTAGTTCACAAGTTTTTAGGGAATACTAAAGAACCTCACTACAAAAGCATGATACAACACATTTTGAATGCAGATAAAGCTCAAGGATGCAAGATGAGCTTAAAAGTTCATTTCTTACACTCCCATGTCGACTATTTTCCTGAACACTTGGGAGCCTACAGTGAAGAGCTGGGTGAAAGATTTCACCAGGATGTCCATGATATCAAGAGACGCTACCAAGGAAGATGGAACATCAATATGCTAGCTGACTACTGCTGGATGCTCAAACGCGAAACAGAAAATGGAAAGCGAAAGCATGTTCGGAGGAGCATAAAAGAGAAGAAAAGGTTTCACAGACAGAAAGAGTGAACACGGAATGTTAAGTATATATTATAAAGAAACTTTTTTAAAATTATAAGAAATAATATGTTTAGTTCATTGTAATAAAATAGTGACTTTCTTATCACTCTCATGCTTTTAAAATGCAAAACCCTCATATTTTGTGGAAAAACTGTTCGTGATGGGGGAAAATTGAGGTCATTTTTTTATTCAGCACACTAGAAAACATAAAATTTACCAAAAATATCCTATGCAGCTGATTTTTTTTTTTTGCAGACCTGTGTTATATATCACTTTATATTGGTTAAGAAGATATTTTTAGAATAGCTGTAAAGTTCTGCAAATAGGAGGCCTGTAAGTGACATAATAAGCTGTATTCAATTATTCCTGTCTACATCTGGCTTCTGTTGCAAATTTAGTCCCCCCAAAGGTGTGATATGATGGAACACAAGAGGGAATTTGTAAACTGGCCTCAGTGTTATAAAAATGTTCTATCTTCCTCTTAAAAAGTACTTGAGGCAGAGAATTTCTGAATTATTTACAACTCCTTTTCAGGATACCAGATCCTAGCTATATCTAATTATTAGCCTTATCCATTATTCATGAGAGTTGGGAAGGGGGATGGTATTTAGGTAGTGGAGGGAAAACACTGGCTTGGCAATTCCATGGCATATCCCAAGGAAATTGTTTCTGTTTTGCTCAGTAGAAGGACACCAAGGCAAGCAAGATCCTATAGTACAGGGATTCACAACCTCCAGCCAACGGGCTTAACCCGGCCTGCAGTGTCAATTAATCTGGCCCACTGTGAGGCTCCCGGAGCCGCTGCCACCACCACCACCAATGGAAGCACCAAAAACGCACCAGAAGCAGCAAAAATGCCATGAAAACGTCACAAAAATGTGGTGAAAAAACCTGGTAACATGGTTTTCATGCATGCTGCCACGGGAAATGGCGCATGCATGAAAATAGGTAAAAATGTGCCACCCTCACTACCGCTGTTGCTGCCACTGCCACCGGAATTACCAGAGAAGGTGGGAGGAACCATGCCTCCAGCCCACACATCTGTCTGAGGGAGCCTGGTCTGGCCTGTGGCACAAAAAGGTTGCAAACCCCTGCTATAATAGGTGCTAGCAATATTCCCAAAGCAGAAGGATACCAGACTGGGCAAGCTCAGCACAAACCAAATATGAGCATCATGTGCTCAGCCCCAGGTGTTCCTCCTCATTCCTTCCATTGCATGTTCCAGTCTCACATGACCAAAGCTTAACCAGCCCTGGGTGTCAAGGATGCTAGATATGACCCCAGTATAACAGAAAAGTTTAAATTCAGCTTTGTTTGATTCAGGACGAAGGATATCTCAGATATAACATATCTTAGAAAGACTGGGTTTATTTATTTATTTATTATTTCAGCTTGTATGCCACCCACTCGCAGTGTGACTGAGGGGGGCTAACCGAGCAACAGTAACAAAACTAGATACAATATTACAACATGCCATAAACAGTAACAGACCAACAGTGGGGTTCAAAAAAGTCTCGACAGAAAAAGAAATCAAGAAAGGACCCAACAGTAGCATCGCCTTAACCGTCCTGGGCTGCGGTGGCCTTTATCCTTCTCTGGGTGGGTGGAGCCAGAGTTAGGCGGGCGGAAGCATCTTCCACCACCTGAGTGGCCGCAGCTGGCCCAATCCTCCTCCTCCAGGCGGTAGTGAGGCCCAAAGGTGAGCGGGCAGGAGCGTCCTCCAGGTCCTGGGGCTGTGGTGGCCTTTATCCAATTGCAGTGCTATTGGCTGCAATTGAATGTTCCTGTTAAATAGATGGAAGACCTAATTCCTGGAAGAATTAGATGAGGTATTTTTATCATGGATAAAGAAATATTGACAGCATTGTATGAGGGCCTCATCAGATCACATCTGTAATACAGTACTGAAGTTTTGCCAACAACTCTCACAGAAGAAACATTCTAATTGAAACACATGCAAAGAGCAACAACTAGAGTGAGTACAAGTACTGTATAACAATCTGATATATGAGCAGAGATTAGAAGTGCTTGTCCTGTTTAGCTTAGACCCAAGGAAAAGCCTGTGCAGGCTAAACATGGCCTATGGGTCATTTTCCATTAAACTCACTTAATAGGTCCCTCTAAATCAGTTCCCTGTTGCCAAATATCAGAGTGATTTCCTCTTGTTTGAGCTCTCCTGTTCTCTACAAATAGGACAGAACTGAGTAAAACAGGAAATTGTATTTGTTATAACTATAGATTTTCTGTAGTGTGGACTGTAAATGGTTATCCAAAATAAATTAAGGCTCCTTAGTGAATATGGTTGTCTCATTTGCAAGTAGAGAAAATAGCAGAGAGGAAAAGCTTCAGCATTAAAAAAAAGAAATTCTGGTCAAACAACTTTTGACCTTTGTGTTTCACTACAGTCTGTTTATCTTCTTTTCATAGAATTGCTGAACATGGTATAAAATCGATGCACTGATTTACTCTCCTTCAATTTTGACCTGAATTCACTGCCAAATGGCTTCTGACATTTTCAGATGTTTGAATCTGCACATTGGGTTCTTTATGACCTTTGCCTATCAGAAACTTACCACCTCTTTTCTATTCTTCTCCTTGATGTTTCTCTTACTTTTGAAGCCATTGATCGTAACTCACTTGTACTCTCACTGAGCTTTTGCAGCAAAGTCCTTTTAACATTTAACTGTTCTCAGTGGTTCTTTCTGATCATTTTATTTAAATAAATAAAAAATACATTTGGTGGAGTCTCCCTTTCTGTCCCTCCCCCCTGTGGCAGTCCACCAAAGTCCAGTCTTCTGATGAACATGTAAGCTCACATGGCTTCAGCTCTAAAAAAATGTTATGCCTTTAGCTCCTGATGTATTGCTGAAGACAGACATTGTTTTGAAGTCTTTGAAAAATACAGTAAAACCTCGAGTTACGAATAAAACCAGTTCCATGCCATTGTTCGTAACTCGAATTTGTTTGTAAGTCGAGGCATCCCCATTTGGATAAAGAAAAAGTTGTCCCCCCCTCCAAAAATCAAACAAACCACCCAAAAACAACAGCAGCATTGAAAAGAAAGAATGCATAAGCAAAATCGCTGTTCCTCACCTTAAAGAAGTTTTGAAAATGGACAGAAAACTCAGAAAAATTCAGCAAGAAACAGCAACAGGCAGCTATTTTGGTGCTGAAACTCCAGACAAAGAAATCACTCCAAACACTCTACTGTCACCTACAGGGCTAAAAAAAAGGCTGCATGTGTGCAATGCACTCTGGGGAATCAGATTATGTAACCTGAAACAAATCCATTGGGGAAATGGCATCTTTTACTTCACTGGAGGCAACACAGAAGAAAAAGAATTTTTTTTGTAAATCTGGGCATGTTCGTAACTCGAGGCATGAATTTCAGTGCAGAACCGATTCGTAAGTCGAATTATTTGTAGGTAGGGACATTCATAAATCGAGGTTTTACTGTATTGTTGATTTCAAACCACTCTGCTATTTCAGGCATTTGCAACCTATGGCCCGTGGGCCAAACCTGGCCCCTGACACCAATTCATCTGGCCCCCAATGCCCTTTTTGCTCCAGTAAATGGAAGTAAAACACATTCTGCACATGCATGGCATGTGTTTTACTTCCGCTTCCAGGTGGGAGGAACCATGTGACCAGCCTGATCAGCTGCCAAGGGGTGTGTGGTCAGGCCCATGGCCTGAAATTGTTGAGAATCGCTGTGCTATTTATACTACAAAGAGCATATTCAATTCCCCTCTCCTGATTACATCCACCACACCTACTTATCTACCCAATTATGAATCAGGGGTCCCCAAACTGCAGTCCACGGGCACCATGCAACCCACTCAGGGTATTTTCTCTCAGATCCATTGTTCTTCCTGCATCAAGCAGCACCATCTCCAAATTTTACTTCTATTTCTAGGCTTAAAATGTTATGGACAAAGCTAGATTTCCATCTATACTATTCTCTAGTGATGTGGATAAAATAAATGTCAGGCATCTTGACTGTGGTGTGTTTTTATAATCAGTAGGTCAATAGGATGTTTCCTTTCTGACAGAATTATTGTGACTGACATATTTAACACATGTTGAAATCTGATCTACAAAAGCAGTATATTTAGTGCCTGGCAGCATTTGATTCTCTAAAGAATGGATGCCCAAATTTTTTGGGCCAGTCACGTGGTTGAGCAGGCTGGTCACTTGGTTCCTCTCACCAGAAACAGAAGTAAAAGGTGCCTGCGCATGCGCAAAATACTGCTGCAAATGCACCTTCTGCTGTTAAAAATGCATTTACAACAGCCGTAGGTGCTTTACAGCAGCATTTTGTGCATGCACAGGCACATTTAACTTCCACTTCTGGGAGCGGCTCTGGTGTTATGGGCCAGATTATTAGGTGGTGTAGGACGGATCCAGCCCGAGGGCCGTAGTTTGGGCACCCTTTCTCTAAAGGCTTCTGTCATTCCATTCTCATTGCTGGTAGAAAACAGACATTTAACCATAAATAAGGCCACAGGAAGCTGCCTTATACTGAGTCAGACCATTTAGTCCATTATTGCCAGATTACTTAACGTTATGCAATTTTAGCGTTATCCGATCCAATCGTTATCTGGTGTTTTACTGTACTTCAATAAGATCACCTCAGCCATTCTGTACAAATGGAAGGGAATAAATCCAGTGGTGGGATGTCAAAATTTTTACTACCCCACCATGACGTCATCACAGTGTGGGTGGAGCTGACGTCATGACATCGTGGGTGGGCCCAATAAAATAAAATAAAATAAAAATAAGCACACACGCACACACCCCTTAACCCACCCAACCACCCACAACACAAACCCGTAAATAAATTAAAATAAATAAATAAATAAAAATTACATTTAAATACACCCAAACAGCCCCCCCCCCCAAAAAAAACATAAATCAACCCCCCACCCACCCCAAACACAAACCCATCACTTGTCTGTTAGTATAAGTGCCTGGGCAGCACCATGTTGCAAGATGGATATGGTCATCATACCGGTTCTCTAGGATAATATGCCTTAATGTAAATGTAAAACAGCTGTACCTCCTTAAGGGTTCTCCAATTGGAACAGCAATTGGAACAGCACAGGTGTAGCTTATTGATGAGGTAACTCCAAGATTTTGCTTAAAAACCCCAAGCCAGGCCACCAGTCCTTTTTAGGAACTGTGGTAGTACGTCAATATAGGTTAATGTATTAAATACAAATTAAAATACACAGAGACACACCACATCCAAAGGTGAGTCACTTACCCTAGGGAGCAGCTTCAGGCTAGCAGCTTCTCTTCCTCCTCCCCGCTTGGGAGGACAGCAAGGAGACCGTGCATACGCCCCAAGCACGGTAGGCGTGCATTTGTATTTGTATTTATATTTCGACTTATATGCCGCCCCACTCGCACAGCAACTCTGGGCAGCTTACAGAAGAAACAGTTACAATTACATAGCACATTCCATAGCATAAAAAACAATTACAGATATCACATAGTAAATTACAAATATCACATATACAGTATATATACCTCAAATAACAATTGCAATTACAAAACATCAGGACATCCTAAGAAATAAATCAAAAATACTAAATAATATGAATCATTACAGCATCAAAATTCAATAGATAACAATATCAAGCAACAATAAAAAATTCCAAATATCAGTCCAGTTTACACAAAAATTACAAAAGCAGGAAACTAAACAAAAAACAGTTGCTAAATCCCGCAACAAGTGACAAGCCGCTGCACCCAGCCGCAGGTGTTCCTGGCAGCAGTGGCTGCTTGAAAAAGTCCTGCCGCCATAGCGGCTTTTAAGCCCTGGCCAGTGTGGAACCCCCCGGGACAGATGGAGAGAGTCCCAGGGCTGGACGGAGTGAGCCAGGAGGGAGGGCAGGAGCGTCCTCACCCTGTTGCCTCTGCCGAACTTTTATCAGCCACCGGGCCGAGATGACGGGGCCCGGGGGAGGGTGGGAGCATTGCCTTGCTGCCTACAGCTGCCGGACATCTTCTCTGGTGAGATGGTGAGCCAGGAGGGAGCGCGGGAACGTCCTCACCCTGCCGCCACCGCCGCCAAACTTTTATCGGCCACTGGGCTGAGATGACGGGGCCCGGGAGAGGGCGGAAGCGTTGCCTCACCACCTGCAGCTACAGGACATGTTCTCCTGCGAGATGGTGAGCCAGGAGGGAGGGCGGGAGCGTCCTCACCCTGCCGCTGCCGATGAACTTTTATCGGCCACCAGGCCGAGATGATGGAGCCCGGGGGAGGGCAGGAGCATTGCCTTGCTGCCTGCAGCTGCAGGACATCTTCTCAGGTGAGATGGTGAGCCAGGAGGGAGGGCAGGAGTGCTTGGCACGCATGCGCAGTGGGGAAACCAGTGAAAAGGTAAGCCCCAAAGGTGGTTCCCCCCAAAAGCTGCTACCGGTTCTCCAGGACACTGGGAAAAGTTACTACCAGTTCTGGCGGACTGGTGCAAACCTATTACATCCCATCACTGCATAAATCACAGGCACATACAATATATGTGATCTGACTGAATTTCTCCACCTTGACAGAAAATGACTGTTCCCCATTTAACATGTCTAGTCTTTGATCTTCGTATTTTATTTCAAAGTCTATTAAGTGACTTTCAGATTGTCCAGCCAGAATCTTATCCTGCTGGGAGACACCATTCATACATTTGGCAAGGTGTGTTGTTTTTGCTTTCCATAGTCGTACCTTTTCTGATTTAATATTTATAGTTTGAGAGGTGACCAGAAAACATTTCCTCAATTTTAGCTGTTATCTAGGGGTTTGGTGTCCATGAAGTGGATGGTTTTGAAGCTATATTACCTTATTTTGTTATTTGATAGCACCCCTTAACATGCTTCTAGAGGGACAGTGTCAGCCAAATAATAGACTTTGAATATCCTTTTGATGTTTTATTTTTATTATGCATTGATTAGTCTTCCCTACCAAGAGCAGTTGGTATGCTGTTTGGTTTTGGGTTATATTTGCATAAAAAGTCCATATGTTTGAATTGTTGTTGGTCTTTTCAGTACTCTCCAAGTTTTCTAGCTGCTTCTTGCCATGTCAAGTTCTGTGATAGTGTCTATCCAGAGAGAGATTTTTGTTTCTGCAAGGGTTGAGATCAGTTTCTCCTAGCTTTTGTTGCATGTTCACTAAAATGTTTTTTTTAATCTGAAATATTATCTAAGTGTTGTATTGATGCTCCTATTAGACCTAAGTATAAAGCCTGAATTTGTTTAGACCAATGAAAAAGTGGTATGCTAGTTCTTCATTTAAGAAAAAAAATACGCACTTTGTTGTAAGGATTTCTTGATACACTATTTTTAGTGGCAAAGTGCAACAGCTAAGCACTGAGCTTGTGACTGTCAGGAAGAAGTAACTACTCTGGTGTTGTGGCTCTGGAACCCAAGTCCAATGAGGAAGACTGTATGTCAGCACCTCAGCCCACTAGCAGCATAGAATTGCCTTCTCTTAATCAAGTTGATCAAGAATTGACAGGAGCTCAGCCAGCAGCTCCTGAGGCACCTAGTCTCAGTTAAGAGGAGGCAGAGCCAAACACATCAGAAAGATGCAGGCGGCAGCTGCTCAATGAGCTATAGATGCAAAGAAGAAAGGCAAGGACTCATTTGCAAAGACCACTCCCAGCTGTGAGCCCTGAGCCTGAACCCTCTTAAGGAGACGCCCATGCCAGCAGAAGCCTTGTCGGAAAAATCTCTGTTCGTCCCGACTCTGCGCCACTCCAACCTGTATCTCTTGCCTATTTGCTGACCCTGGACCCTCAGCCTGGAAACCAGACTACTCTTCTGGATCACCCTTTTGTCTCTGTTCTTCAACAACTGGCTACCGAACTTGGCTCTTCCTGACCAACGCTTCTGCCTCAACCTTTGGACTGTAGTAAGGCTCTGCCTCTTGCCCCCACTCCTTGCGTAGTGGCTGCTAGCCAGCCTGCTCAGCCATGCAGGGAAGGGCACAACATCTAGAGATGCACAGATAGAAAGGAATATTAGAATTTATTAATTTACAAAAATTCATTTCTGATAGCATAGGAAAAACAGTTCCTAAGTATCTTAATCTTTGTGTTAGAAGCAATCTAAAGATACTTCCACAGTGGAAGGATCAGCTGGTAATGTGCTGTTGTTGGCCAGAGGATGCCTGGATGTGTTCACAGTCCTCAAATTCTTTGGGAAACTCACTAAATGTATTTCTAGATGGTCATAGAGCTGGCTACCATGAGTGCATATCTTGTGTCTGTCTAACTAAGATGGGAGAACCAAAGGAAGGAGGAAGTTACATCATGGAAGGAAGGAGGTCTAAGAGTAGCGGTTAGAGAAGAGATTTTTCAGAATGAAAGAACTCCCAAGCTCATAAGCTGTCAAGAACTATGGAGGCCAAATTGTGGGACTGGGAGGGCTCAAAATGACAGGAGGAAGAACATACACACACACCCTTATCTCCATGCCAGTCTCACACAGCTCCTTTGAATTATTGGAAAAGTACCAAGCTGCATTGTGGGGAATTGTAAGCATCCACTGAAACTCACAAAGGTGCTTTAAGAGAGGGCATTCCATTGGAGGATGCCTCCATAAATAGTGTGACATTTAGAGTGTATTGAATTAATTTCACCTTGCAGCTTTGTGAGACACCATGTGAGAGCCAATCCAGGGTTTCCTTAAAGCAGGGGTGCCCAAACTACAGCCTGTGGCACCCTCGATGCTCCTGGAAGTGGAAGTAAAGTGCACATTCATGTGCGCAGAACATACTCACGCATCTGCAGAACACTGCTGTAAATGCACCTGCAGCTGTTATAAATGTGTTTACAATAGCCACAGGTCATTTACGGCAGCATTCTGTGCATGTGGGGTGTGTTTTGCACATGTGCTTGTGCATTTTACTCACTTCTGGTTGGAGGAACCACGTGACCAGCACACTCGACCATTTGACTGGCATGTGGCCTGAAAAGTTTGGTCACCCCTGCCTTAAAGACTGTAGAGCAGTGTTTCTCAACGTAGGGCCCACACCTGACAAGGGGACTTCAATTCCTAGAAGTCTAAGTCAGTACATTGGCTGATCAGTGCTTTGGGGAATTGGCTTAGGCAGAGCTGAAGTCCAAAAAACTGCTGTAGAGCCATCTGGGCATAAAACTATCTCACACACTATGTTGTAAGTATAATCCTAGCTCATGAACATTCATGCTTCCACTTATGCACACTTATATCTAGAAGGACTATCTTTACTGAGAGTTCCAATTGCTACCACTTATCAGCCTCAAATACTAAAGGTCACAAGTAATGTTACGGCAGGCATAACAGCTGCATCAGATAGTGAACCTCAGAGTTCTGATGGAAATTGCAACATCAGTAGTTCCCCTTAGCATTAAAAATTGTAGCTGATTTGCCATAATCTTCACAGCAGGATAAAGCAGATGGTTGGTGCAGTTTAACACGACTGGCCATGAAAGCAAATCAGGGTGATACTGTGGGCTGAGCTAGAGCACTTATTTGGGAAAGGAGGTCATGCAGTCATTTCAGGGTTATTATGAGAGGACAAAAGGGTTTGCTTTGTAATGCAATATTGTGAGCTGTGGAAAGCTTTGCAGTAATAGAACTCCTTAGATTGCCTGTGACCTTAGCCAAGGGGTTATCAACCTTTCTGTGCCACAGAACGGACCACCCCCACTCAGACAGCTGAGCAGCCAGACACATGGGTTCCCCCTGCCGTAAATGTGGCCATAATGGGGGGGCATGTTTGCGCATGCGCATTTACGGCTGTTTTAAATGTGGCCCCTCGGCTTCCAGGGGTCATTGCTGCAGGCTGGGCAGGATGGTTTGCCACCAGAAGCTGGGTCTGACCCACATGCCATAGGTTGCGAATCCCTGCCTTAGCCTTATACTATACAGTACTTCCAAATATGTTGTGCCTTGAATTTTTATGTTGACAACGTGTAGCTTCCTCAATCATCCCCCCTCTCTAGGAAAGCTGGATTTACTTACTGTCTTCTCTGTGGCTAGCTATGCCCACAGCCCAGCAGGTGACTTCTAGAAAAAACTGTTGCTGTGTCAAACCACATTTTCTAGCCATTGTGTTTTGTTGTTGTTCAGTGGAGTCCGACCCTTTGCAACCCCATGGACCACAGCATGCCAGGCTCCTCTTTCATTTGCCATTCTCTGTAGTCTGCTCAGATCTGGACCCACTGCATCAACTGTGTAACCATCTCATCCTCTGTCACCCCCTTCTCCATTTGCCTTCAATCTTTCCCAGCATCATGGGCTTCTCCAGTGACTCCTCTCTTCTTATTTAGTGGCCAAAGTACTTGAGCTTCAGCTTCAGTATTTGTCCTTCCAAGGAGCAGTCAGGGTTGATTTCCTTCAGGAGTGACTGATTTGATCTCCTTACTATTGTATAGTTACCATTATATCACAAAGGGAGAAGTCACTTTTTTGTATTACAACTCACAAAATACCTTTGGTTTGGGGTACTCTAGAAGCTGCAGTCCAAAAGAATTGTAATCTAGTATCTGATCAATACTGTTAAACTTTTAAAAGGCAGTGAGCAGTGTGAGGTTATTTTTTACTACTTTTAGAAGAATATTTGCAAGAGATTTCTCTTTTTCCTTTGGTCTGTACAGTCAAAACACAAAAGCTTCTTTGGTTTGGGAGAGGCTTCTATATAGTTCCAGCTCCTTTTAGAATCCAAGAAATCTGATAAATGAATGTGGATGTTGCAGTGGGCGCCAAATCTCTTGTTACCATGCAGTTAACTACTAGAATTCCATTTTATTTCCTGAGAGAGACTCTGTACATTTAAGAATTTGTGACATATATGAATCTTGAATTTTTTTAAATCTTGTCTCCATGCTGGGCAAAGTGTATTTATTTTTTAAAAATGTGTCATATAGTTATTAACTTTTGGGTCTAATGGGTTTAATAGATTATTATTCTATTAAATCTATAATTTAACAGATTATTAATATAAAGTTAACCAGATGTCCAATGTGGTGAAATGGATGGAGTGATGGATTGAAACTGAGAGAGCTGGATTCAAATCCCAACTTGATCACAGAAACTTTCAGAGGGGTTGATACTGATAAAACCATTCCTTAAATACCCCACTTAACTCGAAAGCCTATTATGGTTGTGGTACCGGTAAGTCAGTTCTGTGACTGCGGTAGCTTACTGGTTAAGACGCTGAACTTGACACTGGAAGGTCAGCAGGTCAGCAATTCAAGATCTGAGTACTGAGCAACAGAATGAGCTCCCATCTCTGTCCCATCTCCTGCCAACCTAGCAGTTTGAAAGCAAGAAATTACAAGTAATTAAAGAGGTACAACTTCAGTGGGAAGGTAACGGTGTTCCGTGCGCATTTTGCCATGCCTGCAACATGACCATGGAAACATCTGCAGATAGCGCTGGTTCTTTGGCTGTAAATGGAGATGAGCGTCAAACCCTAGAGTTGGAAACAACTGGCTTTCAAGAAAGGATGACCTTTACCTTTACTAAGTCAGTTCTGACCTAATGGAACATAACACATCCAAAAGTTAAACCAAAACATAGGTGTGAATGTGAAGTTGCTAGTCATATATATATACTCCCTTCGTTCCTGGCAAGACAGTCAGAAGATGCTGCTAACTGTCTTCTCATTTTGGAAGCCAAAATGTGACAACATTACTTGTTGGGACAACAACTCCTAAGACTCCCTCCATCCTCATGGCCCTGGCACTAAAATAAAATGATTAGCATTTTTAAAGGCTGGGCATAATTGCAGAAAATCAATTTTTTTAACTTTAATCTCTCTCTTTTGTGCTTTCATTTAGTTCAATAATGGATTTTTAAAATAATGGCTGGATTTTCTTATTTGGCAGGGTTTTTGTTTGTTTCCATTTTTAATTCTAGTTCCTTAATAAATGTCCCTGACATGCTAATGATTCATACCCTATTGTAATTTAATGTGAATCACTACAATTTTGCCTGACTATTGAAGCAATAGAAATCATTTCAATCTATAAATGTGTTTTGTTCTGATTTCAGTCTTTTCCACAATCATTCATTCAGACTATATGCTGTGGTATTTGGAATATTTCCTCTTGCCACCTTATTTTTATTCAGCAATCACTGATAGCTTTTTTTTAACCTGAGAAAGGTAATAGACAATCAGTGGTACTTTAAAGAAATATTGTTCTTCTAGCTTAAATAGAAAGTTAGCTTAAGTCGAAAAGTAAACATGGTCATTCTGTAAATGAACTGGGCAGAGTGGTATAGATGTTATGGGCAAAGAGCAACAAATTATTAGTTATTTATTCCTGCTGTATTTTTACTGACAGGTGAAGAGGAGGCATTTGGGTCAAATCATTTTTGGTGGCTGAACTAGGAGATCCAGATAGACTATTTCCTTTGGTTAAAAAAATTAAATAACCTGCTGCTTCAGAGGGCTCCCTTATATAGCCAATCCTGCAATGTAGTTTCACAACTGAAGATTCTCACTTCCTATAGAAAATGATGTGATATTTTTAATTCCTAAATGGTAAAGCTCTGACTGGTCTTTAGTCCACACAGAAAATAATCAGTCACCCAATTAACCAAAATGTGTAACTTTGTGAATTGAACTGACAATTGTTAACGTGCTGCATCCACTATACAAGGTAAAGTCTGTTGATCAGCAGAAGGGGCTTTGTTTTGTGTTCAGCATCTTTCCAGACAAAGTTCCCAAAGGATAGTGGAACGATTACTCCTCCATCTATAATGAAATCACCTCAGAGGCAGAATGTGGCAGTTCTTTAATAATGCAAGAGGACTTCTAACCCCTCTCTGCACTGTGCATTATCCCCTGGAGTTTGACAGATGCTGTTAACGGTAGGCTTGACTGTTAGGTCCCATAATTCCTTGCAAATCTACAGGAATAGAAAATGAACTATTAGATAAAGTGTACCAAGTCTTTCTTAGATATTTATGGTTCTTGCAATGGCAGCTGCAAATATGGACACTGGGTAAAGGGACTCACTTTACTGTATTGGTTACACTCCTGCCACAGAAGATAATGTCACAGAACCAGATGCCATTGTTGTTGTTCAAAGACATCTGACTGATCACAGGTTGGAAAGTTTCTTCTGGAAAGGAGTTTTGATGCTCCTTTATACTTCTTGGCATAGTGATATTGCCAAGATCACAAAAGCTAGGATTACAGTTGCAATTTTAATAGAGCAACTCCCATTTTTCCAAAGTAACTAAAACGGATACTTTTTGTTATTTCCCCCCTTAAATAATCTAAATCAGGGGTTCTCAACCTAAACCCTACAGGACCAAATAATCCGGGGCCCACCCTCGCTCCAGCCGTTGCTGCCACTGGTGGCAGAATTGACCACAGACTCATTTATGGCTGTTGTAAATGCATGAGTGGCGAAACCACCAGTCTGGCCTGCCAACTGTTTGGGGGCGCATGACCTGGCCCCCAACTTGAACAAGTTGAGAACTCCTGATCTAAATTCTACAAGCCCCTGAGCTGTGGTACAAATACACAATTCTGCATTCATCTTGTCACTAGTTCAGTATACAGGACAGAGCATGAAGCAACAGTATGAATGTGGACTTTAATAGTTTGGTATTTCTCCTTTACGATTTATCAATAGCAATTAGCAATAGCATTTACTGAGTTTATATGAAATGGCCTTCACAAAATGGATGGAGGTTATTATACCTTATTATATTACAATCATTTCATATACAGTAATACCTCGGATAACGTTTGCATCAGTTAACTCTAAAACCGCATAACGTTAAGCAATCTGAAAAAAAATTGCATCGCATAACGTTAAAATCCTATCGGATAACGTTCACTAAAGCCTGTGCTGGTTACAATGTATCTCTATGGAGTTTTAACGTTATGTGATTCATCCCATAGGATTTTAACGTTATCCGATGCATGCATCTTAGTGTTATCCAATTTGTAATGTTATCTGATCTGCATGCATCAGATAACATTAAAAATTGGATAACACTAAGACTTGTGGAACCAGGTTTTAGCATTATCCAAGGTTTTACTGTAATCTATTATTGAGTTACAGTCATCTATAGTTATACCTTCTTCATTTGAACATGAAATTATTGCAAGTAACTAGTTATATGTAACTATTTCTGTGCAATCAGTAACTTCCAAGTTCTGGGATAGATGCCTATACAGTACAGTAATACCCGGATAACAATTGTATCGGATAACGCTAGAATCAGATAACGATGCAAGTTTTGTGGAGAAAACTTGCTTCGGATGATTATTTAGCTTTAAATGCACGAAGATCCACAGGAAAAGAGATGATTCCCTCACCCCTTCTTCATTCACAGCGACTGCAGTAGGGTCAGGGGAAATGCATGCGCCTTTCCCCCGACCCTACTGCTGTCGCAGAGATCGCTGTGGGTGGGTGGGTGGATTGGGCAGTGGGGGTGGATTAGGTAGCCCAATCCACCCCCCACCCGCAGCGATGACTTCAGGGACAAACTGCGTGGTTTGTCCCTGAAGTCAGGGCTTTTTTTTAAGCGTTGTTCGATGCATGCATCGGACAACACTAAAAATCGGATAACGTCATGACTTGTGGAACCAAGTCATAATGTTATCTGGGGTATTACTGTACTATAGTTTTATAGCCACTAAAGTCTTGCTTGCCAAGTGAGGTAAAGACTATCTTTGCCTTGGTATTTTCCTGAAAACTTTGGGCAAACCATAGTAGAAAATTGCCAGGTTTTAAAGAGAGACTCCTACAACAGGACAGAACCTCTAAGAACAGATAAGACAAATTTAGAACTTGGAAAACTTACATTTTTGAGGCACAGCCCCGCCCCCCTTTTTTCCAGCATGAGTAGTGGCACTTTCCTAAGCTCAGGGAAGAATGTTCTTTGATGCCATTGTTAAGTTCCACTGCTTCATTACTGTGGTCATTGTGTTAATGGGGTACACATATCCATGCTGTTTCCTATGTTTATTTCTTTGGCAGTCTGACATGCTGGACAGCATTGGTACAAATTATATACTATGAGGTGGAAATATTTACGTTGCATTTAACATCTCTGTCACCACCACTTGTGATTGACTAATAAGACACATGCTTTTTTCCAGAACTCTGTCAGAAAAAATGTGAAGAATAATGGAATTTTGCAGGCTGTTATTAAAGTCTGGCTGCTTACTTGTCAATTATTTTCTTTGTACTGGTTTTCACTGTGCCTGTTCTGCAATATTTATTTAGCTTCCAACTGAGTGAAACCTATTTTTTATGTTCTCTTGAGCATTTCAGTTCAAAGTAAAAGAGTTCTTTGGTTAATAAATCTACAGCCTGTTTACTTAGAAGTAAGTCACACTGAGTTCAATTGGAGTTATTCTGAAATCAGGTATGCATAGAATAGTATTGATCTCTTTGGTTCCTAGCCACAGGATTGCACCTTTAATTAGATGAAGGTTAGAAATGCAATTTACAAGTGTGACAGGTTATAACTGGGACATGGCATTTGTGATAGAATGTTGTACTGAAAGCATGTCTTTTGATTCAGGGGTTATAGATTCAAGAAAACATTTTCATACTGTTGAAATTGCTGTGAGCTATTTGGTTCAGCCCAATGGATGGGTAAATCCTAAGAAGGAGCTATGATTCAGGAAAGACCAGGGGAGGCAGGAGCTGCTGTTCCTGGAGGGAGGGTCAAGCCTTTGCCTCCTTGGTTTACAACAGGGCTTCCCAACGTTTTCAATACAGGGGTCGGGTCATGCTCACTCAGTCAGCTTTGAAGGCCGGACGGCCAATATGCCCTCCCTGCATGATGGGGGTGGCCATTTTGTTCCAACAGCTTCAGGGGGAGATTTTGTTTCTTTAATGCCCTTGGAGGGGTGGCACTGTGGCCTTAGGTTGGGAACCCCTGGTTTAGAATTCCAATATGTTTGTGTAAGAAGGTCACTGGAAAAGGTTTTACATACAGTAGGTTTTACATACAGTATTTGCATTTTTATTTTAGGGTTTGAGAGACTGTACACATGGAGCTAATTCCTTTATGTTGTGGATGTCCTCCTTTAGTTGATAAAATGGATATTGCACTTTGTTCTCATTTGGTTTCAAAGAGACATTTGAATTCTTTAATTCTTCAAAAACATCTCCCAGTTTGGAGTTGGGGAAATGAACTTGGGGTGTACATGCTGCAGCATCTAGTTTCATTTATGTCACTTTTGTTGTTATTATAGAAGTACAGTATGAAGAAACATTTTGTGAAGTTTGTATTTGCAGAGATAGATAGATAGATAGATAGAACAAGAGTGTTACTCTGTGTTTGAGACTGTCTTCATAACATTCTTCTGAAGTATAATTGACAAATTTGAGAACTTGTTTGCTTTACACAAGGGATTCTCAACCTGCGGCCCACATGCTGGATGTGACCCACGGTGCCATTTCATGTGGGCCCCCCACAGCCTCCACCACACCCGGAAGTGCCATGTGGTGGAGGTAGGGCAAAATGGCCAGCTGGCCCCTGAAGCTGTCTGAGGGAGCGTGGCCCGGCCCCCGGCTTTAAAAGGTTGAGAACTGCTTTACACTCTTAACTAATTTGCAGGCTGTCCAGTTAAATTAATGGGCCAGCCGTTAACTCTTTCGCAATTTGGTTAGAACAATTCTAACATTATGCAGTTCTATAAATTTTGTACTTTCCTTTTCCTTTATACTTGATGGATCGGACCATAATTTGAGAGAGGAACGCTGCTTTCCAAGTACATTAATGTTTGTTTATGGCATAAAAGCAAACTATTTTGGTGATGAAAGACCTCTGTATAACTAGAGGGATATCTTTAAAAATGGCTGTCTTTCCTTTTGAAAGGCAGGCTTTTGGATTCGATGCCCCCAAACAACTAGACAAATCATGTTTCTTGGAATGGGCAATTTTGTTTGCTGCAGGTGTTTTGTTATTTATTTGTCTTTTAGAAGCTTCCTTTAGCAAGGTTTTATATGTGATTGGATCACTTTTGTGGCTATAAAGAAATACATGCCACACACTGCTGCTAGTAGGTCTTCCTTCTTCTGATGAACGAACAGGTAGAGATTTAACTGTCTTAAATCACTGGAAAGAAGAAGGGCTTAACAAGATTATGTTCATTTAGTTATAAAAATTATGCCTGTACACTTTGGGTTTAGGATAAAAGATTGGATCTTGGAGCTCCTTGGTAGTCAACTAAATTAGATCTTCATGACCCATGTTTTAAACAGGTCTCATGGAGTAACCTGGTCTCAGGACTCTGGCTAAAGTCTCAGAAGATTGCTAGAATTCCTGGGATTGCAAGGCGTGAAACAAGTTTCAGAGTGGTGCTAGAAGGGGTGGGTTGGTTTGTTTGAGAGATGCCTTTTCCACACCAACTCGAACCCTTTTCCAGATGGTGCCATGTTCCACATGGTGCCATGTTCCACATACATGCTTGTATGTGTGTTGTACTTGAAAATCATGAGTACTCACCCCCCCAAAAAAAACACAACAACAACACCACTATCAGCTGAGGGGAGACTAAGGAGAGAACTGATGGGTGCACATACTTGGATCCACAGTCTCATTTGAAGGAAAGCAGGGAGTGGAGTGGCAGAGCTACAATTTCTGAGCATTCCTGTTGGACAGGGACCAGCAGCAGTGACCCAGAGCCCAGGAGAAAGCTGTCTGTGGGCTGAGGCTATACTCAGGTTGAGAATCCCTGCTCTAGCAGAAATTGTGAAATGTGTTGCAGCTGCTGGCTATACTTTGACACCTGCCTATTTTTCAAAAAAGTTCCTCCCCTCTCCAACTGTGAGTTCCCCTGTGATCTGACTCATATCAGGCTTTCCCCCCAGATTCTGAGCCTATTTATCTGAATTATTGTCATGCCCTTCCACTATCAAAATATAAAGGGTCCTAATCAATACCTGCCCTGCATCACTCCTGTGATGTAACAAGAGCCCGCTAGAACTTTGCTCTTGGCCTTCCCATCCCATCCCATGCAGATGACCTGACAACCTTATGCCCTTCAGACATGTTGAACTAGCACTGTCATCTTTCTCTATTGTTGTGTGACTGTTTTTATACAGCCAACGAGGTATGGAGAAAAAGCAGTGGTTCCCAACCTTGGGTCCCCAGATGTTCTTGGACTACAGCTCCCAGAAATCTTGGGCAGCACAGCCAATGGTCAAGGCTTCTGGGAGTTTTCATCCTAGAACATCTGGGCTCCTAATGTTGGGAACCAATACAGTAAGAGGTTGTTATTTATTTATTTAGATTTATTATCCTGCCCCAATCAGGTGAATCTGATTCTAGGTGGCTTACAGAAAAAGAGAAAGATTATACATCATGTGTACAAAACAAACTAAACAATCCCACTATACCCTCCCACTGTCCCCTCCCCATTGAACAGCAGTGTTTTTTCCACAGGGAGGTGCAAGGCTAAGGTCAGGATTCCTCTCAGCACAGAAGGAGGGACCTCCTAATGAATGAATAATGCAGGTTCTAGTTAGACATTCTACAAACACACACCTGCACTGTGTGGGTACACTGCCCCCCCCCCCCCGCATTTGCTGTTTCATGCTTTTCCTGGAACTGTCTCCTCTCCAGATACACACTCTAATTATGCAGTCCTTCTTTGTCCATCATGCTGCTCCTTCCTGGCATATACCATTTTTCATTTCATTGTCACAACAGGACAGATTCAGTTTGGTGTCTTTTATGAAGAAAGGCCCAAGGCAGAAGAAGACAGGGAACACAGAATTGAAGATCTTTTCATTTCAGATTGACATCAAAGTCCTGGCATTGAAGCAATGCAATTTGGGCAAAAGTTCAGTCAATTCAGAAAATGCCAGCAGTCCTTTTTTGATTGAGCATCCATAGGATCCTGGCTGTTAATTGCTTTTCTGCAGTAATGAAGGGGAGACTAAGGGTGGGATGAAACTGGCATGGGAATACACCTGCCAACACAAACCAGCCTACTTTAGGCAAAGTATGGAGGAGGAGATAGGTGCATTTTTTATTTTAATTTTTATTTCCCTTTAAAGGGAAAGAAGATAACATTAGATCGTGGTAAACAGGTCACTTGAGTTGTGGTTTGCTCGACCCTTGCATGTGGATGCAAGGATCTCTCAAAATGAAATACCACACCTCAGATCTGCTTTGATTTGGATTCCTGAATTGAATATGGTTGGACTCAATGCCTCATAGGCCCCTCCCAACTCAATTATTCTATGATACTATAACCAAGAAAACAATGGAAGCAAAAAAACAAAAACAAATAATGGGTGAGGGTTTGCTTCAAATGCCAGAAATGAGAAGAGATCTTTACCAATGAAGTTAATGGTAAGAAATAATCACATTAAAATGTAAATCTCCCTCCTATTTATACCCAGTGGTAGTGCATGCAAGATTGCTATTATCCCAACACAGACAAAACTGGCCTAGCTAAAATTGATACCTGTAACTGCTTGAAAACATGTCACCTCTTTGCACACCTCCAGCATTTTTGAGTTGAAATACACAGTAGTCTACTCTTTGGGTAAGACGCTCAAACCCAGATGAAAGAACATAAATAAGCAAGTTCTAAATTCCTGCTTTATTTAGGATGTATATTTACATGTCTGAGCCAGGCAATAACTTTTCAATTTCCATTTTTCTGCTTGCTTGGGACTTTAATACACAAATCATATTTGTTTTGTCATTTATGAAGTCCCACGTGTTTCCTTCCTATTGGGATCATTTTCTCCCTGTACAGTTGTACCACGCTTAAAGAGCATAATGTGTTCCACAGGATTGCTCTTTAAGCAAAACACCATTGTAAGTGACCAATTGTGACTTCTGGGGGGGGGGGGTGATTGCAAACCCCGATTAATTTGTTAAGCGAGTTTTTGGTTGGTTTTATTTGTTAAGTGAAGTGAACATTCAGATAAAATTATGCTCTTTAAGCGAGTTACTCTTTATGCAAGGTTTGACTGTATTTCACGTCTGGTTGATCCATCACAAAAGCCCCTTCCTACTTTTGTCCTGTTATCAACCCAAGCTCTTCACTGCTTCTCAGTCTTTTTTGTAACCCCTGCTAAATCTGAAATTCATTTTGCCATCCTTGGAAACTGATCATTCCACTCCCAGCTGTTGCTCTGAGCAGACATGAATCACAGAGAGAACCATAGTCTGAAATGTAGGTCATCTGAGTTCAATCAGAATAAATGAACAAATTGATTAAAGGCACTAGATGGGGGTGGGGGATATGGAGGATGGGAAGAGGAAGCTTATCTTAAAAAAGTAACACCTCCAAGCTTTCAACATGATATTTAAACACAGATAAAGAGTGCAAACAGACTGTGATAAAGGATTTCATTTAATTGTGCTGGAAAGGATTACTCCCTTAAAGTGACCTTTCTGTTCCTATAGGAGTCAATATAGGCTGCCCACCCCCATCAAAAAATTAGTAACCCTGCTACTGGACCCAAACTGTTCAACTTGAGTACAGAAGCAGGGTCAGGCAGGTTTGCGACCTCCTGTACAATGTACGATTGATGCAAAATAGCTTGCTCCAAGCAGCCCAAAGTATAAACTATTTCTTTCTCTGATTGCAAACTTACTTTACCAAACATTACCTATCCTTCCTTTAAAGGTAAAGGTCTCCCTTGCTCAGAAGCCAGTCATATCTGACTCTAGGGTTCAGTCAGTGGTGGGTTGTCAATTTGTCCGCTACCCCACCATGACGTCATTACGTCGTGGGCTTAGCCGACGTCATGACATAATGTCGTGGGCAGAGCCAAAAAATAAAATAAATAAAATGGCTGCCCGGAACTGTGCATGTGTCAAACCTCCATTTGACGCATGCACAGTTCTATTTTTTAGTGTGCATGTGTCAAACCTCTATTTGATACATTTCCGGAGGGGGGCCAGAGAGGCAACCAAACTGGTCACCAGGGGCTCCCCCCCCCCGTGACCCCCTCCTAATGGGTGCTACCAGTTCAGGCGAACTGCTCTGAACCGGTAACAACCCATCACTGGGTTCAGTGCTCATCTGTGTTTACAGCCAAAGAACCTAGCGCTGGCTGTGTCATGTGGCAAGCATGTTTAGATGCTGGAATGCTGTTACTCCATTGTGCAGCCCTCGGGTCTCGAACTGCTGACATATTGACCTTCCAGTCATCAAGTTCAGTGTCTTAACCACAAAGCCACTGCTGTCCTCCCCTGCCCTTTACAGGATTGATTTTGTTGCTGCTGCTGTCATTGTCTTCAGATGTCGCAACACAGGCACATGCAGGCTAAGACAAGTAGCATCCACCTGTGTGGAATTGCAGCCTAAATCACTTATTTTGAGAGAGAATTTGGTCTAAGTGGGATTTTAATATATTGTATATTAAATATGCTTTTACAAAACATGCCTAGGCAATAGATGCTTTTATTCTGAAGCAAAAGCAGTCACACACTTTCTAATCCAGAGAGGATCCTGGACAGGTTTCCTATTAGCTATTACTCACTATTTACTGCAGACAACAACTCTGAAGCAAACTGAAGACACAGAGAGAAATAATACTTGGCTGAAAACAAAGGATCCTAGCTGGATCAGGACTCTGTGCAGATTCTCTTCATTCCAAATAAAGGCAGCCCAGTGAAGAACACTTTTTAAAAAGAACGTTTAAAACAGTCGTATTTACAAATCAGCAGTTTGGCTCTTCCTAGGTCAGGTGTTCACCACCTACAGCCCATGGGCTGGACCTGCCCCTGGTGCCATTTTATTTGGTCTGCCGCCCTTGCTCCCGCTGCCACTGCTGGAAGTGGTAAAAGTCAAAAGTGCACCGCTCTCGTTCCTGCCACTGCTGCCGCCAGAAGTGGCAAAAACAGCTGAAAACACGCCATAAATGCACCCACGGCTGCCGTAAACATGTTTTTTGGCCTTGTTTACGTCGGGGGAACTATGTGTCGGCTGCCTGAAGAGGCATGGTCCAGCCCGCAGCGTGAAAACGTTGAGAACCCTTGTGGACCTAGATCAGGGATTCTCAACCTGCGGCCCACGGCACCATCTCATGTGGTCCACCACCACCTCCACCACACCATGAAGTGCCATGTGGTGGAGGAAGGGCAAAATGGCCATCCGGCCCCCGAAGCTGCCTGAGGGAGCATGCCCTGGCCCCCAACTTAAAAAGGCTGAGAACTCCTAACCTAGATGATCGGTTTTTAATAGCAATAGCAAGTACAGTAATACCTCATATAACATTAGTATCGAATAACACGAAAATCGCATAACATCAAGGAATCTGGGGGGAAGAATTGCATCAGATAACATTAAGATCCTATGGGATGCTTCAGATAACAACCGCGAAAGCCTGTGTGGTTACAATGTATCTCTATGGATCCCATAGAGGATCAGATAACACTAAAAATCATATAACACGAAGACTTGTGGAACCAGGTTTTAGTGTTATATGAGGTTTTACTGTACGCTTATACACTGCCCTATAGCAATGAGTGCAGTCTCTGGGCAGTTCCCAAGTTGATTAGCATTTTTGCCCCCAACATACTGGATGGAAGGCTGAGTCATGTCAGAATCGAACTCACAAAGTTTTGGCTGCAGTACAGCAGTTTTAACCACAGTACCCTCCATCACCAAATGAATGTGGAGATGTAATGGGCTGAGATGCAAGAACCTAGCACTCTTGCAGTGAATGGTGACAGTTGCTATGCCATCTTTCTCTAATTCCATTCATCTTCCTGGATTAATATTGATCTGAAGGGAATTAATTTACTTAAATGTGAGCATTTTGATGGAAGCTAATCATAGGCCCAAAGGATAGAAAAGCACTCCTGTCTCCTGCAATACAGGTGGAAGAAAGTGCAAATATAATTCTGAACACATGCCTGAGTTCAAACAGTTTTTATATCCTGTCTTATACTCTGCTATTTCCTGCTGGGATTTCATTTTGACGATGCAGTAATACTGGCAGGGGTTGGTTGTAGTTTCCTTTCGTTTTTAGTCTGCATCCAGCATGCCTACTCTGGCCTCTTACTTAATCTATATGTGTTCTTTTTGTGTATGTGTCATCTTGTTTTTCTTTGCCCAGATAGCACCCAATAAAGGCACAATCTGTTTAAAAATACCATACAAAGAAGAGTGAAGTGTTGTCAATGCTTATTCCTCCCACTTTATGATATTGCTAATTTCTAGGGGGTTGATATTAATTTTGTTCACCTCATCTGTACTATATAACTATCAAGACATTCAGAGAGTATATAAAACAAAACAAAAAGACCAAAAAAAAAAGGGTGTGGCACTATATATATAATTTTAAAGACTGCAGTATATATAAAGACTACAGTACTATATATATAAATTTTATTTTTAAACAGGATTAGCAACCATGGAAAAGCTTTAGAGGGATCAGAAATGTAAAAATGCATGCATATAAAATTTCAGGGAAGAGGTGTGGATGACAGCAGAAAGCTCCTCATACTGCTAGAAAGACTGATCTTGTCATAATCCTTCACTGTTGTTGAGTCTTGAGTTACTTCCAATTAACTTCAGGTTGGAACAAACTTCATTCTACTACATAATTTGCCATCTTAAAGACAGATGAATCTCTCCCAACTTCCAAGATATATTATTACCATTATACAACCTAATGTGTTTTTATATACGTACAGTGTAATATCTATCAATCTTCCAGTAGTATACAGAGCATGTATTACATACCAAGAAAGCCAGTGTAAATGCTCAATCTGTATTAAATATATAAAATATACAGGAAATGCATTATAATCTTTGACAAATATAGTACATTTTACTTGATTTGGATGTGGCTCATTAGGATTTCCTTACATATTTATACATAAGTTATACTTGCACTGAGCTTGGAACAGAAAGCCTGAAAATTAATTCATTAGTGTTCATTATACCTATTTCTCACAGATAGAAATTGTTATGAATATTTTCAAAAGGAAGCAAACAAATCAGCACCTGGCTTTGAAGTCCATTTCCCCAGACTTTCTTCACTCTTCTCAGGAAGCAAAGAGCACAGTAACCACTTTAACTCACAAAAACCAAAGGCTCCATTTTGATCCATTACAATGACTAACTGTTCTTTTTTGAGGCGACTGTGAATCGCACATTTGGGTTTTGTGCTTGCGTAGGACTCCATTCAGATTCTACCAGAGCTTTAAAGAAAACGGGAAAGTATGTTAGTACGAGGCCCCGCGCCCTCCTGCCAACCTAGCAGTTCGAAACCCAAAAGTGTGAATTCACAGAAATTCACTCAAAGAACCAGAGTTACAGGTAAGTAACCTGCTCTTTCCCTGTTAACATGTTCAAAGTGCCAGGTGTCATAATACTCGAGTACAAATATGGAAGCCTATGGGTTTCTGCCACCCATTTAACTTTAACCATCTTTCTAGGACAGGGTTTCTCAATCTTGGGCCTCCAGGTGTTCTTGGACTTCAATTACCAGAATCCCAAGTCAGCACACTTGCTGATCAGGGCTTCTGGGAATTGAAGTCCAAGAACATCTGGGGGCACAAGGTTGAGAAACCCTGTTCTAGAACGGTGATGGCAAACCTTGGCACTCCAGCTGTTCTTGAACTTCAATTCCCAAAACCCCTGATCAGCAGGAGTGCTGACTTGGGCTTCTGGTAATTGAAGTTCAAGAACACCTGGAGTGCCAAGTTTTGCCATCATGGCTCTAGGATCTTCCCTTTGGCTTCTGCCCAGGGTTGGCTGCCTATCATACATGCACCGGTACTTTTCTGTCCATAGATTAAACATGTGGCATCTTTCTCTTTGTCAACCTGTCTAGCTGGCCAAGATACTGGCATGCTGCCATGTGATGTGTAAAGCAACAAGAACACTTAAAACACTGAAGCTTTCAGCTCCACACTGAAAGTCTTCGTAATTGTACCCTAGGGGGCCTTCTATGTACATGATTGCTCCATAAGATTAATCCGTCCCTGGCAATTTATTCTTCATTGACATCTTCTTGAACTTCCAAGAAGAACTGCTATTGGAAAGAGGATGATAGAAGTAATACCTTTCCTTCTAGCACTGCCTCAGATAATGGAACACAGTGTTCATTTCTCTCCTGGCTTTGTTGCTTTTTATTTCCCAGGAGAGACCAATCAATGGTTTCAGTGTAGCTATGGTGCAGGTTTCCCTGTTATGAAAGAATTAAAGTTAGGTCTACTAGAAAGGATTCATGCAATCAGTTCTTCCAATAATACAAGAGCTTGTGGAGGATGATGGATAGAGTAATGAACTTGGATTGGGACATGTCTTCAGATCCCTTTCAGCTAGGAAGAACTGACATAATCACACAATCCTATCTGTTGTAACCTATTCTTTTTGCATTTCTTTTCTCTTTATTATAATTAAAAAAGCATTTTTCATGTATGCTAATTTTTTTAAAGCCAGTTCTCTCTCCAGATTCTTTTAAATGTAATTTTACCCTCTCCATAGCTTTTTATTGTTAATAAGGTGTTGTCAGTGAATAAACTAATCTTAACTTTGTCTTTAGCATCAATGCCTAAAATCTCTATATTTTTTAATACCATTCTCTAATAATTCTGTAACTAAAGCAAACAATACAGAGGAAAGGGAACATTCTTGTCTAGCAATGTGCTTTGACAATCAGACTTTTTAATTAAGTTCATTTTTACTACTCAAGAATCTAACATGATGCAAACATGTTAAATGGAATATACAGAGATTATCCGAATCATAAGCCAATACAAACAGACATCTTTCACCATTTGAGGAGGTATTTCTTTTAAAAACATGTTCAGCCTCTTGTGTAGCTTGAGCCTAAACTGCTCATTCTGTGTATATTTCTCATTGGTCATCCTTGCTGAATAAGAGAAGAGATAATGTGATAACTTCTAGCTGGAAAAAAATGTATATTAGACATGGATTTACAAGTGAACATTACATGCTTGTAAGACATTGATACATTAATCTATTTTAATACATCACAGTGCCCTAAGCACTATGGGGTTATATAACTGTAATTGCTATTGCTGCTAATGTATAAGAACCCATGTTTAAAACATAATTAATTTGTAATGCAGAAAATTGTAATGACAATTTTATAGTTTTTCTGCTGTCTTTCAGTTGAATAGGACTGGGTAAGCCAATAAGTAAATAGTTAAAAATAGCTGAATATTATCTTTTTTTATTCATATCAGAATGTTGCAGAATTTAAAATTATGGACATATACTGATTATAGATAAAATTCAAACAAATAAATGTTAAACTTATTGGGCTGGTTTTTTACCAAAAGCGAGCTACTTCAATAGCATTATCTGGGTTGTTTACTAGATCTTCTTTTGAACAATAAAGGTAAAGGCAGGGATGGGATGTAACAGGTTCTCACCAGTTCTCCAGAACTGGTAGTAACTTTTCCCAGTGTCCTGGAGAACTGGTAGCAGTTGGGGGGGGGGGACCACCTTCGGGACTTACTTTTTCATTGGTTCCCCCACTGCGCATGCGCACCAAGCACTTGGTGTGCATGCACGCCTACAGTGCTTGGGGTGTATGCACGGCCTCCTTGCTGTCCTCCCAAGCGGGGAGGAGGAAGAGAAGCTGCTAGCCTGAAGCTGCTCCCCAGGGTAAGTGACTCACCTTTGGATGTGGTGTGTCTGTGTGTATTTTAATGTGTATTTAATGCCTTTACCTATATTGACGTACTACCACAGTTCATAAAAAGGCTGGAGGCCTGGCTTGGGGGTTTTAAGCAAAGTCTTGGAGTTACCTCATCAATAAGCTACACCTGTGCTGTTTCAAGTGCTGTTCCAATTGGAGAACCCTTAAGGAGGTACAGCTGGTTTACTTTTACATTAAGGCATATTATCCTAGAGAACTGGTTAGGCAAAGGACTTAGTACCTAACTTCTTTAACTGTTGAAAAGTGCCAAAATGAAGCCATCTTGTGGTGAGTTCATTCTGTAGTTCCTTCCATCTGACCTAGTGTGAGAAAGATTAGCCAGAATAAGCTTTAAGCTCTGGTTTAAAAGCTCTGTTTGATTTGTGTTTGGGGTGGGTGGGTGGCTGTATTTTAATGTATTATTTATTTATTTATTTATTTAATTTACAGGTTTGTGTTGTGGGTGTGTGGGTTGAGGGGTGTGTGTATGTGTGCTTATTTTTTATTATTTTATTATTTTTTCCTTGGCCCCACCCATGACATCATGACATCATGATGTTAACCAGTGATGGGATGTCAAAAATTCTACTACCACGCCATGACGTCATGGACGTCATGGGCGTGGCCAATGTCATGATGTCATGGGCGGAGCCAACGTCATGACATCATGACGTTGTGGGCAAGGCCAAAAATAAAATAAAAATAAAAAAATAAACACGCACACAGACCCGTAATTAACTTAAAGAAATAAAATAAAGAAATAAATAAAATAAAAATTAAATAAAAGTACAACCAACCACCCAAAACACAATTAAATCACCCATCCACCCACCCAAAATATAAAAGCCTCACTTACCTTCCGTGGCCGCAGCCAGAGCCGGGCCGAAAAGGCAACGGCCCGAGGAAGCTCCAGGCGCCCGGCAGAAGAGGATGCGGCGGTGGCGAGCCCCGCCGGGTTTACCCAGGGCATGGGGGTTTGTCGGGCCCAAGACCCTAGGAGGGCGCGGCGCGGGCGGACGACGCGGGCGGACGGCGCGGGCGGACGGCGCGGCGGCGGTGCGGGCGGACGGCGCGGCCAGGCACCAACGTGCCTGTGGGAGCCAGGTAGCCGGCTAGGGGAGGTGCCCTTCTCTTAGGGCTGCCGCCGCTGCTGCCGGAGCCAGTCTGCTTGTGTTTCCGCAGCGAGAGGGAGGACGAGGTGAGAGCCGGGGTGTGTGTGGGGGGCAGCTCGGCCGTCTGGAAGCCTTCCCGGTCGGTGTCGAATTGGGGGGGGGGAGACCCTCCTCTTGTCTGCCACTCCCGCCATTCAGCCTCCGGCAGAGCGACGAGGTCGTCTCGCCCGCCCTGCCACCTGTTTGTCCTCCCTGTTTCTGCGGGGCGGGGTGGCCTTGTCTCCCCCTTGCGAGGCTGGTGGTTCCCACCCTGACCCTTCCCTTCGCCGAGGGCTGCATTTTTGCTGAAATGTGAAATTCAGTTTCTTCTGTAAAGTCGGCCCTAGTGGGCTGTAGAGCTGGAGGCTGGGAGGGGGGAGATAAATGAATGGACGGGGAACCTCCCATCCAGCTTCAGAAGATTTTTTTTTTTTAAATTGGAGCCATTTGGCTCCAATTTAGTGCGCATGTCCAGAAACTCAATTTGACGCATGCGCAATGCGTCAAATTGAGTTTCTGCGCATGCGCAGTCAATTGGAGCCATTTTAGCTCCGATTTAAAAAAAAAATTTCTTTCGGTGAGGCGTCCGGAACCAGACGCCTCAAAAGTGGACTCCCCTCCCGGAGAACTCTCCGGGATTGGTCCTACCGGTTCCAGAGATCCGTCTGGAACCGGGGACATCCCATCACTGATGTTAACTCCCCCCCCCACACTGTGATGACATCACGGTGGGGTAGTAAATTTTTTGACATCCCACCACTGGGTAAAGGTCACCCTTGCTCGAAAGCCAGTCGTATCCGACTCTAGGGTTCAGTGCTTATCTCTGTTTCAAAGTCGAAGAGCCAGCAGTGTCCACTTCTGCAGACGTTTCCGTGGTCATGTGACAGGCACGACTAGACACTGGAACTCTGTTTACCTTCCCACCAAAGTGTTCCCTATTTATCTATTTGCAATTTCTTGCTTTCGAACTGCTAGGTTGGCAGGACATAAATTGTATGCACATAAATTCTGCATTGATTTATATTTCTCTACATTCACAGAAAATTTGTCCTGTGTCTAAGTAGCCCCATTTACTCTGTTAATCTTTGATCTTCCCACTTTTCTTCAAATTCTATCAAGTGTCATCCAGATGTTCCAGCTTGAATCTGGTCCTGGTGGGACACACTGTTTGGCATTCGTTTATTTCACAAGGTGTGTTATCTCTATAGCTTTTGCCTAGCCTCTCCTGGCATTATAATACAGAACTTGAGAGGTGTACAGAAAACTTCCCCTCAAGTTTAGATGTTGTCTAGCGGGCTGGTATTCATGAAGAAACAGTGATGGGCAGCCAAAAAAAAATTACTACCACACTGTGGGCTTAGCCAGTGCTGTGGGTGGAGCCAGTGCTATGGGCAGAGCCAGCACAGTGAGTGGAGGCAATGCCATGGGCGGAGGCAATGCCATGGACGATCTAGTCATGCCTGCCATATGGCCATGTATACATCTGCAAATACAGGCAGCACTAGCTCTTGGGGTGTAAATGGAGATGAGCACTGAACCCTAGAGTCGGATATGACTGGCTTTTGAGCAAGGGAAACCTTGAACCACTTGCAGGGACAAACCCTGATGTCAAATTTGAATACCAATCAGGGATCTTCTGTTATTAGGTAAAGGTTGCCCTTGCCTTATTTCATTTGTTATTTGCTAGCACCTCTCAACATACTTCTAGAAGGGCAGTGCTAGTCAAATACAGTAATAGACTTTTCCCTTTCAGGCAGCCAGTAATAATCCTGCATGATTCATTAAGGATGATATCCATTTGTTTGGCATGTGCAGATTTATACCATCCAGCACTAGCATATTCTGCTGTGGCATAGCACAGTGACAAAACTAATTTTCTTATTGTTTGTGGGCGTGCACTCCAACCTGAACAAGCTAGTTTCCCACATATGCTATTTTGGTGACAATTTTCTGTTTGTAGATCAGGGTTCAACCCAGAGTGATATACCCAAATGATTTGGGTTATGACAACATTCCAGAATCATACCTTCCCAGATAACTCGGACCTTCCTCTCTGCTTTTTCTGTTCTGTAAGTGGAAGACACATACAGTAATACCTCATATAACATTAGTATCGAATAACACTAAAATCGCATAACATTAAGGAATCTGGGGGGAAGAATTGCATCAGATAACATTAAGATCCTATGGGATGCTTCAGATAACAACCGCTAAAGCCTGTGTGGTTACAATGTATCTCTATGGATCCCATAGGATTTTAACATGCATCAGATAACACTAAAAATCATATAACACCAAGACTTGTGGAACCAGGTTTTAGTGTTATATGAGGTTTTACTGTACCTGCATTTTAAAGGGTTTAGTTTCAGCTGGATAGGCTGTTAAAAATACAGTACAGGTATGAGCAAATGCCATCTGAGCACAAGATGTGAGATCAATGTTTCAGAGTATGAGAGCCTGTTTGTTAAAAGGCTGAGGATCTGTGGTTGAGTTCAGAGGATGTTTTCAAAAGGGTAATGTACATTTTGGTCTAATCATGATATGTCAGGTTTTAGAAAAGGGAACCTATTTGTCAATTATGCAGCTGCTCCACATGTATGTGTGAAAGTACAATCAGTGTACTAGCATAGATGTGGAAAATGCATGCAGTTTGCCAAGTATGAGTCAAAGCATTATTTTAGTGATATCCTCCTTCTTGTCTCCTCTGCTCTTTCTTGTAGGGTGCAATATAGGTGGTCACTCAAGAAAGTGGGTGGCAGGAGTGTTGGCAATGGAGAATTAACATTAATTGAAACAGCAGGCTGGTCTTTTGGTCTCCATGACAACATTTCCCTTTCTTTTCTTTTCTTTGGCAGGACTCGGAGGCTGAGGTAATTGTTTAAACCAAAATACTATTATTTTGGCACAAATAAAATGTTTGGCAAAGTTAGTTGTATGTATCCACACATCTGTTCTACAGGGAAGTGTACAAGGAGAGACAGTGATTTCTTCATTTCACAAAAAAAAGAGGCTTCCTAGAGTGGAGTGAACATGTTTTTTTACTTTGGTCAGAATATCCTTATTTGGCCTTGAAACTCACTTGAATGTTCTGGAGCCACTAGTCTTTTAGCATGACCTACTTTATAAGTTGTGCGAATAAAAAGAGAGAGAGAGAAGGACCATGTATGCCACTTTGAACTACATGAAGAAGAAACAAATACATCCAGAAATAAGCATGCTAAAATAATTACAATAGGTTTTTTTTGAGCCTTTTAAGGATTTTTAAAAGATTTATAGGTATATAATTTATGCATGGGATTTTGTGTCAGAATTCTGCAACATATATCTTTCATAAGATCTTCTTAGACTGAAAAAAAATGGCAAGGAGACCTAGAATAGTGGGTAAAAATAATAATACTGAGCAGTAAAATTAAACTCATATTGGAGAGAGCTTTGCCCCCTCAGAGCACTTTAATTGGGCAGGATACAGCTGCTAAAGAAGCTGCTAACTATAGGAGTTGTTTATGTAATAGTTAAATAGCATTTTTCTAAAAAAACAAACAAACCATAAAACACCAAAGTATTTATTTTAAATGATTAATAAGCTGAGTTTTTAAAGGCTCATGCACTCCTAGTACAGTAATACACTGGATAACATTAAAGCTTGGTTCCACAAACTTTAATGTTATGCGGGTTTTTAACGTTGTGTGATACATTTATTGCACAGCATTAAACCAAAGCCCACGGTGGGTGCTTTGAGTTGGGGAGGGCCGAGGGGGGACACCCATGCCAGCCAGGGCAGCTTCTAGGCACTGCCCCCCCCCCCCGGTCAAAGCGGCCGCCGTGGGCTTGCCCTCTGCTGGCCGCTTTGACTTGGGAAGGGCTGGGGAAAGCACCTAGAAGCTGCCCTGGCTGATGCTAGGTCCCCCCCCCCCAGCCCTTCCCAACTCAAAGCAACCTGCTCGCCTGCCTCCTCGGAAAGGGAACCCAGGATCAGAGTGTCTGATCCCCGGTTCCCTTTTCAAAGAGGCAGGCGACTCACTCGGCCCCAGACGAAGCTTGTCCTGGAAAGGAAGGAGCCAAGCACTTGGCACCTTCCCTTCCAGGATGGGCTGCGGGTGAGTGCAGTCACACCCGCAGCTCATTCTGGAAGGGAACCGGCCAAGTGCTTGGCCCCTTCCCTGCCATGATGGGCTTTGGGTGAGTAGAGGTGCACCCACAGCTCATCCTGGAAGAGAATGGGCCAAGTGCTCAGCTCCTTCCCCGCAAGGACGTGCTTTGGGTGAGTGCAGACACACCCACAGCTCGTCCTGGAAGGGAATGGGCCAAGTGCTTAGGCCCTTTCACTTCCAGGACAGGCTCCGGGTGAGTGCAATGCTGGTTCCATTCCAGGACGAACAGCAGGTGCGCCCGCACTCACCTGCAGCCTCTCCTGGAAGAGAAGGGGCCAAGGGCGTGGATGATTCCCTTCTAGGACGAGCAGCGGGTACACCCATACTCACCCGCAGCCCGTCCTGGAAGGGAAGGGACCAAATGCTTGGCCGGTTTCCTTCCAGAATGAGCTGCAGGTGTGCAGAGCAGGTGAGTGCGGAGCACAGTGGACACTGGCGAGAGGAAGCGAAGCGGAAAATGCCGAGGTGGTGTTTCCCTTTAAGGTATGGACTTTGAGCCCATCCATCTCTCCCCACCATGGGACTGGTCTTCATCTCTACTCTAGCACTCTGTGACTGTAAGTGCTACCGGACACAGATTCCATGAACAATTGTTTTAGTGCTAGAATGGAGACTCAAAGCATGGTTACATCAAAAAGATCATAATGTCAAAAATATGCTGTTTTCTTCTTAAGAATCCTAAATCAATAAATACATCCGGTCTACCAGCCTGATCAATAAAAAATTAGATATTTTTACAAAGATTATCAAGTTTTCTACATTCTCAACAGTTTTCCCCATCTTTTTCATTCCTAGCTATCTCTCTGCCTTGCCTTCAAACTCTGTTTTTTCTTAGAACTGTAAAGGGAAAAGAACACATGGAATGTGAAGCAGTCAGGCCTGTGGGGAAAGTAAAGACTGCATGGGAATGGGTTTTCATACCTGCTCTAATTGTTTTACAAGCATAAACATTTGCTGTATTTAAAGCCTAACATACAGTAGTGTGTTGTGAAATGTTTATAATGCTGGAAGAAACATGGCTTTCCTTAAGTGGAATAATCTTATCCAGCAGTTGTAACAAAAGAACAGGCAGTTACAGGACTGTTTTGCTTTGGTATGAGTCTGAATTTGCTCCCAGTTGATGGTTTTGGCTTTTTTGCAGAGAGCATTCTGAAAAACTGAAGCACTGTACAGGGTGGACTGTAATCCCTATTGAATCTTTCTCTAAATTTGCCACTTATTGTATCCAGGGTGTCATCAGAATTCTTGCACTCATGTACCCACGTACATGTCACAATATACTTTTCTAGTGTAAATGGGCTTAAATTGGCCATATTTCTCTGGGCAAAAGGGGAGGCAGTTATAATACATATGGATGGGTAGGGACTTATGGGCCACCCTGTAGTATGTTGTTTGGCTAGCCACAGAAAGAAAACAGCTAACGAAAGATACAAAACAAGGTCTTTCCCAGTCATTTTTCTGTCTATTTGTGGGAGCTTTCTCTTGTTTTTCTATCAATTTATGGTTGTTATTTCAGACTGACTGCCTACAAGTAGTCACACAATTGTCAATATGATTAGAATGATCACTTAATGTTTCCAACTCTTTCAAAAATTGGGAAGAATACATTTATTATGAATTTTACCTGGGGAAAGGTGCAGGGACAGTACAAGTGCATCCAGAGGGTTCTGAAAGAAAGCTGTCCTCTGTTTGAAGGGCAGTCACAAAACAGTCCTCAGTTTGAAGATATCCTCAAAGCAGTGGAGTGACACTTTTTACTTCAGTTTTGCGCATGCATTGGAGTGACACCTTTTACTTCAGTCTATGTAACATTTCCAAGTAGAGTCACACCAATAAAAATGGAAACTTTTTACTAGTTTGCTTATGATAACAGAACACTAGTAGCTTTGACCCTGACCATTGTCTTGCATTACTATCGTACATTATCTGGTGTTGCACTGTTTTGTTATCCAACTTACACTTTATAGATCTTGCAATGTAAATTTACTAACTTGATCAATAGTAAGAAAGGGTTAACATCTTGATGGGAAGAGTCTGTACTGATGAGGTCAACAGGAATTAGCCAATCAGAAGCACTGAACATTGACTAGATTCCAAAAAGCTAATTGCCCTTTGTTTGATATGCCATAGGAGAAACACATGGAGGAATGTTTCTCATAAGTTCTGGAGCCACTGGGAAAGTAGGAAAATGAGTGTGCAGTAAGGATATGGAAACATTTTGCTAATATGCCCTTTTTTGGCGAAGACACTGTCTCAACATAGCAAAATAGCATGTAAAGTATTCTTCAGCCCTTGTGAAAGTTCTCAACTTCAGAAACCAAGAGCAGGACACCAAGCAGGGACTTTGATTTTACACTTTGTATAATTTGTACTTACCATCTGTAATGCATTTTCTCTTTTGCAAATTAAGCACATGCCAAATGCAAGTACAAAAGGACAGCAACATAAACAACCCATTTGGTGCCTCCTATTTTGCATAGTCTAAGCCAGGGTTCTTCAAACTTGGCTCTACAGATGTTCTTGGACTTCAATTTCCAGAAGCCCTGATCAGCAGGTGTGCTGACTTGGGCTTCTGGTAATTGAAGTCCAAGAACACCTGGAGAGCCAGGTTTGAGGAACCCTTGTCTATGCAACAAGGCTGCAGTTGAGTTTTGTGATTTTACAGAAGACAGACTGGACCCCCTTTGTAACTGTCTTGCAATCAAGGCAAAAAATCTTGAACTTTCTCAATTTGCATGTGAGAGTGAAACATGTAAGGTAGGGGTGGCAGACTGCTGATCAGGGCTTCTGGGAATTGAAGTCCAAGAACAGCTGCAGCACCAAGGTTGGCCACCCCTGAAGTAAGGACTTAAATCTCTACGTAGTATGCCGAAATATCTGTAGAATGTCCATGTTTTATTAACATCTTCATTGCAAGTAGATGAATTAGACGTACAGTTCAAGCAACTGCACTTGCAGAATAAGGATAATTTCCAAGGGAAAGGAACTTCTGCATCATGATTTATATATTGCTTCTAAGAGTGCACTGTCCTTATAAATAATGAATAAATTCTCAATTTGTGTTAACAAAGCTGCTATTTCCCCAGGAAAAGAAGCTGCTGTATTATATTATTATTTATATTATTTGCAATTTCCTCATTAGAATTAATGGATACATTTTAAGGACAACATTTTTGCTTAGTGGTTCTTGCCTAAGAACTAAATTGGGTTGAAGGGAGGTGAGGGGAACTTTCCAGGAGTTGTTCTTCTTCCGTGTCTAGGCCAGATGTAAAACTGCCAAAATGAGAGCACCTTTTGGTGAGTTCATTCTGCACTTCTTTTCGCCTGACCTAGTGTGAGAAAGATTAGCCAGCAACACAAGGCTGCTGTTACCAGGGTACACCCGATTGTAGTTCAAAAATAACAATCTTCGAGGAGGCTCTTTCTGTCTCTCAGTAAAGAAGAAGACAATTATAAACTCATCATAGGAGTCACCTCCAGCTGTTAGGAGGAGGAATAAATAAAGGACTGTTGGCAACTACAATCAGTCACCACTTTTGATGAACAGACTGAGAAGGAAAAAAACCAACAAAATTCATACACAATTCACTCTTCCGTTCTTAATGAGGGAAAGAATTGAAGGACTCTGTTACATCTCCCTTCCCCCCCCCCCAATTTTTTTTCCTTCACTCTTACTGCTCTAGAAAATTCTCCAATCTTCTGGAACAATTTTATCCAGATAAAAGAAGAGGTTAAAAAAAATCAAGAATTATAAGAAAAGGAAAGAGCCTTGAAGATACTGTACCTATTAGTAACTAGCACTTCAGCTGGGCAGCAGGCACATAGGTAATGTGGGCACAGTATTTTATAAAATGTATTCACATGTTTTCTTGATGCAGAAACATGCTCAGCAGGAGAAATTTTGAGTCATATTTATTTTTAACTATAGGAAATTAATTGTTTGGGGTATGAGTGACCAGCTTCCTCTCTCACAGGGATCCGTAACCTTTTTAGGTTGGGGGCTGGGTCATGCTCTCTCAGACAGTTGAGAAGGGCGGACTGGTGGTCCTCCCTGCCATAAATGCTGCCGTAAATGTCCACGGTTGTCATAAATGTGTTTATGGCTGTGGTAAACGTGTTTGTGGCTGTTTACGGCAGCGGCGGCCTTGGAAGAAGACTTAAATATGTCATTTCAGGCAATAAATAAGAAGTGATGAGAGACAAATTGTCAAAGTTTGTTCCTCAGCTATCTCTGAGACTAGCAAAAATTAGTTCAGGATGCAGTTAAACTTTTTTTTAAAAGCAGTGTTGACATTGGAGTTTTGTGAACTTGATTTAAGGTTACATGATGTTTGAGTCGGTGCTAAACCAAATTCTGACACTACTGTATATAGATACATGGGATTACATGAGAGCTATTTATTTAGTCCCCATCTAGCAGAAACTGCTACTCTGAACAGTTTATAATTAAAGAATGATATGCACAGAGTTAATATACAAAAAACATCATGAAATTACAATGAACAAGTTAAGTATAACTAACAGACAACCGTAAACAATGGTGACTCCAACATCAAGAATAGGTACCACTTCATTGGGAAAGGTAACAGCATTCCATGAGCTCTGGTATCTAGTCATGCTTGCCACATGACCATGGAAATGTCTGCAGAAACACAGACAGCGCTGGTTCTTTGGCTGTAAATGAAGATGATGCTCCCTTTAGGGTTGGATATGACTGGGCTTTTGAGCATGGGAGAATTTGCCTTTACCTATTCCAATAGGTAGTAAGGTCCCAAACTGTTTATGGTTTATTCAAAGTACCATAGTGCCGGTCCAGCTCCAGTTGAGAAGGCCACTGCTAATCAGTTAAAGCTGGTCTCCACTGATCTGTTGGACTCCTTCTCTGCTGCTGCTGCCATCATCAATCAGCTGAGAAGGCCTGCACTGATCAGCTGGTGCCAGTCTCTGCTGATCAGCTGGAACTGTTCCCCATTGCTGCCACCATCAAGCAGCTGAGAAGAGTTTTAGCAGAGGTGGGCCACTTGATCCATGGGAAGTCCAAATGTACTATACAACTGACACAAGTGATCACACATGCACATGATACAAAATATACTGATACAGGATTTGGTATAAAATAAACAACCCCCTGCCAGGGGGTTTGAAATAAACCACTTGGTGGCCAAAATAACATGCAATTAGCTGTGTGCCATTTAATTGCTGATTTTTAATCTGATTTAGAACAGGTGCAAATGTTTAATCTATTTTAGAACAGGTATTTGTTAGCCATTGCATGTTACAGCTTACAAACACATGTAATCAGATTACCCTATGCATTTTTCTTTCCTCTACATAGAAAAGAATGGTATGTGTTAGTCGGTCTTGTCTTGCTGTCCTTCCTATGATGGAGTCTGACATTTACATGTGAAAAATTATTATCTTTGTCTTCTTCTTTTGCCATATTTGATTCCAAATATTAGTGATCATCATGGCGATCAACCATGAAGACTATCCTGAGAATATAATACAGTGCCCTCTTTTTGTCTGTAGTGGACATTTTCCTTCATGAGTTAGAGCAGGGGTTTGCAATGTTTTTCCGCCATGGGCCAGACACACAGACCCGCCACGCAGCTGCGGGGGCCGGAAGCAGGTTGCTCCCAGTGATTATAATTCCGTTGTTGGCGGCGGCGGTGATCATGTCAGTTTAGGGGTGTTTTGCATAGTCTACCACATTTTCCTGGCAGTGGGAGGCTTTGGGGAACATAATCGTTTCATTTTGGGGTCTTTCTGACGTTCCTCTGTGGCGCTTTGACAAGGAACATATGCCATTCAGGGATTTCCTGGTTCCACGCTGGGAACGCAAGTGCTCACATAAGCGCTGCCTGGCACCAGAAGTCCCAGAACAGCACGGTTTGCCTGCCAAAGCACCACAGAGGAGTGTTGGAAAAATCCCAAAATTGTGCAATTATGCTCCCCAAAGTCTCACACTGATGGGAGAAGTGGCAGAGACTGTGCAAAATGCCACTAAACCAACGCAGTTGCTGCCACCGTCACCAATGCAGGGTGGTGGTGGTCCTAGAGGTGCCTGGGTGACCACTGTGGGCTGGATTAATGATATGCACAGGCCCAATTCGGCCTGTGGGCTGTAGGTTGTGAAAGCCTGAGTTAGAATCTGTTAGAAACTTTTGGCATTGTTCCAGAAGTAAATCTTTGATTGGTAGCTTCACCCTACTTTTCCTACTTGAACTCTGCTAAGAATTAACTAATCTTGTTCCCAAACACTGCATAATATGCATGCATATACAAACTCACTCATTCTCCCTCAAATCTAATAAAGAGTCCTATTATATTTGCTCATCCTTGGATTTTCACTTCTGAAGATATTGCTAATTGTCTGAATTAATACCAGTGGTTGAAGGATAAGCTTTCTATTCATCTTAGTTCTAAGAAAACAATTAGAGACTGCTCTGCTTGAGAATAATATGGGATGCTAGAAACACAGGTGTTTAGTAGCTTTTGATCCATGAATATGGAATACCAAATTATAAGAATGGTTTTGGTGCTATAAATAGTCTACAGACTTTGCGTTCCTTAATTTGTAGGCAGTACACTGTACTGAAAAGGCATTCATCAGTTATGCATTTATTGGATGCATCTAATTCCAAATAACGTATGCAATTTCCTTCTGTCTCAACCCATTGATAATTTTCACCATGCCTTCTTTTTTCATAGTGCTCTTATGCAACTGCAGCCTCAGTCTGTGTGTCTGTTGAGTTCACAATTATGGAGTTGGTAAAATGTGGCTGGCTTTGCTAACACATCATGACAGTGCTCCTGGGAGGCAAGATGATAAATATTGAGGGTTTTTTAAAGTAACATTAGTGATGTTGGAAGTTACATTTCAGAACATGCTTTATTCCCTTTGCTATACAGTAGAATTCCATATAACGAACAAAGCCCATTCTGCGAGGCACTTTGTTACACTTTTTTTTATTATACAATGCATGCATCATATAGGAAAAATCCCTGTAGGAAAAATCATACAACAAAAATCTCTGGGGGGAAAATCATACAACAACAAAATTTGTCATACGATTTTTTCCCATAGAGATTTTTGTTGTACAATTTTTCCCATAGAGATGCATTGCATTATACAGTACAATGAAAATTTTTGTGATAGGGAGCACATTGGTTTTCTCAAATCCTCTTCGTTGTACGTTTATTTTCGTTGCATGAGGCATTCGTTATATGGAGTTCCACTGTATTTATTATTATGAGGTTGCTGCTGTCTTTGAAAATCTCATCAGTCTCTGTGTTACCTGGTGTCTTTCATGTTTGTTGATAGGATTTTTTTTTTTTTTGGGGGGGGGAAGGTCCACAAAACATGATGACTACTCATGGTCTATTTTTTAGAGAGAGAAAATACTTCAAATGATCATGATTAGCTCACAGTCGACTAATGCATTTGCAGTACCATTCTCATTGCTGTGGAATTGGGAAAAAAAGATGTTTCTTTCATACATCTAATTCAAAGTTTCTCAGTTTGGAACACCTTAAGATTTAAGAAAATTCAATTTTGAATGAGTAAAATATTATTTACAAAACAGTACTGTCAGCCACGTTTTGGGTGGATGGCAGTTGTACTGTTAGAAGAAAAGGACAAGCAGATTCTACCTAAAGACATGCACTTATTACCATCATCATATATTCTTATTTAATTTATAAGCAATACATTTTGGAAGGAAAACAGCAGGAGCAACATGGGACATGACTATATAGATTTGCAGAAGCACAGTTCTCTTATGATCTAGAAACCAGAAACACCAAGATTAGCTCTGTTAAGGTACCAACTTAATCCAAAATCTGCACCCTGGAAGGTACGGGCTGTGGTGGCTCAGTGGTTAAGAAACTCACCTTGTTAGCTGGAAGGCTGACATGGTGGCAGTTCGAGACCCGGGTACTGCACGACGGATTGAGCACCCGTCTCTCTCCCAGCTCCTGCAAACCTAGCCAATTGAAACCAAGAAATTGCAATTAGATAAATAGGGACCACTTCAGTGCGAAAAGGTCTTGGGGACATGAAAGGAGCTTCATTCAGGCATCCCCTGAGCAGAGTTTCTTCAGCAAAAATCCTTTCAACCCAAAATAATTTCTGACATGAAATTAATATTATCCTGGAAGGTAAGTGGGCGCTTTGTAATAAACAGGAATGAGAAACCTGTTGACTTCCAGATGTTGCTGAATAATAATTCCCATTGCGCCTCACCATTGGGTACTCTGATGGGGACTAAAACCCAACAACACCTGGAAGGTTACATGTTTCCCATTTCTAATGTAGCAGATGAAATGAGGAAACCACATCATCCCATGTATTAGTTGTGCAGTAATCACCAAAACCAAGGTTTCTCTTCCACTTCTATTTTTTTTCCAGTCAGAATGAATTATAGACAAAGGCTCAGTTCAGCTCCTGTAATATGTTTTCAGGTTTTTCCCTTTTGATAAGAGCAATCTTATCTTATTTTTTGATTGGTTAACCTTCTTGGTAGATGGTAGGAATGCTGTTGATGTAATATCTTGACTTTAGCAAAGCCTTTAACAAAGTGCTCAATGATATTCTAATAAGATGTGGTCTGGATAGCACACGTGTCAGGTAGATATAATGTTGGTTACAGAATCGCACTCAGAGAGTGCTTATTAATGGCCCATTCCCAAACTGGAAGGGGCTAATAAATGGGATACCATAAGGTTCAGTCCAGGGCCTGGTGCTCTTTAACATTTTCATGAATGATTTGGAGGAAGGAGTGCAAGGAATCCTTATCGGATTTGCAGATGACACATAATTTGGTGAATTAGCTAATATTTTGGAGGACAGGAACAGAATTCAGAAAAATTATCATAGGCATGACTACTGAGTGAAAAAATTCCTAACTGTTAGAACAGAATGACAATGGAATCAATTAACCCAGGAGATGGAGGGTCAGAATCTGTTCTCCGTCATCCCAGAGTGCAGAACATGTAATAACGGCTGAAACTAAAGGAAGCCAGATACAGGCTGAATATCAGGAGAAAGCATTCATGAGAGAATTGGGCAGTCATCATATCGGCTTTGATTCAGATTCCTGCACTGAGCAGGGGGTTGGACTCGATGGCCGAAAAGGCCCCTTCCAACAGTTATTCTGTGATTCTACAAGTTAAAGCAGTGATTCCCAACTGGTCGAGTCAGGCCTCCTTTGTGTACGTTTTGTGACACAACTGCCTAAGGGAATGAGTTTGGGTTGGTACAGGCTCTAGAAGGGATGCATTGCACATATCCCTTAGGCTACCTTATTTAAGTAGAGCTTGAGAACATACTTCGACATGCAGCATGGACAGGGAGCATTAAAAGCTGTAGTTAAAATTTTCAAGCTTTGCATCCAAGATAGCTGTGAGCTCTATTCTTTGTAGTTTGGAAAGCACTCTCCAAATGACAAGGTGGCACAAAATTCCCTGGTGAAATATAAAAATAATGTGGGATATAAAGAAAAAAGGAACATGGGCAACAACCCTTCTGTGGTGTTTGGTTTCCTTTTTATAAAATCAAAATTATTAATTGTTCCAGCTGATAAATGTGTTAGTCTGATGTAGCCCAAGATAAACTCAAAGTCTTGTAACACCATTAGGACTAACTAGTTTTTATTTTTCATAAGGTTTTCTGTGTCCAAGCACATTTCTTCAGTCAAATGAGTTGCTGCGTCTCTGGAGGGAGTTTAAAACTGTTGGGTGTTTGAGTCCTGGTTGAAGAAGATCCTTAACAAAACAGTAGACAGGAATCAACCCTGACTGCTCCTTGGAAGAACAAAAATTGAAGCTAAAGCTCAATACTTTGGCCACCAAATGAGAAGAGAGGACTCACTGGAGAAGGCCCTGATGTTGGGAAAGATTAAAAGCAAAAAGAGAAGGGGCAGCAGAGGATGAGATGGCTAGATGGCATAATTGACGCAGTGGGTGTAGATCTGGGTGGACTACGGAGGATGGCAGATGGTAGAGGAGCCTGGGTTGCGGTGGTCCATGGAGTCACAAACAGTCAGACCCAAATGTGCAACTGAACAACAGGCAGGAATTATAATAGTGGTGATTATTAATTATTTTTGGGGGGGTTCAGTATGAGAAAAGGCATGATTGAATAAACCTGTTGTTTGGATTTTCTAATTCAAACCTACTTGCTCTGTCCTCGTTTAGAAATCACTTTACAGACTGCATCCTATCTTCAGTGGGCACATTGAACCCTGGTTCCTATCATGTTTTCAATATTTAAGGGCTTTTATCTTACCTCCCTTGTATTTTCCTTTCCACACTACTGTACTGGTAAAATTGAGTACTCTGTTTGAGAAAATGACAAGTTCATTCAAATCTCATAAAAGTCACACATTTATGGCTTGAGATTCTGTGCGTTGCACAGTTCTCTGGATGCCTGTAATTGAAAATAATCTCTGCTCTGTATAACACCAAGGAGATAATGGCCACCGATGTTATCAGCTCAAGCAGGAAGAAGGCTTCGCAAGTATGTAGGAGGAACAGAGAATGAGGATACCTCTGCTGAATCCCAATAAATTGAATAACCTGCAGCATCTGAGGCAAATGAAAAGCCTTACCAGGGGAAGGGGGAGCTTTCACCCCTTTAAACTAAACCTGCAGCGGTAAATACAGACAGATCTCACCGTGATATTAAACTGGTGGGATAAGGCTAATTTACGCCTTGGAAGAACTTAATCTTTGTACATTTTACAGCCCTCTAGCGTTTAATTTTTAGTTTTAAAGTAACTCCCTTTCATTCTGTTTTCAAGTACTGTATAGTGATTTCTGTTATATATACTGTGATGTGATAATTCCCTATTCGTACTAGTTACTAATAGGGAATTACCATCATATAATATGGAAACCATCATATTGGGCCCAACAGTAAAATGAGCAGAGGAGGGACCACTTCACTATTCTGATTCCCAATTGTCATGGGGGCAGAAGAGGCCATGCCAGATGAACTGGCTGTGAAGTGGCACCTTGTCAATATCCTCAAGGCTGTGGCAGGCCATTGCTGTCCCTGTGTTAAATCCTGCAAGTCTCAATCAGTACATGCCACAGGAGATGGTTCTGTGGTCACATTGTGTGGATCACTTCATGGCAAGCTGGGATTAATCTAAAACAAATTAACACCAGTGGCATTTTTTTCTGGTGAAAATTATTTCCCGGGGGGAATGTATACTTGGATACACGTAGCAGCCACCGCCAACTGGTTACTGCTTCCCTGGGACATGAGTGTGCCATTCAACATATCTCTAGTGGTCCAGAAAGGCCTGTATGATGCCATAGAGGCAGGCTTAGGGGGACTCTTTTCTTTCTCTCTTTTCATACCAGCTATAGCAGGAGTTCTTAATCTTTTTAAGCCGAGGGCTGGGTCCCTCCCTCAGACAGCTTTGGAGGCTGGATGGCCATTTTGCCCTTTCTCCACTACATGGCACTTCCTGGGGTGGTGGTGGGGCCAGATGAAAGGGTGCCACAGGCCACATTCAGCCCACAGGTTGCAGGTTGAGAATCCCTGAGCTAAAGTGCCCTTATTATGACATGTAGACAGAAGCGTAGCATGCCTTAACGGGGCCCCGTATAAAAATTTGTTTGGGGGGCCCTTGTGACATAAAAAAAATTGGGAAGTTTTTATTAATTTTTGCTGTAGGGGGCCCCCGTGGCCCGGGGGCCCCGTATAATTGATACGGCAGATACGGCGGTAGCTACGCCCCTGCATGTAGAGAATCTAACACCAGCCCCTAATATTTTGTTGCCTTAGGGGAAGAAGGGCAATCTCGCATACACACAGATCTTTGCCTTTCCAAGTACAGTAATACCTCGGGTAACACTAAGACTTGGTTCCACAAGTCTTGGTGTTATCTGATTTTTAGTGTTATCTGATGCATGTTAAAATCCTATGGGATGGATCGGATAACGTTAAAGCTCCATAGAGATACATTGTAACCGCACATGCTTTAGCAGTTGTTATCCGATCCATCCCATAGGACCTTAACGTTATTCGATCCAATTCTCCTCCCCAGATTACTTAACGTTATGCGATTTTAGCGTTATCCGAGGTATTACTGTATCCCAAATTGACTATACTGAATCTTATTTAATAAGACAGCTTTTGTCCCTGTGTTTCCTTCTCCTTAAAAGGATCTCCCCCCCCCCCCAAAAAAAATAATTTTTAAAATTTATTTTGTGCACATTTGTCCTTATGGTCACCTCTACTTTTTACCTGTAGTTGCCTATGTTGCAAGGGCTGTGGTGGCTTAGTGGTTAAGATGTTGAGCTTGATGACTGGAACGCTGTATGACAGAGTGAGTTCCCATTGTCTGTCCCAGCTCCTGCCAACCTAGCAGTTTGAAAGCAAGAAATTGCAAATAGATAAATAGGCACCATTTCATCAAGAAAGGTAACAGCATTTCATATACTCCAGCATCTAGTCATGCTTCCCACATGACCATGGAAATGTCTGTAGACACAAACAGCCCTGGCTCTGGGGCTGTAAATGGAGATGAGCACACACCCCCCCCCCAAAAAAAAAAACACACACACAACAAAAATCGGATATGACTGGCTTTTGAGCAAGGGAGAATTTTACCTTTACCTATGTTGCAGGGAGCAATTTTATAAAGTATGCTGCTTGTGGAATATCCCTCAATGAGAGGTACAATCACTGTTATCTTAGCCTTGGCAAGGGGGACAATATAGGCATGGGTCTCCATTGCTTGCATTTTACCAGATTGCATTCCAAAATCATTCATCCTTGCTCTAATCAGTGCCCCCATTTGGCCAGATCAAGATTGCCATGGACTAATTAGGACTCTGAGATAATCCTATTGTCCTGAAATGGATTCTGAACAAGAGACAATTGTTACATTTTGTCAATGGTGTGCCATTCCTGACCATGCCCGGAGTCATGGCAAATAAGAAGCTCACTTTGATAACACTTGGACGTTTGACCTTCCTTGGATTATGCTGATGTAATAGTTCAAAAATTGAAAACTTTTGTATCTCTTTGGTTGTTGCTGATATATGAAATCCTTGTTTCTTGATTATATGGTGTAATTTATGTGACATCCTTTGCCTCATGTGACAGCTCTTTGTACCCTTATTTTTTGTGTATAAATATACCTGGGTTTGAATTGTTCAAGGCTGATCTTTCATGGTTAGAAGGCAGCCCTGTGGAGAGATTTCCTTGCATAAAATTTCTTCGGCCATATGCAATCAAATTTTTATTTCCCCCCACAGTTCTTTGCTTAGTGGTCTTGTTTCCATCTCAGCCAGGGATTTTTAAATTAAAGTAAATTAAATGATACCAAAATGTTTTCTTTTTAAGGTATTTGACTAACACAGTGATGGTGAACCTTGGCACTCCAGGTGATCTTGGACTTCAATTCCCAGAAGCCCTGATCAGCAGGTGTGCTGACTTGGGCTTCTGATAATTGCAAGAACAGCTAGAGTGCCAAGGTTGGCCACCAGGGGACTAGCATGTGTTTCCAGGGTAGTTACACCCATCCACTGTGGGTGCTCCAAATTTTGGATTTTAGGTATTTCCAAGTAAGGGTGTCCCTACAAAGGGGCACCTCAGAATTTCAGATATCAGATGCAAATACAGTACAGTAATACCTTGGATAACGTTTACCTCGGATAACGCTAACATCGCTAAAATACGTTAAGTAATCTGGGGAGGAGAATTGGATCGAATAACGTTAAGGTCCTATGGGATGTATCGGATAACAACCGCTAAAGCCTGTGCGGTTACAATGTATCTCTATGGAGCTTTAATGTTATCCGATACATCCCATAGAAATTTAACATGCATCGGATAACACTAAAAATCGGATAACACCAAGACTTGTGGAACCAAGTCTTAGCATTATCCGAGGTATTACTGTATTAGAAAACCAGCATCCATGTTGCATAGCCTTTATACACCATTGATCTGGGAAGAAATGGGGGTTTAATTATCTGACAATTATATCAAGAAACATAGCCACAAGGAGCACCCAAAGCAGCAAATGGCTGACAAACACAACGGCAAAGTAATGAAAAACTAAAGGAAGAATTTTTGAAACAATAATTTATAAACATGAGGTTTCAAATTAACCATAACCCCCTGAAGGCTGAAGGGCTGCTGTATTTCCTGCCCTCTTTTTTCTCTGACTGCTGAATTGCTATTTTCTGGGAGAGATTTAATCTTTTTCATCTGACTTTCTGCTTCTGGGTTTTTTGGTTTTTTTGCTATTTATTTATCTCCAAATACCTTATAATGTTCTTTCAGACAAGCTTTTAAGCAACAAATGGGGACTTTATTAAACTTCAGAGATTTCTAAACGCATTTAAAAATTTATTATTGGTTTTAATATTGATAAATGTTTAATAGTTTTAATGCAGTTTCTTTGGCATTTTTAAATTGTTTATTATTATATTGTTTTAATTACTGTGAGCCACTTTAAACTCCCTGTGGGAAGAAAGGCAGCATTTAAATAAGTAATAGCACAAAAATCAAGGTGAGTAGCATCCACAATGACATCACAATAACCCCTGTATTCCTCAGCCTGCCCCAAAATGGTTGGGGAACCATTCAGATCAGATTTTTATGGGGGCACAAAAGAGAGAAGAAGTCCACTTGCACACATCAAAGTCCACACGTGTGGGACTGTGACTAGCTCTAGAAAGTAAGCAGAACACAAAAACATATTTTAATTCTGTTTTAAAAAACCACAATCTTAATTATTCTAATTGAGGAGCTTAATTGTTAACTTTCTATAAATATCTCATAGTAAATTCTCAATTTCAGTTTTATTCTATGTTATAGCTCAGAACTATAGAAGGGAAAACGTGGCTGGCTGGTGCAACGTTGACTGCCAACATATTAATCTCTCCTCCATTCTACCATGCAGTCAGTTTCATATCCCATTGTGCAACTGTTTTGCTAAACAAGCAAAATTACACACAAAGATCACCCCAAACATATGCAGGGCTATTTTTTTACACATAACTTAAATTTCAGCATCATTAAAACTATGATTTAAAATCTTTTAGTAAGCATGATGACTCAAATGGGCACAGAGGTAGGCAGGTTGAGGAGGATGGTGGAGGATAGGGGTGCCTGGTGTGCAGTGGCCCATGGGGTCACAAAAGACTTGACTATGCGACTGAACAACAACAAAAGTAAGCATGACTCCCACACCAATTCAGTTGCTTTGATATCTAGGGTGCATCTAGCCAAAATATGAAGAAGTCTGAAGAAGTGGACTTGATCCATGAAAGCTAACAGTAAACATATAGCAGTTAGTCTTTAAAGTGCTTCATTGGTTTTGTTTTATTAATAATTTTTGTTTTCTGATATGCCTGAACTACAGACTAACACAGCTACTATTCCAAAAAAATAAAAATTAAAAATAAAATAAAAGGAGATGCAGTGATTGATCCCCCTCCCCCATGGCAACAATAGCAACTTACATAATTGTTGCATTGCAAAATAATTGCCTGAAATTTGAATCAGTCATTTCTTTGAATATTAATATGGTACAGTGGTACCTCACTTAAAGAGCATAATGCGTTCCACAGGATTGCTCTTTAAGCGAGTTTGCTCTTAAAGTGAAACATTATAAGTGACCAATTGTAACTTCTGGCGGGAGGGATTTTGAACCCCAATTTAGTTTCTAAACGAGTTTTTGGTTGGTTTTAGTTGTTAAGTGAGGCGACCAATCAGAAAAATTCTGCTCTTTAAGCAAGTTAGTCTCTAAGCAAGGCGCTCTTTATGCAAGGTTTTATACTGTATTTTTGTAGGAAAATATTATGTCATATAACAGTGATGGTGAACCTTTTAGAGATTGAATGTCCAAACAGAGGGGCGGGGCTAACTGTGCTGGGGGGAGGGAGGAAGCATCCCCATCGGGCTGCTGGGCAGAGAGGCGGTACCAACTCTGTGCTGGGGGAGGGAGAAAGCACTCCCATTGGGCTGCTGGGAAGAGAATTCTGTGGTGGGGCATACCCACAGAGAAGGCTGTGAGTGCCACCTCTGGCATGCATGGCGTAGGTTTGCCACCACTGTATAAAATTCTCAATTTTGCACGACAAACTTTTGTTTACCTCTCTCTAGGCATCGAGACCACCACAACTAGAAAAAACTGGCGTACATGGCTTTGATGAAAAGGCCTACCTCTCTTCGAAATTGCTAAAAGCTGGAGAAGATCCCTATCGGCAACATGCTTTCAATCAGTTGGAGAGCGACAAACTTGGCAGTGATCGTCCCATTCGAGATACCAGACATTACAGGTATCCTACCAAGTTATCTCTAAGCTTGAAAACCTATTTTTATGAATGATAGCTCCTATAATTCCCCAGACATTAGGGTGACTGGGTTTATCATTCCAAAACATAATTACTACCACAATCTTATAAGGATCATCTTATCCTAGAATATCTTTTCCCATACATAAGCTATCTATGTTCCAGAGAGAGGACAGTAGCTATTGCAAGTAAATCTCACAATGTCTTTTATCGCTAGTATGACAGATTGGCTTTGACCTGGCCCTTGCCCTGGGGTTCTCCCCATTCCTGGCGAGTGACTTTTACCAGCCTGCTCTATGGAACTCCACAGAACTCCTGGGGCTTACCTGTATTAACAGAGACCAACAAGTATTATGGAGAGTATTGTATTAAATGTGGTAGCGTGTGGCTTATGGCTTAACTCTTGTCTTACCCCCTCTCCCAAAAAACAGACGTTGTTGATGAAGTAAAGGTGTTTATTGTTCTCAAAGCATATTGAAGAAATAACAGTTCATTTATTGGTTCTGAATACAGAAGTTCAGCATACAAAAAGGCTAATCAAAAATGACAGTTAGGGAAACCCACTCTCTGGCATTCCCCCAGAAACAAAAGGAAAACCTGACTATTTTTATTTATTTATTTATTTTATTGGTCATATTTATATGCCGCCCTACTCGTCTAGGTAATCATGACTAAGCTTGGGTTGGAGTCAGGGCTCGGTGTTAGACACACACACACCCCTTCTGAGGTGGCAGTCTCAGAAACCCCAAACTCTTACTAACTCCCAAACCCATGTGCCTAATAGAAAGAACATGAGTTTGGCCCTCCTAATTAGCATACAGCCAATTAGAGCCCAGGGTTTGTATAAACAACCACTGGTTCCCATAACAAGAATATGTTGACATTCCCAACCTGGAGGAAAAGACAAAACATTGGCCTGAAGCTTTGAGAAGCTTCTTCTAAGCCCACCTGCTTGATAAGCAAAGCATAGAGAATTAAGAGGCCTTTGCAAAGAAGCAATGCTACATTCTAAGACAGTTCAAAAACCAAAGAAAGTCCATGTTGAGTAACTTGTGGCCCATTTTATCATAGTTAGTAGAAATGCAACTTTTTTTTTGAAGTTGCATATAGTTAATATGGGACAAGAAACAGGCTTTTAAATTTTTATAGTAAGTCCCTGGAAACATGATTTTAATTGGATTTTGACAAGTGGTCATATAATTTCTTATAACAAAGTATCCGGGGATATCTTAACCAAATGTATTACAGTGAAGGAATGCAGCCCATTTCTTCAAGTTCATAAGGCATTATTTTGAGCTTAAGATGTGTATGTTATGTCTGTAAATCCAATTATTTGCTCTCCTCCTTCATTTCAAGTACCTAGGTGAAATTATCCGAGAATGTTTGGTTATTATCATCTTCTTCTGAATGTCATTTCCAGAGTACACTTTGTAGTAGTTAGCTGATTGAAAATCCTATTCCAATCCATTTTATCTGAGTCTTTAAAGTATATGGAAGTGGTTTACTGTTGTCATCTTCTTCATTTATTTATTTATTTATTTATTTCTCACACTTGCTAACCCGCCCCAATCGGGCAAGCCCGACTCTGGGCGGCTTACAGCACAGAATAAAACACATCAATATAAAAATTTAAAAATTTAAAATTCATAAACTAAAAACAGTATCTGGGGGTGTCGTCAAGGGTAGTATCCCTAGACTAACCACCCCACATGGGATCCCCCATCCCTGGAACCCCACACTTGTCCTGCCAGCCAGGTCTTTAAGTTCTAACAAGAGTTAGCAGAAATTTTACTGCCATTGTCTGTGAAAGATCCTCCACCAGTGTCACCTTCTGCTATTGCTGCTGCCCAGTAGCTATGCTTCAAAATTTTCATCCTCATCAGTATTGGAACTATTATTTCTCTTCTGTTGATGCAATTCTTAGTTCTCGAAGAGAACAGGTGCATCTTAGTGCGGTGTCTCAGTTCTGATCAGTCCATTTTGGGTGACCCTCTTAGGAGTCTTGCTTTTTGGCAGTCAATTGCTCCAACAACATTGCTCCCACTTTGCTGCCAATTGCGAATTTTTATTTATTTATTTATTCAAATTTATTATCCTGCCCCAATCAGGTAAACCTGACTCTAGGCGGCTTACAGCATAAATTAAAAGAGAACATAGATTAAACAATAAATTCCCAAGTCAGTGTAAAACAGACTAGACAATCCCATCATACCCTACGCATACTACAATTTAATTTAACAATCTAAAAGTTAAAACTATAATTTATAGAATATTAAAAGAAATTTAAAACTTTAAAAGTTTACAAAAATTAAAACAGCGAGAAGCAAGAAGGGTGGCTGTCCCATTAGATCAGCCACCCAACATGGGACCCTACATTCCTGGATCCCCACACTTGCCCTGCCAGCCAGGTTTTTAGGCCCTTCTGGAACGGCAGGAGCTCTGTCTGTAGGCGTAACTCAGTTGGCAGGAGGTTCCAAAGGGTCGGGGCAGACACAGAGAAGGTCCTCTTCCTGGTGCTAGAGAGGTGCGCCTCTCTAGCCGATGGAATGATAAGAGAGCCTCTCCGATCCGCCTGGTGGGACGGACCGATGTTCTTGGGGCGATGCGGTCTCTTAAGTATCCTGGCCCACTACCATATAGGGCTTTAAAGGTAATAACCAGCACCTTGAATTGCACCCGGAGACATACTGGCAACCAGTGCAGCTGCCGAAGCAGTGGTGAGGCATGAGCGTAACGCCCGCACCCCATCACTACCCAAGCCGCTGCATTCTGGACCAGCTGTAGCCTCCGAATGGTCATCAAGGGCAGCCCCATGTAGAGTGCATTACAATAATCAAGTCTGGAGGTGACCAAAGCATGTGTGACCATGAGCAAGGCGTCCCGATCTAGGAGTGGGCGTAACTGGCGTATTACACGAAGTTGTGCAAAAGCCCTCCTGGCCATGGCTGCCACCTGCTCTTCGAACAGTAGTCATGAGTTCAGGAGGACCCCCAGATTACGCACCGGGTCTGTTTGGGGCAGAGCTGCCCCATCCAGAACCAAAGCTGGCAGCTCCCGCGATAACGCAGGACCCCTTACCCATAGCTACTTAGTCTTGTCGGGATTCAGCTATAGCCCGTTTTCCCCCATCCAGACCTTGACAGCCTCCAGGCACCTGGAAAGGATTTCCATTGCACCGCTTGGGTCCCCATGGGCCGAGATGTACAGTGGGGATAGTGGGAAGATACACATTTGCAATTGAAATAGTATCTTCCCACACTTCCCACTATAGTATTTGCTTCACCATAAACGTAACACCTTTTTTGTAAGTGTGCAACAGAATTTCATCCAGTATTTTACTTCAGTTGGGTATTGTGTTCAACATCCACATTTTTCATTAGTTGGTTACCATTTCTGTCATGCTGTTGAAATAGCATTTGGTCTTAGTGAGTTGTATCTTGCCAGCATGAAAAAACAGATGGTGATGTTTTTCAAAGAATGCAAAATGTGTTTGTGTTCAAGCATGGATGAGGACTGTTGAATGATCATTCTGTTAATTCATTGTGTGGAAGACAAAATCAATGGAATCGCCAGAACTCCTCAAACACCCTCAGATATATCATGTTACCTACAGTTTGATCTGCACACCCGAACTTTGGCCTTCGGATCAAAGTCTAAGGATGTTTCTACAATATAGTTTATAATGCAGTAAAGATGCAGTTATTATACATGTGCATTAGGATACAATCTGGTTTTATTTCCTGTAGAACTGAGGATTTTGTATTGGGGGAATATGCTATCATTCTCTTCTTTTGCCAACTAGCACATGTTCTGCTAGTATAATCACCATATGGCAGAGTTGAAAAGAAAGCATAATGAAATGTTAGTAGTCTCCCTAAAGATATGAATTAGAAAGCAGTTTTAGTACTTATCTTCATAAAAGAAAAATCTTTAGAAAATTTAAGCCAGTATCCAAGTTACTGGCACTCATAAGCAGACTTCTGCAGATACTCAGGGCAAAGGAAGAGCCTTCCTCTTTCTGCAGCATCCCCATGGGCTCTGCTACACCCAGATTTGCTCCCAAAAGCTAGAAAGTCCTCTGAAGTGGATTTCCAGCACCAGAGGGCTAGAGAGCTTAGATGAGAGATCCTGGCAGTACCATAAGCACTGGATTTTGATGTTTCCATGAACATTCACCTTCAGATGCACATCTTTTCTTCTAGAAGAATGCAGGAGGATACTCATGATTAAAGGGATAAACTAAGTTGCATCCCCCTTCCAATTACTCTATGTCAATTTCTTAGCCACTTAAAATATCAGGATAATAAATCTGCCCTAAATTGTCTTTGAGTATGTTTCAGTTGCGTATGTAAACAGTTAGCTGTTTATCATAGTTTCCTGGTTTGGCTGAAACAGGAAAGTATAATTAACTAAAAATTCCTCACTTTAAGTAAGACATAGACTAAATGACTGACTAAATCTGACCATTTAAAGTGCCAAATATGGATATTTGTTCTGCAATCCGCAGAACAAAGTTTTATTTATTTGTTCGAATTTGATACCCCGCCTCACTCGGGAAGACCCGACTCTGGGCGGCTTACAAAATGTATTACCGTAATGGGTAATCTATAAACACACAATATTATAAAACATTAAAAATTCATGAGTTCATCAAAAGCAAAAATTTAAAACACTAAAACGTTAAAACGTTAAAACCCGATAAAAACAAGTAAAAAATCCATATTTGGCACTTTAAATGGGCAGATTTAAGTACAATGCTGTGTGATTGTCCATACATCACCTTATTTAGTTGAGGTATGGCCAATCTGAATTGGGCCATTGTATTTTCAGTTCAATAGCTACATGAGCTTCTAAAGCATACAAGGTACAGTATTGATTTCCAAACCACGGAGCTTTGTTCATTCATTCACAATTTTTACTGCAGGACCAGCTAAAATAAAACCAGAAAAGCATGAAAAATCCATGCTTTTCCTTCAGCTAAGAGAGCAGTTTCTGAAACTGACAATATGGTTCCTCATTATTACTGTTTCACAGCTCATTATCATTCTTTTCAGCCTGTAGGTGTCAGCCTATCTTTTGCTGTAGTGCTCTGTTTACTTTTTCCATTTCTTCAATGTAGCTGACTATAATTTCCCAAATGGCTCCATTGGGTTATGCATTCACAAACAGAAATTTAACTACCAGCCTTCATCCGCACACCGTTTCTACATTTCTTACTAGACTGCTGTATTGAAGACTGGACTGGCAACTGTGAAAAACAGCTTTCTAACTGAATTACAGACATCCTCAGATAATTCAATGCACTACTATCCCTGTTGAATTGTAAGATTTAGTGGAAAACATCTCAGCATTTACCAGTTGACAGTTATTTGAGCACAGGAAGAGATAAGATTATATGGCTGAGATGAGGTGGTAGATAACAAGCAAAAGCTTTGGGCTGTAGATTAGCCTTATTATCAGTAGACTGCTGTTCAAAGCAATTGAGTCACATGGGCAAAATCTATCTAGCAAGAAGCCAAGAGAAGGGTAAGAATGCTTCAATAATTTGGAGTTTGACTAAAAAAGGGGGGGACACATTAATTAGAAAGGATGTTTAGTATTCAAATGTACCCAATTCCAGACTTAAAGTCTGTATAGATTTTAAGAAATCCTTCCTTTTGGTAGGGTAGTTCATTGTGACAATTTTACATTTTGATGCTATAAAGAATTGTAGTGTAGGTTATGTACCTAGCATCAACACGGAAATGTTTGCTAGAAAGCAAGTTATCTTTTTTTAGCAACCTATTAAAACAAACTGCTCATTTTCTAAGCATATGGACAAATTAGGACCACAGTCATGGTTGCACCAGTAACAACTCATAATAATGGAAGATAATCTAATGTTCTCTCAAGGAAATGTGTTTAGTTAACTAGCTGTAGGAGATGGCTTAGCCTAATATTCACTTACAGATGGCTCTACCTCTGTTCTTAAATACCGTAACTCTTCACCTACAACAGACCACCAAACTGAAATATGAAGACAGGACCAAAACTATGCTCTAAACATGGATGCTTCTACTTTGGCAGCACTATTTTGGGCTGAAACAAAGTCACCTACCTACAACAGCAGAAGATTGTTTACTTAGCCATCTGCCAAAGTGATATATGCCATCCTCTGCCATCAGTGCTCCTATGCAATCTGCATAGTGCAAAAAAGGATAATTTCCAAACAGGAGAAAAAAGGGCAACACACATAAGCCAAGTTCAGAACTTCAACTTCCCACAACACTTCAGTATCCTAGTTAAAAATCTCAAAGTAATTGCTAAGATGAAAGGACTTCCAAAGAATGATTGGAGAGGTTGATAGTTAAAGTGGATACAGTCATAGCTTCCAATGAAAATCAGTAGGATTCGATAAGAATCAAGGATTCCTAGCACACACTATATAAATTCTCTGGATTCATTGATATCTAGTGTGATTCATGTCCCTGTATCATATCTCTGTGGCCTAACTACAATGATTCTTGCATTTGATGAAGTAGATTGTAAATTAAGAAAGCTCTATTAGTCTTTAAGTTTTTCCACAACTCCTTTGTTTTTACCGGTATTTATTATTTAACCTTGCTTCATATTTATATACTGTACTGCCCTCTTGGCAGTACACTGTTCACTCAGAACAGTGAACAGTGGTTAAACTGCTGTACTGCAGCCAAAAAGTTGTGAGTTAGATCCTGACAAAGGATGAAGGTTGAGTCAACCTCCCAAGGTCAGTAAAATGAGTACCCAGCGTGTTGGGGGCAAAATGCTAATTAACTTGTGAGCTGCCCAAAGAGTGCACTAAGCACTATAAATGCAACTGCTAATAAATTAAAACAAACCATGTAAATATAATAATAAAATCAGTTAAAATACATAAGAATATCAACAAGTTAAAACATAGGAAAGTTAAAATATAAAAAAGGCCAAATACAAGTTCAACCAAGTATATATCATGAATGTTGAGCACGGAGGTGCAGAATATTATAAATGGCTCTCTATATTGTTTAGTATTAACAGATCTAAGAAATTCATGGAATGAAGGTGCCAGGCAGATGTAAGTTGGAAGAGCATCCTAAATGTTGGGGTCATGACCAAGAATACTCATTTCTTTCTTGCAACCCTCTGGGCCTCCTTTGGGGTGGGAATCAAAAGTCCTAATGCCTAAGAGGGGGTGATCTTTGAGCTGAGTTTTGTTAAGAGGAAATGCTCCATGAGGTATCAAGTTCCCAAGCCATGTAAGACTTTGTGTGTTAGTATTAATACCTTGAATTGAGTACATAAGCCTATAGGTAACCAGTGCAAGTGGGCAAGGATCAGGGAGATGTGGCTGAATTTTCAACTCCCCACCACTAGCCTGGCCACCACATTCTGTACCTGCTGCAGCTTCTACACCATCTTTAAGGGAAGCCCCATATACAGAAAGAGTTCCATTAATAAGTTCTTGAAATTACCAAGGCATGCACCAACATTGTCAGAGACCTTGCATCAACAAATGGGCACAGGAGGGTGATCTGTCTAAGAAGGAAAAGGGAGATTTGGTCACAGCAGAGATCTACCTCTCCAAAAAAGAGAGGCGGATTCAAGATAATAGCAACATCTTGTAAGCTGGAAAATTAGGACATGGTCTGTTTCCTGGTGGAGAATTGATTAACCCCAAAAACTGATACCGAGGCATGATCTTAATCAGAACAAATATTGGTTTATTGGTATAAAATAGAGTTCTAATTTATAGTGGGCATTTCTATAAAATTAAAAAATCATGCCCACGTGAGCCCAATCCATACTATTCTAGGAATGAGCTGAAGTCCCTCCCATTCCCCAACATTTTTATACATTTTACTGGTCAACAATTAATCCTGGATTAGTGGTGGCAGTTGCAAATGCTGTTTTACTAAAACGGGGGCAATTAAATGAGTCTTTACACTTCTTAATTAAACAGTACAAAAGTAATTTCCGAAGTTACACATTGACATTTTTACAAATACAAAGGTTAATGGCGAAATGCTGTAAAAGTCTTTGTTTGCTGGATGAGGAAACCTCCTTTAGGCAAGCTCTGATACAAAGTGTCCCTTTTCAGTCAATTTGCTGTTTGTAAATTGTCACATTGTTTCCTTTTTGAATCTGTGAATGAATGAAAGGCTAGTCGCATAGTAGAAAGCCAGGCACGCTTTAGCCAATGGGGAGCTGGGCTTCGGCATTCTCCTCCAATGGCAGGGCTCGGTTTGTAGAAGGCGGGAGGCTCTTGGTGTCAATCTGAGGTGAAGGCTCCGTTGAGCTGTCAGATATCTGCTACTGTGTTTGCAGGCTAGGAAATTGCTGTGGAGGCTTGTGTCATCTCTGGAGCTTTGGAGATAAAGAGAGAGATTAGCGCCATTGTTTCCAGCCGATCCTCAGCTGGGTGACTCATCTGGTCTCTTGGAGGAAAAACCGGTTCTTAATCAGCGTTTTAATCTACTGTAATTGCTTACATTCTTGCGTACTTGACTTATGGGACTTCACTTTTAATCAAGTCCCTTTGCAAAGGTTTTCAGATAGATTTTGATATCAAGCTCCAAACAAATTAAACTTTATTTTGCTGTATATTAAGCTCTGGCTTTTCCCTCTAAGGTTGCAATGTTCTCTCCAGGTATTCTACACCTTGGCCTGTGTGTACAGTGATTCTCTGGTTGTAACTTTATTAAAACAAATAAAATGAAACAGAAATGTTTGATCTTAAAATTCAGGTAACAATCTCAAGTCTGATCCTTCAGGTGGAATGTGACCCCATCTTGAAAGGGTAGATTTGCATCCAGCCTGTCAGCAGGGCTACCCAACAACAGGATTTGCATATGGTTAGAATTCAGCTTCTGCCTGGTAGCCTTAATCCAGTTCATTATTATGGCAACACAGTAGTCTAAGGTCTGGGCAGTCTCCTGGGCTGAAGCTGTAAAGGAGAAAAAGAGTTGTGTATCACCAGCATACTGATGATAGTAGAACCCATCTCTCCAGTGGTATCATACAGATGTTAAAAAGCCATTTTAAACAGATTACAGCTACTAATGGAGTATACTGGATAGGATATTGGACTTGATCACTGGAAATCCACATTCAAGCCTCTATAAAGCCATAAATTCATAGGTGACCTAGGCTAATTACTATCTTTGACCTACCTCTTGGGATGGTGTCAATGGTAACATGGGGAGGAGTTGAGCCATGTATGTTACTTTAAGCTCATCAAGAAAAAGGGAATACAATAATACCCCGGATAACACGAGTACCGTATAGCACGAAAACCGCATAACGTTACAAGATTTTCAGAAAAATCTTGTATCGAATAACACGATTTTTAGCGTTATCTGGAACAAGCGTATGTGTGTGGGGGGTTTGGATTGGGTAGAACATCTACCCAATCCAACCCCCCCGCACTTGCCCACACGATATTTGGAAAGGGTACGGGGATCCTTACCCTTTTGAAACTTCAGGCGAGCGGCGCGCGTCGGTGGGGGTTAGGGCAGGATACGGGGGTGACCTCCGTATCCTGCCCTAACCCCACCGACGCACGCACGCCTGCAAGCCACCCGATGTTCCGAAAGGGTAAGGATCCTTACCCTTTCGAAACTTCGGGCGGGCGTCGCGCGTTGGTGGGGGTTAGGGCAGGATACAGGGGAGACCTCTGTATCCTGCCCTAACCCCCACCGACGCGTGCGCGCCTGAAAGCCACCTGGTGTTCCAAAAGGGTAAGGATCCTTACCCTTTCAAAACTTCGGGCGCACGGCGTGCGTCGGTGGGGGTTAGGGCAGGATACGGGGGAGACCTCCATATCCTGCCCTAACCCCCACTGACGCGCGCGCACTTGCAAGCCACCCGATGTTCCGAAAGGGTAAGGATCCTTACCCTTTCGGAACATCGGGAGAGGAGAGGCGCCTCTCCGCGGGGTCTCCCCGGCCTCGTAGCTGCTCGCTGCGAGGCCGGGGAGATCCGGATGAGGAGAGGCGCCTCTCCGCGGGGTCTCCCCAGCTTGGGAAAGAGGCGGCTTGGCCGAAATTCCCTCCCCCTGCGCGGGGGTGAGGATTTCGACCAAGCCGCCTCTTTCCCGGGCTCGCTATAGCAACAAGGATCACACGTCAAGGCAATGGATCAAAGCGGGGAGTGGCTCCCCCCGCTTTGATCCATTGCCTTGACATGCGATCACCGTTTCGCGCGCCTGGGCAAGGGCCGGCTTTTCCGAAGTCCCCCCTCCCCCGGGGAGGGGGGACTTCGGAAAAGCCGACCCTTGCCCAGGCGCGCGAAACGGGGATCACACGTTAAGGTAAGGGATCAAAGTGGGGGGTGACACCCCCCGCTTTGATCCCTTGCCTTGACGTGCGATCCCCGTTGCTATACCCGTTTGGTAGAAGAGGCTCCCGCTGGCGCACCTTTTCGCACGCGTGCGAGCGCCTCTTCTCAGGTTTTTTTTAGCATTGTTCTATGTATACCCCGGACAACGTCATGACTTGTGGAACCATGTCATAACGTTATCCGGGGTACTAGTGTACCTGTATATGTATAACAAATACATAGCTAAATTAACACAACCATGTTTTATTTATTCAGAAATGCAAAAGTCCATCTTTCATAAAGCCCTACCCCTCAAATATTTTCCTCAGACATTGTGAGACTAATCTTTCATCAAGCATCTTGCCTCCACTGTCCAACCCCATGCTCAAGTCACTTTAATTTCCATTTACTACTCATTTCTGACCATAGCAGCAGTACCGCTACATCAGATGTGCTTTCACCTGAGCCACTAAAGACAAGTAATACTCAGCATACCAGAACCCAAATGAGCTTCATCACCATTTGTTAGAAGTGGGATCAGACAAAAGAACTGGAGAAATTGTAACAGCATTGTAGCTCGTAATCTCATCCTGCCTTCATTGTCCTTGTGTTGGACAGGAAGCTGCGAGTGTGTCATTTGTCTAATGTCAGGTTCCAGGGCATGGGCAGCTGGCAGGTAACACAAACACCAGGGCTCAAGGTAACCAAGTAACAGGGCAAACAGTAACCAAATCTTAATAAAGAGTCCAAAACCAAATCAAGCCAGGGAAGCAGGATGAGTCCAGACTGTGAAAGTGAAATCCAAATGAACCAGAAGTCAGATGAGCAGGAGAACAGACAGATCATAGCATTTTCAGGAACTAGATCAAGGCAAGAACAGAGTTCAAGGACTTCTAGGAGCCAGGCAAGACACAAGAGTCCATAGGAATGGGATAGGCAATCCAGAAGCCAAACAACTGCAAGACTGCTGACTTTCATTGCTGAAGCAGCCTCTGGGCAGAAGGGCCAGTTCTTATATAGGTAAGACACCTTGGGTCTTCAGGTGGAGCCTATGAAGGTCTGGAAGCTTCCCTAGTTCTCAGGTGAGGCTTAGCAACTGCTTCCAGATTGACGGGTCCAGTCCTGCAGGACTTAGAACAGCAACTGCAAATCCTGGCACCTGAAGACACTTAATTTAGGATATAAATGAGATTTGAACAAGATAATTTTTTTCATTGATAGATATGCTGTACCAGTAGAGTGGCCTCATACACACTATACACATACAGAGGATATTGTCCCCCCCCCCAAAAGAGGATGCCAATTTGCATATGTACTGATTTATATATAGATGTAAATGATTTGCTTAATTTAAACAATCCTGAAAATAGCAAAAGTTCAGAGGATGCTCTTTTTCTGAAGGGATGGAATACAGAAATAGCTATAATTTATTTGTTTTGGGTAGCCTCAATAGCATTTTAAAACAGAAGATGAGAAAAGAGCAGAGAAAGAACATGTGAACTAGAGCAGTAATATATGTAATATGCCTTGTGCCTTATCCTAGTTTTTCTTCTTACCCTTCATCAGGCCTTCTTTATATGCTTTGGAAATTGCAGCAATAGGCCACCATCACTGTAATAAGGAGCTTCAGGAGAAATAATAGTTGTCACTTAGAGCAGTCATAAAACAATAGCAATGAACATTGGGATAAAAAATTGTAGTGATTTAGTAATAGCCATGAACCAGTAGTAATAAATGTTACAGTAATTTATAGTTCAAGTAAGTCATGAGCAGAACATCCTCCCCTAGTTTTTTGGATGAAGTGAATTATATACCTAATTCTGATTGGCTAAATATATGCCCCATCATTTATAATGGCCCCAACTATCTTCCCTCTGTTTGGAAATACCTTGTTCTGGAGACTGTTGCCTTTATTACATTGAAGCTCTTTCTTACCTGAGCACCTGGGCAAATTGATTTTCACAGACATTCTTTGGTTTTCTCTGCAGAGAAGTAAAATGTAGGTAGTGTGGTTTTAGACTACAATTCCTAGAATCCCATAGCCAGATTTGGGGATCTGTAATCCAAAAAAGAAACATCTGTATTTCTTCTTGGACTAACACTTTTGTTTCCCTACTTTCTTACATTCTCCACCCCCAGTGATACTAAGAACAGATTTTTGTCTGAATCGTGCTAATGCAAACTAGAAAGGAGACACAATTAAAATGCCAGCTAATTCAATTAATCCAAAAAAAAAAACAACCCTCCAGATTACATAGGTGGGATATTGTGCTTCTATATTCATAATTTAGAATACAGTACAGTAATACCTCGGATAACGCTAAGACTTGATTCCACAAATCTTGGTGTTATCCGATTTTTAGTATTATCCGATGCATGTTAAAATCCTATGGGATGGATCGGATAACGTTAAAGCTCCATAGAGATACATTGTAATCACACAGGCTTTAGTGGTTGTTATCTGATCCATCCCATAGGACCTTAACGTTATTCGATCCAATTCTCCTCCCCAGATTGCTTAACGTGATGCGATTTTAGCGTTATCCGAGGTAAACGTTATCCGAGGTATTACTGTACTAGGAAGTGGCATTGTGCCTATGTTGCTAGTAGGGAAAAGAATGTCAAACTTTACATAGCAAAGGGCAGGCTGAATGTTGACAGCACCAGTGACAGCAGTCATGATAGTCTACATCCTTTTTACATTGTGGACCTGACCATGCCCCCTGATCAGCTGAGAAAATTCTGCTCTTTAAGCGAGTTACTCTTTAAACGAGGCACTCTTTATGTGAGGTTTGACTGTATTCAATACTATTCACATGGTAGCATTCACATGGGGACACCAAACAAGGAGAAATTGCAGAAGCTTACTCCTTTTTAAATCAATGAAACACTTCTCACCTAAACACAATTACAGGTTACTGTACACAATTACTGTCTTGTAGACCATCTTGGCTGCTGTCATGGGTTTTCTCAACATTTAGGCTGTCCTTTGCCTTCTTCTCCCTGTGATAATGCAGGAACAATATCATTGTAGCAATATTGGACCATTTCTTGGTGTTTTAAGTCATGGATACAGAAGCACAATATCATACATATGTTTGAAGATCATTTGTATAATTGGCCATATAGAAAGAACATTGGCCTTGCTGCTTTTTTTTTTGTTTCTGTCTGCTTACAAATTGCATCAGAAGTATCTTTAAGTCAAATGAACAAAGTCAAGCACATGAACAAGGACTATGGAAAAGTCAGTGCTTGCTCACAGAACTTTCTTAGCCAGAAAGTGTTTTATTTTCTTTTGTTTATTTCTATTCTGCTTATTTAATGGTAAGCACTACTTTAGGCATTCACAATAAAAATAAACATCATATCCACCCAGTCCTACAACCACTAGACTCAACAGCCCACAAAGAACAATAAGAAGCAAACATAAAATCAAAACAACAAATGGCAACTAAATCTTTGACCAAACAAGGGTCATAGAAACACCCAAATCACAGAAGGGGCAAGATGTTAGTGTTACTCTCTGTATAGTTCAGATTTTACTAGTTTTCAAATAAATAAATAAAATGGAGGTAGATGGCCTGTCAAACATGGGATGGTAAAGAGCTCTATAATGTTGGAACCAGCGCCAGGAAGGTTCAGTTCCTCACAGCAACTTTCCAAACCTCCTTCTTTGTGGGAACCCATCGTCCCAAAGCCTGTAAAGCAGGAGTCCTCAACCTTTTTAAACCGGGGGGTGGGTCATGCTCTCTCAGACAGCTTTGGGGGCCGGACCGCCATTTTGCCCTTCCTCCACCACATGGCATTTCCTGGTGTGGTGGAGGTGGTGGGGCCCCCACATGAAATGGTGTCAAGGGCTGTATCCGGCCCACAGACCACAGGTTGAGAATCCTTGCTGTGAAGACTGGGTGGCTCAGGAGCATTTCTCCAGGAGAATCACTTCAGTAGGTATTGTGGCCCTAAACAGCTGAGGGCTGTTTTTAAATGATGTGATGTTTGCTCATTATACTCGAGTGAGGCCTGGACTGCTTTTGTTCTTTTCTTGGTATTGTTTTACTCCAGTGATTTGTTTTCATATGAGAGGGCATGTGTGAATGAGCTGCTTTTCTGTTTCTTGATCTACAGTGACTATTGAAGCGATGAGTACAACATGTTACAAGGTGAGAAAAGAGATGGTTCTTTTTTAGTCAACATTTATTTCTGTCCTGCTGTTGTGTATGCGGAGAGAACAATGGCTTGTTGAGGAGACAGGATGCTGTTATAAAGAGTCAGGGGATATTCCCAGGTGGCAAGTGAAGAGTGGAAGGGACAGGGAGCAGTAGCAAAATGTTAGAGAACAAAGATAATTATGCCATGGATTTTGTCTTGTACCCATGATCCCAGCAGGGGATACCTGTTGCCCTCAGGTATGATGACAGAGGACACTATGATACATCACCTAATCTGCTAACTAGTCAAATTCTATGTGAGAGACAGAGAGAAGAGGCATGGGCGTGTTTTACTTCCCCTTCTGGGAGCAACAAGGGTGGTGTGGGCCGGATAAACTGGTGTCAGGGGCTGGATCCAGCCTGTGGGCCATAGTTTGGGCACCCCTGGGTTAAGCAGAGAGAAAAAAAAACACAGCCTTAAATCTATCTCATCCTGTTGCAAAACAGATTGCAAGGTACATTTTACTTCTGCTTCTGGTGGGAAGAACCATGTGACCGGTCCATGGCCTGAAAAGTTTGGGCACCCCTGCTTTAGGCCACCAATCTTCCACTGTTCTGGTAGGCTTTCCCAATTCTGCACTTCCAACAAGAATAACTAATAAAATACAAAGTAAAATAGCTAAAAACAGAAAAGCAAATTCAGAACATCCACACTGTAGTATATGCACACCAGAATGTTCAACGTGGCCCCAGGAGAGAACCAGCATTTTCTTTCATTAGCCTTCTGAGAGAGGAGGAGTTGATTAACTTTCAGAGCAGCTGCCAAGGTTGCTTAGTTGAAATATCAGAAGTAAAAGAGAGAGAGAGAGAGAGAGAACTCTCCCTCTACTTTAGACCTTTAACCAGGCTGCTGTAGTGGGAAATACAGGAAATGAGCAATTCTTTGGTAATGCATTTGCTCAGAAGATGAATGCACATGTCTCTCTCCTCCTCCTGGCATCCTCATAGCAACCTATATGAGATAGGCAAAGAGGTCTAGCTGAGAGAATGCCTGTGGATTTTGTTTTTCTTTGGTTCACAAATGTGCAAATGTGAGACCTGGTTTTCATTCATCACCGTGTGAGCCTCTGTAGAAGCTTCAGCTTTATTGCTCTTACAATCCCATGTCATGCTGGCAAAACTATCAATATATATGTTTATCTTACTTTTTAAAAATCCTCCTCTACTCCCTTTTACATCTATTGAAAGACACACTTGATTTCAGATTTTAAATTGTAATCTGATTAAGATCATTTAGATGTGACATTTGTTTATAATGATGGAGCCTAAACAGGAGCCATGCAAATCACTCTTTCGCTCTCCCAAAGATTTATTGAAAGGGTAATGTACTATGCAGGGTAATGTACTATTCTCAGTCTACAGGGTGGCCTGTAAGTCCCTATGGATTTTTTCTCTAAATTTGCCACTTATTGTATCCAGGGTGTCACCAGTATTCTTGCACTCATGTACCCACGAACTTGTCACAATATGCTCTTCAAGTGTAAATGGGCTTAAATCAGCCATATTTCTAGGAAAAAAAGAGAAAATATATAATACATATGGGTACCCTGTACATGTTCTACCTGATTTATACTTGACTAGTTTCTAAGGAATACAGGAGTCATCTTTAATTAATCACATTTTAAAATCAAGATCTTACGTCCTGCATCTCTTTTCACAGTAGTCAACCATACCACATGGTTTATTTCTGTACCAGTGTTTTTTTCTCAAGTTCATCCATAGCTCTGATTTATGTTTGACATGAGGGATGTTTAACCTTAGCAACAACTCCTTCCGGGAGAAAAAAATTCACATAAGTCAGAACCACTTAATGAAGACTCTGGATTTGGATGCTTATTGTTCTGTCTGGCCTATTTATAGGCAGTAACCACAGTTTTTGCCCAATAATAATAATTTTGTGTCAGAAATTATTCTGGGTTGAAAGGATTTTTGCAGAAGAAACTCCACTCAGGGAACACCCAGATGAGACTCCTTTCATGTCCCCAAGAGCTGGGACAGAGACAGGCTCTCAATCTGTCACGCAGTACCTAGGTCTTGAACTGCCGACTTGCCAGCCTTCCAGCTAACAAGGTGAGCTTAACTACTGAGCCATCACAGCCCCCAATATTATGTGGCCATTCTGCTTGTTATTTACCCAGGAAACCAGCAGAAGTTTTTGTAAGAGGGGTTAAGGAAGAACCAAAAAGCTACACTAGCCTTTTAAAATGTTTTTAATGGCTGGGAGCATGCTTTACATTAGGATATTTTAATACGGCAAATTAAATTCAAATGCAAGACTGTTTTCTCTAAGGTCAGGAATGGTCATCACACTTCCAGAAAGAGCATGCAGCTGATTCCCAAAAATATAAATTGGCATCCGTTTTTCCACTCTGCTTTGAAACCAACACACTTATTAACTGGAGTTACTGACAGTTCCAGTCCAGTAGATACTAAGCCTTGCCGTCAGCACTGTGAGTGTATGATGAATTACTCTCATATAAAAGATGTTCTATGGGAAAAATTTTGGCTGGGGACCAACATTCATATTTATCAGCTGTTTGGTAAATACATGCATGAGATTTCGTGAGCTTGGCAGAAGATTTGGAACATTTCTCTCAACAACATACCCCAGACATTTGGGCACACCCTCTGTCTGAACTTAAGCATGCTCTGACTCTGATCAACATTTCTTTATTTCTGTGTCACAGGTGTGCTTCTGTCCAGTATGGTACAGACCTCCCAGCAACAAGCATCATCATTACCTTTCACAACGAGGCCCGGTCCACTTTACTCCGTACGGTGAAAAGGTAAGACATACTTTCAAGTCTCCTGAGACTTAAAGTCAAAGTTAACATTACGGTCAAGGTTCTAAGCATATTTTTTGTGAAAGTAAATCCTTCTGAAATCAGGCTTACTTCTGAACAGAAAGAGAGTTAAGATTGGGCTAATATTCTGTGAGTCTGTATTGTACACTATCTTGGGTCCTAGTTCTGGAAGAAAGGTAGCATATGAACAAAAAAATAACATCATAATATAGAATCACAAGCATACAGGATGGAAGAGAGTCCTACTGAATTCAGAGGGACATAAACCAACTATGGCAATCAGCTTCTTAAATATATATTCAAAAGAACATCAAGATCTGCATTTGTAAAAACCTTTAGGCTATTTTAAAAGCCTATTAATGCTAGTCCAATTAACTGCGTGGATTTTTGCATGAATCTTATTCCAGTGTTGAATGGTGTGATTCCAAACATTTGTTTTAGTACACAGCAGACCTGGGGCCAAAAGGTTTTGTAAAAGAACCTTCTAATACTGTACCTGTGCCTTCTTTCCTGGGGAAAAATATAATCCCATAAATTATCATAATCAGCTAACATAATTTCAAAGAAGCTTCCATCTGAGTTGTTTGACAGTGCGTCCAGCTTCTTCTTCTAAACCCAGAGTATCTGTTCTTCAATAGTGTAAAGCACACACATGAGTAGTGTACAGTATACAGCATGAAATCATATGGGAAGGCCCAGAGGCTGAAATCCATTAATGCAATAGATTGAAGCAGGTTTATTACTAGGAAGTGAGATCACTTGGAATTCAAAATATAAAAGAAGCTTTGTTTTTTAAACAGCTTGTTTCTCCTGGGAGTTGAGTATATGCTTACATGAGTTCCAGAGATATAAAATCTGGCTTCCAGCACTATCGAGGGTGGCCACTTCCATCAGCCACAAACATGATACAGTAATACCACAGATAACGATTGCACCGGATAACGCTAAAACTGCATAACGACGACAAATTTGGGGGGAAGATTTGCACCGGAGAACGTTCTTTTTAGCGTTATCCGATTCATCGTAGCAGCAGAGTGGCTGTAGCTGTGGATCCTTCCCCTGCCTGGCTTGGTAAGGGTCTTAGCTACCCAGGCAGGGGGTGGTGGTGGTGGTGGTCTTCTTAATAGAGTCTTGGATAGGGGATCCAAACCTCTGTTAGGAAGCCCCCACCCACCCCTGGATTGGTAAACTCTTTAGCAAGCCAGATGGAGGTTTCTAAAAAGATGGTAGGGGGGAGAATCCTACCTTCTTTTTAGAACACCCCCCCCCTGGCCTGGCTTGGTAAGGGTCTTAGCTACCCAGACGGGATGGTGGTCTTCTTAATAGAGTCTTGGATAAGGGATCCAAACCTCTGTTAGGAAGCCCCCCCCCCCGGCCTGGATTGGTAAACTCTTTAGCTAGCCAGACGGAGGTTTCTAAAAAGACCCCCCCCCTTGCTAAGCAAACCAGATCAGCCCCCTGTTCCCTTTCCTCTTTGGAAAGGGAACAAGGCTTTTTTTTAACATTGTGCGATCAATGCATTGCACAACGTTAAAAACCGGATAACGTTATGACTTGTGGAACCAAGTCATAACGTTATCCGAGGTACTAGTGTTTCTATATCCTAGATGAAGAAATGAGAAAAACCAAAGAATCTCATGCACTGTTTTCTCTTTTAGATGTTCTAATTAAAGTCTCTGTCTCAAAGGTGGAGAACTCTATCAGCCCAAGTATCAAGTTCTTCTTGGAGATATGTGCAGGGGCCATGTTGCTATTATGGTGGTAGTAGTGTAAAATGCAACCATGTGGGACTAAAACTAGCAAGTGTATTTTAACCTAAAGCTCTGGCTGCCAGGAATGACATCTTGTGAGAGGAGTTCAACTTTTCAAAACTGGGGAAAACCCAAATTTGCCGAATGATGGTGTCTTTGAAGACTCTTAGAGGGCTGAACTTCACATCAGTTCCTGCAGTCATTCATCCTTCCTCTATAAGATTCTTGCCATTTAATAAAGAACTCCCTTTAGGACTAGACAAATAGATTTTTATATGAATAATACTGCTCTTTGAGTGTGATCTATGACTTGTCCCATAACATTTTTAGAATCAAGGCTTCAGCAGGCCTGCTTATTCTCTTCTTCCCCACCCACCTTTCCTGCCTAAATGTCCTCTGCTGTCTTGAAGATCTGGAAGGGTTGCTCAAAGTGTCCTTTAAGCTGCCTACCAGGCTGAAGTAGTGCTTGCTCTATGGACAGGTGGAAAACATCTCAGCTGGAAGGCAGCTGAAAACCTCTGGCAGTCATGCATAATTCATTAGGACTGGTTTTCCTCACTCCAGGTCTACAGGTCTTGCAGAAAACTACTTTGTGAATAAATAAAAGGCACTTTCAAGTGCAGCCTACCCAGCTTTATGAATACAAAGATTATTTTACATGTCAGTCAGAAATGTTGCTCTTGGACGGAACCAACTGTGGGTCTTGGGGAGGTTTCCCATGGTGAGCATCTACGTTCTAAGACCATGTAATTGGAAGACATTGTAGGCCCAAAACATTCCCTATCCCACCCAGTAATGAAAACCCCAGATATCTGACAGTTTAATGATGCCTAGAATTGGCTGCTTAAGGCATCCGCTTTGCTGTCCCTCAGAAGACAGCTTCGCTTTGAAACAGATGGGCTAACTGTGTATCTGCTAGCAAAACAGGTTGAACTGTTTAGCATTGGTTTAGGCAACACAGGAGTGTATAGCTTTGTAATGACTGTATTGTCCTCAATGCTGCATTGCAAAAATGAAAGGAATAAGGACTCAGAACTTAAGGTCTGCCTCCTGTTGTTAGTTTAGTGTCTGAACCCCTTAATAAATAATGAGAAGACTTAGGCAATTTGAAAGAAACAGCATACTTTTAATATCGAAATAGAGGAAACAGGTATAAAACAAGTGGCAGAGTTCAAGTACCTAGGAAGAACATTTACTGAAGATGGCAAAATGGACAAAGAGATTAACATATGGTGCAGTAAGGCAAACCAAATAGTGGGACAGTTAGTTCTGCTCTTACAACACAAGGCAATACCAACCAGCACAAAGAAACACCTCATACAAAGCATATTCGTTCCTACCTTATGTTACCAGTTGCAAACATGGACACTTACAACAAAACATAAATAAAAGTTGGTCACCATTAAAATGAGATGTCTGAGGAAGGCTGCTGGAGTGACCAGAAGGAATAAAATCAGGAATGAAGTTATAAGGGAAAGAATTGGAATAGAACCAATCTTAAACTACATACAAAGACAAATAAAGTGGTTGCCCATTTGAACAGGGGCGTAGCTACCGCCGTATCTGCCGTATCAATTATACGGGGGCCACGGGCCACGGGTGCCCCCAACGTGCGTAAGCAAAACAAATCTTCACCCTTCCTAAGGGCCCCCAAACAAATTTTTATACGGGGCCCCAGCAAGGCACGCTACGCTTCTGCATTTGAAGATAATGTCTTGGGATTTCATACCATACATTTGAAAAGAGGAGGACAAAGATCATGAGGCAGACCCAGAGGTAGATGGAGAGATGACATCAAAGAAATATTACAAGAACACCAAAGGGGTAGAAGAGGAAGAAAAACCCCTTCTTAAACCTTATTCCTCTGATTCAAATTGGAAATTAGTAAGAAGCAAAAACGATTATAATTTTTTTTCCTGTCTGACTATTCTTTGTCTTGGTTTATTATTTGACATTAGGTCATTTCTAACTTGTAGCAACTCTAATAGGGTTTTCAAGATATGTGAGAAGTTCAAGCAGTGGTTTACAATTGCCACCCTTCCCCAGTGATTTTCCATGGATATGCAGAGATTGGATCCCGGGTCTCTTGACCTCTATCTAACATGCTGTCTTCTGTCAGTATCAGTGTCCGTCAGTCAGTAAATACTTCTGTCCTCTACATTATGTTGGCTCTAGTTAAGTTTGTTGCTTTGTAGAAATGCCCATGTTTTTCATTCAGCAGGGAGGGTGTGGTAGAATACAAGCACTTAAACCATATGGTATGCCTTTCACTTTGTTTAATGGGGGCATATTCCTGTAACTCAGATGTTCCAACTACACCTCAAAAGAAGTGAAGCAATTTCTCACTCAATTACAATCCCACACCATGATATTGTTTGTCTGTTATTTAAGAAAGGAATTAATTACAGGCAACTAGTTCTTTATTACTTATTATTTCCAAGCTGTGTTGTCAATCTATCACTTTTAGTTTTCCAGATTAAACTGTGTGGTTAAATACAGCATGCCCTGAAGCTAAGCCCCTCAGAATCCTGATTTCTGTTAAACGCTAGTAGTCTTTCTGGGCTCTGGATAATTACAGTTCCTCATGATGCTAAAGTGTAGATTCTGTATTACAGAGGAAGAAAAGGAGTCAAGGGTAACATGGAAGGCTAGTAGGCAATCATTCACAAAGATATATGTTTACAATACCAGACTGCAGTACTGTATCAGACTCAGAGGAATGGTTGACCATGACCTTCATGTTATGGTTGAACTATAGATAATGTAAGGCTATGGTAGCAACTACTGTGCTGCAAATCAAGACTGGAACTGTTTTCAATGCTGCTGGCTCATTCTGCAGTTGGTGTCCGAGACACATGAATTCATTTGTCCAGTGAGAGTATGCCAACAGTTAAAATTAAGTGCCCCCTTCCCCATGAGCCTCAGACTCCATTGCTCTCCCCTGTCCTCCTGGGAGAAAAAAAGCAAAAGGAAATAGAAAAGGAAAACAGGTGTAAAAGGAATGAGAAATCCATCTTATTATGTAGATTTTGTTGTTGTTCAGTCGCACAGTCGATTCCGACCCTCTGCGACCCCATGGACCACTGTCCGCCAGGCACTCCTGTCCTCCACCATCCCCCTCAACTCGCTCAGCTCTGTGCCCATTGTCTCTACAATACCATCTAGCCATCTCATCTTGGGCCGTCCCCTTCTTCTTTTGCCCTCGACTCTTCCAAGCATCAAGGCTTTCTCAAGTGGATCCTCTCTTCTCATTTGATGTCCCAAGTACTTTAGCTTCATCTTTATTATTTGACCTTCTAAGGAGCAGTCAGGTTTGATTTCTTCTAAGATTGACCTATTTGTTCTCCTCACTGTCCAGGGGACACTCAAAACTCTCCTCCAACACCACATCTCAAAGGCGTCTATTCTTCTGCGCTCAGCTTTCCTAATGGTCCAGCTCTCATAACCATACATTGCCACAGGGAATACCATTGCTTTGACTATGCGAATTTTTGTTTATAATGTGATGTCTCTACTTTTCACTATGCTCCCCAGGTTTCTCATTGCTTGCCTCCCAAGAATCAGTCGCCTTTTTATTTCATGGCTGCAATCACCACCTGCAGTGAGCTTTGATCCTAGGAAAGTAAAATCTGTCACTCCTTCTACTTCTTCCCCATCTATTTTCCAGGGACTGATAGGGCCTGTTGCCATTATCTTGGTTTTCTTGATATTGAGTCTGAAGCCAGCTTTTTCACTTTCTTCTTTCAACCTAATCAGGAGCTTCTTTAGGTCCTCCTCACTTTCTGCCATTAGGGTGGTATCATCTGCATATCTCAAATTGTTGATGTTTCTTCCAGCAATTTTGATCCCAAATTGTGATTCCTCCATCCCTGCATTGTGCATTATGTGTTCTGTGTGTAAGTTGAATAAGCAGGGTGACAAAATGCAGCCTTGTCTTACTCCTTTTCCTATTCCAAACCACTCCATTTTCTGTCCTAACTGTTGCCTCTTGATTCATGTACAGATTCATGTACAGATTTATGTAGATACAGTAGAGCATTTCCTGTTTCACAGAATGACAACACGGGCAGATAATACTAGTGACATAGTCTGGCACAGGCTGTGGTGGCTCAGTGGTTAAGAAGCTTGCCTTGTTAGCTGGAAAGTCAGCAAGTTGGCATTTCGAGACCTGGGTACTGCATGATGTTTTGAGTGCCCAGCTCCTAGCAGTTTGAAAGGAAGAAATTGCAAGTAGATACTGTAAATAGGGACTACTTCAGTGGGAAAAAGATCTTGGGGACATGAAAGGTGCCTCATTCGGGCGTCCCCTGAGCGGAGTTTCTCCAGCAAAAATTCTTTCAAGCGAGAATAATTTCTGACCTGAAATTATATAGTCTGGCACGCAGAAGAGTAGCGTGCCTTGGTGGGGCCCCGTATAAAAATTTGTTTGGGGGCCCTTAGGAAGGGTAAAGATTTGTTTTGCTTACGCACGTTGGGGGCCCCCGTGGCCCGGGCCCCCCGTATAATTGATACGGCAGATACGGCGGTAGCTACGCCTCTGCTGGCACGGTTCAAGTGAGGCTGGAGACACCAGCACCTGTTTTATAAATTCCTTGAATAATGGGATTCCCACTATTGTACAATCCTTCCCTGCCATATTCCTGTCAAAATATGCTAATTTGTCTTCATGGTTAGCCTAGATCCTTGATGCCAAACCTTGGCACTCCAGGTGTTCCTGGACTTCAAGTCAGTACACCTGCTGATCAGGACTTCTGGGAATTGAAGTCCAAGAACAGATGGAATACCAAAGTTTACCATCACAAATGTTTCACTATAGAACAAAACATCCAACCACTAAATATAAGCAACAATATTACCAATCAATACACAACATAACAACAAACCTACCCAACCCATAAACAATTACCAACTTTTGAAACGTTGGTTCTTCCAAGCTTCCTGATACTTCCCTCTTGTGTCTGGATTGTGACTTTTCTGATAGGTAAGGATCATCACTACTAGTCACCTGAACTTCACAAATGGAATGTTCTGTTCTCAATTTGCCTAAGAACCAAAAACAAGAGCATGTACTGTACTGGTAAATACATTGGAAAATACTTCTCATTTTGCTCTAGAATTACCATCAATGATAACAGGAGGCAAATGCAAATCAGCCCATTTTTTTTTCTTCCAGTCAGGATTTTCCGCCCTCCAGGGGCTTTTGGGTGTCTGGCCAGGTTATCCTGCTGTGGTAATGGAGTAGACCATACTGCCAGAGACTCAACGCTGAGTGCCAGGCAGAGATTAACTAACCCATGGGTGCCCAAACTTTTTTTTAGCCGGGCTGGTCCTGCCCCTAACACCGCCCCATCCAGAACCAAAGATGGCAGCTCCTGAGATAATGCAGGACCCCTCACCCACAACCACTCAGTCTTGCCAGGATTCAGGTGAAGCCCGTTGTCCCCCAATAAGACCCTAACAGCCTCCAGGTACCTGGAAAGGACTTCGACTGCATCACTAGAGTCCCCAAGGGGTGGGATATATAGCTGGGTATCATCTTGAATCCATCTTGATGAAGAGCAGCAGTTTTATCAATACTGGTCTAGGGCTGAGGAGGATTTTGTGTGCCAAAAGGGCTCAGAGCTAGAAAGTAACTTGCTGAACTGTATCATTGGTACAGGGGTCATGCTACGATGCGGAAGGCAGATGAAAGCCCACTGCATTATAGTCTCAGGACAATCTTCATGGCTGATCACCATGAGGATAGCCAATATTTGGATATGGCACAACAAGAAGAAGAAGGGTGGGGGTTCTGCTTTTCTTTTCTTTTAGGCCTAACTCATTTGAATAATGTTATTTATTTATTTATTTATTCAAATTTCTATTGCCGCCCAGCAACAACTCTAGGTGGATAACAACAATCCTGTGTGATCAATTTGTTTTGCTCTACAAAAGGGTGTGTGTGAGGGGAGAGAGATTTTAGGTGGGTTTTGATGACACAGTAAGTTGGGGCATGATCTTATGGGACAGCGAGAATATCAGTTCCTGCATCCTTTTACACTAGTTCCACAGGGTGGGGGTGGGATGTCAAATCAATGTAGAAGTTCAACAACTGATCAATTCCAACAAACTACTGTTTCTGTAATAATACGTCTGTATGTTTGTGTGTGGGGTGTGTGTGTGTTGAACTTTGGAAAACATTCAGTTTTTCTCCTGCTGCTGTGCAACCCTTTAAACCAGTGGTGCCCAAACTAAGGCCCGGGGGCCGGGTGCGGCCCCCAATGCCAATTCATCCGGCCTGCAAAGCCCTTGTCGCTCCTGGAAGCGGAAGTAAAACGCGCCCATACGGGCACGTTTTACTTCTGCTTCCAGGAGCGATGAGGGCTTCGCAAGCTGGATGAACTGGTGTCAGGGGACCGCACCCGGCCCCCGGGCCTTAGTGATTGGCTCCCTGAACCACATGATCGGCCCACAGCCCAAAAAGTTTGGGCACCCCTGCTTTAAACAGTCTCAATGGCTTGATAGCAAAAGGATAGCCAGAGATTAGCAGGAGGGCAAGAGGGCATATCAAAGGAAGGAAGGCTGTAGGCAGGGATTGAACTACATTGGATTGAGGGGCCAGCGTAGGCAATTTTATTGAAACAAAACAGTCTTTGTGTAATCATCTAAACTAGGGGTGCCCAAACTTTTCAGGTCACATGGTTCAGTGGGCCAGTCACGTGGTTCCTCCCACTGGAAGCAGAAGTAAAACGTGCCTTGCAATCTGTTTTGCAACAGGATGAGATACATTTTAAACTGCCATTTTCTCTGCTTAAACTAGGGGTGCCCAAACTATGGCCCACATGCCAGGTATGGCCCCCAATGCCAATTTATCTGGCCCGGCCCACCCCACCCTCATTGCTCCCAGAAGCGGAAGCAAAATGCGCCTGTCCTTACAGATAGTTTATATGTATTTCCTCTGTCTTATGTGGAAGAGAATGATTTTCAAATGGCTACCTATTCAGCTTACAGCTGAGGTAAGATTCAGACTAAGAAGGCCTTGATGCTAGGAAAGATCAAAGACAAAAGGAGAAGGGGTGGCAGAGGATGAGAGGGCTAGATGGCATTGTTGACCCAATGGGTGTGGAGCTGAGGGTACTGTTGAGGATGGTGGAGGGTAGGGGTGCCTGGCGTGCAATGGTCCATGGGGTCGCAAAAGTTGACTGTACGACTGAACAAAAACAAAATATTCAAACCAGGGACCCTTCCATCTTAGTTGTTATTTAGTGTAGTCTCTTCCATGTACACTTCTTTTCAACAAGGTTAGGAAGATTACTTTTGTTGTTGTTTGGACCACCACTGTCGAAAAAGTCCTGCTGCTAGAATGGCCAACACTCATGCTTGCTTGGGGATTCCAGGAGCTGGTATTTCAAAAAGTAACCTTTCCCTGCTCTGATCAGCCTCTTGCCTCCAGTTTCAAATATTGACTGAATATCACCATCTTTAAAGCACTAGTCTTATGGGAGCTTCAAACCCCTAAAGTCAGGCATAGAAACTCATTAGCCAGTTTGAAAGATTTTGTTATTAAAGTTTCCCATCAGATGGACTTCTTCGTCACCAGTGTTCCCCAAGGCAACATTAAGCTTCCATTTAGGAAAACAACTGCAATCATCTATAACTATTTAATTGCATGTAATTTTCAACAGGTGCTACTCAAAAGGCTGATTAATCAAAATCAAATCAACCCCTAATTGTTATGGAAGGCCTAATTTACTGCTGTGCTTTTGGAAAGAAATCAGTTATGTTATCAGATCTGCCACCACAGAAATGGATAGGGAAAGCAGACAAATGCAATTCTCATACAACCACCTTCTCTTTTCCTGATTTTGCTGCAGTCCTGCGCAGCAGTAAGAAACCCAGTCCTTAGTAGAGAGCAGAGTTTTTTTTCATACATCATCCGATCTACCCCATCCCCCCTTTTTGCGATTTCCAGTAAGTACTTGGAGATAAAACCCTGGAAAGGGTTGCCATAACTCAGAATTGACTTGACAGAACACAGTTTTTATTATTAGGGGCACTGACTGTGTAGGTGAATACGGCAAAAATTATACTCACAGTAATAATTCCTGCCCAGCCTACTACGTTTAGATCAATTTTATGGAGATACATGGTTTACCTCAAGCACCTTGGAAACTGTTATCGGAGGATTTTTCAAATTTTGCCAGAAAAACTAGAATGAGTAAATCAAAGCAGAAGAGAGAACTCTGCTAACATCTTTTTTTCATGGGAAACATCCAAAGGAAGTAAGGGGGTACAAAGTCCATAGATAGAGATTTTGAATTGATTCTAACATGCTCATTCCATAATACATGAAAACTACACTGACCAGAATCCTGTTGCCTATGCTTGGCAGTGTAAATCTCAACATAACTCAGTTGACACAATTCTAAGCAGCAAATTGCTACCAGTTAAGAAGCCAGCAAAGGCATTTGCTATCACATACCAAGTTACATAGCTTGGTGCCCAACAACAGGTGACTACACTGCTAAATTAACAGTAATTCACCACTGCTATTTATACTGATGGTCTTATGCCACTGTTAAAACATAATCAGATTTTGATTATTGTGGTTTAGAGCTGCTGCATCAAAACTCAGAATAGTGTGGATACTGCCTGATTTGTGGGAGGAGAGGACTGAAAAGAAGATGGCATTGTTAGAACAAATGTAGTTTGCTGTCCCTATAACTGTACATTCAAAGAAGCAGTCTCTAGAAGAATATCTGGAACAGAAGTGGGCAACTGTGGTGATTCATGAGACGTTTCCCCACTCCCATGCACTAATGCCTGTCAGGATCTGAGGCAGCTCCAGTATTTGCAGGATGAGTTTCCCAGAGGTAGCTTGATGCTTGTCAGATTGGAACCCCATCCTGGAGGATAACTCTAGTGCTTAAAGGATTGGACTCTGCTGCACCTGCTAGGCTCCACCTGAGAGCCCTGGGGAAGGTTTTGGACCATTATAAGCTCCATCTGGAGATCCTGGTTAGCTAGTTATATAAGAACTGGCTCCTCCTTCCAGAAGCTGCCTCAGCAGGGAAGGTCATTGCACTTATTGTTGCTTGGCTCCTGAATCTATTGTCTCATGTCTGCCTTTGAAGACATCCTTCCTTGTTTCTGTCTAGAAGATCTCCTGCCTTGTTTTTGCTGCCCACTGTCATGGAAAACTCCTCCTGATCCCTGTAGCCACTTAATTACCAAGTGCCTAGTTCTTCAAAATGGAGAATTTCATATGTAGGAATCCCTGTATATGACATTCCAGTCAGAGACAGAAAAATGTAAATTAATTGCAATTGGCTAGAAGTCCCTATGTGGGAAGACTGATATAAGCATAATAAAACCACTGTGCAAAGAACTGCTCTTTCTCTTTCACCATGGACTAACCGTGAGATGGTCTCACAGAATGCAATTGTGAGTCAGATAGGGCCTAGATAACCAGTTAAGTTTTCTTTATTTTTGTATGTACAGTACTTTGAATGACTATATCTGCAAGTTTGCTTCCTTATGCTATATTCGTTTTCTTAACTTTCTTAATAAACCTTATTAATCATAGACCCTTTGTGTCTGTTGAACTGGGACTGGGGGTTGACTGGACCACGCTGAGAGGCTACATCTATGCTACCTAATTCTGATTTCCTGTACCCTCACTAACTTGGGCCAAGCGGAGCCAAGGGGAACTCATAAGGGGGGTTTCCCCACAGAAGAGAAGTCAGACACTGCTGGTAAGAAGGCAAATAGTGAGGTGTGACAGGAAAGCCTGATCAAAAACCCCTGAAAGAGGGTAAATATCATGACACCCACTTCTGAGGATTTCTTTCTCTGTTCCTAGTTCCTATGAACTGTTGTTGTTCCCTGCCTGGGTCCTCATTCCTTGAAACCTATCCTTGCCCTGCTCCATCCTTTGAAGGTACTCTGCCTTCTTTACTCTCTGAGTCACCTAACCCCTGGCTTGCTTGGACTATGCTCTGTTGTCCAGGTGTAAACCTGTATTCTTGCCTACCTCAGGCTTGTATTTGGACTTGGACTCCAGATTATGATACAGTTACTGTTTGGTCCATTGACTGGTTGCCCTGGCTGTTTGTGGTGATGCTACAGGGGATGCTGTGCTTTCATGGAATACTTTTTGAAACCCAAGGAGTTAGTGACATTCCCATTATTCCCCTCCAAGCTCTGAATTGGGTAAAATCATATGTACTGTACCTGTAGTGTAGAATTTGCTTTCTTACCAATTAATGCATTTAATTGCCTTGCTGACTGCAATGAGAAGTTCTCCACTTAAGCTTATCAACTAGTGAGATTTATGTAGAGCTGTATAGTTTTTTTCCAAGAAGACAGCAGAGATAGGATGACCCTGAACTCATCTCTGTCATTGACTGATGCATTACACCTGGGATGTCTAATTAGCAGGAGAAACTCCCTTGCCAAGAAGATGACAATCAGGAAGGTCAGGATGTCCCATTTGTAGATAATGACCTGCTATAACTTACATTTGTAAGGACATCCTGCCAATTAATAGATGTTTCTTAACAAGGGGCATAGAGCCAAAGGGCCCTTCAGTTGAAGGTATATAAGGAGAGGTGTAGCCTTCAAACTTTGGAGCTCTGCGGGCTGGCCAGTGGGACCCTCTATTACCTGCTTCTGTACCTTATATATACAAATTGATACCATGAAGTCTCACTCTTACATCTGACAAGTGGACTTGATCCACAAAAGCTAACATTAAAATACAGCAGATAGTCTTTAAAGTGCCACAATTTATTTATTACATTTATACCCCACCCATCTAGGAGATTTTCCCACTCTGGGCGGCTAACAACACAAAACCCACACATTAGAAAACAGTCACCAAAGTAGCCCATTTTAGGCCACTATATACAGTACAAAATGCACTCCATTTTTCCAGTCTATTTTAAAGGGTGTGTGTGAGTGGGTCTTATATGCCAGCAAGTAGGGCGGATACAGAAACAAAACAAAAAACCTATTGGTGACGGAAAGAAATAAAATACCTAACGCTCAGCTGTTTTTTGTCTTTTTCTTTTGTTTACTCTCTGATATCTTTTCTGAGGAGTTTCGTACTGCGCATCTAGAGGCTGGTTATGACTGAACTCTGTAACTTGGGAGGGTGTGTGTGACTATGTGATCAGAAATTCTAGGCCTAATCTTTAGATTTGTATTTATTTGCAGCATAGATTTTCAACATCACTGCTGAAAACATTCTGTGTATTTCACGTACAAAAAAGTGAATTGTATAGCATAGGAAGATTGGTTATGCTTAGTTTGTGCAGTCAGGTTTAAAACTCCTGCTGAGAAAGAAAAATGTATTTAGAGCGAATGAGAAGTCTCACATGGGCCAGGCGCTTTCTGAAATTGGAGATCTTGAATGATTTCCCCACGGACATCTCTTGTTCTCTTCAGGGAATGCCTATCAGATGCAAAACCTTTGCCCCATTTGACATCTTCTACGCCACAGAAAACAGCTGTTTCTCATGAACAGTTTGTCTGTTTGGCATCCCTTTCTCCACGCACTATGCATGTACCTAGGGTGTGTCTGCACCAGCTGTTTGACACATTATATGTTCAGGAACCTTTGTCAAACAGCTGGAACACCCTTTTCCCCTCCCCCCTCTTTGTCTTTTGATTTTGCTGCTCTATTTTTGTAATGGTGGTTGGAAAGTTTTAACAATTTACTATCTTAAAGTTGTTATACATGTTTCTATACTGTGTGTTTATAATATACCTATTTTAATATAAATCCTATGATGTACTGTATATCTTTTAATATAAGCTTACTGGAAATTTGGCTGTATTGTGCACTATAGAAATATTACAAATTAAATTAAATAATTAAAGAGAGATGGCAGAAAGAGCGGTCTAACTAGGCAGTGTTGCCCATCACTTGTCAACAATGTTCGGTCAGGGCTAAAACTCACCAAAGCGTCCTCTGTTGGTTCCCTTGGGCTAGGTGAAAGTGGAGGGCACATGGCCACCTAACCAGTGGGTTACATGATACAAAAATGGCTAAAAACCGCATGCAGATAGAATTAATTTCTCAGGTCTATTTGCATGTGCAGAATGTCATTGTGGAGACATCTTCCTTTGCTAATTAGACATCCCAATGTGCAGACTCCACGCTGAATAATGACTCCAAGGTATCCAAGGTCAAGACAGAAAGAGAGAGGGGAAATTGCTTTGGGCCAGGACCTGCCAAATTGTTCCCAAAGAAATGTGGACCTCAGAAATAAAATGGTTCCCAGTTCCTTCTGTGGGTGTGTTTACTGAGAGCTGTAGTCCAAAAAGCTGTAAGCAGAATCATTGTATTTATGTGTGCAGTGCAACAAGTGCAGAGGTGTACATTTCAGTGGTGAATTGCTGCTAGTTACAGAGTCACTGCCTGTATCCCTCATATGACTTGTGCATGATGATGAATACATGAAATTTATGCTATTGTAGGTATTCCAGCATACTTAAACAATATTTCCAAGTACAGTACTCTTAAGTAGGTCTCTATTCCTGGGTGAATAGTTCATATATGAAAATGGCAGTACAGGAATTAATTAGGCAAGCATTTATTTTCTCAGCTACTGACCTTTCTCCCATCTACAACATAGAAAGGTCAGTAGCTGAGAAAATAAAGGCTTGCCTAATTAATTCCTGTACTGTCATTTTCATATATGAACTATTCACCCAGGAATTCATCAGAGAATAGGAGGCCAAGTTAAAAAACAACAACTATTCTTCTTTATTCTGGAGTTTCCCCTCATCTCCACAATTTAACTTCCTTACAAAGCAAAATTTTTAATTGGTGGCAGAGTGTTCCCCAGAGGGTGGATTTACAGCCACAGATTTCTGGACTGGAAAATCCCCTTTCACAGACCATATTTTTTCACATATGGAATTCATAGGAATTCTTCAAACACTGGGTTTTCAAAAATACAATAGCTTTTTTAAATGTCATCTTTCTGTACCCATCTCTTGACAAGCAGTTGTTTGATGTCATACAGCTACATTCATCAGAGAACCAAGACTTAAGTTGTATGCTATAATATTCCTCTGAGAAAGCCACTCTGTGACTGTTTATTACACATAAGTAGCGTAGTCTATATGTAAAGGTCTCTTTGCAGTTATTACTGGATTGGGGCCAATAAGAAGGAAGAATCTGTTTTATTTACAATGACAATGTGACTTCTGCTTCTACAGTGTCTTGAACCGTACTCCTGCAAACTTGATTCAGGAAATCATTTTAGTAGATGACTTCAGCTCTGACTGTAAGTATAAGTTTTCTTCACTTTCTTTTCTTAATTCTTTTTATTCCATTTCCAGGCCAAATGTGAAACTGCCAAAATGAAGCCACCTTTTGGTGAATTTATTCTGCAGTCCCCTCCACCTGACCTAGTGTGAGAAAGATTAGCCAGCAACACAAAGTTGCTGTTACCAGGGTACGCCTGATTGTGGGTCAAAAATACCACAATCTTCGAGGAGACTCTTTCTATGTACCCCTCTTTTCTTAATTATCTTTGTTTAGATTTTGATATTTGTTCCTGTTGCTTTTATTTTCCCTATCTTCTCTCCTTGTTTTTTTATTATATTGAAATGTTAAGGTTGAAGGAAAAAGCAAAATCTTGTTATTTTTTACCCAATGAAATAAACAAAGCTTTGCTGTGATTTTATTTTTAAAAGTTTTTAGGCAAGAACTTGCCACTTTTAGGAAGCTGGGATGATTTTTTTTGTAGGCAATTCTCAGTGTGCTGTTCAGGGACTCTGAATGTGACCATGAAGTCAGAATGTTCACTTGGCTTCACTTCACCAACATTTTGTGATCCATAATCACAAGTATGGGAAATACTGACTGCTAGAAGTCCTAATTATTCAGGATCCCGTAGCTAGAGTTGGTAGCCACAGGTTCTTGCTGATTTTTTCATGGTGCAGCTCTACTTCAGGGCAATAAGTGCATGGAATTACTAAGATAAGTGGCTAAGAAATGCCATTCCCTCAATTTCTGGAAATGCACTTCAATGGCCAAATGAGAAGTGATACTTAATGGATCACCAGTGGTCATTCACAGATGTAGAGGGGGCATTTTCATTCAAGTCATACACACAGGAAAGGAAGGCTTCTCTCATTCTAATAAATTGTAATCTCAGACAAAATCAGGGAGGCCTTTATCTGCTACTAGCCTCAAAACAAGTGTCTGGTTGCTAAACAGATGTTTGATGCCAAGTTTAGTTTTGACCTAGCACTGGCAAAGATACTGGTTGCTAAACAGATGTTTGATGCCAAGTTTAGTTTTGACCTCGCACTGGCAAAGATACTATGAAATCATAGTGGACACCCTTTACTTTAGGTTTAGTGCCAAGAAAATTGGGGGAGTTAAATATTTCAGTCCAAACCATCAAAAAGATGAACAAGCTAGTTATGGTTACAAGAATGAAGAAAGTACAATGACAATGTGCCTTGTTGCTGAGACTAAATTTATATATTCCCTTTAGAGAGATTCAGAAAAGTGAGTGACCTGAACTTAGGGATGGAAGAGATGCTTTAATGGAGAAGGTCCAAAGTTCAGTCCCTGGCATCTCCAAAAAGAAAGATCAGGAAGCTGCAGGTAACAGGCAAGGCATTGTCCAGAGACACTTAAGAGATGCTTTCACCAGGACTATCACTGTGCTAGATAGACAGGCTAGTTTAATCTTATTTCCATGGGCGTAAATTTGTGAGGTCTTCTATCTTCTGTTGTTCCTGAGTGAAAGGTTAGTGGCTGCCTGGTAGACTATCGTTCTCTAACAATAGAAGCAACAGAAGCTAAAGCATCTCATAAATTTAGAAAAATGGAAGCATAAAGAGCTGACCTGTTACCTACTGTGAGTTATCTTGCAATGTGGAACAAGTAACCTCACTGTCTCTGTTTATAGGTTTGAGCCCAGTCATCACTCATTAAGCAAGTAGGGCAGCAATTTATTCCTTCATGGTGAGGTGTGGAATAGAAATGCAGACATCTCCACACCCATTGTTTCATTGTGGGAGGCAGGAGCATGGCTTCATCTGAGTTGCATAGAGAAGCCAAAGAGTCAGCTAGATATGCCTAGGCAGTACCCCACATCTACCAGTAGGTCTGGCTGTTAAAAAAAGGTACAGTATAACTGGGAACCTAGACCAGGACCAAGCACTCCCATAAATTGCTTATTCCATGCTTTCTTCCATCAGGTGAAACATCCAGGTATTCCATTTAGATCTGTTTGTATTTTCATTGTGATGGCCACAGATTATGTACTATTTCTCAATGTGTTGGGGCAAAATGACCTACACCTGCATATAGAACACACTGGTTGATATACTTTATAAATCCTCAGTTCTAAGGAGATGCTAAACAATTCTCCAGAGTCTCCAGTTTTTATTTTTCACTATCTTTTAGAATACATTCTCCAAGCATCACTATCCAAATAGAGTGTTTCAATTGGACATTTTTTAGCACTGCTACAAGGAGTTTTTACTATGTTCTTGGAGTATGAATAACCTAAAAGGGGTTCATGGGCTTATTTTAAGATATGGATTTCCTTGCCTAGCTGATGTTCAGTAGTATCTCAATAGCCATAAATCAACAGGACCTGTCACTGTTCCTCAGCAATGCAGTGCTTGACAAATAGCCCACATGGGAATAGTATCTGGGACAGTTAAAAGAGTTGTGGAAATGAAAAAGCTCCAGAAATAGAGGTGAGAAGCAAAGTGCTTTGGCTGGGAGCCTTGATGCTTCTTGCCAGAATGCCAAGGCTGTGCTAAGATGCTAAGAGACAGGTTTTACAAGACAGGGGGCGGGGGTGGGGATATAAGTGCTGCTTAATGTTGGATCATGACAAAGAATCATATGAACAAAGAGGCAAACAAAAGAATGAAAAACAGCATCAACTTAACTTTTGCTGACCCAAAGGCATTTACAATTCTAAAAAGTTCTCCCAACTTTTGGAAGTTGTTCAAATATTCTATCTCATATTTAGTACTGCAGTTCTGTAGATTAGTCCTTCCTGAGTTTGGTCAAAGGACACAGGGACATTTTTTGCAATGGATGTTCAGCAGTGTATTTCATTCCATGTGTGCTGAAGACTGGTGGATACAGTATTAGAGCCAAATATATGTAATGTCGAATTTATCTTTACATGTAAAGAGTTGGGGCTGAATGTCTTGCCTATGACCTAAACCAGGGGTGCCCAAACTTTTCAGGCTGTGGTTCAGGGGACTGGTCACTAAGGCCCATGGGCCGGATCCAGCCCCTGATCCCAATTCATCCGGCCCACGACACCTCCACCGCTTTCAGAAGTGGGAGTAAAGCACGCCCATACAGGTGTGTTTTACTTCTGCTTCCAGTAGCGACAAGGGTGTCATGGGCCGGATCCAGCCCATGGGCCATAGTTTGGGCACCCCTGACCTAAACACTATGAGTCAGAATCTCTCAAAGTCAAGCAAAACAGCTTGACCATTAGATTGCAATGGGTCTTAATGATAGAAAATGTCCTGTGGGAAATGACAAGTGTCACCCTTCTGTATACATCCTCTGGGGTACTTTTTTGTGTCTTTTTTTCTCAATTTCACTTCCTCTACTTCCCCACTTTTAATATCCAACTTGAATTATATTGCACATCTCAGTAGGGGTTTCCCACCCCTACCCTTGTAAGTCAGTGTATAGAATTACATGTTTCAAAGCAAATACAGAGTTCCTAGTTCTGCTTGTTCTTTAATGCTAATGCTGAGGCAGAGAAAAGAAAAATCAGCTCGTAGAAAAAGGTACTTGTGATTCCCGGTCTCCTAACCCCTGCTACATCCTTCCACCACTTTGTTCCCTTATTTATTTTAACCTCAAGTCAATTCTTACTTACTGGCAACCCTTTCCAGAGTTTTCTAGATAGAGAATAAACAGAAGTGGTTAATCCTTCCCTTCTTCTGGGAAAATCCTGGGATTTTGCAGCTTGCCCATGACTACACAGAATCAAACTCCCAATATCTGACTCTGTGGCCAAATACCAAACTCACTGAGCTTTCCAGCCAGCTAATAATTTTGTACCATCAGGTCAATGTTGACTTATGGTGACCCTTTTTAGTGTTTTATAGGTAAAGAGTACAGTACTGTATTCAGATTTGGTTTACCATTCCTTTCTTCTGTGGGTATTTTAGGATTGTGCAGCTTGTCCAAAGCCACACAGGGTGGCTGTACCGGGATGCGCATGAGGAACTGACCTCTCAATCTCTGGTTCCACAAGCAGATAACTAATTCACTGCCAAGCTTATTTTCAGTCTCAGAGTTGGGTATGGTGAAAAGGATAAGGGGTGAAAGAGTTATGGGGAATAATCAGCTGGCTTTTCCTTCCTATGTCAATAGTTTTCTCTGCATAAACATTAAACAGTAAATGAGAGATTTATGAAATACATTATTTTGGATGTAGCATCAGCTGTTCAGTGGCATGTAAACTACATGCTAGATAGCAACTGCATCTAGCTGCGTTTCAGCGACCCTTTCCCTTGAAATGTATTCTCAGAAAAGGCTGATTTTATTTATTTATTTATTTATTTATTTATTTATTCGTACTTGCTACCCCGCTCCAATCGGGCAAGCCCGACTCTGAGCGGCATTTACAGACTAAAATATCGATATCCTAAGACTCAATGTAAAAACTTTAAAAATTCATAAAAGCATAAAAATCACACCAAATGAGCTGAAGGGTGGCTGTCACTAAATCAGCCACCCTATATGAGACCCCACGACCCTATTTCCCCACACTTGCTTAGCCAGCCAGGTTTTTAGGCCTTTCCGGAAGGGTAGGAGCTCTGTCTGTAGGCGCAGCTCGATTGGTAGGAGGTTCCAAAGGGCTGGGGCGGACACGGAGAAGGCCCTCCTCCTAGTGCTAGAGAGGTGTGCCTCTCTAGCTGATGGGACAACAAGAGAGCCCCTCCGGTCCGCCCTGGTGGGGCGGACAGATGTTCTCAAGGTGACGCGGTCTCTTAGGTATCCTGGCCCACTACCATATAGGGCTTTAAAGGTAATAACCAGCACCTTGAATTGCACCCGGAGACATACTGGCAACCAATGCAACTCCCGAAGCAGCGGCGTGGCATGAGCATAACGCCCGCGCCCCGTCACTACTCGGGCCGCCGCGTTTTGGACCAGCTGGAGTCTCCGAATGGTCACCAAGGGCAGCCCCATGTAGAGCGCGTTACAGTAATCAAGCCTGGAGGTGACCAAAGCATGTGTGACCATGAGCAAGGCGTCCCGGTCTAGGAGCGGGCGCAACTGGCGTATTACACGAAGTTGTGCAAAAGCCCTCCTAGCCACGACTGCCACCTGTTCTTCGAACAGTAGTCGTGAGTCCAGGAGGACCCCCAGATTACGCACCGGGTCTGTTTGGGGCAAAACTGCCCCATCCAGAACCAAAGCTGGCAACTCCCGTGATAACACAGGGCCCCTCACCCACAGCCATTCAGTCTTGCCGGGATTCAGTTGTAGCCCGTTTGCCCCCATCCAGACCCTAACAGCCTCCAGACACCTGGAGAGGACTTCCACTGCACCGCCTGGGTCCCCACGGGCCGAGATGTACAGCTGGGTATCATCAGCATATTGATGATACCTTACCCCGTGGGAACGGATGATCTCACCCAGTGGCCTCATATAGATGTTAAATAGGAGAGGAGAGAGCACCGAGCCCTGGGGCACCCCATATTGTAGGGGCCTGGGGCTGGACTCCTCCTTCTCCAACCACACCGACTGGGTTCTGCCCCTCAGGAATGAGGAAAACCAGGACAACACAGTGCCCTGGATTCCCAACCCTTGGAGCCTTCCCAGAAGGATGCGGTGATCGATGGTATCAAAGGCCGCTGAAAGATCGAGAAGAGCAAGGACAGACGGATCCCCTCCATCCCGCTCTCTCCAGAGATCATCCACCAGTGCGACTAGTGCAGTTTCAGTCCCATGTCCGGGCCTGAATCCTGACTGAAAAGGGTCCAGATAATCCGCTTCATCCAGGGCATCCTGTAGCTGCCGCGCCACTGCCTTTTCCAAAACCTTACCCAAAAAGGGTAGGTTGGACACTGGACGATAGTTAGTAATTTCCATGGGGTCGAGGGATGGTTTTTTTAGGAGGGGACGCACAATGGCGTGTTTAAGAGATGTTGGAAAAAGCCCTTCCTTTAACGATGAGTTAATTATTGCCTCGACCCACCCAGCTGTCACGGTCTTAGAGGCTTTTATCAGCCAGCCAGGACATGGGTCCAGTGCACAGGTCGTGGCGCGGACAGATCCAAGAAGCCTGTCCACTTCCTCAGGGCCAACTGGATTGAACCGATCCCAGATAACATGGCTAGACTGGGCTTCAGTCAACCCCAGTTCCATACCTTCCACGCCGGGATCAAGCTTTGAGCGGATCTGAGCGATTTTCCCCGTCAGAAAATCAGCAAAAGCCTCAGCCGATCCCTGCCAACCCGGGCCAGACCCCCCTCTACCAAGGAGGGACCTGGTCACCCGGAACAGGGTGGCTGGGCGATTATCTGCGGAGGCAATAAGGGCGGTGAAATATTGGCGTTTCACCGCCTCCATCGCCACGAGGTAGTCTTTAATAGTAGCTCTAACCCGTGTTCGATCAGACTCACTCCGAGTCTTCACCCAGCGGCGCTCTCGGCGTCTCTTAGCTCGTTTCAGCTCCCTTAGCTCCTCTGTGAACCAAGGGGCAGATCGATCCCCATGGGCTCGGAGAGGCCGTAGTGGAGCAATTACATCCAGAGCCGCGGTTGCTCTTCTGTTCCAAGAGTCGACAAGTGCTTCGGACGAACTGCTTTGCAGGTCAAGAGGACAACACCCCAGTTCCCTTTGGAATCCTACTGGATCCATTAGTCGCCGGGGGCGGGCCCATTTAATCGGCCCTACCTCCCTGCAGTGGAGTCTCGCCCCCAGAAAGTCCAGAGTCACCAGACAGTGATCTGACCATGGCACAGGAGTGATGTCTAATTTCTGTATTTTCAGATCACTTTGCCACAGCTCCGACAAAAAGATTAAATCCGGGGTGTGGCCACTGCTCCTGGTAGGACCCTGAATTACCTGGGTCAGGCCCATGGTTGCCATGGAAACCATGAACTCCCGAGCTACCTCAGAGCCGGTCCCCAATGACGGCAAATTGAAGTCCCCCAGGACCATTAACCTGGGAGTCTCCAACGCCAGCACGGAGACCGCCTCAAGGAGCTCAGGCAGGGAATCCACTACCCTGCAGGGAGGCAGGTACACGAGTAGGATTCCCGACTGACCTTTAGGGCCCACACGCAGGAACAGAGCCTCACAGCCCGGAATTTGCGGAGCCGCGGCCCTGGCGACTCCTAATGACTCACTGGCTACTACGGCGACTCCACCGCCCCTTCCTCTCTCCCTAGGCTGGTGCCAAATACCGAACCCGGCTGGACACAATTCCGACAGAGGAACCCCATCCTCCGGGACCAGCCAGGTCTCAGTGATGCATGCCAGATCAGCCCGCTCCCCCGCGATGGTATCTGCAAGCAGAGGAGCCTTGTTGCAGACTGATCTGGCATTCACCAGCAGCAGCCTAAGGGAGGGGTCACTCTTGACCGGCTGCTCAGGTCCCAGAGGTGCAGCCGAGGGGCTAGAACACGGGACAGCAACCAAACATCTGGCCCGCGTTCTCCGAGTGCGGCCCGCCCCTCGGCTCCCGCTGTAACACCCCATGCCCGTCACCACACCAATTTTGCCCCCCCGGAACCCCCCGGGGCCAACAGACAGAGTCCAGCCCTTACTTCCTGGCTGGCCAACTCTTCCTTCTCTCCCCCTATATCCCTTCTCCCAGCTCCTGTTGTGACACTGGCTGGCTACAGATAGTCCAAACTGCGGCCATGATGGAGGGGCCATACAGACCTCTCCCGCTTTCGTGTCTTCCGTCAGAGCAGGGCTGGAGGGGAGGTGGCGACAGCTTGAGCGCCAGATGTAACAGCGGCCATGGCAGTTTCCCTGCCCGGCTGCAGGTGCTCCAAGCCACGGTGGTAGTGGTGGGGTCAAGCGGTCCAAATCCTCTCCCCTTTTCAAGTCTCCCGCCGAGGCAGGGCTTGAGCGCGGCTGTCCATAGTTCGGCTGAAATCTGTGGCGGCGTCCGCGGTGGTCTCCTTGTCCCGCCACAGGTATCCCGGGCCGAGGTGGTGTTTGGGGAGCCCGCCCGCCCTGCCGCTCGCCTGCTTTTAAGTCTCCCGCCGAGGCGGGGCTTGGGCACAGCTGTCCGCAATGTCTGTGGCGGCGGCGTCCGCGGCGGTCTCCTCGTCCCGCCACAGGTATCCCGGGCCGAGGTGGTGTTTGGGGAGCCCGCCAGCCCTGCCGCTCGCCTGCTTTTAAGTCTCCCGCCGAGGCGGGGCTTGGGCACAGCTGTCCGCAATGTCTGTGGCGGCGGCGTCCGCGGCGGTCTCCTCGTCCAGCCACGGGTATCCCGGGCCGAGGTGGTGTTTGGGGAGCCCGCCAGCCCTGCCGCTCGCCTGCTTTTAAGTCTCCCGCCGAGGCGGGGCTTGGGCACATTAAATATGAGGGATAGCATTTGCCTGAAACTTGCCTGAAACTATTTGCCTGAAACTTCACACACACAATCCAGATGCTTTTACTACCAGCAGTTTTACCACAGAATGAATATAGGACAGAAAGGAAGATGAAAAAAATCAGGTGAATATTAGGCGACAGGCAAATGCTTCCAGTAACCCTTCCTCCTCGTCAGCTAAATTATAGAGTGAACAAATGTGTAAGATAATGTGTGAATGGATAGCTGTGTGTTGTGTGTGTGCACACTGGTACATGAGAGAGAGAGAGAGAGAGAGAAAACAAATGCCTGCTCCCTTTTGTCCCTCGAACTGTCTTGTTACCTCTGGTTATGCCTACCATTGATACCTGTGTCTTAGACTTCATGAAGAACAACTGGCACCAGTGCTGGAAGCAGCAGCATCCCTTCAGTTTCATTCCTATACTGTTTCAAAATGTTACTTTCTCAGGCATTTTGAGAAGAAGACAGGGCCTTTGGCCTTCCTTAGCACTTATTGGCAGTGTAATGTGTAGCTTGCCCAAAAGAGTCAGAGAAATGCTGACTTGAATATTTGGGACAGGGGAGGAAGCTGATGGGCCAACAGAGTCCTTTGGGTGACCCTTCAGGCAAATGGGATTAAGACTGTTTATTTTGGGATCAACAGAGTGATTGATATAGATAAAAAGCAAAGTTGTGCTCTGTGTTGAAACATGTGAGAAAAATGAATTATAGCTTTCTGTCCTTGCCAAAGAAAAAGAGCACATATGCCAATTTGTTTTCTTTTCTCTTCAGCTGAAGACTGCCAACTCCTTACCAAGATACCCAAGGTCAAGTGTCTACGCAACAGTCGTCGAGAAGGTGAATGTGACAGATTTCCAGGCATCACCCACTTCTGCAGAAATCTAACGTCAGTGGGAATTAAAGCTTGTGGGAAGGAGGAATGAATAACTCCTGCACAGAACAAATCGAGCTCGTCTCCTGGGATCAGTGTTTTCAACATTTGTGCAGTTGCTTCCTTACTCTAGACCAGGAGTGCCCAAACTATGGCCCATGGACTAGATCCGGCCCATGGGCTGTAGTGACTGGCTCCCTGAACCACATGACTGGCCCACAGCCTGAAATGTCTGGGCACCCCTGTTCTAGAAGGTTATTTTTGGACTAGGGCTCTCACAATTCCCTCATCCAGCAGCTGGGGAGCAGTTGTCCCAAAAGGTAACTTTCCCCAAGCGCTGTTGTTGCCAAGAGAAAGTCCAGATCTAGGAACACCACCAGCCTATGCCCATCCTCTCCTAAAGTAGGAGTGATACATTCATGACAGGCAGCTCTACCACTCCAGTAAAAGGGCCACTGACCAAGGCCAATTATGTCTTGGTTGAATTTAGTTTCAATAGCTTGGCCCTCCTTCAGACCACGGAGAACAGCAGGCTGAGTCAATCAACTGCAAAATTGTTCAGATGCAAAGGGGCAGTGAAGCTCATTGTCACTGTTGTGCTGATCACAAAAGTCTGCTCTGAAACACCACACACTTGTGTCATTTTGGAATAGTAGGGCCAAGGGGACCTAATGTCAGAGTCAGAGCCCTATAGATGTCATGTGCTTTCTGTCCTTCTCCTTTGCCCATACTCTTAGTGCACTGAAGTAATGCATCCCAGTTGACTAAATGAAGAATTAGATCTGATGTTGGCACAGAAAGGCCAGATGCTGTCAGATTTGATTTTGTGTTGGACAATAAAGTTATGCAGTCTACAACACTCCTCACAATCATGAAAAGATATCTTAAGCTCCTGCTCCTACATGGTTCTTGGAGATCGGGGTCCCCAACCTGCAGCCATGCTCCATGTGTGCCCCCAACACTTCTTGTGTGGCGCTCTGGCTTGCTTATTTACTGCTATGACCCTCAAGGCATTTCCCCCTCAGACCCACACTGTTCTTCCTGCCTCAAATGGCACCGTCTACTGCTATTTCTCCTGTTCTGTTCTGTTTTGCCAAAAAAAGCACAATAGCAATATTGTTTCTTTTGGACTTAATGGTTCCTTACTGGTCTTATCTCCCAGCCAGCAGAGATCATGGAACTGTAACATTAACATTTCTTCATTGATCTCTGAAGGTGTACTTTTGATCTAAATTGGTGGGTTAACAATTTCGTTACATTTTGATTTAAGCTGTGGTCTTCTTTAGGCCTTGAATACAGTCCCCATGTGCTAGAACAGGGGTTACCAACCTAAGGCCCATGGGCCGGATCTGGCCCCCGGTGTCATTTCATGTGGCCCCCGCCCCTCCAAGGGCATTTGAGAAACAAAATAGCCACCCCTTTGAAGCTGTTGAAACAAAATGGCCACCCCCATTGTGCAGGCAAAGCAAAACGGTCATTCAGCCCTCAAAGCTGACTAAAAGAGTATGACACGACATCTAGCTTAAAAAGGTTGGGAACCCCTGATCTAGAAGGTTGGAGAATACTGTTCTTCTTCCGTGTCTAGGCCAGACATGAAAGTGCCAAAATGAAGGGACTTTTTGGTGAGTTCCTTTCACCTGACTGAGTGTGAGAAAGATTAGCTGACAACACAAGGTTGTCATTACCAGGGTATGCCCAATTGTGGTTCAAAAACACCACACTCTTCAAGGAGGCTCTTTCTGTGTACCCTGGGAACACTGTTGAAGATGATTGAATCACCAGGCTTTCTTCTGCACCAGGAGAAAAGATGTGTGGCTGCTACTTCTCTTTACAACCTCTGCTGTTCTCCAGCTGGGCGACACCCCTCTCTGAACAAAGAGTCTGGCCCTAGAGCAAAATGGAAAAGAAGAAAAGGCAGAGGGGAAATGAGATAAGAGTCAGCTCTATTAAACCAAGAGTGACACACTCCTGAGTAAAATGCATAGGACTGAAAAAGGAATAGAAAGGAACCCACAGAAAACCCGGACAAAGACTCAAGATGCTTGGTGTGCATAAAATGTTATGCTGGCTGATGATATGAGAGGGGGGGGGGGACAGTGAAAAAGTAGGCTGCGGGACTGGCGGACAGAGAGAGGAGAGTATGTTATCCTGGAAAAACCAAGCTGGCTGACTGGAACACTGGATGAGGGCACTCAGATACTACAACAGTTTGTCACTGGGGCTTGCCTTTGAAAGGCCAACTGTCATTAGCACTCACATGCATCTCGTACAGCATGGAGGCAAACAATATGACTTTCACTGCAGAAATGTAAAGCAGGTGGTTGAACTCTGACTCCAACCTGCGTAGCAAAATTAAGACAGTCCTCAAGTCCATATCACTGCACTTCCAGTGGCCAACTTTGCACAGAGAAGCAACACAGATTGAGAGAGGAATCAAAAAATACAGAAAAGACTCTGGGAAGGACATCATCTGTGTGTCCATGGATGCGCATGCACAGTCACGCTCAATTTTTCCAACTTTTGTCTTACTTTCTCATCTGGCCAATGCAGTGCTGCTTTCCTCAGGGTATTCTGCTTCTGGAAGAGAATCTGAGAAGAAGAAACACACACATTTTGTACTAGCACTCACCTCTTCAAAGTGCTACTGTCTCACACCCCCACCAATGTTTGTACATGCTACTGACATTGACAAAGCCCAGGTGGACCTGTCTGCAAAGGGTAATAATTCAGAATTGTTGCAGCAAAGCCAGAGGACTTTTAGCCATTCAGTGAAGGAAATGTAGCTGTAAAAACCTCTTTCACCATGGGATAAGTCTTCATGTGGCCTCTGACCTGTCCTTTGCTAGATTTGCTGCAGATTTCCTTTTCATCCTCCTCACCTTATTGTTCATAAGATAGGCTGCTGTGTTCTAGCATCTAATAAAGGAATGATTGTGTCAACAGTTTTCTATTATGAGGTATTGCAAACAAGCAAGAAACCAAGCAACATAGTTCAATTTTCCATTGCCAGCAATGTCTTTGTCAGCATACATTTTCCAGGCAAAACAGAGGATCCAAGATACCTGAGGAGGAGATATACATAATGGAAACAGAACCATTGCTGTTCCACAGCACTGCTCCGAACTCTTGTCCTCGTCTAGCACAACGTTTCCCAAACTATGTTCGGCGGAACACTGGTGGACTTCAATTCCCGGAAGCCTAAGTCATTATTATTATTATTATTATTATTATTATTATTATTATTATTATTATTATTATTATTATTATTATTATTATTATTATTATTATTATTATTATTATTATTATATTATATTTCAATTTCTATACCACCCTACTCGGTAGGACCGACTCAGGGCGGTTCACAACACATACAAAATTACAAGTTCATAAACAAAACATATCAATAAATCATAAATAATCAATATCACATAACATTAAAATATCAATATAAAATATTATACAATACATGTGCTACAAAAACAGCACGTAACAGTGATAATAATACACAACCTATATCCAATATATAATAACAATAAGCACAAAAATCATACTATACATATCTTACATAAACAGCCCATAGCAATACTAATAATATGCAACCCTATAACACAACCCTATTACACAGCAATGCAATACTGCAGTAGCCTCTACACCCTGGCCAAAAGCAAGTCCGGAGGACAAGGTGGCAAGATCCTGCCACCCACCACCACAGAGTCATGATGGACACCCAATATACTGTATACTGGCTGATCAGTGCATTGGGGAATTAACTTAGGCTTCTGGGAACTGAAGTCCAAAAATCAAAGATTGGGAAACGCTGATCTAGCAGATGGTCTGGCAACGGATAGCAAAACTGACCTGACCTCACAATAGGAAGGAAAAAAACCTACCTTGCAGTGTTGACACAGATTTCTGATTACTGGATTTCTTTTCCTTTGCTCTGAGCCAACGTAGAGATACTAGACTAGAGGGAAAAAACCCTAAATGCTGTAGCTTACTTCTCTAATATCTATTGCAGGGGTGCGGAAACCATGGCTTGTGGGCCAGATCCAGCCCCTGATGCCAATTCATCTGGCCCACACTGCCCTTTTCGTTCCAGGAAGCAGAAGTAAAACTTCCACTTCTGGGAGCGCCGAGGGGTGTGTGGACTGGATGAATTAGCATCAGAGGCAGGATCTGGCCCATAGGCCATGGTGGTTTAAGCAGAGAAAATGGCAGCCTAAAAATCTATTTCATCCTGATGCAAAGCATCAGTTGCAAAAATGTGTTTTACTTTTGCTTCCAGTAGGAGGAACCACGTGACTGGCCTACGACCTGAAAAGTTTGGGCACCCCGATCTATTGTTTGCATCTATGCCAAATTTAACTGGATTCTAAAGTGCAGATTGCTTGTAAAGTGATGCAGACCACTGGCTGACGTTGAGGAGTGCCTTGGTGTTGTTGTTTGGATTAGATTAGGGATGGGTAGTTTACAGTGCCTCAGCTATTGTTAAACTACAGTTTCCAGCCAGCATTGTTGAGTTGGTTGGAGCTGTCCTCCAGAAACATCTGGAAGGCCTGCTCTAGTCTAGAACTCTGTATTGGCATTCTTCTACTCCCTCCCAGAAAATTCGTGTTTCTCCTTCCCACCATTCTTTTCTTTCCATCCCTCCCCTCATCTTTTTCAGGGCTAATTCGCTCTCGAGTACGAGGTGCTGATTTGGCAACGGCTGCTATTCTCACCTTCCTGGATAGCCATTGTGAGGTGAACAGTGAATGGCTGCAACCTATGCTTCAGAGAGTGAGAGAGGTGAGATAAGGTCTTCCTCTTCCCTGCCACTGCTTTATAGCTACCTGCAGCTCAGTAAAATGCAACCCAGGCAGGCGTTAGTTGCCTCTCCTGGGAGAAAGCCCAGACTGTGTGGCCTTGGGCAAACTGTTGCAATTCCAGGACACCTCCAGAAGAAAAGAAAGGTCTTATTTATATATTTGGTTGCTGTCTTGTTTATTATTACATTTATATCCCACCTTTATATTGAAAGATGGTATTCAAGGCAGTTAATAACAATAACTGTGTGCCATAAAGTGATTTTTTTACTTAGGGTAACCCTTTCCAGGCTTTTCTAGGTAAAGAGGGCTCAGAAGTGGTTTACCATTCTCTTCTTCTGTGGGTGTCATAGGACTGTGCAGCTTGCCTGAGGGCGGGCAGGCTGGCTGACTCTTCTCCTGGGAGCCAAAGTGAGGAGTTGAACCATCAACCTCTAACTCACTAAGCTGTTCAGCAGCCAAGGCAGACATTTACAAGAAGCGATTACAGAATTTTAAGAGAAGAAAAACAGATAAAACCACATTTTGCTTTAAAAATGATAAAATCATATATCACTGTAATACTAAACCACGGCTGAGTACTTGCTGGCACACATAGAGAGCTCGCTTTGCCCTAGTGATGGAGGGCAAGGTGTTGTAATCCACTGCAAGTAAGAGTGGGCTACTTTCTCCTCTCTTAGCTGAAGTCCCTCTTCTACCAACTATTGGTACTCCCACTGTAGTAAGAACTTTATTCTCCAGAAAATATCCCAGGACAGGAATTCATTTCCTGAACTGTGGAATGATGTACTTTGTGGAGTCCATGTGGAATGAAAGGCACTAACCTGGGGTAGAAGGAGAATCACAACAGCTGAGATGGCCACTCTCCTCCTAGATTTGCTAGGCAGGTCAGGGTGAGGATGTAAGAGGGCTGCGCTGGAAAAAAAAAATCTGCTTTAATGGAGCAGAGCAGGAAAGGGCATAACTTTCTCCTTCTCCAAAGGCAAACTCCTAGGTAGTTAACAGGGCCCTGGGGACAGGTGGAGGGGGGGGGGGGACTACAATAGATGCAAATGATGTAGCTGCTCTGCTTAGCACCAAGAGGAGGAAGGAGGTGAAATCGTAGAGCTGGTGACTTTAACAGCCGCTGCTCAATAAATCCTCCTTCTCAGTAGCCCATAAATGTCTACTTTATATTTGGTCATAAAATCATGCTGCTGGCAGGAGCAGCAATACCAGTGGTAATTCAGAGATTACTCCTCCGCAGAGGGAGATGTTCCTGGGCAGCTCAGTAGTATGGAAAGTGGATCTGAGTCTTCAGTATTTATTGTCAATTAGGCGGATGAATGACAATTCATGGACTTCCACGTTTTTCAGATTACTGTGTATAAAGTTTGATTTTTTTCATTTCCGAGCTAATCAAGTTAGTGAACTAAAGGGATATTAGGCAGAGAAAACAGTCTGATCTTGGAAGTTTATATGTCGAGAAAAGCAGTAAGCTTGTTGTCCCTCCTTGTGAATTCCTAAACTATATATTCAAAACAAACAGTAGACAGAAACTTGTTGGTGTTCATATATAGTTTGCAAAATTGGCTCCAGCTAATTGGTAAAGTACTAGGATGCATCTTAGTCACATACCTGATTATATGCTGTATTGCACAACCAAGATCCAGTCTGGCTTTTAGTTGCAATAGATTATGCAAATCCTTCACAAACACTAGTAGCAACCCAGCCACTGTATATCTGGAACATTCCCCCCCCCCTTCCAAGGAAATCGATTTGTGTGTAAGTTCCCAGAATCCCACAGTAAGTGTGGTCACTTTCTAGGATTCTTGGGTTTCTAGTTTGGAAAACTAATTTTCCCAAGCTCCGAGAAATCTCAACATCCTTGCAAATCTTCATAATTCTTAAGATTCTATTATGATGGATTTGGATGAGTCCGATAATTGCAGTGCTGATGTTGCAGAAAGTAGACAAATCACAGCTTGTGTGGCTGTTGGTACTGAAAGGAATTCCACGTACCAAAATTAGGGGAGAAAGAAAAGCTTTTGTTAAAAAATACTTTTGCAAAAGGGTCCCTCCCATCCTCCCTCAAGAGTTGGGTAAGGAAAGAGACAAAGAGTTCAGGATCACAAGGACTTTTATACCTTAAAAGGAAAGGCAGGTCTAGAAACCATGTGTACTATTGCAGGGGTAGGCAACCTTTGGCCCACGGGCTGGATCTGGCCCATGGCACTAAATAATCCACCTTGCCCTCGATCCAGCTGCCACCACCAGAATTGTAAACAGCGGGTGTGTGGGGTGTGTGAGCACCGTTCCAGCCCTGTCAAGTGTCTGAGGGAGTGTGACCCAGCTTCTGACTTTATTGTCACCTCATCCCCAGCTCTGCTCTCTGTAGCCAGCCAAATGGCAGGGCCATCTCCTTTGAAACAAAGATCAATTGAAATTTCCACTTAAAATGACTTGAGGTAGAAGTGACTCTTGGCAGGTACACATAAGCATGGCATAGGGAGGGGTCCACGGAGAAGGGTTGAGGGGGAACTTTTACCCCTTAGTTTTGGCTACACTGAGATAAAATGCTGAGTACATATCCATAGACAGCTCCTTCCTCTCATCTGCAAATACAGGTCTCAAAGTTCCATACTGTCTTTTCAACTAATTTAATCATTTCTTTACCAAATCTTGCCCTTTTCTTCACTTTGATAGACAAACTTATACACAGGTTTTAATGTGTGTCAGAGTCCTCTGTTTCTGAGTCATGTACTTTCACATTTCTATCTCTTGGAACTTGTCAGCACTTACTCTGTTTTACTTCTCCCATAAACTGTTATTGCCTAAAACATGAAACATCTACCAGGTGTGTTGGCATTTCACCAACTTAGTTGGAGACCTACATCCTTTTCCCATTCATTTGTCTTTTGCAGCCCTACCTAATTAAGAACCTCCAAACCTTTTCTGACAGTTTTGGTTGTAGTTTAGAAATACAAAACTTGGTGTCCCATACACCATCATTACCTTCTAAATTTAATTCTGAACTAAAAGAAACAAACTGTTATCTTTCTCTTCTATTAGCGCCAACGTTGCCAGTAGCAGGAAGAAACATGTGACTAGCCCCTCAGGTTGCTGCCGGGGCATGGTAAGGCCCCTAGCAGGAAAAGGCTGGGAACCCCTAGGTGGCAAACAACCTATCTAGAATGACTACCTGACAATGAATGATCAATAATTCTTTCAAATGATGTCCTGTATATGTGATCAAAAGAGATATTTAGCAATAGCTGTTATACTGTGGAGCTCTCTCAGCATAAAATATATCACTGCCACAAAAACAATAGTTTATTATTTTTATGCAAATGCCACAGATGTTTTCTTAGTACTACCATCAAAAAAACTGCAGATAAGAAAGAGATATGGTACCATGTTTTTCTTATTCTGCTTTATGCATAAATCTCATGGTCTCTGATTTCCTGAAGTTTAATCTCTCTTTCTCCCTTCAGGCAAATTCTAATTTCCTCCATTTCCCCCCTATTCTTTCAGGATTATACTCGGGTGGTGAGTCCTATCATTGATGTGATAAGCCTGGACAATTTTGCTTACTTAGCAGCATCAGCAGATTTGAGGGGAGGTAGGTATAATGAATGAGAGAATTCTGGATAATGGTCTCTGTCTGTCTGCCTCTCTCAGTCTCCCTCCACCCTCCACCCCATCTCTCTCTCTCTTTCTTGCTGACCTTGTTGTCTATTAGCATTGCACCAAATGACAAGAAAAGAAAAAAAGAAAGCATAATAAGGGTAAATGTACTGATTACTGATGCACCCAATCAATTTATCAAGCATAAATGTAGGATATCCTAGCCCAGACGCAGCCAATCTTTTTATGCTGTAGGCCCAGCCATGCCCCAGGACACTGAGCGGGCCAGATTTGGGGGGGGGGGAGAGAATGGGTGTTCACACCCATCTCCCCCCCCCCCCAGTTCCGATCTTGTGCTGGGATCCATCCCACAACCCAAGCACTAATTGATCCCAGCACAAGATCTGGGGAGGTCAGGAACAGCGGATCGGGTCCACCGACCTCTCCGGAGCCAGCAGGTGTGCCAGATAACCCAAAATGGGCAAAAAAAACCTTGGTTTTTCCCCCCCGCCCATTTCGGGCTCCCTGCCACCCGGGGAAGTCGGGGGACCCAATTTGTGCTCTTCCTGAGGTTCCCCGACCTCCCCGGCCTCTTCAGTAAGTCAAAACACCAGAATTCAAATCCTGAAGTTTTGACTTACTGCAGCGGCTGGGGAGGTCGGGGAACTGCAGTAACAGTGCAGATCAGGTCCCCCATCCTCCCTGGAGCCGGCAGGGGTGCCGGAGAGCCCGAAATGGGTGAAAACAACTTTTCTTAGGGGTCGGGAGACCCGATCTGCAGCTGCTGGGTGGCTGGGGAAGCCAACTGGGGACTCCCCCGTCAGCTTCGCCAGCCACCCCACCCCTGCCTCCATAGCTGCGGGGTGGCTGGAGAAGCCGATGGGGGAGCCCCCCGTCAGCTTTCCAGCCACCCCACCCCTGCCTCCGCAGCTGTGGGGTGGCTGGGAAGCCTAACGGGGAGCCCCCGTTCAGCTTTCCAGCCACCCCACCCCTGCCTCCGCAGCTGTGGGGTGGCTGGGAAGCCTAACGGGGAGCCCCCGTTCAGCTTTCCAGCCACCCTGCTGCTACAAACAATTGCATTGGATAACGCTAAGAGATCACTATCTGATGCAAATTTTTTTAGAAATTTTGCATCGTTATGCGATTACAGCGTTATCTGATGCAATCGTTATCCGGGGTATTACTGTATTCAGAAGTGGTTTGCCCTTCCCTTCTTCTGTGGACACTCTGGGACTATGCAGCTTGCCCAAGGCTACATAGGGAGGCTTTACTCCTGGGAAGCTCAGTGAGGAATCAAACTCTGGGAATTGAAGTTTAAGAACAACTGGAGTGCCAAGGTTCACCATCACTGGTCTACTCTATTACCCTAGCAGGGTAACCTGGCCAGACAGGGCATATACACACTTTTGCTGTTACAGTAATACCTCGGATAACATTAAGACTTGGTTCCAGAAGTCTTAACGTTATCCGATTTTTAGCCTTATCCGATGCATGCACCAGATAACGTTAAACAGCCCACAACACCAATTTATCCGGCCCACTCCACCATCATCACTCCCGGAAGCAGGTCAGGTGAGTTTTACTTTTGTTTCTGGGAGTGATGAGGGTGGTGTGGGCCAGATGAATTGGAGTCATGGGCCAGATCTGGCCCAGAAGCCTTGCTAACAGCAGGGGTTCCTAAACTTTTCAGACCATGGGCCAGTCACGTGGTTCATGGGTGCCCAAACTGCTCCCTGTGGGCCAGTGGCAATTCATCCAGCCAATTCATCCAGCCCATGCCATACTCGTCGATCCCCGGAGCGGAAGTTGGGTGAGTTTTACTCCCGCTTCTGGGAGCAATGAGGGTGGAGCAGCCTGGATGAATTGGTGTCAGGGCCGGATCTGGCCCACAGGGAGTAGTTTGGGCACCCATGAACCATGTGACTGGCCAGTGGCCTGAAACGTTTGGGCACCCCTGCTGTTAACAGGAGGAATTTGGATCAGATAACATTAACATAATGGTTAGCATAATGTTATCCGATGCAAATGTTTGCCTCAAATTCCCCAACGTTATCAGATTCAAACGTTATCCGATGCAAACGTAAATCCCAGGTATCACTGTATTCTTATTCTCTTTCCATTCATTTGCACAGATTCTACTTACTTGCACATCCCACCACCCTTCCCACAGGATCTGCTCAATTTGCAAAAATGGTAAATCAGACAGTTTTATGTGATGCACACAGGGAAAAGCCAATTATAACAAACAGAGCGACTTTGTTCCCGGAAATACATGTCATCCCACTGAGCGTGCTGATTTATATCTCATAACTTTGGCAGCCAATGAGGCATAGGACAGCCTGAGTGGAAAGCTGAAACGCTAATTATTGCATTGCTCTCTGGGAACACTCGTTGCAAGATCTGGTGTCTAATTGAGCCATGAAAACCCCCACTAAGGAACAGGGTGCATCTATAGGGATCTCTTGGATCATTGCTGTTAGTTTGCATATTGCTTGTTACATACAAGGATATTAGAATTGCAAATGCAGGAGATAGTTCCCCACTATTTCTAGGCTATATATGGTGATGTATTCAAAGTTATATAACAGATAAGAATATGAGAATTGTTCAGTTGAAGAAAGTTTTTAAGATTGGTAAAAATAAGATCAGAATCATTTATCTAGGTCCTTTATCAGTGCCATCTGGTGAATTGAATGGAACGCACTTCCCAAGCCCCCTCCCTCAATTCCGGGCACATTCTTAATATCGACAGTGGCGGCGGCCACAGCTTGATCCGGTTATACATTTTCCCCTGCCCCTGGGTGCCGAGAGGTCTGATCTTGGAGGCCAGTTGGTTCTGAACCGCCTTCGCCTTCTGAGGCAAGCAGGAAAATGCCTCTGGTATGAATTTGTTTAAGGTGGATCACAGCTTGCCATGAAGTGACCTACACACTATGAGCTCGGAGCCATCTCCTGCAGGCTGCAGTGCATATGAAATGCAACATGCAGGATTTAACACCGGGACGGCAATGGACTGCCGCAACCTTGAGGGTATTATCAAGGTGTGCCTTCACACCTTGCCTCCTACCATTCTGCTTCTGTGGATGGCCTTTGATTTTAGTATTATGAGGAGAAAAGAAAACTTCTCAGTGGCTATTTTCTACATACAGTAAAACCCCTACTTACATAAAAAGTCTGTTCCATAGGCTTTTATGTAAATCAGTTTTTTACTTAACTCAAAGCAAACCCATAGGAAAATGATATGTATGTAATTCGAAGCAAACCCATAGGAAATTGTGTTATATAAACCGGGACATTTATGTAAATTGGGACATGGTTTTAATTTAAAAATCATTATGTAAGTCAAATTTTATGTAACTCGAGGCATATGTAAGTCGGGGTTTTACTGTACTACACATAATTTTATATATCTTTATTGTGCCGTTCCTTCAGTGTTACATTTCATATATTGATGGTAAAAGTGATACTTTCATAACTTAATTCTATAGATACACCACATGGCAGCCTCTTGTTCAATGTGAAAATATTAGTTTTACCATTCTTTCCATCTCTATTCTCTTCTTCTTTGTATTTTTTCCTAGCAAAATACCCCCAAACTTTGAAACATTCCTCATAGGAGGTTTGTTCTAGTCACTTGACCACTCTAGACATGTTTTTCTGCCTCCTTTTCAGTTCTACAATAGCTCTACTCAGGTATTACTCACATAGAGAGAATCAACAAATATAGAGGGGAGTGTTAATACCCTCCCCATCATTGTTGACTTCTGCATGTGGTAAGTTGTTTCGCTGTGTGAGAATCTGAAAACTTGCCAAAGCTTTTTCAAAAAAGCTTGGGATGGGTTACAAGCCCTCTATCTAAATAACACATAGCACAGCTGACTTCAACTCTCTAACCCAAAAGAAGTTTCAGATTCTTTTTGCAGGAAAAACCAAATGTTCTCCAAGGAAATTTATGATAACATACTTCATAGCTATTCATAGATTTACACCCTGTTTGATTTTTTAGGCAGTAATGACACAAGTTCCCTTTTAAGTAACATTACTAAACATAATTATTAATATTTGTGTGAAATATTAACAACAAAGTATCTTCTCTTGAAAGAACATTAAAACATAACTAGAAAGCATTTATAGCTTAAACCAGGAGTTCTCAACCTTTTTATCCTGGGGGTTGGGTCACAACAGCTTGGGGGGCTGGATTCCGAAGAGGCTGGGGAACTAGAGACCACATTGCCAACATACGTTGGATCATGAAGAAAACAAAGGAATATCAGAAACAAGTCTACTTCTGTTTCATTGACACTACACCAAGGCATTTGACTGTGTGGACCACAACAAAATGTGGCAAGTAATTAAAGAGATGGGAATACCAGAACACCTTATATGCCTCATGAGAAATCGGTACATGAATCAAGAAGCAACAGTTAAGACAGAATACGGAATGACAGAGTGGTTTGGAATAGGAAAAGGAGTAAGAAAAGGCTGCATTTTGTCACCCTGCTTATTCAACTTATACAAAGAGCACATAATGCGCAATGCAGGGATAGAGGAATCACAATATGGGATCAAAATTGCTGGGAGAAACATCAACAACTTGAGATACACAGATGATACTACCCTAATGGCAGAAAGTGAGGATGAACTAAAGAAGCTCCTGATTAGATTGAAAGAAGAGAGTGCAAAAGCTGGCTTGAGACTCAATATCAAGAAAACCAAGATAGTGTAATGGCAACAGGCCCTATCAGTCCCTGGAAAATAGATGGGGAAGAAGTAGAAGCAGTGACAGATTTTACTTTCTTAGGATCCAAGATCACTGCAGATGTTAATTGCAGCAATGAAATAAAAAGGTGACTGATTCTTGGGAGGCAAGCTATGAGAAACCTGGGGAACATAGTAAAAAGTAGAGACATCACCTTACAAACAAAAATTCGCATAGTCAGAGCAATGGTATTCCCAGTGGTAATGTATGGTTGTGAGAGCTGGACCATTAGGAAAGCTGAGCGCAGAAGAATAGATGCCTTTGAGATGTGGTGTTGGAGGCAGTGGTAGGATGTCAAAAAATTTACTACCCCACCGTGATGCCATCACAGTGTGGGCGGGCCAACATCATGACATGGGTGGGGCCAAAGAAAAAAATTAAAAATAATAACAATAATAAAATAAAAATAAACACACACACACACACACACCTCAACCCACCCACCCACAACACAAACCCGTAAATTATTTAATTAAATAAATACATACATACATAAAATTACACCCACAAACCCAAACATCCACCCACCCACCCCAAACACAAATCAACCAGAGCTTTTAAACCAGAGCTTAAAGCTTATTTTGGCTAATCTTTCTCACACTAGGTCAGATGGAAGGAACTACAGAATGAACTCACCACAAGATGGCTTCATTTTGGCACTTTTCAACTTTTCAACAGTTAAAGAAGTTAGGTACTAAGTCTTTGCCTAACCAGTTCTCTAGGATAATATGCCTTACTGTAAATGTAAAACAGCTGTACCTCCTTAAGGGTTCTCCAATTGGAACAGCAATTGGAACAGCACAGGTGTAGCTTATTAATGAGGTAACTCTAAGACATTGCTTAAAAACCCCAAGCCAGGCCGCCAGGCCTTTTTAGGAACTGTGGTAGTACGTCAATATAGGTAACGGTATTAAATACACATTTTAATACACACAGACACACCACATCCAAAGGTGAGTCACTTACCCTGGGGAGCAGGCTATAGGGAGCTTCAGGCTAGCAGCTTCTCTTACTCCTCCCCACTTGGGAGCACGGCAAGTAGGCCGTGCATATGCGCCAAACACTGTAGGCGTGCATGCATACCAAGTGCTTGGCACGCATGTACAGTGGGGGAACCAGTGAAAAGGTAAGCCTCGAAGGTAGTTCCCCCAAAAAAGCTGCTACTGGTTCTCCGGGACGCTGGGAAAAGTTACTACCGGTTCTGGAGAACTGGTGAGAACTTGTTATATCCCATCACTGGTTGGAGGAGAGTTTTGAGAGTCCCCTGGACAGTGAGGAGAACAAATAGGTCAATCTTAGAAGAAATCAGCCCTGACTGCTCATTAGAAGGTCAAATAGTAAAGATGAAGCTAAAGTACTTTGGACATCAAATGAGAAAAGAGGATTCACTTGAGAAAGCCTTGCTGCTGAGAAAGGTGGAAGGCAAAAGAAGAAGGGGGCAGCAAAAATGTGATGGCTAGATGGTATTGTGGATGCAGTGGGCACAGAGCTGGGCAGGCTGAGGAGGATGGTGGAAGACAGAGGTGCCTGGCAGGCAATGGTCGCAAAGGGTCAGAATCGACTGTCCGACTGGACAACAACAAATCAGCTGAACAGAATGAAAATACTGTATTCAAAAAGTACTTTCTAGCTGAGAGAGCATTGATGAGAAAAGGCTAACACTTCTCCCTGAGTGGCTTTATCAGAAAGACAGGCAAGGGGGAAAACCCACCCTGCCAAGGGCATTCAAGAAAAAAATGGCTGTACCTTTGAAGCTGTTGGAACAAAATGGCTGCATCCATTGTGCAGGCAGGGCAAAATAGCCTTATGGGCTTCAAATCTGACAGAGAGAGTGACCCGGCCCTTGCATTGAAAAGTTTGGGAACCTCTGGGCTAAGACATTGGAGCAAAGTGTCAGCAATTCTCTGTATAAATCCAGCCAAACACTGGACTGTATTTTATAGCCTTTATTTTTTTAAAAGGGGAAGGGAAGAGCTCTTCGAAAGTGCTACTTCACTGTAAGGTTTCCAAAATAACTCAAATAAGCACACAGTTGGATTATACAGAGATCACATATAAAACAAATTCTTTCTATACTCATGAGAAAGCTGTTAATTAAGGTTTAGAATAAAAGAGAATTTTCCCTGTCCCTCTCAGCTTAGAGAGAGAAGTTCTGGAAGGAGCAGTCTTTTCTCAAGAAGTGAACTGACACTCAACTTCACTTTTTCTGGGCTGGATTTTTATCCGTAAATTGCCATCAAGGTGATTAACTTCAATTACCTCAAAGATTCTTAATTCCTCCTTTGAAGTCTATCCCAAAAAGATGTTCTTTGTGAAAATCCATAGATGACCCAACAGATGAACCAGTTTTTCTCAGTGCCAGCTTATAGGAAAGCAACTTTCAATGGTTGCCTTATCTACAAAGAATCCGTTGAACTACAATGTCCCTTCCTGTTCCAAAAGATGACACATGAGTGTGATATTTTGTTGATCTTTTTCAAAGACTGTGGGTATGACAAGAAAGTACAGTAATACCCCGGATAACGCGAGTACCGTATAGCGCTAAAACCGTATAACATTACAAGATTTTTGGAAAAATCTTGTATCGAATAACGCGATTTTTAGCGTTATCCGATACAGTCGTTCTTAGCAGCAGGGTGGCTGGAAAGCTGAACGGGGTTCTCCGTTCAGCTTCCCAGGCCCCCCCCCCCCGTCAGCTACAGAGGCAGGGGTGGGGAGGCTGGAAAGCTGACGGGGGGCTCCCTCATCAGCTTCCCCAGCCACCCTGCAGCTGTAGATCGGGTCCTCTGATCTCTCTGGAGCAGGCAGGGGACACGATCCAAGCTGTTTCTGGGCTTCCCCGACGTCCTCAGCCAGTGCAGCAAGCCAGAATGTCAGGATTCGAACCCTGACGTTTTGGTTTGTTGCAGCCACAAAGAGGGTGGGGGAACTTCAAAATTAGCGCACATCGGGTCTCCCGACCTCCCTAGAGGCAATGCACGGTATTTTTGAAGTTCCCCCACCCTCTTTGAGGCTGCAACAAACCAAAACATCAGGGTTCAAATCCTGACATTTTGGCTTGCTGCACTGGCTGAGGACGTCGGGGAAGCCCAGAACATATGGTTTTTTTTTACCAATTTTGGGGTCTCTGACCCCCCCCCCCGCCAGGTCCAGGGAGGTGGGGAGACCCGATCCAAGCTGTTTCTGGGCTTCCCCGACGTCCTCAGCCAGTGCAGCAAGCCAAAACGTCAGGGTTCAAATCCCGACATTCTGGCTTGCTGCAGCCTCCAGGGAAACAGGGCTTTTTTTTAATGTTGTGTGATCAATGCATCGCACAACGTTAAAAACCGGATAATGACGAGACTTGTGGAACCAAGTCTCAGCGTTATCCGGGGTACTAGTGTATTCTCTTACTCCTTTTCTTTTCAGTCACCTTAGCATACTTACACAGAAACATTGCCAAATCTTTTCCTCATAGTCCACCTGTTGATCATTCAGGTTTTTGATCATGTGTAAGCTCTTCATATGAGAAAAATCCTGGTTTTGCAGGGTTCTTGTTCACATATAAAGTCTACATATGAGATGGGATCTTTCTTTGCAGATGCAGTGCTTTCATAAAGTGGAAAATAATGATGGAAGAGTGAGGGATTCATGCTGCCTTCAAAGTGTAGTGTATCTGACTGTGAAGATAACATCTCAACAGGGCTATCATCTTGGTTGAAATGGAGTGATCAAATACAAAATATTCTGAGTGTTGGTCATAGGACAGTATGAAACTGGCAATTCTATTTTCCTTCTTGAGTATCTGTTTTGATGGAACTATAGAATATAAAAAACTCAACAGATTGGCTAATGTTTCTGTTCTTTTTTTCTGAATATTCCAATTTGCCTTTTTCATAGCAGCTGCAAACCAGATTGACATTGTCATGTAGCTATCAAACAAAACCTCAGTATCCTTTTCTAGGTCAGGCACTATTAGTCATTCCAGATGTGCCCTGGATTTAGACCGGAAACCTTTTTTTTGCTCACTTTCACATTCCTCAGATAACCTCATTGGCTCTCCAAAGTACTCTTGTTCTATTCTGTTCACATTTTAGGGTTTGACTGGAGTCTTCACTTTAAGTGGGAACAGATCCCCATAGAGCAAAAGTTGTCTAGAACAGATCCTACCCAATCCATAAGGTAAGCTAAATTATGCCACTTTCTCTTTGAATCACATTTCTAGACTTCATCTTTCATCTGACAGAGGCAGCTGCCATGGGAAGTGTTCAGAGCCCATGCATGGTGCATTTATGAGCCGCAGGTAATCAATATCTCTTGTTCCCTAAAGATTGTTAATATTCCTGATGAATACTTGCAACTCCATCTGTTGGCTTGAGTGGTCTGCATTAATATAATAGGCAACACATAGTGTATTGGTTTTCCAGACAGTAATGAATTTGTGCTGCTATCACTTTTGTAAGTTGGGGGAAATGACTAACTTTGTTTTAAAATTGCTACCATTGTCTAGTAGGAATAACTGACTTTTCCAATCAGGTGTGTGCTACAACTGCCGTAGTGGCTCCTGTTTCCTGCATAGTGCCATCCTTCTTCTCAAGCTTTGGCTGTACTTCCAAGCCTGTGCTTCTCACAGTGACTGTCTCATTCATTTTCAGTCTATTAAAAATGTTGTGAAAAGTGCAGATAAACAAGCACAGAATGCAGCTACATTAACACAAATATTCTCCTTTCTAATGGTAGCAGGAACTCATAAATGGCTGGTTAACAGTAATAACAGCTCACACTATGTTTGCGAGAACTGGAATTCTGACAAAGGTTTTTCCAGAGCATGTCCAGGTGGTCTGAATTTCATCGACTTTTGACCTCTGCAGTTTCAGCCAGTGCTTCAGCCCATTTAGATACTTAGCCAACTGCTGTCTGAATGGGTTGGCCATTCCACAGCCTGTTTTCTCATGCTGGGAAAAGATTTATGTTTCTGTTGGTAGGCATTGTTGGTAGGCACTTCTCAACACTAGAAGCCAAGCTACAGAATGTACAATCCAATCTGATTTTTAATATACTTTTCTTTATCATGAGAACATAGGAAGAGGAATGCTGGCTAAGAACAAAAGTCTGCCTAGTTAAGCATATTTTTTTCACACACTGGTCAGTAAAATGCCTATGAGAAGGTCAAAAGCAAGACATAAGCACATTCTATCTCCCTGCTCATCTTTTCCAGAAGGTTCCACTGGCAGTAAACATAGCATATCTTTAGTAGTACAGTAATACCCCGGGTAATGCGAGTACCGTATAGCGTGAAAACCGCATAACGTGACAAGATTTTCAGAAAAATCTTGTATCGAATAACACGATTTTCACGTTATTCGGAACAAGCGTACGCGTGGAGGGGAGTTGGATTGGGTAGAACATCTACCCAATCCAACCCCCCCCCCCCGCGCCCACCCCCACGATATTTGGAAAGTGTACAGGGATCCTTACCCTTTTGAAACTTCGGGCGAGCAGCACGCATCGGTGGGGGTTAGCGCAGGATACGGGGGGGACCTCCGTGTCCTGAGCTAACCCCCACCGACGCACGTCCGCCTGCAAGCCACCCGAGGTTCCAAAAAGATAAGGATCTTTACCCTTTCGGAACTTCGGGAGAGGAGAACATCGTCTCCCCGGCTTGGGAAAGAGGCGGCTTGGCCGAAATTCCCTCCCCCTGCGCAGGGGTGAGGATTTCGACCAAGCCGCCTCTTTCCCGGGCACGCTATAGCAACGCGGATCGCACGTCAAGGCAATTGCCTTGACGTGGGATCCCCGTTTCGCTCGCCTAAACAAGGGTCGGCTTTTCCGAATTCCCCCCTCCCCCGGAAAAGCCAACCCTTGCCCAGGCACGTGAAATGGGGATCCCACGTTAAGGTAAGGGATCAAAGTGGGGGGTGGCACCCCCCGCTTTGATACCTTGCCTTGACGTGCGATGCCCGTTGCTATACCCGTTTGGTAGAAGAGGCTCCCGCTGGCACGCCTTTTCACGCGCATGCGAGTGCCTCTTCTCAGAGTTTTTTTTAGCCTTGTTGGATCAATGTATCGAACAACATTAAAAACCGGACAGCGTCATAACTTGTGGAACCATGTCATAACGTTGTCCGGGGTTCTAGTGTACCTTCAGTGTACTGTGAAAAATTAATGGAACTTGCACTTTGTTACACACACACACACACACACACACACACACACACACACACACACACACACACACACACACACACACACACACACACACACACACACACACACACACACACACACACACACAGAGGAGACATAGAGGAGGAGGAGGGTGAGTAGCCAAATTGGAGGAGGGTTTTTAACAGCCATTTTGCCCCCCGTGAAGTAATGTCTGACGGCAGTCCCATGGAGTGGCAGGGCGTAATGGGAGGTGGTTTTAGTGGGTAAAAATCCCACACACTGTGAAGCCGAAGCAAGGACTCACAGCGTCTTTTGAAGATTTCCACCTGCCCTTATCTTCAGGTAGGATTAGAAAGGAATTCTATCTGAAGAGCTGCTCTCAGTCAGAACTGACAGTACTGGGTTAGGTGGACCAATGGTGGGATGTAAAAAAATTTACTACCTCACTGTGATGTCATCACAGTGTGGGTGGAGCTAACGTCATAATGTCATGACATCATGGGCGGAGCCAAAGAAAAAAAATAAAAATTAATAATAAAATAAAATAAAAATAAGCATGCACACACACACCTCCCTCAACCCACCCACCCACCCACAACACAAGGACAGCAAGGAGGACAGCAAGGAGGCCGTGCATATGCGCCAAGCACTGTAGGCTTGCATGCACACCAAGTGCTTGGCGTGCATGCACAGTGGGGGAACCAGTGAAAAGGTAAGCCCTGAAGGTGGTTCCCCCCAAAAGCTGCTACCAGTTCTCCGGGACACTGGGGAAAATTACTACCGGTTCTGGTGAACTGGTGAGCACCTGTTACATCCCATCACTGGATCTGATTTAGCACAAGGCAGATTCCGGTAATGAACGTTTACTTTTAAGCAATCTACAGCATCTTAGGTGTATTTTATCCCTTTTGTGGGTGGGGGTGGGGGGAGATGAATCAGAGCAACTCTTAGACATAGTTGTAAGTGACAGTGCTATATATATGAGCAATCGTTAAGCCTTAAACAATTTCCTGCATAACCAGCATTCTTCACCAATGTTTGAAACTCATTTCCAAACAGAAAATCAGATTATCACTTGTGTTAATATAAACCTAATTGCAATTAAGACTTGAGTCTATTCGGTGGTTGTAGGTTGGGAGAGAATAAGTGATCTAACTCCATGTTTCTAATGTCTTAACATAGATATGATACTGTTCCTATTAAGTTTCTACCAGTTTTCACAAAATCTAAATATTATTTCTAAAGGTTTTTAGATAGGGCATGAATGTAATGTAACACTTTCCATTATATTTAAGGTTAATTTATTAATACTATATGTATGTTTTTTCTTGTTCTCATTTTCACTAGAACACCTGTCATAGCAGGGGGCATTTTTGTGATTGATAAATCTTGGTTTAACCATCTTGGAAAATATGACACTCAGATGGATATCTGGGGAGGAGAGAACTTTGGTGAGTTGGTGTTATGGCTTCTCCTTAAACTGGCTTCTCTTACTGGCCCTTTACAAGTCAGTTTTGCAATCTGTAATCACAAATTCACAGAGGGTAACATTTTCTGCTGGTTGGAAACATGATTGGTTGAGGTTCTGTCCTTTGCTCAGTAGTTACTAGGAAGCTGAGAGCATCGCTCTGCAGACCTATGAATACAGCAGAACCATTCTACATATTGTAAGATAAAATGCAGAGGCATGTGTGTAGACATGTTTATCTCAGTAGGGATCCAGAAGCAGGATGCATCTTAAAAACAGTTGCTAGATTAACTATTAGAAAAACAAATTGAGAAATTTGCACTGGGTGCAGTTATCCTGGACGTTTATAAGTAAGGTTCTAAGATTCTGAAAAATAAGAAAGCATTTAAATCTTGTAAACAAATCTTATTTTATTTATTCCTTGCGTTTCCGTCCTCATGCTCCGAAAACATTTTACATAAATAATTTAATACAAGAGAACATCAATCAAGTATAATTTAAATACCATGCAAATCAACACAGATTGCAGATTGATACAGATCATTGACTGCAACTTGTATCTGAGAATGCATTTTTTTCTGAAGCAAGAAAAATGTCATTGGTGTGAATTTGTTTAAGGTGGATTCCAGCTTGCCATGAAGTGACCCACACACTATGATCTCGGATCTCCGTTAGGACTGATGGTATTTGGAACCCAATGACACCTGGAAGACCACAGAGTCCCCTCTCCTAACCAATGTGTCCTTTTAGTATGTGTTGGTTGGGCCAGTCTCCTTGCTCCACCATACGAAGGAAAGAGCATAGGAAACTGCTTTATACAGAGTCACACCACTGGTCCTTTTAGTCAACTCATGACAGGCAGCAGTAGCTGCTAGAGTTTCAGACAGGAATTCTAGCCCTACATGGAAGTCCCAGGTATTATCTCATAGTCTCCTGTCCAACATTGATTGGGTCTGATGCTGTTTTGCTTCTGAAATCTGACATCATCTGATGTGCTCTAGGAAGTTGCATATGTCACTTACCAACCTTCTCTTCACACCCTTTAGTATAGCTTCCCTTGTTTTAGACAGAACTGAAGTCATCCCCAACCTTTGTTTGTGGATGATGGGAGCTGTAGTCTGAGACATTTGGAAGAATTTTTTTGAATAGTAGCCGTGTTAGTCTGTGGTTCAGGCATACCAGAAAACAAAACAAAATAAAATAAAATAAAAAACACTGTAACACTTTAAAGACTAACTGCTGTATTTTTATTGTTAGCTTTCGTGGATCAAGTTCACTTCTTCAGAATGTTAGTTAAGGAAGGCTAGTCTAAAATTAACATAAGATGACAAGCACATCTAAGCACATCTAAGGCAATTCATAATACTGTATAGAAATCTTTCCAGCTGCCTCCTCTTCTGATGTTTCTTGGTATCCAAATAAATATGCAGATTGGAAGCTTGACCAGAGTGACAGATATTAAACACAAGAGGAAGCCTTGGCAAGGTCACCTCTCTTCAGTGATTCAAATGAGGTTTTGAACATCAAAGCCCTGATGGTCCTCTGATCCTTTTAACAAAAAAAAATTGAATTTCACTTCAGGGCAGTAAACATTGCAAGCCATTTTTTTTTGGGGGGGGGGGAGAAAGAATTTCTCTATTTAAATAAACAGGGTCATTCTGTGCAACAAGAAACTAAGTGAAGTTAAGCCCAAAGTTGAGTCAGAGGTTTTGCAGCAAAATTACACAAAAAGGATAAGCTCCAGCGTGGGAATTGATTGAAAGCTGGGGTTGTTCAAATATTTAGAGAAAGAGAAATGTTCAGATGGGTTTTAGAATTCATTGCTTTTTCAATTCCAAAGTAATAGGTATGGATTGCAAGCATGATAATGACGTTAAAGGCCATGAAAATTGACCATTCCAGGCATCCCCTTAAGCAGTGATTAAAGAGGATTACATATTTTTTCCTCAGAACTCCCACAAATCTTTTGCTAGCTCTTTATTCTCAGGGATGAATGTGGCTTGGAACTCCACAATATTTCCTAGGAGTCAACAGCTGCCTGTTTTCACTAGTGCTCTTAATTTCACACAGATACGTTGGCCCAACCACCCCACTGGGATAATTTCAATTGAACGAGCATGTTTGTTTTCTGTGGCACCCTTTTTTGCTTTCCCCATTGTCAGTGTCTTTGGCATGTGCAGAATAAGACACCGCACAGGAAGATATGAAATCCTTGATGGCTGTTGTTTCATCTATTTTTTCTCTTTTTAGAACTTTCTTTCCGAGTCTGGATGTGTGGAGGTAGCCTGGAAATTGTTCCATGCAGCCGAGTGGGCCACGTATTCAGGAAACGCCATCCATACGACTTCCCTGAGGGCAATGCTCTGACCTATATTAAGTAGGAATGGATCATTTCTTGACCCTTGTTCAGGAAACAGGAGGGGGTGGGAAGCATTTGAATGTAACAGAAGCTCCAAAAGGAACAATGGCATTGTAGAGGCATTTTCCAGAATTTAGACCAATCTGTTTTTGGGATTACAACTTCAAGAATCCTCCAATGGCCAAGCAACTGTGGTATTTGTGAGCAAGAAGTATCAAGGCAGCTGCAGGAACAAACTGACTGGTATAAGAGCAGGGAAATTTGTCATACCATTGCAACCTCCTATATGTTCTCACAATAACGCAACATTTCTTTGTATCCCTGTTTGCATTTTCATGTTTAAACATGAGATGATCTCCTGATTTTGTGTTGGGGGTTAGATAAAAAGTAGGAATGCTGCAGTTTTTGGGTGGCTTCATTGAGGGGCATGAGAAACAGAGAACACTGCAGGTATGAGATACAGAGCAGAGAGGCCCATCTGATCTTTACAGGCTACACAGCAACTTGCTGTAGGAAATCTTTCTTTTTCTGCTGTTCATGATGATGTGCCAATTAGTAAGTGTTTTTGTAAAATACAAGGACTGTTAGCCATATATGCAGTGGTGGGCATCAGCAGGTGTGCACCAGTTCACCAGAACTGATAGCAAACATTCTGGCTGGCCCTGCCCACCCAAGTTTTGAAACCAAGTACAGTAATACCTCATATAACATTAGTATCGAATAACACTAAAATCGCATAACATTAAGGAATCTGGGGGGAAGAATTGCATCAGATAACATTAAGATCCTATGGGATGCTTCAGATAACAACCGCTAAAGCCTGTGTGGTTACAATGTATCTCTATGGATCCCATAGAGGATCAGATAACACTAAAAATCATATAACACCAAGACTTGTGGAACCAGGTTTTAGTGTTATATGAGGTTTTACTGTAGTCCTAATTCAGGTGCAACACAGGGCTTTCCCCCTGGCCACGCCCACCATACCACGCCCACAGTGTGGTAGTAAATTTTTTTTATCCCCACCACTGCATATATGGCTCCACCAAGTTTCCCTAGAAACTTTGCCATCAACATTTGACAGCAAATCACACCTAGAATATCAGCCAAATTAAAAACTTCTTCCATGTCTAGGCCAGACATGAAATTGCCAAAATAAGCCACCTTTTAGTGAGAAAGATTAGCCAGCTCAACAAGGTTTCCTTTGCCTGAGCTATGTCTGATTGTGGTTCAAAAATACCACAATATTCGAGGAGACTCTTTCTGTGTACCCCATTAAAACTACTAAAACACATTAAAGGGTGCATTAAAGCACAAATTCTCATTATGTTGCTCTCCAGAACTTTTTTCTTCAATTCCCAGAAGCCATAACCAGCATGACTTATCAGGTATCCTGGAAGTAAAATCCAAAATGTCTTAAAGACCAAAGATTAAAAACCACTGGTTTCTAGGTTTTCCCCCTCCTTCATAGCTTGTTCTCTAAATTCAGCAGTCTCCAGAGAGCATAATTGGCCCCTGGACCTGATATCATTTCAAGCCATAGTATTCTGAACTGGAAAATAATAGCTGTTTCACCTGCAGAAATACCAAGCGTACAGCAGAAGTATGGATGGATGAGTACAAACAGTATTACTATGAGGCCCGGCCATCTGCCCTTGGAAAGGCATTTGGAAGGTAAGAATCTCAAAACAAGCAAATGCCTTGTTTTGTCTCATTTAAGTTGCTCAGGTGGAGACAAAGAGGATTGAAGAATTTCTTCTAGGTTGCAAAATGAACTGATCTGATCTGAACTTGCTGAATTAATACTCATAATGCAAGTTAGTTCTCCTTTTCACAAATCTTGGAGGGTTTTAAAAATGTTTTTCAAACAGTAAACACATTTATAAATCTGTATTTTGAAATAACAAATGTTTCCAAGTACAGTGGAACCTTGGTTAACAAACGGCTCGGTTATCATAAAAATCGCATAACAAAAAGAAATCCATAGAAAATAATGGCTCAGTTTACAGATGGGGGGGGCAGATTAATTGATTTTTAATGCATTCCTATAGGAAACCACATTTCAGTTAAAGTATTTTGGTTTTCAATGCATTCCTATGGGAAATTGTGTTCAATGCATTCCTATGGGAAATTTGGTTAAAATAATTTTCACTGTAAGAGACGTCCTAGAGAAGGCATTAATTATGTTAACCGAGGTTCCACTGTACATACTTAGTTAGCAAGTGAAGATAGTTGCACTATATAATTTGAACTGCAGAACCTCCAAAGTGGTTTAACTTCAGTCAGAGACTTTATATGAATTTTACTTTATTAAAATATTTTATAGAGACATATGGCGAATACGTTTTGTCTGTGTTTGCAACAAAGCTGAACACAAATTGCTCTACTTTTAGTATTGCGGACCGAGTAGAACAGCGGAGGAAGCTGAACTGTAAATCTTTCCAGTGGTACTTGGAGAATGTCTATCCTGAACTGAAGTGAGTCATTTTTTGAGCATGAAGAAGAAATGTGGGATGAATATTATAATGTTTTTGGGAACGTGGAATGTGTTGGGTGCTTTTGCAAAAGTTAATATAGCTGTGGTGATTAGCAGACATGAGATGGAAGGTTTCCTGAGACAAGTTTCCCCCATGGTTACATGGCCAATCATCTCTGTTGTTTCCATTTATACCAGGAGTTCTCAACCTTTTAAAGCTGGGGGCAGGGTCACACTCCCTTAGACAGCTTTGGGGGCTGGATGGCCATTTTCCACTTCTTCCACCACATGGTACTTCCAGGTGTGGTGGAGGTGGTGTTGGGTCACATGCAATGGTGCCACGGGCCACAGGTTGAGATTCCCTGATTTAAACCAAGTAGCTTTTTGCTTTGCCACTTGAACTAGAGACCAGAGATCAGAAAATAGAGAAGAAAAAGTTATTATGAAGAAAGCTAGCAGGTTTAGTTTCATTTTTCATTTTTATTTTTGCAAAGTGAAAAACTAGAAGCACACTTTCGCAAGAAAAATATGTCCTTTTGTAAGGTGTTTTGGGAAGATGATGATGGTGATGATGATGATTTTGTGTCAGAAATTATTCTGGGTTGAAAGGATTTTTGCTGGAGAAACTCCACTCAGGGGACACCTGAATGAGGCTCCTTTCATGTCCCCAAGAGCCGGGACAGAGATGGGCGCTCAGTCTGTCATGCAGTACCTGGGTCTCGAATTGCCAACTTGCCAGCCTTCCAACTAACAAGGCGAGCTTCTTAACCACTGAGCCACCACACAAAAATAAAAATACACAACACACTAAAATAGCCAATGAAGTTGTGCATTAGTATATCAGTGGTAAAGAAAGAAAAAGAAATTTCTTGAGAAATAACGCTGAGAAATATGTTAAGGAGTCATGACTCATTGTTAAAATGAGTTAGGTTTGTTGTGATCCATTTGCTGCCATTTGAAAAAATCAATTTAAAATTTACATTAGGCAGTGTTTCCCAACCTTTGGTTTTTGGACTTCAATTCCCAGAAGCCTAATTCAGTTCCCCAAAGCACTGATCAGCCAGTGTACTGAATTAGGCTTCTGGGAATTGAAGTCCAAAAACCTAAGGTTCAGAAACACTGGATTAAGGGAACAGTGGTATGAAAGAAGGACATTGTCATCTACCATTTGGAAGCCAGAGGATACAAAGAATTTCAAACTAAGTTAACTTGTTTAAACAGTATGTATCTGATCTGCCACATGACTATAGAAATGTCTGCAGATGCAGACAACGCTGGTTCTTTGGCTATAAATGAAGATGAGCACCAAACCCTAGAGTTGGATACCACTGCCTTTCAAGCAAGGATGACCTTTACTTATCTGATCTAACATGCAACTCTGATTCTAATAAGTAGTAATCATCAGTAATTTCAGTGCACCACAGTGTCCTGTTTTCATTCATTTTGGGTAAAATGACTAACATTCTCTATAGAGGATAATGGTTTGTTTTAAGGGCCATTCCCTCCAATGTTGGTTTAAATATGATGAAAAAGAAAGATAGCAGGGATCTTGAAATGGTCTCTAGACAGGCAGTACCTGGTCAACAAGGTGCTTAGGCAAAAAACTCACCTTATCAGACTCATGAGGAACTCAACCTCCCCTACGTCACTTGGAGGACCACGAATAGGCTAAGGGTTGGAGTCCCTAAATGTAAGACCAACATGTTCACGTGCGGGCTGCTGGTGGACAGCAACACATGGTATGAATGTGGAAAGATTTGCTGATTACTGCCAGAAACATGCACCAATGAAGACTTACGTTTGGCCAATGACCAAGCCCTGAAAGTGGCTTCATTTTGGCAATCTGGGGTTTGATCAGGACAGGAAAGATGAAGAATCAGACTCATCCCCACGATAATCAATGGATTAGATTTCTATTTTAGTATGAAGAGTGCTTGACCAGTTAAAATTGCTGGGAGAAACATCAACAATTTGAGATATGCAGATGATACTACTGTAATGGCAGAAAGTGAGGAAGACCTAAAGAAACTCCTGCTTAGTTGAAAGAAGAGAGTGCAAAGCTGGCTTAAGACCAATGATGGGATGTAACAGGTTCTCACCAGTTCTCCAGAACCGGTAGTAACTTTTCCCAGTGTCCCGGAGAACTGGTTGCAGCTTTTGGGGGGAACCACCTTCGGGGCTTACCTTTTCACTGGTTCCCCCACTGCACATGCGCACCAAACACTTGGTGTGCATGCACGCCTACAGTGCTTGGCGCGTATGCATGGCCTCCTTGCTGTCCTCCCAAGTGGGGAGGAGGAAGAGAAGCTGCTAGCCTGAAGCTCCCTACAGCCTGCTCCCCTAGAGAACTTGTTAGGCAAAGACTTAGTACCTAACTTCTTTAACTGTTGAAAAGTGCCAAAATGAAGCCATCTAGTGTGAGAAAGATTAGCCAGAATAAGCTTTAAGCTCTGTTTAAAAGCTCCGGTTGATTTGTGTTGTGGGTGGGTGGGTGTTTGGGTGTATTTTAATGTATATTTATTTATTTTTATTTATTTTATTTATTTACAGGTTTGTGTTGTGGGTGGGTGAGTGGGTGGGTTGAGGGGTGTGTGTATGTGCGCACATGCTTATTTTTATTTTATTTTTAATTTTTTCTTTGGCCCCGCCCACAATGTCATGACTTCATGATGTTGGCTCCACCCATGATGTTAGCTCCACCCACACTGTGATGATGTCATGGTGGGGTAGTAAAATTTTTGACATCCCACCACTGCTTAAGACTCAACATTAAGAAAAACAAGATAATGGCAACAGACTCTTATCAGTCTCTGGAAAACAAATGGGGAAGAAGTAGAAGCAGTGACAGACTTTACATTCTTAGGATCCAAGATCACTGCAGATGGTGATTGCAGCCATGAAATAAAAAGGCGACTGATGCTTGGGAGACAAGCTATGAGAAACCTGGGGAACATAGTTAAAAGTAGGGACATCACCTTGCAAACAAAAGTCCGCATACTCAAAGCAATGGTATTCCCCGTGGTAATGTATGGTTGTGAGAGCTGAACCACAAGGAAAGTGGAGCTCAGAAGAACAACCTTTGAAATGTGGTGTTGAAGGAGAGTATTGAGAGTACCCTGGACAGCGAGGAGAACAAATAGGTCAATCTTAGAAGAAATCAACCCTGACTGCTCTTTGGAAGGTCAAATAGTGAAGATGAAGCTAAAGTACTTTGGACATCAAATGAGAAGAGAGGATTCACTTGAGAAAGCCTTGATGCTGAGAAAGGTGGAAGGCAAAAGAAGAAAGGGGAGGCAGAAAATGAGATGGTTGGCTGGTATTGTAGATGTAATGGGCACAGAGTTGGACAAGTTGAGGAGGATGGTGGAGGATAGAGATGCCTGGCATGCGATAGCCCATGGGGTCGCAGGGGGTCAGAATCAACTGTGCAACTCAACAACAACAACAAACAAAAATAATTATTAAATTACGTATCAGAAATTTCTTCTATGTTGTCCTCTGTAAGTTGGCATGTGCAAACGTCACACAAATCTTCGTCCTATTTTTGTTTCTGCTTTATGGGAGCATCAAGGTCTTTCCTCCACAACTGTGGTGCTGCTGTGTTTCAGTCAAGAGGCAAGATAACCTTTCTTTGCTCTTGAAGCTGCAATTCTCATATGGATATGGAAATTGCAGTGTGTTGCCTTGGATTAAGCCATCCAAATTGACTCCTGTTAAATATAAAGGGAAGGTTAATAATTTTGAGGTTTTTGTTTTGTCTTTTTGGTCCCACAGAGTTCCAGAAAAAGAGCTGATTCCAGGGATAATCAAGCAAGGAGCAAATTGTTTGGAGTCTCAGGGGCAGGATACGGCCGGAAACTCTCTAGCAGCAGTTGGAAGCTGTAAAGGGACAGTGAACAATCCTGCTGCCACTCAGGTGAACTTACGTGACACTCACATTTATATGCTTTCTAAAACCTTCTAGGGAAGATAAGAATGTTTAATTGAAGTGTCCATGTCTTGATGGGTCTGTGGGTCTGACAGAGTCAACCATTAATCTATGGCTAGACTAGCATGAAAGAGTTTAGACAGTATTGCAAAAATAAAAAGGAAGGGATGGTGTCAGTTTAAATACTAACAGATTTATTTCAGTGTGGGGTTTTTAAAATTGCAATCCTCTTCCTGGGGTACAGGCCTTCTGTTGGACACTTTTATTTTGATTTTTCTTATGTATGTAGAAAAAGGCTAAAATGGCTATGTAACTGAAATAAATCTTAGAACTATGATGGTGAACCTTGGCACTCCAGGTATTCTTGAACTTTAATTCCCAGAAGCCCATGTCTCTGTGAATCCACACGAATGGGTTTATTGCATGTATGTGCAGTAAACCCATTCATGTGGATTCACAGACCTGAGCTTCTGGGTATTGAAGTTCAAGAACACCAGGAGTGCCAAGGTTCACCATCACTGGCTTATAAGGTTATGTTTTAAAGTGTTCCATCCATTGAATCATAGAATAGTGGAGTTGGAAGGGGCTTATGAGGCCCTCACGTCCAGGGTAGGAATCCAAATTAGAACCCATCTGACAGATGGTTGTCCAATTTTCTCAAATACCACACTCTTCGAGGAGTATCTTTCTGTGTACCCCAGGGAGAGTACTTATTTACATGGGAGGATAAAATCAATGAAGTCAGCTCTCACTCCTTGCTCTGTTCATGTAGGAGTATGGATGTTGTTTGTGTGTTCCTAATGGTAATACTGCCTGTTTTGATATCCCAGACAACAGCTCCTTGTGGAATTTTCTTATTGCAAGAGAGTTAGAAACTCTTTCCTTTTCAAGAAATTAAGAGAAACAAGACTGAGTGGTCAACTATGTGGGAGATTAGCCCTCTGCCTGAAGAGTTGTGAGGCTTCTTAAAAATATCAACTACACAATGTTTGGTCAGAGTTTCACAAATCACTGCTAATGTGGACCAATTCATCCCAGATTGGTCTCGGGTTGGAGCCTACTGTTTATTTGGAATGAGTAAGGATTGTTTGAGATAAACACCTCTTCTTGGTGTGAGATCACCTAGATCACACCAGTGTCAATTTGAATCAGGAAGTGGCTCAATAAGTGAACCAGTTCCCAGATATTGGCAAATTAATCACTTCCCCTGCCCATTTGAAAGTTGGGACTTGATTGGAGCATTCCAATCTGAGTCTGAGGCTAAATCACTCCTGGGTGCTAATGTAGCTCTACTGTGACTCTGTTCCACTTACACTTCATTAGGCTATCCCAAATTGGTGCCCTCCAGCTGTGCTAGACTGCTACCCCACCGTTGGCCTGTGCTATAGCTAGCAAGGTCAGTGAGGAAGGTTGTAGCACTATTCCAAGGGCAAGGAGAAGCAGAAGCTAGACAAACCAATGATTCAGGTCCAGCTTCTTTTCTGCAGGCACAAGAATTCATTGAGAGGAGTTACGCTCAGGATACATCTATTGATAGAAGGTGGAGGCAGGAGATAGGTGGCTTCCACCCCTTTTCTCTCTTTCTGTATTCCCCAGTTTCACCTCCTTCGCTATTCTGGACAGTCTCCAAGAATGTGTTTGGAATGGCTTAAGGCCACGGTGGCAAACCTTGGCACTCAAGCTGTTCTTGAACTGCAGTTCCCAGAAGCCCTAATCAGCAGGTGCACTGACTTGTGCTTCTGGTAATTGAAATCCAAGAACAGCTGGAGTGCCAAGGTTCACCACCACTAGCATAGGGAAAATGTAGGGAAAGTAGAGCATAAGGCTTCGCTCCTCCTTACCCCCAACAGAAGGAGCCTTTCAAGCAAAAGAAGGCACATTTTGGATCCAAGACCTTGGGATGGGGTTGAGAACTAGGTTACTTCAAAAATCATCTTGAAACTTTTGTTTCTGAGCTTTTAATATGGGGTGAGCACCAGGTTTTTCTGATGAATTTGAAACGCCAACCTGGCCTTTCCCAAAACATTTCAATCTGTTTGTCTCTGATTGACTGTCCTTTATATACGTAGGGTCTCCACCTTTGTTCCTTTTGGAGTTTTCTGCCTTTAGATTTTCCCCCCTCTAATTTTCAGCACAGCATCTGCTAAAGAACTGTCTGTTGCAATTACGGTGATACCAAAAAGTACTACTGCAATTTTAGAAATTTATCAAGAAATGTTCCTGTCCCCAAAGCTCATGCTGTGCTTTCTCCATGCAATCTTGGATGCACGCATAAATGCCCCAAGCAAATTGGGGGGGGGGAGGGAGATGCTTGCGTTATTTGCCTAAAAACAACCCTAAAAGATGCATGAATGGTTAGAGCAGAGATTCCCAACCTTTTCAAGCCGGGGGCCGGGTCACGCTCTCTCAGTCAGCTTTGAGGGCCAGGTGGCCATTTTGCCCTGCTTGCACAATGGGGGTGGCCATTTTGTCTGAAGAGCATCAAAGGGGTAACCATTTTGTTTCTCGGATTCCCTTGGAGGGCTAGGGGGGCTGGATGCGGCCCATGGGCCATAGGTTGGGAACACCTGGGTTAGAGGAAATCTCTTATTTATAGCGCTGTTTCAAACTCTTTCCTTACCTTCACCCTCTCTCCCTCCCCTTCTTTCAAAGGAGTGGATATTCAGTGATCCATTAATCAGGCAGCAGGACAAGTGTCTCTCTATCACCTCCTTCTCCACTGGCTCCCAGATCACAATCGAGGCATGCAATCAGAAAGACGGCAGACAGGTACTGCACGGTTCTAACAACACACTTTTTACTTGCTGCTGCTTGAAGTGCCATCAGCACTGCTTTTAAATATTGCATTGGACACAGGGGTTTGATGACCGTGGAGAAAACATACAATCCGCTAAGGTTTTGGATTGGAAAAGCTATATTTTGGATTCAAGCTCTCAAAAGCCCCCATCCTGGGCAAGGTATTGCAGGAGTCGTAAGTCCAAAGAGTAATTTTATGTATGCACACAACTGTCTAAGACGCATAATTCGAAATGGAAGTGGCTGAATATTAATGGGGAGATATGATTCTCCTCACAGTCTTGAATGTTAATATGATAATACGATCCAACAACCTTGCAGTCGTATCTAGCTATGAAGGGGTTTGGCTCACCTTGGGGGATGGGGATCATGAAAAAGACCCTTGTGTCATCCATGGACAGAATGATGAACTTGGTGATTGGAAATTCAAGTGCTACACAACAGAGTGAGCACCATATATTAGAGTTGGATACTATTGGCTTTCAAGCAAGGGTGACCTTTACCTAATTGGCTAATGCCCAATGCCCAACAAGTTTAGGGCTTATATATCCTTGGTCTCCCTTTCCTGATAGCCTGACCAACTGGTGCAGCTACTGAAATTGGCACTGATTTGGAGTCAAGTTCTCCCAATTGACCTCTCCCTCCTTTGAAGCTTGACTGCCATTCTGCAATTTCAGTTCAGTGTGCTTCTGGGTTGAAAGGATTAGCCAGTGAAAAATCTCCATGGCCCGTGATAAATCTCCATTCCCAGGGGACGCCTGATGGCTGAAGTAGCACTCTTCTGGGAGGCGCCTTTCATGGGTAAAAGCAAGATCCTTGGAAACACACCTGCTATTTGATCACTAACCACCAAAGCAGAGATTGAAATCAAGGCACAGTTTCCTCATAACTTCTGCTTTCCCCGAACAACCAGCCCCCATGGACCGCCCTAGCCCTTTGGAAGGAAAGCAAGGAGCAACCAGATAACTGGGCAGAAGCACATGATTCTCTACTGCCTGGCCATGAACAGCCATGGCCTGTGTGGAAAACTTCAAATAGACTGTGTGCCGGGGTAGGAAGATCAAGGGCTAATCTGAGAAAGTGGGGTTTCACTGTAGATGGCAGCCTGTGTGAATGTGAAGAAGAGCAAACAATCGCCCATATGATACAATGTACATGATGCCCTTTAACGTGCACTGAGGAGGACCTTATGCTGGCAAGAGGAAATGCTGTTGAAGTGGCCCAATATCGGGTGGATGTCATCTAGCCCTTTTAATTCCTTTTTGTTTTAGATATGTTAACAGTGTTCCGTGTGCTCCGGTGTCTAGTCATGTCTGCTACATGACCACGGAAATGTCTGCAGAAGCAGACAGCGCTGGCTCTTAGGCTTTGAAACAGAGAGGAGCACTAAACCCTAGAGTCAGATACAACTGGCTTTTGAGCAAGGGAAACCTTTATCTTCACCTATGTTAATTTTAACTTTGTATGTTATTATATGCTGGTGGTGCCTCTGGCCTGAATAAAGAAAGTTCAGTCTCAGGCTGAGCTCCTTCCCATAGTTCAGGACCCTGTCAGCTCCTGAAATCATGAAAGCAGCATATGCCACACACACACCATGTCCCTTTTCCACACTCAGGGGCTTCTGCCCAGCCCTCTTGATCACTCTTCTCCTCATCTCATCCTTCAACTATTTCCAACTCTTCCTCTGTGGGCTCCTTTATACTCCCCGATTGGCAGGAGGCTTCTTTCTCCTCCTCCCCATGCGTATTTCTCCAGCCTCCTGTCTATAATGTGTCATTCCCTCTTGGATAGTGTCCAGAGGAGGGAAGTCAGTCTGTGCGCACCACGTAATCCTGTTAGGGCCACTAGGACACAGAGGCAGAGCAAACACATTCCTTTCCATACAGAAAAGTCTCCAAATTATATAGTCTCATGGGACTGCAGTGGCTCAAGTGGTTAAGACACTGAACTAGCTGAGTGGAAGGTCGGAGTTCAATTCCCGGGTGCTGCATGAACAAGTGGGCTCCTGCCAACCTAGAAGTTTGAAAACAAGAAATTGCAAGTAGATAAATAGGGACCACTTCGGCGGGAAGGTAAATAGCATTCCGTGCACTCTGGTGTTGCAGACGCAGACAACACTGGCTCCTTTGGCTATAAACAGAGATGAGCACTGAACCCTAGAATCAGATGCAACTGGTTTTCGAGCAAGGGTGACCTTTACCTTTACCCTTTATCTTTTAACTGGTATAGGAAATTCAACTTGTCCTGTTATGAAAGCAGAGAATCTACATTTGAACAAACTACTTTGTCATATTGTTGTGAAGGAAGCACAGGATAGGCCTTCTCTAGATCAGGAAGGAAAGAACATCTATGTGACTTCTGCAACTCTATTTGATTTGGGGGTACTTTTAACTGTGTGCAGATTTCTGTTATTCCGAACCAAGACTGGAGTGCTTGTGAAACCTTGTGCATGGGAAATGTAAGCATATATTCTCCAAGGGATCAGGCTAATGGGAAAGTCTCTGTTAAAAACTGTCATAGCACATACTCTGGGAAAAGCTTTAACCGTTGGAGCTAGGGCTGTGTGAAGAAGTCCCCTGGTGAGTTGTACATGCTTACACGTACTTTCTGAATGACCACAAGACATGTACACCGGCCTGTTATGGAATTAGGTCACCCATTTTGACCTTAAGTGCTTTCACAGAATTCTCCTTTCACTGGTATTGAAAGGAATCTTGGAGCAAAGCTTCCTGTACAGCTAACAGACACTTCTCTAGTAGCAATATTCACCCTATTCAAGTGTTACTTACTCGGTTTCTATTCATATGCAGACAGCATGTTGCTGTCAATGCTTTCCACATACCGAAAGCAGCATGTCAGAAGAGAAGAAAATGTCCTCCCAAATACAGTATTATATTCTGCCGCTTTTGGTGTAACCTCATGTGAATTGCATCAGACTACCATTTTACATAGGCCTTAAATTTTAATACAGGATTACAACAGCCTTATGGGTGGCAGCTTGTGATGAACTTTTTTGAACTTCCCCCAAAAATATTCCCCTTTGTGTGAGCGGCACATAGAGGGGATTTTAAATAGATAAAAGGGCAACATGTGCATTGTTATACTTGAGATCTGTTTAAACTAAGTGGGCAAGTTCCCAGAATCTCATGGTGAGAGGCTGGTGCTTTAATCAGCGGTAAGTAACTGTGACGCTATAATATACCTATGTGATACTGTTGTGTAAGGTAATAATAATTTCGTGTCAGAAATTATTCTGCGTTGAAAGGATTTTTGCTGGAGAAACTCCATTCAGAGTACACCTGAATGAGGCTCCTTTCATGTCCCCAAGGGCAACTCTCAGCTATCAAAACCCAACCTTCCAGTCTCCAGCTCAGCGTCTTAACCACTAAGCCACCAGGGGAGATAGGTAATCCAATCTGCATGGTTAATTCAAGATTTTGGAGGAGTGGGGGCAAACCCATTTCCCCCCACTGTTGAGGTAACATGAAGCGGGCAGTAAGGACCTAGTCTAAATCAACAAATACTTTTTAAAAAAATTAAAGACCTCTCCTGGTTCCAGCAATGAAAGGGATTCTTTGGGAGATTGGAAATGTTTTCTTTCTGAAAAATTGCCATGGCTGATGAGGTCACCAGCCCTTCACAGTGTCCCTGTGCAAACAGGAATTCAGCCGCTGAGTCCTAATAAATCCCTGGCACAGCCGGTGACTTGCCTTTTGAAAAGGGTTGACAAGGCCATCGGAAATAGATCTACAGTATCTGGAAACATCTTCTCTTGTGAAGTTTGTATATAGTTTAAGTATTTCTCTCAGACCAATGATCACCAGCATCTTCCTGCAACACCCTGCCTTTCTAGCCAGTTATTTCTATGTGAGAGATAAGGTCAAGTCACCAGCTTCAGATAAGGAGGTAGATCTGTATTTTGGATGCCACCGTTAAATTGGGGTGGATGGGGGTGTTTCTCTAATTTTAATGGCAGCAAAACTTTGAAATGTTCTGTTTATTCCCAAATTGCTTAATTCAAACAGACAACAGTGCCCAGAATCACACTAACCCAGGGGTGCCCAAACTACAGCCTGTGGGCCGGACCTGGACCCAATGCCAATTCATCTAGCCCGCAAAGCTCTCATCGCTCCTGGAAGCGATGAGGGCTTTGTGGGCCGGATGAATTGGTGTTGGGGCCTGGATCCAGCCCACAGGGCATAGCAACCGGCCCTCTGAACCACATGACCAGCCCACAGCCCAAAAAGTTTGGGCACCACTGTACTAACCGAATGGCTGGTGGCTGTGTTGGCACAGGAATGGGGTTCAGAAACAATTTTTCCTACCCATTGGCAGAAGCAACATGCTTTCAAGGCCTGCAGAACTGCAACAGGACAAGCAATGATTGTGTGAAAGGGAAATTTGGTGCAACTGGTTGAACTCTCCAAGAACATGAACTAATATCAACTACTATTAACATTTGCAACCTACAGGGTTGGTCTTGACTGCTCCAATCCATTTGGCATGTCAGCCTCGCGGGGATTGTGTGCATTATAAATGCCTGCTGCCTTTCAACACTAATGTACAAGAGGGGGCCATTAGCTTTCAGTACCTCTTGCCTCCGGGTGCCACATCCACCACATCAATATACGGCTAGTGAGACTTCCATCAAACAGGCAGGTGAAACAAATGTCAGTTCAATGTCCCCCTGCTGTCAGGCTGCTAAGAACATTAGTCCTCTGTCCCAAAATGACAGTCTGTCTGGCTGAAAGAGAGAATTTGGAAGGGTTTAGGCCCGTGATGGCGAACCTTTGGACTCCAGATGTTCTTGGACTTCAATTCCCAGACGTCCAAGCCCCCGTGAATCCACACGAATGGGTTTGCCGCAATTCATCCAGCCTGTGCTGCCCTCATCACTCCTGGAAGCGGAAGTAAAATGCACCTGTACGATGTCTGTTTCTGCTCTCAACCATAAGCGACTAAGTTTATTTGCATATTAGGAACCTGACATATCAGTGGTTCTAAGAAACTCAATTAGAGCTTGTATACATTGTATACCAGACTCTTGGTTTCTGTACCAAGAGCTAATCTTATTTCTTTGGGGTTGCAGTGTCTTATGAAATGATTTGCATTTGACACAGATGCAGATAACCAAGCACAACATGTGGACAGATTGACTCAGTGGTGACGTGTTCTTATTATCAAAAAGGTGCCTTTCCCTTCAGATATATACCTGGTGGCTGGGAACAAGACACATCCCTAGCTGTGGATTTTATAAGGAAAAAAAATCCATTTTTGTACCCTTTTAAGTGCTCAAATGCTTTGAACTTGGGTATTATACAATTACCTTGCTAGAAACAATTACCACTTATTGGAAATTTGTAGAAATTGATCATATATTGCACGTAAGACAACCTAGGGTAAAGGTAAAGCCAGTCGTATCCAACTCTAGGGGTCACTGCTCATCTCTGTTTAGAGCCAAACAGCCAGCACTGTCTGCGTCTGCAGATGTTTCTGTGGACATGTGGCAGCCATGACTAGACACCGGAGTGCAAAGAACGCTGTTTACCTTCCCACTGAAGTGGTACCTGTTTATCTACTGGCAGGAGCTGGGACAGAGATGTGAGCTCACTCCATCATGCAGTACTCGGGTCTCAAACTCCTGAACTGCCAACCTTCCAGTCATTAAGTTCAGTGTCTTAACCACTAAGCCACCACAGTCGCTACCAGGGAGTAAAAGCAATCCAGTGTGAGTGGCTCAGAAAGAGGTTTAATCCTCTTCTCATCTCAAAACAGAACTCCAGTTTTCTGATTTCCACTTGTTCCAGTCATTTGAATGAGATCATCCTTGATCCCACCTATTAAATCGAAATATGTTAGGGATACTGTGAGATCATGGAAAGATTTCATATTGAGACATCTTCTCTTTGTATGCAAATCAGTCCCGATATTTTCGTGTGTGTTCTTGAAATGTAATACCATGATGGCTCCATGGAACATCAAAGAGAGAAATACTTTGCATCATCATCATCATCATTGCAAATGACCCATCTGTTCCCTTTCTTTTCCATTCGTGTGTGTTAACAGGCATTATCTCTAGATTTCTTTTGTACTTCAAAAATAAAAAGACCGCAAACTCAGAGCAAGAGGAAGATTGGTTTTCATATCTTGATGTTGTTCCTACTTTCTTCCCTCCCATTTTTCCTTTCTCCCACCTGCAGAAATGGAAGATGAAAGGCAGCTTCCTCCAGCACTTTGTCAGTGGTTTATGCTTAGAAAGCCAGTCCAGCAGATTAGTGACCAACATCTGCCAGTCCGATATACCAGGACAACAGTGGGAGCTGCTTCAGGCCACATGATGGTTGCCCAGCTACTTCACCGATGCTTTCTGCATGAGACTCCGGGAATGGAAGGGGTTAGGGTGGGGAATGAAGTTTGGTTCTCTTTAAACCTTCGGTGTTTTGATTGTGATCCTCAGCCCATAGCCATTTTAGCTGAAATGCCAGTGTTTTGGGATTCATTAATGGAGCACTCCAAGATGTATGGAACCATAACTGGACATGGCCCGTCTGTTTGCCCCTGTTTTCCCACGATGAGTTCAGTGCCGGGGAAGGTTTCATCCCAGGAGCCAAGACTTAAATGTTATTCTGACATTTCCCCCCCTTCCATTCATTCCTCTCCAGGGGAACTAGTGGTCTGTGGTCCCATGGAGTTGTTGCGATTGGTGTTTGTACCAATGCTTACTGTGAACTCCTAATGGATTTGCTTGATCTCACTGGCTTTCAGACATAATGTCACCTTTCATTTTGCATGTGTATTGTACAAAATGCTTTATGGGAAAGCAGGCAAACATAGTTATGGCTAAGTTATAGGAAAATGCATCACTTTGGGCAAATGGAAGGCATAGAGACTAAGCCCTTTATTGAGTTCTGTCTGTTTTTGAATTTGTTCCATCACTAGAGTAAGTTAATACCACTCCTTGCAGCGATATGGATCCTTTTTTCCCCTGGCTGATAGAGTTGTGGTTCTGTAGGAGGGAAGTTAAAGCTGGCTGTGACAGCCTAAGTGGTCTGATATGTTTTTAAAGGGTTGAGTCCTGGAGTACAAGACAAAAACCTCTTATTTGAAATAACATGAACCAGAAGTCCCTTTTTGTTTTACACAGAAGGTGTACATACATACTACCTGTATATATTTAACTGTGTCTCCATCCTGATCCTTCACTTCTTTCCCACAGAGAAGCAAAATTCAGAAAATTACTGCCTAATCTTTAGCAGATCATCATTGGAGCCCTCTCTTGGGACTTACAAATGTGATACAACAGCTGCTAGGAAGTATTCATTAAGACCAGAGGCATAGCGAGGGAGGGCGGCCTGCCCCGGGTGGCACTTTGCAGGGGGTGCCACCGCCCCCGCCCCGAACTTCCTGGCAGCTGGGGCAGGTGCCGAGACCCACTGCCACCACCGGTGCCCTGGGCACCGGAGGACACGGGCCTGACGGCATGGTGGAGGCCAGGGGGCACCTGTCCCCATCTTCCCCAGGCACCCTCTCCTTACCGTCTGTCAGGCTGGGGCGGTGTGGCACAGCCCCAGCGGAGAGCCCACCGTTGGGGTCCCAGGTGCACGGCCGCCCTGCCTCCTAGCCCAGCAGTGGAGCCCAGGAAGGCGAGAAGCACAGCGCCGGCTAGGCAGAGGACCCCCACCCCCACAAGGCCTGGCCGCGTTGCTCTGGCTGCTGGGCTGCAACAACTGCCAGCCTCGCTTCCCACCTTCCTGGGTGCCACTGCCAGGGTAGGAGGCGGAGTGCCCGTGCGCCTGAGACCCCGACAGCACGGGTGCGGGCGAGGGTCTGGGGCAGCACTGGCCCAGCGGTGAGCCCACCTTCGGTGTCCCAGACATGTGGCCACTCTGCCTCCTAGCCTGCCAGCAGCAGCTTGTCCACCTTCAGTGGCAGCGGCGCCTAGAGGGGTAAGGCCGGTGGTCGTTGTGGCCCAGCGCCCGTGGTTGGAGCAGTGCTGGCCATGCCGAGGACCTCCCCCATGCAAGGCCTGGTCAACACTGCTCTGGCCACAGGCACTGCTTCTTGGTGACCGCCGCCCTCACTTCCCGCCTTCCTGGGCGCCACTGACACTGAAGGTGGATGAGGTGCCACCGCCAGGCTAGGAGACGGGATGGCTGCGCACCTGGGACCCCGACGGTGGGCTCCCCACTGGGCCCGCGCCACACCGCCCCAGACCCTGGGCCTTGCCAACGTCGTCGGGGTCCCAGGTGCACGGCTGCCCTGCCTCCTAGCCCGGCGAAGCCCAAAAGTAGGAGTTTCCTACCTGGGGGGGGGGCGAGTTTGGCCTGTGGCCCCGGGCAACTCAAACCCACCCTACGCTACTGATTAAGACCCATCCAGAAGACATGCTGTGATGGTTGTCCTGGCAGCCTGAGTTAAAAGTATTGGTGATGTCTGTGCTAGGCAAAGGGTCATGAAAGACTGTAAATGCTAAAGGCAAAAGCTATTATTTTGATCTGCCTTTGCTAACATATATTTGGGATTCATTCCTATTGGGGTGGGGGTGGGGGGGATGCATTCCAATACAGACTTACCTACGTTCTTGTAAGCATTGTTTGTGGTGAATGGCAGATGCTGAAATGGTCAACCTATGTTTATGTGTTCATCCCTTGCTAAGAAATCAATGACAGTGAAGTTTCCTTTCTAAGCTAAAACTTATGAGAGTTACTATCCAGCCTATTCTAGAAAGCCTTCCTGTTCTAGAAAATCTGCTTTTAGCTTTTTCCTGCTATAAGGTCATCTTTGTGTGTGTGTGTGTTTCTTCCCTCAAGTGCAAAACATGAATTCCTACCACTTCCTGATTTGCATGGAATCACTTCACTTTTCCCAGAAAAGTATTAAGAGAAGGACACTTTGCCCCTTGGCTGCTAGGAGAAAATCTGTGATTATTCTATATTAATTGAAGACACTGGGCCTAAAAGCACTTGCTTGGGAGCCAGAGCCTAGGAAAACTTTTTAAAAAACAAACTTTCCCAGAATCTCCAGGTCAGGAAACCCACTGGACATGATAATTGCCAAAGTTTGGAACCTACAGTCCAAAAGGAATATTTCCAAATTCTGTTGGAAATAGGGTTGCCATATGTCCTAGTTTTCCAGGATTTTCCCGAATTCAAGCTGTCCCAGCCAGTTGAGGAAAAAACATGTAAAAGTCCTAGATATTTAAATTTGAACAAAGGAAGCAAGATCACCCCTCACCAAGGGATTTTTTTGTAAAGAGTTAATTCACTGCCTCCCTGTCTTTCTTTCAATTATCCTGCTTGAAAGCGGAGAAGTCAAAACAGCACCCCGAGAAGCCCACTGGGGAGGGGAGACACTTGTAAGCAAGATAATTGAATTAAAGGCATGAAGGCAGTGAAATAACTCTTTGCAAGTCAAGTTTGGGAGACAAGGAGTCATCCTCAGCCCTTTCCCTCAAAAGCCAGGAGGGAGCAAGAAATACCCATATGTAAGAAGCCAAACCTCCACCATACATGTGACCGCAAAGGTTTAATTGCATAGGGTCGGTATTCCTAGAGAGGAAGGGAACAGGGCAGACAGAAAGTGAGGAGTCCTCCATTGCAAAGGTCCTCCTCCAAAATAAGTCCCTTCCTGTCTCCTGCTTTTCTCCTTCCAGAGGGGAACGGAGGCACCATGGACTGCATTGCCATTCCATGCCCCTCTTTAGAACTTTCTTCCAAGGGATCCTTCTGTGGGGTTTGAGGGCGAGTCTATTTCAGTGGAGTGTGTGTGAATGGGAGGGTGGGGTGACCTCAGGGGGAGAAAGGGTGGTTTCAAGAAATTTTATTCAAAAAATTAAAAATAACACTATCAAGAATAGTCTTTTGCAAGAAGAATCACACGGGGAAAAACCTATTGAATACAGTTTATTTTAAAACGACGAAGGCTGTCCACCCTGGATAGGTATTCCATGGGGTCTTAGAGCCGTGGTCTCCCTGACGGCCCCATCTGACGCATACACAGTCTGAAGAATGCAATGACATCATGTGGCTGTCCCGGTTTGGCAGGAGATAATTATGGCAACCCTAATTGGGAGTACACATATTAAATGCAATAGAACATATATCTGCGTAAACCTGCATTGAGTTCAAGTCTGCTGTAGCGGACAGAGGGTTGGATTGGGATTCAGGAAAACTGGGTTCAAATCCCTTTTCAACCATGGAAACTCACTATGGACTTGCAATGGTAAACCACTCCTTGAATATCTCACTTGCACCAGAAATCCTGTTAAAGCCACCATAAGTCAGACACAGCCTGATGGCACTGAAAAATAAATATGCATAGGATAGAGTTAATGGCATGCCATTGCTCAACAGACCTGCAGCACTATGTGTGCTGGTTAATGATGTAGTGTGATTTAAAAAAGATTATGACAAGCCAGTATGAGTTCAGGAGCTGTCGTGTTGTCAGGATTTGAAATCAAAGCAGGACACATGATTGATGGTAAGTCCCTTCACCCTAACACAGTTCCTTAATCAAAAATACTATATCTCTCTTCCTGGTTTGGTTTATTTTTCAGTTGAAGCAGTGGAAAGCCAACACTTGGATCCTGAATGCCTACTGAATCTCAAATTTGTGAATTGTTCCACTGCTCAGCAGTAACCTGTTTCACTGCATCAGTTTTAGGGAAGCAATTCGGTATTGATAATGATGGAAGTTGAACGACATGCTACCTTTGTGCTGATGATAGTATTGCCTCTTAAAATTTGCTGGATTCAAATCTCCTATGTTTTACACCAAAGGTTTTCACTACTAATAAAATCAAAACGTTTCTGTCTTAACAACACGCCCCTGAGCAAGGAAGGATAGCACAAAGAGGTCTCCAGCTGTTGATCACCCACTCAAATGTTCATTATTTCTCTGTTTAAAAATATTAAAATATTAATTTGGCTGTAGTCCTAATTCTGGTTTTATTGAACTTCCCCTTCATCCGCAGCCTTTTGTTTGAGGATTCCAACATCAATCTCCAAGATATCCAAAGCCTTGCTGGAGTGGAGTTTTCATCCCCCACCCCTTCATAACTGTTGGTTTCTGGACTTACTTCCATTCCACTAAATAAGGCAGAAGGAAATACAGTAATCCTTTTGAGCTCCAAGACTGAAGTAAATTTTTGATTGGTTTGAGAGCATGGAAGTTTAGTGTCAAAAAATAATATTTCAGTCCATAGCATTTCTCTGACACACATCCTTTCCCCGCTTCTCCAATATTGGAGAATGTCTTACAAGCACAGATGCTTCTCTGGATGTTGAAAAGTTGACCCAGTAAAGGTGAGAGAGGGTTCCCAGATGGGAATTTTGGACCACTCTTGAAGAGAAACAGGGAATATATCTCATTACATCTGGAATGAGATCTCGGAGATTGTAAACAACAATACTGTATTAATATCCCAGACCTGAGAAAAATCCCAAGATGGTTAATTACAACCAATTTTCTTTGAAACAAGGAAAAGGGAATGTCCAGCAAGAAGATTCTGCCTTTTGTGCTTAGATAGGTCTTATGAATTTGGTTAGACTTTTGCTTTTCCCCATTATAAGACAAATTTATGATCAAAGATGGAAAATCAAAGGAGTGATGAGTGATTATTGTGGCATTTTTATGGTGCAATTTAAAATAGTTCAAACTCATCAAGCTTCCCAAAATGCTTTGGTATCTATTCATCAACAGCAGTGGTAGGATGTCAAAAATTTTACTACCCCACTGTGATGTCATCACACTATGGGTGGAGCTAACGTCATGATGTCATGACATGGGCGGAGCCAAAGAAAATAATAAAATAAAAAGCGTGCACGCGCACACACACACACAACACAAGGAGGCCGTGCATACACACCAAGCACTGTAGGCATGCATGCACACCAAGTGAAAAGGTAAGCCCTGAAGGTGGTTCCCCCCAAAAGCTGCTACCGGTTCTCCAGGACACTAGGAAGTTACTACCGGTTCTGGCGAACTGGTGAGAACCTGTTACATCCCATCACTGACAGTTAAATTAATTTAACATTAAACTAATGGAGAACTACATATTTATTTATTTATTTAGATTTATATCGCTGCCCACTCGCCATGGTGACTCAGGGTGGCTTACAATAAGAAAAAACAACACAGCATACCATTGCCCATATCTTTCCATTGGGATTGTATACTGCAGCTTTATCCCAAATGCCCAATCTGTTGGTCGGCACTCTTGTATTCCATTAATAGCATTATTGCTATTTGTTTACATATCTTATAATGGTAAAAAGTTGCCCACATGAAAATAGGCTGCAGTAGAAACAGAGGCAGGTGCTTAAAAATTGTTTTTCAGCATATAACGGCCCTTTTACAATCTCTGCCCTAAGCACACTGGGTGGACCTACTCCTGAGAATCAGGAAGGCGCCTTGCCGGAGAATAGAAATCACAGTCGGAGAATGGGGTGTGTGAGAAATGAACAAAAGTGAAGTGTGAGCTTCAATCCCTCTCGGGAGGTAACATGAAACAGACAGCAGACGTGCCACTGCACCAGGAGTTCTTAACCTTTTTAAGCCAGGGGCCGGGTCACTCTCCCTCAGGCAGCTTTGGGGCCCAGAAAGCCATTTTGCCCTTCCTCCATCACATGGCACTTCTGGGTGTGGTGGTGGTGGGGCACATGAAACGGCATGTGGACCACATTCAGCCTGCAGGTTGCGAATCCCTGCACTACACCTTTCAGCAAGCAAGCAAAGCTTGGTTGCTGCCATCCCATGAGGCCAGTGATGACAAAAGGACCCAGCTGGGTTGCAGCTCCTCAGGAGAAAGGCCCAGCCCAATCCTCAGAGGGTGACAGGTGAAAAAGGAAGAGCCTGAGCAATGTGGGGGGTGGGACATAATAGGGCAGGGGTGCCCAAACTACAGCCCATGGTTTAAATGGCAACCTAAAATCTATCTCTTCCAGTTGCAAATCAGATTGCAAGGCATGTTTTGCTTCTGCTTCCAGTGGGAGTAACCACGTGGCTGGCCCACTGAACCATGTGACTGGCCCACGGCTCAAAAAGTACCACCCAGCAAGGATTGTTCATTATCTGCTAGCCCACTCAGTGAGGAGGGATAAGTCAGCTCACCCTCACTTAGCAACGATAATGGTGTTGGAAGCACCAGGCATGGCAGCTGCATCCCTGAGAGAACTGCTGCCGGTCTCTGAGGCCCAGGGGCCGGTTTCAGCCCCCGACGCCAATTCATCCAGCCCGTGAAGCCCTCATCGCTCCTGGAAGTGGAAGTAAAACACGCCTGTACAGGTGCATTTTACTTCCGCTTCCAGGAGCAACAAGGGTTTCGTGGGCCGGATGAATTGGTGTTGGGGCCGTATCCGGCCCCCGGGCCTTAGTTTGGGCACCACTGATCTAAAGTCTACGTAGGGAACGTCACTTATCCAATAAGATGACATAGAAATCCAAGCATATGGTTGGAAAAGTTACTTTTTTAAAGACTATAATTACTAGAATTCCCAGGACACGAATAGTAGTCTGAAAATAAAAGTCTGTTCCAAAGCTCTGATTCAAGGACTCATTTTGAAATACAAATACTGTACAGTAAAGTGAAACTGTTTCCAAAGTGGCTAGCAAGCGTCTACATTTGTGTAAAAAAAAAAACGTTATTTGGTTGCCTTTTTTTATGTACTCTGTTAGAGGTGGACATTTTTGGTGTGGAGGAGATCTGTTCTGTTTGGTGATTGTTGGTTGTACTGTTGCCCACTTTCCAAACAAATTGATCACCTCTGCTTTTTTGAGGAGTAATTTTTCTAGTTGGTTTAAGGCTGTCTAGGACCAGTGCCAGAAAACAAGAATGGGAAAACGGAAACAAATGATTAGAACAGGGGTTCCCTTGGCGGCCATTTTGCCCTGCCTGCATGATGGGGTGGCCATTTTGTCCTAGCAACTTCAAAGAGGGTGGCCATTTTGTTTCTCAAATGCCCTTGGAAGGATTGGGGGGCCACATGAAATGGCACCATGGGCTAGATGTGGACCACGGGCCTTAGGTTGGGACCCCCTGGATTAGAAAAAGACAGTCCCTCTTGTGTTACATGAAAGGATGCAAAATGAAAAACAAACACAAAAGTTTTTGCTAGCACATATTCCTATTTTCTAGCTCACCAGTGAATGGAAAGCATCACTAAGCAACAGAATGCTGTTCAGTTTTTCTCTTTAAGAATCTAGAGTCAGTTGAAGAGAAAGAAGCAGGTAAAAGTGTGACTGGATGAAGTAACAACCAGCGCAGCTGATATCAGCAGCTACTTGATAGATTTTATGCTTCTTTCTTTCAGTCCAGGAAGATAGTCCTCCAAATTTTATTGGACTACAGCTCCCATTCTCTCTCTTCATTAGCCATGGGGTTGGTGGGATTTGGTGCCCAATAATATCTGGATGGCCACTGCTACCAGTCCAGTGCACTGGGAACCACAGACTTGGTAGCCTTCAAAAGGAAAGATCTGATGGCCTGTTCTGTGGTTGGTCTTTGTGATTCAACAGGAGAGACGTGTGGGGAGTAGCCACCTATTTCCACAGGCGCCCACCATCTTGTTGAACAATAAAGTCCTCTTTCCAGCATGAAGGCTTAAGACTGTAGAAAAAAGGATGCTGAATTCAGCCTTCCACTTGCAAATGTAGTTGTGCTGAACAATTGTGCTTTCCATAGGCACAGCTGTGTCAGTTGTTGCGAGAATACCTGAACGCATTGGTTATAGAATGAGGTTTCGTGAAATGTAGTGGGCTGTAATTCAAAAAAGCTCCTGCTATAATAAATGCGTTTGTCTTTAGATGCCTCAGAATGATGACAAATAATTTGTTTAAAGGATAAGGATAGGATGGGGGAATAAAGAAAATGAGATCCAGTAAACCTTATCCATTGCAATCGAATGTACACAGTGAGAAATTATCAGGATTTTAAAAAACAAGAACTCAAAATACTGTGCAGAAATCAATTTGGAAGGATTTATTTTTCCCTTTCTCCCCCACTTTTCAATACAAAATTCACTTTGCCAAAACTAATTTATGTGGGTATTGGTTTGCTCCCTTTCTTCCTATTTCTTGACCAAAGCATGTGCCAGACTTTGTCTTATTAAGATACTGGAATAAACTCAGTTGTTTAAAGATAAAAAATGAGTTTTATCATTTAAATTGGGTTCCATATTGGCCTCCATTTACACCAGGGGTGCCCAAACCTTTTGGGGCGTGGGCTGATCAAGTGGTTCATGGAGCCAGTCACTAAGGCCCGGGGTCCGGGTGCGGGCCCCAATGCCAATTCACCCGGCCCGCGAAGCCCCCATCGCTCCTGGAAACGGAAGTAAAACGCGCCTGTATGGGCGCGTTTTACTTCCGCTTCCAGGAGCGACGAGGGCTTCACGGGGCAGGTGAATTGGTGTCGGGGGCCGCACCCGGGCCTTAGTTTGGGCACCACTGATTTACACACTAGCATACTAATGCTAGATTACTTCAGGGACTGTAACAAGTAGACAAGCCTTTGAAGCTGCAAAATTCACAAGTCACCAGCAACAGTTCCACCAGTGTTACCACACACTTAATTATTACAGAAAGATCTGAGAGTAGATCTGTACAGCATCTGTACATGATGAGGGAAGTGCAGAAAGAGCTGTGGATCAGCATCCATGAGCTAACTAAGCAATTTTTCTCCTCTGGAGCATCCTTGCATGGTTTGTTTTAATGTGAAGTCATGTTTTTATGACATAAAATATACTTTGGGGGCAACTGGGGTTAGCAAAGAACTTCTCAAGTTAATTATTCTGTCCCTAGAAATACTTATGAGTATTACAAACTGGAGATTTAAAGAAATGTGTTATCAGGAATAAACAAAGTTCTAGTCATGTCTACTCAGGGTAAATCCAAAGGCATTTATGGCTATATAACTATAACCACACCATCTCCCAGTGTCAAGCCTCATATAGCAAAAGCTTAGCATATGTTTGCTAGATGCAAGTCCAGGCCAGTTCTGTGGGTATCTGTACTAGATCCTTTCTTTTTAATTGCCCAATTAGTTGCTCTTGTTCAATCTGGTGTTCCTAACTTGGCCTTAATTAATCAGACCCTGCCCTTGTAAAAGCCCATTTTAATTACTAGTTTCATCTTTACAGCCAGAACACGGGTTCATTAATGTTTAGATTTGATTTTGCTTAGTATTATTGCAATTTTAAACATTAATCTTGCAGATAATCAAGAAATCCTATATAACATCAACAGAAAACAAATCTAGGGCAGGCAGACATCCTGTTTAGGTAAAAATATGTCTCTCTAAACATAAGGGGGTTGACTCTCATACAGCCTTCAGGGAGTTTCCTTTCTTTTCCTTTCCTTCTTTCATCTTTCCTCTCCTTTCCTTTTCTCTTTGATTTCCTTGAAGAAAAGGGGAATGACCTAAGGGTGATTTGATCAATGGCAACAAAGATCAAAAGGGTGAAGATATGCAACCTATCTAGCAACCTACCTGCCTATTTCTCTGCCCTTCTATTACTTTAAATGACAATGTTGCTGTGTTTACTCCAGCAGGACCTGATCAAAAGGGAAAGGATAAAGAAGAAATCTGGTAACTAAAAGGTGTATGGGATTTGTTGAATTAATAATTGCTGTTCACTGAGATAGATTTTAAAAGGGAAATAATCAAATGCAGACAGAATAAACCTATCAGTAGTTATTGGCCGTAATAGCTCTGTGGAACTTTCATGTTCAACGATTGGAAGCGTCAATGTTTTTGGACTACAATTCCCAGAATCCGCAGCCAGCATAACTGTTTGACATGTTGGGTGGGGGATTTGTAGAATTGTAGTTGAAAAAGTAAGTTTTCCAAGCTCTGTTTTTACTATAGTCTTCCTTCATTTCAATTCACATTTCACTTTTCTGCATTTAAAACAAGGGCATTTGTTATATGCTGTCAAGACAGAACCAACCTATATAGGGCATTTGAGATGTATTTGTTTATTTAATACCCTGCCCCAATTGGTGCAAGCACCACTTTGGGTGGCTTGCAACAATAAAACAGCCAACCCACAAAACAATAATATCAAACAGATCAATCCAAACAAAACAGAATCAATTATAAACAATAATAAAATAAAACGTGTAGGTTATTTGTTTCTTTATTTATTTATTTATTTGTTCGAATTTGATACCCCGCCCCACTCGGGAAGACCCGACTCTGGGCGGCTTACAAAATGTATTACCGCAATGTGGGTAATCTATAAACACACAACACCATAAAACATTAAAAATTCACGAGTTCATCAGAAGCAAAAATTTAAAACATTAAAACCTTAAAACGTTAAAAACCGATAAAAACAAGTGATGACAGGTACAAATACCAGGTGGTGGGGGGGATGGCTACCCTTAAATTAGCCATCCTGGATGGGAACCTACATTGTTGTGTCCCCACACTTGACCTGCCAGCCATGTCTTTAACCCCTTTCAAAATGGGAGGAACTCCGTCTGCAGGCGCAGCTCTATTGGAAGGAGGTTCCAAAGGGCCGGGGCGAACACGGAGAAGCCCCTCTTCCTAGTGCTCGTAAGACGAGCCTCCCTAGCAGATGGAGTCACAAGAGAGCCCCTCCGGTCCGCCCTAGTGGGCCGGGCAGACATTCTTAGGGTGATGCGGTCTCTTAGGTATCCTGGCACACTACCATATAGGCCTTTAAAGGTAATGACCAGCATCTTGAATTGCACCCGGAGGCATACTGGCAGCCAGTGCAGCTCCCAGAGCAGTGGTGAGGCCCGAGCATAACGCCCGCACCCCATCACTACCCGAGCCGCCGCGTTCTGAACCAGCTGTAGCCTCCGAATGGTCACCAAGGGCAGCCCCATGTAGAGCGCATTACAGTAATCAAGTCTGGAGGTGACCAAGGCATGTGTGACCATGAGCAAGGCGTCCCGGTCTAGGAGGGGGCGTAACTGGCGAATTACACGAAGTTGTGCAAAAGCCCTCCTGGCCACGGCTGCCACCTGTTCTTCGAACAGTAGTCGTGAGTCCAGGAGGACCCCCAGATTACGCACCGGGTCCTTCTGGGGCAAGACTGCCCCATCCAGAACCAAAGTTGAGTGGTTTTGCCAGTTCCGCTCCCACAGTGGGCTTCCATGACTGAATGGGGATATAAATCCAGGCCTCCTGAGTTCTAGTTTTTCACTCAGTCCATTACAATACACCGGGTATGTTGTTCAAGGCACCTATTGGATATTAAATGCTGGCGATCAGGAGTGTGAGAGGCCTTTTGCTTTTCTATCCCTGCTTATCAAGCTCCTAGTAGTTATTTCTCTCACCTCTATAGGAAACAGAACATTAAACAATTTGGACTATCTAACCTTGTCCTGGATGGCCCAGAACATCTAATCCAGGGGTGCCCAAACTTTTCAGGCCGTGGGCCAGTCACATGGTTCGGCAGGCCGGCCACATAGTTCCTCCCACCGGAAGCGGAAGTAAAACACGCCTTGCAAACTGTTTTGCAACAGAATGAGATATACTTTGAGCTGCCATTTTCTCTGCTTAAACCAGGGGTGCCCAAACTATGGCCTGAAGGCCGGATCCAGCCCCTGATGCCAATTTATCCAGCCTGTGCCACCCTCGTCTCTCCCAGAAGCAGAAGTATAATGTGCCCATGCAGGCGTGTTTTAGTTCTCCTTCTAGGAGCGACAAGGGTGGTTTGGGCAGGATGAATTGATGCCAGGGGCCAGATGTAGCCTGCGGGCCCCTGATCTAGTCCTCCCTGTACTTCCATTATAAAAAGACCGGCACGCTTTCCAAGAGCTTTTTTAAAAACCCAAATACATTATTTGAAGGACTATGTGCCACTATAAGTACCATAACATTTCCATGCACAATGACATTGAATGTGCTCTGGAAATTTAAGTGTTAGAGGGAAATGCATAACCGATTTCTGTATAATTGAATCTTTTAATTTTATAGCTACTTGTTTCTTCAGCTTCAAGCACGTAGTTGTCACATTAGAGAGAAGGGTCTTCAAGAATCCTATGACACCCACTTATCTCTTATCCCATTTGTCAGTCTTCCCTGGGGCAAACAGAAAGTAGATCAAGAAAACCAAATGATATTTTCTTACTAACAGGTTTATTTTTCAGAGCTGAGCACAGATAAATGTAATGTCCCATTATGAAGCCAAATGAGTGGCCCTCCAGAACTTATTGGTCTGCACCACTCATCAGCCTTAGGCAGCACAGGCAATGCTTAGAAGCAAAAGAAGTTCAAGTCCAACATCTGGAACAGCACAGTCCACTCTCTAGGTTTAAGCTATGAAATTTATCCACCCAAGCAGAACTTCAGAACTGGTACCTGTACTTCTCCATTGTAATTTTTAGTCCCAGTAGTACACTGCACTGACAAGTTAAAAAATACTGGCATTAGAATCTGTATTTTAGAAGAATTACTGGTGTGGACAACAATTCTTAGAACTCTTCAGGAAGCAAAAGGCCACTGGCCATGCTGGCCGTGAGATCCTGGGAGTTGTAGCTTGTTTTAAATCCCAAACTCTGTTTCTACTAGGACAGATTGTTGGTCTGGCTAGTCTAATAGTGTCAACTATGATTAGTACTGTTTCTCTAGGGACTCAGGCCACAAGAGTCTTTCACATCCCCTGCTGTATAATCCTGTTTAACTAGAGGCACCAGAGAGTGGAGACGGGACCTTCTACAGGCGCTGTCCAGCTCTGCAAATGAATTTTAATCCCTTGTATTATCACTCACAAAATACCTAACTGGCAGTAAAACCTACAAAAGTGAAACTAACTCTTGTGATTGCGTGGTGTGAGATTTCACAGGCACTAATCCCCCCCCCCCTTCTTTGTCAAATTGATGAACTGTTGTTCAGAATTTCATGGCACACATATGGATGTGTTGAGGGCAAGTACGGATGGAGACATCTGACAGTTAAACTACACTTTGGACAGGGCCAATCTCAAAACTGACACTAATGTCATAAATAATCAGAGTTTAGAAAAGGTACTTTGTTGAACTATAACTTTTGAGACTTCCCCACCTAGCATAGGTAGCAATTATGATGGCTGGAGCGGGCTGGACAATATATTCACTTCTTCAACCCCACTGAATAACCTAGCACGGAAGAAGCCAATTAACACACCCAGTGTGCTAAAAAACTATGACCCTAACTGGCTCCTTGGAAGACAAAACTGGAATGTCTTGCTGAATTGTGACTTGACACTCTCCCACTCGAATGTGCTTTTGGGGTTTCTTTTTTCTATAATGGCAACTTTAAAGTCAGTGACAAAGAGTCCAGATTGGTTGAATTAGTCTCCCGTTGGTTTATTAATACTACCCTCTTCATGCCACGCCCTATCCATTCATTTAAAAAAAATTATTATTCTACATAGTCTAACCCAGTGGTTCCTAATGTGGGGCACTTCAAATCCCAAAAGCCTAAATCAGTACCATATATACTCGAGTATAAGCCAACCCAAATATAAGCCGAGGTACCTAATTTTGACCTGAAAACCCAGGAAAATAGTTGACCAGAATATAAGCTGAAGGTGGGAAACGCAGCAGCTGCTGGTGAGTTTCAATAATCAAAATACAGTACATGAAAATGTGGTAAAATTAATTAAATTGTTGGCACATCTCAATCTGGCACGGCCATGGGACCCTCATGGTCATTGACCCGAGTATAAGCCGTGTCCCCTTTTGGGGGCTCGTTTTTGGGGCTAAAAAACTCAGCTTATATATGGTATATTGGCTGATCAATGCTTTGGGGAATTGACTTAGGCTTCTGAGAACTGAAGTCCAAAAACCAAAGGTTGGGAAACACTGGTCTAGACTGTTTGGAAATATTATTTTGAGATTACAGCTGGTCAGAAGCCACATCTAACCCTATTGGGTTTATAGATCATCAGCCTTAGGCAGTTTATGGATCATCAGCACTGGCAACGCTCAGAAGCAAAAGAAGTTCAACCGAGGGATTGTGGCGGCTTAGTGGTTAAGATGCTGAACTTGACAACTGGAAGGTTGGCAGGTGAGCAGTTTGAGACCCAAGTGCTGCACAACAGAGTGAATTCCCATCTCTGCCCTAGCTCCTGCCAATGTAGTTCGGAAGCAAAAACTTGCAAATAGACAGCTCTGGTTCTTTGACTGTAAAAGGAGATGAGCACCGCAGCTGAGACGGATATGGCTGGCTTTTGAGTAAGGGCAACCTTTATCTTTACCTACTTCATAATCTCTCCTCCGTCACTAAAACTTTGAACTCCTAACCCATCCTCTTAACTGCTGAGGCAAGACAGACGCCTGAGCCACAAACTAACATGGCTACTATTCCAAAAAAATTCAAGTACCAACGCTGTCTCTGAAGCACCTGCAGGAACTGTTAAAGTTCTATTTCTCCCTAAAGAGCACACAGCTACCTTTGCAGAATGGCACCAGCATGATCACTAATGGCTAAAGAAGAATTATCTTTTAACACCTGACAGATGTAGCTATGTAAAAATTGTACTAAAACGTTTGCCCTTTGGGTTATAAATTACATCTTGTGAGTCATCCAGATTGTCTTTTCCTAGAGTTTTTGGTTCGTTTGTTCCCTCCTTTTTCCCTCTGCAGATTTCAGTACATAATGTTTAATGTTGATGGTTGTGAGCTTTTCCAAGCACTCGTTAGTTTGCCGTTTCTTGCCTACCCAATCCATTCGCTTCCCTTCCCCTTCCCTTCTGATTCTTGAGGCTAAATGTTATCCCGCCATTGACAAGGGCAGCCCAAAGATGCCAAACCCCTTCTAATTATCCCAGCTATAGTGTCACCTCTGTTTTCTGTCTGGAGAGATGAAAGCTGCATTCAAGGGGATCCATTTAATACCAGAGCAATTTCCCCCGTCTTCTTCTCTAAGGCAGTCATTTGTGGGAGGCTTTTGCCCCTCAAGCAATCTAAATGCTAAGTAGATCTTTAAAATAATTATCACACGGAGGATGAGGAGTCAGGTTCCTCTTTGCAAACACCTGATGCTCATTAGCAATATTGAGCTTGGCACACATCACCCCAGGTTAGCTCAGTCTTTCTCTGGCCTTCGCTTAGCAAGTGCTCTAAGACAGGGCAATAGCTCCTGATAAGCCATTAAAAAGCCCACTCCAACCACTCTTGACCACACAGTGTAGCACTGAATCAAGTTATCAAAGCGAGGGGGGGGGGAACCCCACATTTCCTGTTTTTCTCTCATCTGTACCTGAAACTGACTTGATCCTTGCCATATGCCATTGAAACCAAATCCTACTTGCAAGAGGAAGAGAAATCCTTCACTACCATTCTCTAGCAATGCAGGTAAAAGAATAAACAGCAGTCAAATGAAGTCGGAGTCTTTATTAAATGGCCTTGGGTGGAAGGAGCTTAGAAAGGTCATCTGCAACTAATTTGGAACAAGTGGGGCTTTCTCCCTTCTTCTTCTTCCTCCTCCTCCGTGTCTAGGCCAGACATGATACTGCCAAAATGAAGCACCTTTTGGTGAGTTCATTCTGTAATTCATTTTGCCTGACCTAAAGATTAGCTGGCAACACAAGGTTGCCGTTATCAGGGTATGCCCAATTATGGCTCAAAAATACAGTAATACCTCGGATAACGTTTACCTCGGATAATGCTAAAATCGCATAACGTTAAGTAATCTGGGGAGGAGAATTGGATCGAATAACGTTAAGGTCCTATGGGATGGATCGGATAACAACCGCTAAAGCCTGTGCGGTTACAATGTATCTCTATGGAGCTTTAACGTTATTTGATCCATCCCATAGGATTTTAACATGCATTGGATAACACTAAAAATCGGATAACACCAAGACTTGTGGAACCAAGTCTTAGCGTTATCCGAGGTATTACTGTACCATAATCTTCAAGGAGGCTCTTTCTGTGTACCCAGGGCAGCTGAATTTTGCCTCTTTTTTTCCCCAGTCCAAAATAAAATCTGGGAGTTAGATATTTGGGTGCAAAGCAGAGATTGGATTTCAGTTTCCTGCTGTGCATTACCAGATGAGCCATCCTGTGTGGCTTTGAATACAGAGTCCCAAGGTGTTCCTAAGAAGAGAATGGTAAACCACTTCTGAGAATTCTGTACAGTGGAACCTCAGCTAACAAACGGCTCGGTTAACATAAAAGTCATGTAACAAAAGGAAATCCATAGAAAATTAGTGGCTCAGTTTACAGATCCCCCCCCCCCCCGAACGGATTAATTGGTCTTCAATGCATTCCTATGGGAAACCAAACCACATTTTGGTTAATGTATTTTGGTTTTCAATGCATTCCTATTGGAAATTTTATTCAATGCATTCCTATGGGAAATTCAGTTAAAGTAATTTTGGCTGTAAGAAACGTCCTGGAGAACACATTAATTACATTAATCGAGGTTCCACTGTGTCTAAAGGTAAAGGTTTCCCTTGCTCGAAAGCAAGTTGTATCCGACTCTAGGGTTCAGTGTTCATCTCTGTTTCAAAGCCAAAGAGCCAGCGCTGTCTGCTTCTGCAGACTTTTCCGTGGTCATACGGCAGGCATGTCTAAACATCGGAGCGCACGGAACGCTGTTTACCTTCCCACCAAAGCGGTCCCTATTTATCTACTTGCAATTTCTTGCTTTCAAACTGCTAGGTTGGCAGGAGCCGGGACAGAGACGGGAGCTTATTCCGTCCTGCAGTACTCGGAAATCAAACTGCTGACCTTCCACCTCCCAGTCAGCATCTTAGGCACTTGAAAACTCTAAAAAGGGTCACCATAAGTTGGTATTGATTTCATCAAGTAGAACTATTAGTCTTCCTAGGAGAGATACACACACTCTCCTCCTTAGGGTGGCCAGGTAAGTGCTAAAATGTACCGCTGTTCTCTCACTAAAGACAAGGGTGGCTGAGACCAGGGTGATTAAAATTGCACACTTTCTGCATGTTTATGAGGCTGTTAATGTTAATAATATTGAGAGTAGTGTCAAAGTTTGAAATACTATACAAATAAAGTATTAAATGAGAGATGTGAAGGGTGATCATAAAGCTAGATGTGATCATAAAACCAAGATGTGTACAGTAATGCGCTGCCTGTTAGAGGTTTCCTCAGGCCAAACAACTGATTTTGCCAGCAAAATAGATGCAAATGGCTATTGGTTCACTAGACTAGCAAAACACATTGAAATCCAATTGGGTTATGTACAATTTTTGCAACACTAGCCAGCTCCACTGAAATTTTAATTGTATCGCCAATTGTAGCTGCCAACCAAGTAAGTGGAGCTTTGCTTGCTTATCTAAAGAATTAAAAACATTCAGCTAAGTATAAATGTACACAACATTATCAAGAAGCACCCCAAATTAAAAACAAAATGTGAAGACCATGGATGGTGGTCCATATGGAAAATGGACATCAGAGCCTGGATTTTTTGGGGGGGACAGGGACGTATGAAGCAAACAAAATCTATGAATACGAGATAAAGAGAGAGTGTGAACCAAGTAATAGCTCTTTACATAAGATGCACGTACATAAACTGGAACAGACCCTGGAAAGTGCTGGAATTATAGGAACCACTATAGCTGCTAGGTGTTTTGCTGCTTAATCTAATCAGAGACACCTTTTTATTCCTGTCCCTGGGTTGCCGTATTAGCTGGTTGTCTATATTTTAGCACTGTGATCTTAATTTCCCCTCATAACTGTATTTACTGTCAACTAGCCCAAAAGCAGATTTGCGCTCTCCTAGCTTTTCCTTCTGTCATCCTAAGGCAGGGTGCCCAAACATTTTGAGCCGTGGGCAGGTCACATGATTCAGGGGGCTGGTCACTATGGCCCGGGGGCCAGATCTGGCCCCCAACGCCAATTCATCCAGCCACGAAGCCCTCGCCGCTCCTGGAAGTGGAAGTAAAACGCTCCTGTACAGGCGCGTTTTACTTCCACTTCCGGGAGCGACGAGGGCTTTGTGGGCTGGATGAATTGGCATTGAGGGCCAGATCTGGCCCCTGGGCCGTAGTTTGGGCACCCCTGTCCTAAGGACACATCTCTGTGATATCATAGAAACCCAAATGTCAGTGAATAGGATGCAGCTCACCAGGGAATGCAGAGCACAGTGGCTTGTGGCAGTGTAGCCAGCAAGAAGGGTGGGTATTAACAGGATCTGTGGCCAAACATGAAATTTTGACAAGGTGGGATTCTCCCACCCCCGGTGTGTGTCAGTAAACATTTTTATTCCATGATACGAAGGAGTAGACAAAGAACCAGCAGTGCCTGGATAATGAAATCAACCCACATATGAGGAAATCTTCAAATTGCCAGTTAGACTCCTGCTGATGCTCAAGATGCCATAGCAGTGAGATGGAACCTAGTTTGTTATACATGCCTATATCAGACAAGCAGAGTCTTCCTAGGAAGGAAGAAGAAAGCAAGAGTTTAAATTGGAAAATTGCCTGCAACCCAGCTAGCTAAGCTTTTTTGCACAAGCATAGCTTTCTTAGATTACAGTAATTAGAAGGAACTAATTGCTGACATCCGTTGTAATCTCTCCAGATGGGGTTTTCTTTAGCTTCAGTGATTTTCAATTTTGAAACCACAGAAGAAATAAATGCTTATTAAGAGGATATAATAAAAGGATCACTTCTCATAATACGCAAAGACAAACAAATATTCTAATTTCACAGATGTGACGATAGAAATCTTATTTCTTCAGTACCTGCACAGTGCAAGAAATTGACAACTTACCAAATAAGGCGATGATTGAATAGTCTTTATCCAGGGCATAAACATCCCTTTCCATTACAACAATCTCCTGAATGTCTAATAACCTTTCCATCGTTTAACTAAAGCCAAATTTAAATTGGATGGGGTGGAGGGGAGGCGTTAATTTACTTTTGTGCTATCCAACTGCAGCTGAAATCTTATGATCCTTGGAAACCTTGTTCTTGATCACATACCCAGTCTTTCCATCAACATGTTAAAACGCAGAGTGGAGAACCTGAGGTTCATTCAAAAGGATGAAGTGCTTCTTTTAAGACTTGGCTGATGGCAGGAAGAGTTTCAAAGTTAAAATATATTGATAAATTTGGTGCTATGTTTTTGTCTTAGGCCTCACACACCCCTGGCATGCAGCCTTGAGAGCATTTCTGAAATCAACTTTCACCTTGGACTGTAAGAGGTTCTCCATTCTGACCATTGTGCTAAATCTCAACCCAACAAACTTTGCTCTAGTCAGACCATCATGAAAATGGATTCCATCTGGACAGGTGAAATATACATAAATCTTCAATGGTAATTTACTGTATATACTCGAGTATAAGCTGACCTAAATATAAGCCAAAGAACCTAATTTTGACCTGAGAACCCAGGAAAATGTAAGACAAGGATGGGAAATACAGATGTTGCTAGTGAGTTTCTATAATCAAAATACATGAAAATATGATAAAATTAATTAAATTGTTGGCACATCTCAATCTGGCACAGTTCTGGGCCCCTCGTGGTCATTGACCCGAGTATAAGCCGATTCCCCTTTTGGGGGCTAAACAACTCAGCTTATACTTGAGTATATATGGTACCAATTTTTTTCACTATATGAATTCCTTTTGTATTTGCAGGCAAAAAAGAAATGCAGAATGAGCTCGCCAAAAGGTGTTTTCATTTTCACAACTTCACGTCTGGCCTAGACATGGAAAAAGAAGTGGATACCTCAGTGGTTTAGGAATCCCAACCATTTCCCTACTGTACCTCCAGGAAGAAAAGCCATCCTGTGTAGTCATAGCTAAACTACAGCCCTAGGGTGCTACCAAAAGAAAGGTATGGTAAATCAATTCTACATATTCTCTACCTAGAAAACCTGACAAAAGTCACCATACGTTAGAATTGACTTGATAAGACAAGTGGTTGCTATCCTACCCATCTATCAAAGAGCTAAAGACGGTATAGATACTTAAGATTTCCCCTCTCTACTTCATCCCTGTAATAACCCAGTGAGGTAAAATCAGACTACCAAGTCTCACAGCACGTTTTATGGCTCAGTGTGGATTTGAATTCCCATCTCTCATGGCCCAGTTTGACAACCTAGCCACAATGGCCATCTCGGATCCATAAAAGTTCCAAAATAAACAAATGACATAACATCACAGGTGTATTACTGTGGAGCAGGGGTGCTCAAACTACGGCCCGTGGCCCAGCTCTGGCTCCTGATGCCAATTCGTCTGGCCCACAACACCTTTGTCTCTCCTGTAAGTGGAAGTAAAACGCACCCATATGGGCACTTTTTACTTCCACTTCCAGGAGTGACGAGGGGGTTGCAGGCTGGGTCAGATCCAGGGGTCGGATCCAGCCCATGCGCCGTAGTTTTGACACCTCTGCTGGAGGAAGGATACCCAAACAGCAGACCAACTTTTTAAAGGATCTGAACTGAATAGCTAGACATTGATCAATCTATTTAAACAGCAGAAAAGCATGCATGAATCTTGGTTTATAACATCTTTAAACAGAGAACTGCAAAATATAAAGGAGGCAATGGTTGCTGTACCCCTTATTACTGTTTCCATGGAGACTCTACAACAGTAATTTCTAATACTCATACAGCCGCATCCCACATGGGCTGACAATTAAAAATGATGGCATAGCCAAAAAACAAACAAAGCAAAAACCCACAAACTTCAAGTACAAATGTTGAAGCATGAATACTAAGTGAATAGAGCATCTTATTCAAGAATGCAAAAAAAAAAAGACACCTGCAGCCACTATAACAGCAATGATCTAGGAGAACACTAGAGCTCTTTGCTTAGAAAAGTTTAAAGATTAACAGACAATGGGATATTTGTGTGTGTGCAAAACCTAGACTTCTTTAGTCCCGCTCATTTCACAACAGGATCTCTTCTCTTCCCACCTTATGCCACTTCCATGGCCAGCATTTTTCATTAGGGTCTCAAAAAAGCTTTGATGCCCGCAAATGACAGTCTTCCCACCAAGACCCTCACCCGCTCCTTTGCATGGGATACCAGAGCTTGGAAAATTCACTTTTTTGGACATGATTGCAAGCTAGAACATTCTGTGAGTTACATCTGAAAAGTATACAGCATTTCCCAAGTTCTGCACCCTCCTGCTCTCAGGGTAGCAATGAGAATGGCCATCTGGAAGCTACTAGCAGACCTGGAGGCTCACTACACTCAATAGCCTCATTATCTTCTCCAGCTCAGGATTTCATCATAAATGCAAGGCTTTAACAAAGCTGAACAGCAAACAAGATATTGCAAAGCTTCAGCATCTAATAAAAACCAACCCCACAGTGCCAGGGTACAAGAATTGGATATTAGACTGCTAGATTGTGATGACAGTCACTGCCAATGAGAATTTCAATAATATATTTGTTTACTATTTGTTCTGCAAGACTTCATGTTCATATCAGATTTGTACTAGAACAAAAATGTAATGATTCAGCAGTTGCAAATGCTCCAACTCTACGTATTGCCATTTTTTTAGTTTTAAAACTCTGTCTCTATCCCCATCCATCCATTTTAACTTGAAAAGTTGGTTTTGTTTATCCGCAGAAAATACACAGTTCTTTTTAATGACTCTGCAGCAGATTTCAATCTACTTTTTAAAGAACCTCTTCAAGGAGATTGTGGTTGTGACGCAGAGGTCCTGTACAGTGAAAAGTATGCCATTGCAGCAACATCCACATTTGTCTTGGAGCTATCATACTAATGAATGCAGATCAGAACTGGCTAATAGCAGATCTAAGTTCCCCAGAGCCCTCCACCAGTAAGGTTCTCTTTGTCTACAAAAGGCCAGAAGCCCTCTCCTCTCAAATACAATTGTGGATTGCCAGAACCATCTAACCCCTCTTCATTGCAAGCGATCATTACAGGAAACTTCTCATCCAAATCAGTTATGATTTAAGATCACGATTCCCTTTCATAACTCGGTACTGCATTTGTAATTATACAAAGCTTATATGCTGTTTGAGATCTTAAAAGTGTTGAAGTCACACACAAATAGAAAACTACTGTTCATCAATATAATTGAGAAGACAATATTCCTCCTAAAAGGCTATTCCAGAGAATTTGGGGCTTTGTAGAAAATCAGTGGATGTAGGACTAGAAGATGCTGAGGGAAATTAGAACAATAAGCTTTGTTCTCCCCTCCACCTCAGGTGGAACTTTTTGTTTCTGAAAAGGATGGGTCTAGCGGAGTATATCAACAGTGGGTAAGTTTTAAAAATGTATATTATTTGCATTTACAGTAAAACCTCATATAACACTAAAACCTGGTTCCACAAGTCTTGGTGTTATATGATTTTTAGTGTTATCTGATGCATGTTAAAATCCTATGGGATCCATAGAGATACATTGTAACCACACAGGCTTTAGCGGTTGTTATCTGAAGCATCCCATAGGATCTTAATGTTATCTGATGCAATTCTTCCCCCCAGATTCCTTAGTTATGCGATTTTAGTGTTATTCGATACTAATGTTATATGAGGTATTACTGTATTGGCAGATGTCAAGTACAGTAATTCCTTTTTACTTTTGAAGCAAAAAGTAAACGTGTACTGCATAGTTTTAGTTGGGTTATACTGCAGTGATATGAAGAAACAATTACTTCAGAGAAAGTATTGATGATAATTAGTACTTCAATTGCAGCAATTTATATAAAATAAATTTTCTACCCTGAAACTATTTTCCTGATAAAGTATGTGCTAAAATGCCACTTGACCGAAACACAATGCTAGTTCAAAGCATTGTACCTGTAGTCCAAGACGACTATTTGATTGTATAAGCAGCTCCTCTCTGGCTTGGTGGTTAAGGTGCTGAGCTGGAGACGGGAAGGTCGGGTTTCAATACCTGAGAGCTGCACTTGGGGACATGAAAGTAGCCTCATTCAGGCATCCCCTAAAAATCCTTTCAACCCAGAGTAATTTCTGACACAAAATTATTATTATTATTATTATTGTTATTATTATTGTTATTATTATTATTATTATTTGATTGTATAGAGATGTTACAATGAAGCTACTCAAGGTCTTTCATGAATCCATCAATATTCAAACATCAAGCCGCTTTTGTGAAGAGTTGTCCATATTTAGCATACAGTATAGTGTATCTTACAAAACCACCACTCAATACATTTATTTAAAGAGCATTTATTTTATTTTCTGCTACAACTTACTGTATGCAAATAACATTGAAAACTCTCTAGAGAACACACTTAATGACTGTGCTGAAGCAGATGTGAACAATCCAGGGGGAGTTAAACAAAAATAAACTGTCTAATCAAAAAGAATTAAACTAAAAGGCCAGAGAAGGCATTTTATTTGTTTAAAATTTCCAAATGAACAAGACCTATGAAATTCTGACACTAATTTGAACATGCAAACTAACAAGAATGAACAGGGGGACAATACAAAACTTTCACTGCAGAATGCTGTACACACCTGTTGTTCAAGCCCTCCCTCAAAATCCCCTTAAATGTTAACTATATCATTTGCTTGCTTGCTGAGCTTGTCTACGGAGAAGGACATAGATCTTCTCCTTTATCCAGTCTTTATTGTAGGGCTGGTATGTCTGAGTATCAGCACGGTAACTGGTGGGGAAAGGAAAAATCCAATTAACATCTCTTAATTGCCATTTTATTTATGTAATCTTCATACTGACACATTTTCTGAAAGTCACTACTCTGGGCAGTTTATAGAACAGACAAGTGAACTCCACCCACCACAATTTTATAGAACTAATATATCTCAATGATGTGTACAGGAGAAAAAAAATACAAATTTCCAAAACACAGGGTGTTGGACCTATGTGCACACCAAGAATCAGATTATAAGAAAGACATTCTATTAACTTACCTGGGTTTCCCACCCTCACTCTTACCATAAGCTGACCATGGCCTTCCATAGATAATAATCCTACCTACCCACACACTCAGTTTACTATACTGGGATCTTTGAGGATAATGTACATATGAAGATAAGACAAAATCAATAGGTCAAATATGTCAGAAATGTTGTGGAGGGTATTTTAATCTATGCAATTCTTCCAGGTAGACTTCCAATCTACATTAAAAAAAACTTCCAGCAACTACAGTAGGCGATAATATCTACTAACAGAAGGCAAGGACACTGTGAACCTGGGAGCAATTATGCGTACTAGTAGCAGCTCAACTCCAGAGGCACAAAAATGAGGGTGGGGGGAGGCTTCCAAATGCAGTTACTGTGCGCTTTTAGAATAATGAATGCTCATGTTTACCTTTTAAGACAATATTATTAATAACATTTTGACTCAAATCTATATTGCCTCTACATCTTGTTATAATGAAAGATCTAAAAACAGTAAGCTAAATAAGCTGTTCTTTACATTTCTGTTTTAACTCAACTGTGCCCCATCAATGTGTCCGTGTGATTAATTTATTTTTGGCAACATACCAGGGAAAAGAGAAGTACCAAAATCATTAGTTAAACCTTTAGATGCATAAAGCAAGTGAAATTGTTATGCATCAAGTATGCCCTCTGGTGGCTTGCTAAAATTTAAGCAGAATCTGAATACAGTAATACCTCGGATAACGCTAAGACTTGGTTCCACAAGTCTTGGTGTTATCCGATTTTTAGTGTTATCCGATGCATGTTAAAATCCTATGGGATGGATCGGATAACGTTAAAGCTCCATAGAGATACACTGTAACCGCACAGGCTTTAGCGGTTGTTATCTGATCCATCCCATAGGACCTTAACGTTATTCGATCTAATTCTCCTCCCCAGATTACTTAACGTTATGCGATTTTAGCGTTATCCGAGGTAAACTTTATCCGAGGTATTACTGTACTCAAGAGCTTCTGATATAATACATGTATGCACACAGGCTCCAAGAAATGATGTGGGTCTACAGCAGTGTTTCTCAACCTTTGGGTTTTATTTACTTCAATTCCCAGAAGCCTAAGCTAGTACACTGGCTGATCAGTGCTTTGGGGAATTAACTTTTTAGGCTTCTGGAAATTGTAGTTGAAAAACCAAAGGTTGGGAAACACTCCACAGTGTTGACTGTTTTCTTACTCTTCTTGGTTGAGAACACCAAGACTGCAGTGGGTGGTGGAAGAAAATGGTAACCTGTATTCAAGAAGTCCCGACGTTTCGCTTGCAATTATAAGATTCTTCTAAAATACCTGCTGTAGAATATAACAACAACTGACCAATTGCAAAATTCCTTGTCACTAGTGCAGGAATAAGTGAATTGGTGCCCTCCATATGCTTTGAACCACAACTTATAAACACAATACTGTACAGTGAAACCAATGGTTAGAAAATTGTAAGAGTTATACTTTAAAACATCTGAATGACACCAAGTCACTAAATCCCATCATGATGGAAAAAACAATTAATCTAGATCCACACCAATCCAGAAATGGCACTGAAACAGAAACACAGGTAGCAAATGACTGTTTTAGGGGATAATTTCAGAAATGAAAGTGACAAGGAACTGTGATTCCGCTACTTCTACTAAGTTTGTGTGACTTCTGCTATCAACCGTGAGGGGAGACTATTACTAAATGATTCCCAAGGCAGGATACAACACTGGAATTCAGAAGCAGAATGGCACAATCTAACATAAATGAATGTTCACTCTCCACAATACAACCCTCTGCACACATCTGCCCCAAACTATTTTGGAGGGCTGGGGAACCATGGTGAGTATAAAAAACAATTTTTTAAAATTTAAAAATAAAAATTTAATTTTTTAAATCAGTTTTTGAATAAAATGGTTTTTGAGGGAAAATATTGAAATATTTTCTATTTAAGATACATTATAGTCTAAAGCAGAGTTTCCCAATGTGGGACCAACACCCCTCCGGGGGACTTCAATTTTCAGAAGCCTAAATCAGTACATTGGCTGATCAGTGCTTTGGGGAATTGACTTAGGCTTCTGGGAATGGAAATCCAAAAACCAAAGATTGGAAAACACTGGTCTAAAGGCTATTAATCATGAAATAAGGACTAGTTATTAATAACTGTATATACTTGAGTATAAGCTGATCCGAATATAAGCTGAGGTACCTAATTTTACTTGCAAAACCAGGAAAACTGATTGATTCAAATATAAGCCTAGGGTGGGAAATTCAGCAGCTTGGTAAGTACTGTGGGTGCCAGTGTGGCAAGAGAGGGTGTTCTGCCCGCTGTAGAAGTGATCAAAGCCAGCTTGTGTATAAGCAGAGTCTGCTTTTCCCCCAGCATTTTGGTGCTGAAAAAATCAGCTTATACTTGGGTATATTGTCACCCTGCTTATTCAACTTATACACAGAACACATAATGTGCAATGCAGGAATGGAGGAATCACAATTTGGGATCAAAATTGCTGGGAGAAACATCAACAATTTGAGATATGCAGATGATACCACCCTAATGGCAGAAAGTGAGGAGGACCTAAAGAAGCTCCTGGTTAGGTTAAAAGAAGAGAGTGAAAAAGTTGGCTTGAGACTCAATATCAAGAAAACCAAGATCATGGCAACAGGCCATGGAAAAGAGATGGGGAAGTAGAGGCAGTGACAGATTTTACTTTCCTAGGATCAAAGCTCACTGCAGATGGTGATTGCAGCCATGAAATAAAGAGGTGACTGATTCTTGGGAGGCAAGCGATGAGAAACCTGGGGAGCATAGTGAAAAGTAGAGACATTAAATTGCAAACAAAGATTCGCATAGTCAGGGCAATGGTATTCCCTGTGGCAATGTATGGTTGTGAGAGCTGGACCATTAGGAAAGCAGAGCGCAGAAAAATAGACGCCTTTGAGATGTGGTGTTGGAGAAGGGTTTTGAGAGTACCCTGGACAGCGAGGGGAACAAATAGGTCAATCTTAGAAGAAATCAAACCTGACTGCTCCTTAGAAGGTCAAATAATAAAGATGAAGCTAAAGTACTTTGGACATCAAATGAGAAGAGAGGATTCACTTGAGAAAGCCTTGATGCTTGGAAGGGTAGAGGGCAAAAGAAGAAGGGGACGGCCCAAGAAGAGATGGCTAGATGGTATTGTAGAGATAATGGGCACAGAGCTGAGCGAGTTGAGGGGGATGGTGGAGGACAGGAGTGCCTGGAGGACAGTGGTCCATGGGGTCGCAGAGGGTGCGACTGAACAACAACAAAAGCATCAGACTGTATATTCATGTAATGTTTAAATTTTTTTGTAAACAAATTCCATTAATCTATTCATAATGTCATGCTATTCCAGAGGTTTCTGTATGATTATCGGGCAGTTTTCCTGCCAATTTGAATTTGTTCAAACCCAAGATCCGGTTCAGAGTTGATATCAGGAGGGCAATAAAAAAGACTTTTTGTAATGGAGATACCTGTCATGTCTGATATAATTAGGGCCTTTCTCTTCCAAGCCACCCTGAGTCTTTGGATGAGGGTGGGGTATAAATGCAATAAAATAAATAAGGATTCCATTCACTCCCCTTTGTTCAACAATTTAAAATACATTTTATCAATTTTAAGCAACCTGCTTTGCTTTACTGTTTCTTCAGTTACTTGGGGTGTTTTTAAGCAGAAAAACTATTTTAAAATGTTTAATTAAATAAATGTTTTCCACCCAGGAAAGCACATTACTGGTGAATTAGTATAATTATGAGTGCTAAAATTAAATTCGCAGATTTAACTACAAATTTCACTTTTGAAGTGGTTATTTCAGTCTGCTTATTTCATGTTAATGCGGAAATAACAGTGACTGATACTCCAAATACAAGCCATTTAATATTCATTTCTATTATATCAGTAGTCATAAACACCATGTACATAGATATAATTACTGTAGCTATTAATGTTCCATGCTCTAATAGCAGGAGGTACCCACTTCAGATATTTGAAGTGGTAGCCGTGTTAGTCTGTATATCACCATATCAGAGAGTAAACAAAAGTGTGTGTGTGTTAGTCTGTATATCAGCATATCAGAGTAAACAAAAGTGTGTGTGTGTGTGTGTGTGTGTGTGTGTGTGTGTGTGTGTGTGTGTGTGTGTGTGTGTGTGTGTGTGTGTGTGTGTGTGTGTGTGTGTGATGGCACCTTAAAGACTAACAGTTGTATTTAAATGTGAGGTTTCGTGGATCAAATTGATGGAGTGGATTTGATCCATGAAAGTTCACCTTTAAATACAGGCATTAGTTTTTAAGGTGCCACTACAAATAGTTTCTCTCTCAAAGTACAGTCAAACCTCGCACAACGAGCATTTCGCTTAGCGAAAAACTCGCATAACGTGCAAGTTTTTGCTAAACAGTCTGACTAGCATAACGATTTTTTTGCTATGCGAGTCGGATTTTTCCCTATGGAAAAACTCGCATAACGAGCATTTCTATGGGGAAAACTCACATAGTGAAAAATTTTACACCTCAAGTCTGGAGGTGACCAAAGTGTGTTTGATCATGACCCCATACTGGTCATACATAGCAGCTAACAGAAGAGGGAATGTGTTAAGCAACAGCATCAAAAACCCCACTCACATATGCTTTGCTAGATAATGATATCTTTATATAAGCTACAGACTACTCACACGAGGCAGCTGAGGTCAGCCAAATCATCAATAAAATCAAATAATTGGCTAATATCGTATGTGATTGAAGGACTGTTGGGGTTCATTCTTTTCAGGTGTTCTTCATACATTTTACAGACCCCTAAGAAGAAAGGATATCTTCAGTATTTTTATTAGAAACCCACAGGATCCCACCCTGTCAAAGCAGTCTTAAAGGATCCAGAAACACACATTTAAGAATCAACACAGAAGTAGGCAGATGCTTCAAGATATAATAATAATAATAATAATAATAATAATAATAATAATAATAATAATAATAATAATAATAATAATAACAACAACAACAACAACAACAACAATAACAACAACAATCATCATCATCATCATTCATGTTAGATTGCTCTGGGTTGAAAGGATTTTTGCTGGAGCTCAGGGGATGCATCAATGAGGCTCCTTTCATATCTCCAAGTGCAGCCCTCAGGTATGGAAACCCAACCTTCCAGTCTCCAAGCTCAGCATCTTAACCACTAAGCCACCAGGGGAGCAGAAAAGCAGAAGATTCAGATTTTTATGTGGATATAAAGCTAGAACCATAATTCTATACAATAAAGCAAAAACTGAAGCAAATAACAAGAGTTTAAAAATTTAGATTCTTGGCTCTTTCTAGAAACACTAACAGAAACAATTACAGTAATACCTCTGATAACGATTGTATTGGATAACACTAGAATCAGATAACGTTTCTGGGGGAAACTTGCTTCGGATAGCGATTCTGAATAACAATTCATAGTGTTATCCGAGGCAATCATCTGGGGTGTGTGTGTGTGGATTGGGTAGAACATCTACCCAATCCACCACCACCCCAGCGATGGATCGCTACGGGGGTGGTGATTGGGTCTAATTCACCCCACCCCCCATAGCGATGAAACTAGGGTTGGGGAAAAACGGGCACCTGCCTGCTTTTCCCCAACCCTAGTTTGATCGCTATGGGGGGGAGGAGATTGGGTCCAATCCACTTCCCCCGTAGCGATCCAAGTCAGCGCATGCATACACTGACTCCAAGGTTGCTGGACGCTCGAAACTCAGGCGTCCAGCAACCTTGGAGTGAGCGCAGGCAGGCGCTGAATCCAAGGGTGCCAGATGCTCAAAACTCGGGCGTCTGGCACCTTTAGAGTAAGCGCCTGCCTGCACTCATTCCAAGGTTGCTGGACACCCGAGTTTCAAGCGTCCAGCAACCTTGGAGTGAGCGCAGGCAGGTGCTTACTCCAGGGGTGCCAGACGCCTGAGTTTCAAGCATCTGGCACCCTTGGGTCTAATCTACCCCCTCCCCCCCTGTAGTGATGGATTGCTACAGGGGTGGTGGATTGGTTCGAATCCAGCACCCCTGTAGCGATGAAACTAGGGTCGGGAAAAGCGGGCGGGCGTAAGTTTCCCCCTGACCCTAGTTTCATCGCTACAGGGACAAACCGTGCGGTTTGTCCCTGATGTCAGGGCTTTTTTTTTTAGCATTGTTCGATCCATGGATCGAACAACACTAAAAACCAGATAACAACATGACTTGTGCAACCAAGTCATAACGTTATCCGAGGTACTAGTGTATTTCCAACAGCTTGTAATTACATGTATGAATCCTCTGTATTAATCTGATAAAGCCTGTAGGCTTTCACTCAAATCTCATTATTGATTTCTATCTTAAACCTGACCAAGTTACAGTAACTCCTCATATCCAAGGACAAGTGTACACTGTCAAAAATATACACAATGCTCACAAACATGTGGTACAGCCTATATCAGTCATTACTCCATCTTCAAAGTAAAAATGGAGATATGCATGAAGCTAAGACTTCTACTAATTCATATTTTCAACCAGTGATTAATTCTTATTTAAGGCCAAATAATTGGAAATACTCCCAAATGAAGAAAAAATATTTACCTTCCATGCACTCATTCACAGATTCATAATCAGCGTAAGTCCTGCCTTCTGGTCGTTTGGTAGGCTGGACAAGCAAAATTGTGTGAGACTGTACAAAAACACAGATAGGATTTATTCAGAGTTTTGAAAATATCAGAGCAAAACAACTTTCCAGCAAGTACTGCAGAAATGTGATGAGTGGCAGTTATAAAAATTGGATCTGTCAATCTCAGATCTTTTGTTCTTAAAATATATTATTTGTATACTCAAAACCAGAAGTCAAGGTTCAAACTTTGGTCAAAATGTCTGTAAAATAAATATTGCTATACCATATTGTTATGCCATTTTTGAAGTAATATTCTCAACAGATTGAAGCTTTTATAGCTAGCATCTCCCTTATTGGTATTTAAGCAGAAATAAATTTTAAAACTTGCTAGTACATTGATCTGTGGACTTGAGTCCAAATGGAATTATAAACCAGTTTGCTCATTCACATATTAAACCATTTGAGAAAGGAACAATAAAATTTAGACAAGAAGGTTATCATTATAGAGACAAAAATTAGAATGCTGACAGAAAGAGGAACATTCTTGGATGAAATCAAATTGCAAGACAAGGAACTAAGAGTAAAATCCTGTTGCATTATTTTGCACAGATAATCTGGATTGGCCATGATGCTGCATTTAAATACTCCTTTTTACAGGTTCTAAAACTCCCTAGGGCTCACTTGTGTATGCGCACATGCATACACACACACACTTCTAAAGCAGGGGTCCTCAACCTTTTAAAACCAGGAACAGCAGGGTGAGTATACTCCATCTTTATTTCTGTAAACAGCACAGGTGTCTGCATTAGAGGACATTTGCTTCCTGCTGTCATGAAAGGTGGCAGAAGCAGCAAAAATGCACCATGAATGCACCCGCCGCCACAAGTGGCAGAAACGGTGGGAAGAACCACACCTCCGGTCCAGATATCTGTCCAAGGGGGCGTGGTCTGGCCTATGGAACGAAAAGATTGGCCATTCCTGCTCTAAAATATAAATGTTAGAAAACACAAACATCAGACAGATATACTTGTTACAAAGCCAACATAATTGATGCTTAGCCAGAAGGTTGGTGTCTCATATCTATACAAGAGCCCTGCTGGCATAGTGGTTAAACTGCTATACTCCAGCCAAAATGTTGCGTTCGATCCTGACAGGACCAAGGTTGATTCAGCCTTCCATCCTTCCAAGAAGAGTAAAATAAATACCCAGCATGTTGGGGGCAAAAAGCTGATTACATTGTGAACTGCTAAGAGAGTGCACAAAGTGCCATGGGGCAGTAAGTTCGCTCTTGCTCGAAAGCCAGTCATATCACTCTAGGGTTTGGTGCTTATCTGTTTATAGTCCAAGAGCCAGCGCTGCATCTGCAGATGTTTCCGTGGTCATGTGGCAGGCATGACTAACACCAGAGCGCACAGAACACTGTTTATCTTCCCACTTAAGTTGTACCCATTTATCTTCTTACAATTTCTTACTTTTGAACTGGTAGGTTGGTAGGAGCTGAGACAAAGACAGGAGCTCAGTCTGTCATGCAGTACAGTACTCAGATCTTGAATTGCTGACCTGTCGACCCTCCAGTCATCAAGTTCAAAGTCTTAACCACTAAGCCACTGCAGTATATAGGTATATATGGGGCAGCATATAAATGTGACTGATATATTACTATTTTCACTGCAGCTCACTCTCAATGCATACAATGCAGCCAATGTGAGTTTGTTACTGACACAAAATTAACATACAGTACTGTACTATATTTCTTTAGGCATCACATGCATCAATTTCTAACTTATCTTACACTACCTAACAACAGTTTTTAAATCAAGATATCTTTGAAGGAAATAAACAAGCAATCTTTCATTATAGATGTTAAGGGTGAGCGTGAAGAATTCAAGGGAGTAGTGGGAGAGTAATCCTTACATTTTTCAGGGGAGGAAGTTTCAGAGTGTGTTGTAAATTGAAAAAGTTCCTATTAAATAGTCTTTTCTTTTTTAAGTGAAGCGTCACCACAGGTTTTTACTCAAAACAAATAATATCAAAGTTCCTATGTCAATGTAGAGTAGTTTTGTTGCTTCGATATTTTTATTACAAAAATTTAATATTGTCCATTAGTTGCAAATTCTTAATACAGTACTGTGAAAAAAGTAAAGGTTTCCCTTGCCTGAAAGCCAGTTGTATCCAACTCCAGGGTTCAGTGCTCATCTCTGTTTCAAAGCCAAAGAGCCATCGCTGTCTGCTTCTGCACTTTTCTGTGGTCATGTGGCAGGCATGACTAGACACCAGAGTGCACGGAACGCTGTTTACCTTCTCACCGAAGTGGTCCCTATTTATCCTACTTGCAATTTCTTGCTTTCGAACTACTAGGTTGGCAGGAGCTGGGATAAAGACAGGAGCTCATTCAGTCCTGCAGTACTTGGGAATCGAACTGCTGACCTCCTGCCTTCCAGTCAGCATCTTAGCCACTTGAGCCACTGCAGGCTCAACATGACTAATTTCATCTAAACAGTGGAACCTCATACAACAATCACCCCGTATAACTACAAAATCGCATAGCAATTAGGTTTTGGGGGCAAAATGGCACATAACAATTTTCTCTATGGAAAAAAATCGTACAATTTTCCAATAGGAAAAACAACTTAGAAAAAAAAATCGTTGTACGATGCATCCAATAGGGGAAATCGCTATATGATGCATGTACTGTATCATACAGCAATTTTTTCATGCAACAAGCACGTGGAACAGATTAAAATCGTCGTATGAGGTACCAATGTACCGCTTTTATGAACGCCTGTTGGTGCAGTGATTAAACTGCTTTACTGCAACCAAAGGGTTGTGAATTCAATCCTGACCAGGATCCAAGGTTGACTCAGCCTTCCATCGTTCTGAATTTGGTAAAATAAATCCCCAGCATGTTGGGGGCAAAATACTAATTAACTTGTGAACTGGCCAGAAAGTGCACTAAGCACTATGAGATAGCTTGCTTTGCTTAAGACTTAAGGGGTTTTTTTTACGTTTGATGCATTTGTTTTCTAACATATTTACATTTTAACATGTACATCTAGTTTTTAAAATCTGCACATCAAAATGTGGTTAGACTACAGCACTAAATACTGTGTTAATGTTGTTTTAGTGCTTTAATTTCTGCTGTATTACTACTACTACTACAGTATTTTCAAATTATATGTGCAATGCAGGGATGGAGGAATCACAATTTGGGATCAAAATTGCTGGGAGAAACACCAACAATTTGAGATATGCATTTGATACCACCCTAATGGCAGAAAGTGAGGAGGAATTTAAAAAGCTCCTGATTAGGTTGAAAGAAGAAAGTGCAAAAGTTAAAAGTAGAGACATCACTTTGCAAACAAAAGTCCGCGTACTCAAAGCAATGGTATTCCCGGTGGTAATGTATGGTTGTGAGAGCTGAACCACAAGGAAAGTGGAGCTCAGAAGAATAGATACCTTTGAAATGTGGTGTTGAAGGAGAGTTTTGAGAGTCCCCTGGACAGCGAGGAGAACAAATAGGTCAATCTTAGAAGAAATCAACCCTTACTGCTCCTTATTTATTTATTTATTTATTAGTCGTATTTATTATCCCCCCCCCCAATCGGGTAAACCCGACTCTGGGCGGCTTACAGCATGAATTAAAATCACAGGTTAAAACTAGTACAGTAATACCTCATATAACATTAGTATCGAATAACACTAAAATCGCATAACATTAAGGAATCTGGGGGGAAGAATTGCATCAGATAACATTAAGATCCTATGGGATGCTTCAGATATCAACCGCTAAAGCCTGTGTGGTTGCAATGTATCTCTATGGATAACACTAAAAATCATATAACACCAAGACTTGTGGAACCAGGTTTTAGTGTTATATGAGGTTTTACTGTATAATAGTTTTGTTTAAAACCATAAAAAATTCATAAGAAAAATTAAAATTAAAATAGCGCACCGCTAAAAACCGGAGCAGGAAGAGGTGGCAGTCCCCTAAACCAACCAGCCTACATGGGATCCCACGTTACTGGGTCCCCATACATGTTCCGCGAGCCAAGTCTTTAGGCCTCGAAGGTCAAATAGTGAAGATGAAGCTAAAGTACTTTGGACATCAAATGAGAAGAGAGGATTCACTTGAGAAAGCCTTGATGCTGGGAAGCGTGGAGGGCAAAAGAAGAAGGGGGCGGCCCAAAATGAGATGGCTAGATGGTATTGTAGAAGCAATGGGCACAGAGCTGAGCGAGTTGAGGAGGATGGTGGAGGACAAAAGTGCCTGGCGGACAGTGGTCCATGGGGTCGCAAAGGGTCCGAATCGACTGCGCGACTGAACAACAAAAATGCCGCCCTACTCGGTGCAACCAACTCGGGTATTAATCGGTATTAATACAGCATTTTGTCATAAAATGCAGACACTTGTCCTGTTTACATCAATAAAGAATCGGGCTGCTGTTATTTATACAAGTAATACCTCATATAACATTAGTATCGAATAACACTAAAATCGCATAACATTAAGGAATTTGGGGGGAAGAATTGCATCAGATAACATTAAGATCCTATGGGATGCATCAGAGAACAACCGCTAAAGCCTGTGTGGTTACAATGTATCTCTATGGATCCCATAGGATTTTAACATGCACTAAAAATCATGTAACACCAAGACATGTGGAACCAGGTTTTAGTGTTATATGAGGTTTTACTGTACTGTACTCCCAAAAACACCCCTTCTGTGTCTCGTTAACACAGGTTCCAACTTTCTCGAATCTATACGCAACAGTGAAGGGGTGCTGAGGTAACTCCACCATCATGTTCCCAACCCGGCAGAGGAGGCGGCATTTTGTGAACTTCCAAGAGTCAGAAGAAGGCTTCCCAACGCGGGGCGGGCGAGGAAGAAACCGACCCTCCCCCAGCCCGCCATGCCCTGCTTAGGCCTCGAAGCACCACTTCGACGGGGAGCACCACACGGAACACCCCGCCCTCCTCCAAGCAACTTCTGCAGCCCTTTTCCCGCCTCATCCCAAAGCCAAACAAATCCCAACCGTCGTTTCCCCCCCCCTCACACCTCCCCCCCCCCTCACCATGGCTCTTCGTTCTTTTCGGCTCAGGCGCGAGGCAAAAAAAAAAAGAAAAGCCCAACGACTTCCACCCCACAATGCACCGCGGCCGCCGGAAGCCCTGCGCGCCTCTTTTTGAGCGCGCGGCGATTTCTCAACGCCCACCTCCCCATCCTTCACGAGAGAGGGCCGCTCCTTCGCCTGCTTATCGCGAGAGTTGGCGCCCGAGATTTCCTCCCTCGGCGGCCCTCTTTGGTGAGGGCAGTGTCCGCCTCCTATCCCCAGAGAAAACGAACGCGGCAGCCTTCGGGTCGCATGACCCCCCCCTGTTTCCCTGGCCGCCATTTTGAAACCGGGCGGGAAGGCGGAAGAACAAAGGGAAGGTCCAGAAAGGACGTGTCTTGGCCTTTTTTTTTTTTACCCCGGAAGTTAAACCGAGGGAAGAGGAAGTGAGGCTGGAGTTGCCACTTGGCTTTGACATGGGCAGCCGGGCACCGAAATGGCGGCCACGGGACGGCTGAGGGGCTTCTTTCTCGCCTCTCGGGTTTCCCTCATCGGTTAAGCACTAGAAGTGGGTGGCGGAGGCCTGACAAACCTTTCCAGCCTCTCTCCCGTTAGCTTGGCTGAGGGTCTTTGCTCCTCTCTTAGGGGCTGAGGGAGGACTCAGTGGGGCGCTTTGGGGGTTTTGAGGTACCGTTTGGCTTTGCAGAGGAAAAGACGGGGTGGTGGTGGCTTCCTTAACCGGCCTTGCTGCCTTTAATGCAGCCCCTGCCCGGCCCATGAAGCTTCCTCCTCTCCTGGAGCCGCCCAAGCGATTCCCCTGGTGAATTTGGACTCCCCCCCAATTAACAGCAACTGAGGAAAGATCCGACACCGGCCATGGATGACTTCTTGTCCATCAGCTTGCTGTCCCTGGCGATGCTGGTCGGCTGTTACGTGGCAGGGATCATCCCTTTAGCCGTAAACTTTTCCGAGGTAAGAAAGCTTTTCCTTCCTCGCACCTGCTTCCCTTTTTTATGACGAGCAAGGTTTTCTAGGCAAGGAATACACAGAATTATTTAGTGTTATTCTGGTGGTGCCTTGGCACAGTGCAGCTTTCCCCAGTGTCAAAAAACAGTGTGGAAAGAAGTTGATGGTTTTAAAAAAAACCGATTTAAAAATAAATCATATTTTTGGAATTTTTTTATTTAAGTTACAAAATGTTAATAAAATGCCATTTGAATAAAAATCCATCTAGAGATAATTTTTTATTAAGCTATTAAGGTTTATTGACTTTGAAGAATGAAGTCCACCGTGAAGATTAGTTTTTAATTGTGTCGCCTGAGGCTGTATATCCATGCACCATTTAAACCTTTTATTTATTTATTTATTTATTTATTTAGATTTATTATCCCGCCCTAATCAGGCGAACCTGACTCTAGGCGGCTTACAGAAATTCATAAATTAAAACCTTAAGGTTCATAAATTACTTAAAAGTCAATTAAAAAAGAATTAAACCATGAATTTACAAAAATCTAAAAGATTTAAAAAGGTTTAAAAAGATTTTAAAAGTTTAAAAGAGTGAGGGAGGGGTGGCTGTCCCATCAGATCAGCCACCCAACATGGGATCCCATGTTCCTGGACCCCCACACCTGCCCTGCCAGCCAGGTTTTTAGGCCCTTCCGAAAGGGCAGGAGCTCTGTCTGTAGACGTAACTCAGTTGGCAGGAGGTTCCAAAGGGCCGGGGCGGCCACGGAGAAGGCCCTCCTCCTGGTGCTAGAGAGATGCGCCTCTCTAGCCGATGGAATAATAAGAGAGCCTCTCCGATCCGCCCTGGTGGGACGGACAGATGTCCTTGGGACGATGCGGTCTCTTAAGTATCCTGGCCCACTACCATGTAGGGCTTTAAAGGTAATAATCATTTTGGTAAATGAATGCCACATCCATCCACGATCCCATGTTCTTCCAGGGATTTTGTAAGATTGTTGATTTTTCTAATAAGGTGTTATCACAGATGCTGGGGTACACAGAAAAAGCCTTTTCAAAGATTGTGGTAATTCTGAACCACAATCAGGCGTGCCCTGGTAACAGTAACCTTGTTGTGCTGGCTAATCTTTCTCACACTAGGTCACCCAAAAGGAACTGCAGAATGAACTCACCAAAAGGTGCCTTCATTATGGCAGTTTTGCTTCTGGCCTAGACATGGAAGAAGATAACAAATGCTTAGTTTTCCAGAACTGTGAATTTGTGTCTACAGAGATCTCATGCCTGTTCTTCACAGGAAAAAAAGTCATAAACATACAGAGTTGAGAAAAAGACCTTATTCCTATGTAGACAGAATCAACTCCTTCCCTTTTAATGCCAAGTATAAAATAGTTCAATTAATAGGAGATTGTTGGGAGTGGAAATAGATCTGAACAAGAAGCTAAGTTTAAGGAGATAGCGAGAGTAGTTAAAATGAAGGTGAAAACTTTTGTCCCTTTATATATAAAACTATGATTTAGATCTAGTGTTACTGACTAGTGATTTAAGTCTTGATTTAAATCAGTTTAATTTAAATCAGATCTGTCGCACCATACATACTAGCTCTTCTCACAGGAGGTAGAGTGGGGAATTGAACTCCCAACTTCTGGTTCTGCAGCTAGATACCTTGACCACTAAGGTATCCCAACTAGCTTTTATTAATTGAAGTTAATTCTGACTTACAGCAATCCTTTTCAAAGCTTTTTTGTTAGTCAATACTCGGAAGTACTTTACCATTCATTTCTTTTGGAATTGCCCTGGGATGTAAATTTGCCCGTGATTACACTGGTTGGGCCTTCTCCTGGGAGACAAGTGTGGAACCAAATTCCCAACCTCAGGCTCCACAACCTTGATCCCTGGTCAGGATCAGACCTACAACCTTTTGGTTGTAGTACAGCAGTTTAACCACTGTGCCACCAGGGCTCTAGTAGTGGTGGATTAGCCAGGATAGGGGTACCTGGCGTTTGGTGGTCCATGGGGTTGCGAAGGGTTGGAATCGACTGTGTGACTGAACAACAACAAAAAGTCCATGTCAATTAGGGCAGGAGCTGTGTTGGCAGAAACCATGCATTCATTCCAACATTAAGATATTTTCCTCACCTCCTTGTTAGTTGTTGTGCCAACAAGGAGATGGTACAGGTATTCCTCACTCATATTCGACCCGTCTACCCCCGAAACAGCTATCCATGTTCCCTTGCTTGAAAGCCAGTCGTATCCAACTCCAGGGTTCAGTGCTCATCTCTGTTTCAAAGCCAAAGAGCCATCGCTGTCTGCTTCTGCAGACTTTTCCGTGGTCATCCATGCTCTGCCAATCTATATACAGTCAAACCTTGCATAAAGAGCGCCTCGCTTAAAGAGTAACTCGCTTAAAGAGCAGAATTTTCTCTGAATGTTCGCTTTGCTTAACAAATAAAACCAACCAAAAACTCGCTTAACAAATAAACCAGGGTTCGCAATCCCCCCCACAATTGGTCACTTACAATGGTGTTTCGCTTAAAGAGCAAACTCGCTTAAAGAGCAATCCTGTGGAACGCATTATGCTCTTTAAGCGAGGTACAACTGTAGTACTGTATTTAAAGCATGATGCATAGTATGTGGTTGTCCAATTCACCTGCATGCATTAAAGAAATGTTTTTGTTTGAAAGCAAGAAACTAGTTTGTATTTTTCCTAGTCTGTGCACATACAAGATTAACTAAGGGCATGTGCTAGAAAGTTAGGGCTGTAAACCTGTACAGTAGATACATTTGGAAGCAAATGCTATTAAATAATGTAGTTATTCCTAATGGTCTAATGTTGTAATATGCCTTCAAAATCTTATGGTAGTCCTAAGAATGAATGGCCTCCAAAAGGTTGTGTCATAAACACCTGTCCAGGACTTGGAAATTACGGACCATGGCTTTATTGATACATCTCATGTTCCGTCTTCCTCTTTTCTTACTGTCTTCAACTTTTCTTAGCATTATTATATTTCCCAGTGAGTTTTGTCTTCCCATGATATATGCAAACTATGATAGCCTCAGCATAGTCATTTTTGTGACTAACGTGTCAGGCTTGTTTTGTTATAGAATTCATTTGCCATATTTCTGGCCATCATTGTTATCCCTAAAGCTCTCCTTGAACATCCAACTGAAATGATTTTTTTTCCTGTCAGCTTTTTCCACTGACCACTTTTTGCATCCCTACATAGTAATTGAGAGAATTGTAGTGTGGATGATCTTTGCTTTTGCCTCCAGTGAGACATCCTGATACTTGAGGATTTATCTGGTTTCTTCATAGCTGTCTTTCCAAGTCTCAGCCATTCTCTGATTTCTTGACTGTGGTTTCTGTCCAGTCTTTAGCCAATTGATCAGTAATATATTTATGACATTTTTCTATAAGAATGGGTAGCTTGTTACTGATAAAAGTAATTTCTCAGAGTAATAGGTTTTTGTCTAGCTTTTTTGTTAGAAATCATGCATTTCACAATTTTAAAAGTGAAATTTTATTGGTCAAAATAGATATTCGAATTCAGAGGTCTAAAAAGTAGCATGTAACTTGGAAATAATGCTGGTTTAGAGCAAACTGAACTAATTCAACAACTTCGGTATCTGACAGATATGAAAGAGGAATACAAGAGTGTCCATATTCATTCCGTAGATAAAGATCTGTGGTCCTCCAAATGCAGATGAACTATTACTCTCCCAACCCACACCATTGGCTAGCCTGCCTGAGGTTGGTGGCAACTGGAGTTGAGAAGTGAGTTAAAAATGATGACGGTGCCAGGAGTTGAGAGTTCAATTGATGATACACGTTGTTGACATTTGAAGGACCATAGAATCCCCAAAGCCTGCAGCAGATGAGCTTTGAAGATTAGCTTCATTGAAGGCAAGTTAATTTATAAGGAAATATGAGATATAAAATAGGGATGAATGTCCTAGATTCTAACACTTTTCAAGTCTTTTGAGGCTTCCTATTAATGCGGTATGTAGGTCTTGGAAGCTGTTGTACAGTATTTTTAAAAAATCTGAAAAGTGGTATTCATCAGTATACTGTACAGTTAGTAGTGCAGATTCATCTCTTGTCCAGAGTTGAGCATTTAGAGGAATTGTTTTCAGGATAGGATTGTGTTGATTCAAATCTGAGAGGCAGTGGACTATGTACACCATTGGAATAGGTCACATGTATAAAGAGACCAGGTTAATTTCTAACTTAGAATGTCAGTGTGTTCTCAGTACAGTATGTGCGAATTGAAACTGTAGAATTCAGATACAGTACTCTGATGTCTGTCTTGTGTTTAACTTCTCTATGTCTGTGTGAATGGGCTATCTATTTATATATACATGCGTGTATATTGATATACATTTGTACTCCACTGACCTTATGATTGCATACACCTTACTGAAAGAGGAGTACTATATAGTGTACATATCTGTGTGAAACAGACGTTCATGAACTTCAGGAGATACAGTGCATATAACAATATAAAGGATACCTGATCTTTTTTCTATCTACAAAGTAGAAAGGAAATATGATTTTGATGGTGGGCAGAATATGTAGAGCAACTTTGCCACCCACCACCAAATAAAGCACTAGGTCTCCTTTCTGATTGTGTACATGTAGATTATGATTTGCTATTTTAACAGTGGGTAGTTGAAATGCCTTAACAGCTGTTAGTCACTGTCAAGTTGCTTTTACTTTGTGGTGACCTTACGAGTTAATAACTAACAAAAAGTCCCATCATTGGCAGACATGTTCAGGTCTTATAAACTAAAGGCTGTACTTTCCTTTATAGAGGCAATCCATCTCATGTTAGGTCTTCTCCCTTTCCTGCTGCCTTTCTGAGTGCCATCCATCTTGAGGGGCCAATTTTCTATCACTATCTGTTGTTTCATTTTGGATTGTCTCGTTCTAAAGTTTTGAGGTATGAGTTTCTTAACGTGGTTTTCCATTGTATAAAGAGTCTCCTCAAAGATTGTGGTATTTTCGAACCACAATTGGGCGTACCCTGCAACTTTGTGTTGCAGGCTAATCTTTCTCATACTAGGTCAGGCAAAAGGAACTGCAGAATGAACTCTCCCAAAGGTGCCTTTATTTAGCAGTTTCACATCTGGCCTATACTCAGAAGAAGAAGACCAGAGTTAGCTTAAATGTTACTGCTATTGTCTGTGAAAGATCCTCTCCAATGTACCTTCCCAATCTTGCCCTTCAAGAATTTCTCTGGCCTAACACCATTAGGAACAACTTAATCTGATGTCTCAACTTTGACTATTCCTCGTTGGAAGACACTGTTGGGAATCCAGATTCTTGATATAGTCTGACCTCTTGATGATACAGTACTACTCTTAGCTTCCTTGACACATTGATACTTCCTTACTATGTTAAGCTGTGCTTCCAAGACTAGCTATTATCAGAACAAGCCTTTACTCAGCTTCCTTTATTCCAAATGTTCCGATTGCTTGTCAAAAATGACTTCAAGTGTTGTTGAATTCATCTATCTATTTCAGTAAAAAAAACCATGTACAGTACAACCCTGTATAATGAATCCATCATACAGCGAAAAAAATGATACGGCGAAGGAAATTGGGGGGGGGGGGGGGAGGAATGATACATCATACAATGAAAATTTGTGTTGTATGATGCAATGCATCCCTATGGGAATCATAGAACAAAAAACTTTTCATTGTACGGTGCATCCCATAGAGATTTTCGTTGTATGATTTTTCCCATAGGGATTTTTGTTGTACGATTCATGCATCGTACAGTAATACCTCATATAACATTAGTATCGAATAACACTAAAATCGCATAACATTAAGGAATCTGGGGGGAAGAATTGCATCAGATAACATTAAGATCCTATGGGATGCTTCAGATAACAACCGCTAAAGCCTGTGTGGTTACAATGTATTTCTATGGATCCCATAGGATTTTAACATGCATCAGATAACACTAAAAATCATATAACACCAAGACTTGTGGAACCAGGTTTTAGTGTTATATGAGGTTTTACTTGTATAATGAAAAAAATCATATAAAGAAGTGCCTAGTGGAACCATTTATTTTCATTATGCAGGGTTCTACTGTATCAAACTATCAACGTTTGCGACAGGAGTTTGATTCCATGGAATACTAACTATTCTGAGTTTTCCTTGTAGGAAAGGTTGAAGCTGGTCACAGTTCTCGGTGCTGGGCTCCTTTGCGGAACTGCCTTGGCTGTCATTGTGCCTGAAGGAGTACATGCACTTTATGAAGAAGTTTTGGAGGGTAAGCAAGTAAAAATAGTATTCTGGTCTGAAAAAAAATCAAGAGAAATAAAGCCGACTATTTGCTTAGATTTAAAGTTCAGCTTACTATGAAACAGATTCTCTGTTCTTGTTTGTAGTCATTTTACCCAGCGGGGTAAAAGAAGCAAAGAAGTTAATAAATCTCTAAATTTTGTATTCTCAAAATAATTGTAAATCCATAGTGATTCAAAGAACATCACCAAGATCCATAGAAGCAGAGAGCTTTCAGTAACAGTTTATAATATGTCATTGCATGAGGCCCTTTAATTGTTTTACTGGAGCTAGAACATAACTGAGTTGAATAGGTTACTTTTAGTGTTCTTAGAGATTATGGAAAGTTGCATTGTGGGCAGCATCTGGTACAAAATATGATAACTGGAGAAAGCTTCTGTCTCAGAATTTTGTTGATGTAATTGGTCAGCAGAGTGGTGCAGTGGCCAGCAAGAGGTTCGCCCCTGGCCAAGTGGTCTCTTGTAAGAAAGGCAGGCAGACTAGAGTTTGGTGCAGAAGAAAACTCAACGCAGGTTTACTTATAAGGTGGAAGGGTGCAAGTATATACAGTGCAACAACTATAACACAAAATAGATATACTCTCTCTGGCTGCTCAGGTTGACCTCATTGAGACAGTACAGTTGTGCTATATACAAATCCATTACCGGTTCAGCAACAGTTCAGTTCAGCAGGGTAAAGGTAAGCTGTAGCCACAAACAAAGCCAAAGAGTTCTACAGCTTCTGTCCTCCCGGTGGAGGCTTACCCCAGTTAGTTCTTCTTTGTCCAGTAAGCACAGATGGCATATCCAGCAAAAGCCATCAGCAGGAACAGTGGCAAAGGTTCAGTCTTTATAGCAGGTTCCAGAAGATACAGGAATCTTCGTCCAGACTGTCGGCAGAGGAAGGTGAGCATTAAAGCTTGGCATGGTGAGCATTACAGCTCAGGCAAGTTGAGCATTGTAGCTGAAGGTCCGCAAGCCTGCTCTGTCCTAAATACACTGGCCCTTGGAGCACATCAGGGAAAACCTCCCAGCACCTGTGTGCCCCAGCAGTAAAATCTTAAAGGCATCACAGACATAATATGCCTTGCAACCAGTTAGGGAGAACAGCAAAGACTTATGTTCCCTAACAAATTCATACAGCCCTGATGAATACACATGTGGCAGAAAGACTCCAGATTCCTGGTTATTTGAACACCTTTAAATTAGGCACATGTTGCTTATATAACTATTCCCATGGCTTGCCAGCTAAGAAAGAGCCCTGTCTGAAGTGTAATGAGTCTTTCGAGAATAAAAAGTTAGTAGGAGAGTCTCTGTATGCTCCTTTAAAGATACTGTTGACAAACCATTCACTTACTCAGAGATCATATCAGAAATTTAGAACTGCTCCAGTTCTTGCAGCACGTATCCTGTCTGCTTACCTTTATTTAGTGAAACCTACAAGTTTGTTGCTTTCACTTCTTGCTTTCACTCGGATGTTCAAAGTTAAACAAATGTTTACATAGGATAAAATGAGAGAGTTGTAATGGCTGATTATACAATTAAAAAGCATGCTAACCTATAAAATTTTGAATAAATCTTGTTCTGAAGATTTATTATGAAAGTAGAATACAATACTGAAATTGCAGTTGTTTGTGCAAGTGTTCAGCAGATGTAAGCCACAGGTGATTATGTAGTAGCTAGGACAAAAAGAATGCATTTCCCTTAGAAATAGCCTAGTTTTATGTAGCTAGTTCTGTTGTATTTTAAATTAGATCATGTACATCTTTCATAAGGACTGTGGTGATTTAATGGTTAAAATGCTGAGCTTGATGATTGGAAGATCAGTTCCAGACCTGGGTGCTGCGTGACAGAGCGAGCTCCAGTCACCTGTCCCAGCTCCTGCAAACATAGCAGTTCAAAAGCAAGAAATTGCAAGTAGATAAATAGGTCATGGTCGGTCACCTCCAGGCATTACAGCCAATTGCAAGAAATGGAAATGAGATATCTGAGGAAGGTCAAGAAGAAAACCAAGCTTGACCAAGTGCGAAACATGACCATCAGACAGAACCTGAACATTCAACCATTGAAGAGTACAGTCGAGAAGGGTCAGCTACGCTGGTTTGGCCACGTCAATCAAATGGCTGGAACCAGGATCCCCCAGGAAGCATGGGAGGCCCAAGTGCAGCGTACAAGATTCCAAGGCAGGCCCTGCATCAAGTGGATTGATAACATCAAGGAGGCCCTTCATGTTCATGGTAGTGACCTGAGGCAAGCCACGGAGCTGTCCAAGGAGAGATCCCATTGGAGAGCCTTTGTGGAATCCTCTACACTGCAAGGTAGAAGAGGAGACAATTAAGTACATAAGTAAGTAAATAGGTACCATTTTGGTGGGAAAGATAACAGTGTTCCATGTGCCCTGGTGTCTAGTCACACCTGCTATATGACCATGGAAACATCTGTAGACTGCAGACAGTGCTGGCTTTTTGGCTGAAATTGGAGATGGGCACTGCCCCTTAAGAGTTGGACATGACTGGCTTTTGAGCAAGCAGGACCTTTATCTTTTTACCTGTTTCATAAAATGTGAAGAAACATCTTTCAGTGCCGAAATTTGCCCAAGATTGTTGAGAGTTGAAGTACATTAGCAGTGTTATATTTGATGATTCTATGAGTATGACTTCAAGTTACTTTGGTTCCTTTCCTTTAGCAAAACATCAACCAGCCAGTGAGACACAAAAGACGGTGGAATCAGAGAAAGCAGCAGAAGTGCCAGAGGTCCATACCCATGAACATAGCCACGACCACTCAAAGTTACATGCCTACATTGGTGTATCACTTGTCCTTGGCTTTGTTTTTATGCTTTTGGTAGATCAGATCGGTAGTTCTCACGTCCACACTGCAGACGGTAAGCTAACACTCTTATTCATAGGCCATCATATAATGAATAATGAGAGTCTTGAAATAGGCAGTTAGCTGAGTGTTTACTGTGTATGCATGTTTACTATTTTTGGTAAGACTTAATAGTTTGTTCGATGGTGACAGCCATACAGAAAATGTTGCATGATCTTAGATGCAAAGTTAATTTATTCCAAGAGTGCCCAAACTATGGCCCAGGGACCAGATGCGGCCCCCGATGCCAATTCACCCAGCCCCCAAAGCCCTCACCACTCCTGGAAGCAGAAGTAAACGTATGGGTGTGTTTTACTTCCATTTCCTGGAGCGATGAGGGCTTCGCGGACCGGATGAATTGGCATTGGGGCCGCATCCGGCCCCAGGCCATAGTGACCAGCTCGCTGAACCATGTGACTGGCCCACAGCCTGAAAAGTTTGGGCACTCCTGCCTGATTTATTCTGGTGTATACAATGGGTGAACATAGCTCACACTAGCACTTCAGTAGATTGAACCTTGTATATCTTTGAAACCAGAGCAGAATCAAGTATTTTCTTTTAATTGTCATAATGTTCTGCAGCAAAATATTTTCTCAAGTACAGTGAAACCCCGCATAACGATTTTAATTTGTTCCAATTGGTCCATCGTTATACAAAAAAAATTTGCTGTACGATACATGTATGGTATAGCTATTTTTCCTATGGGATTATTTGTACAATTATGAATAGCAACCCAGCGCTGTTAGCGAGAGGGATTCGCGCTGCCCCTGCTGCTCTAACATGGGGGGGGAGTGCAGTGCGAATCCCTCTCACTAATGGTGCTGAGTTGCCTTTGGCTGGAGAAGCCCTTTCCCAAAGGCAAACCAGCGCTGTTAGCAAGAGGGATTCTCGCTGGTCCCCTTGCTAAAACAGCAGGAGGCCCAGCAAGAATCCATCTCGCTAATCGGCAGCCCGAGGCTTGGGCGGCTGGCTTCCTTGGACCAGCCCTCCGGGTTTGGGGCAGAGATCTCCGCAGATAACATACCATTGCTTTTGTGAGGCTTGTCTCGCAAAAGCAAGGGTACATTACTTGCGGAGATCTCTGCCCCAATCCCACTGGGCTGCTCTCTGCTTGGGAAGCACCTTCCCAGGCAGAGAGCAGCCCAGTGGGATTGGGGCAGAGATCTCCGCAGGTAATGTACCCTTGCTTTTGCGTGGCTTTGCGAGTCCTTCTCACTAACCAACAGCCTGAGTCTCGGGCAGGCGGCTTCCTTGGGGTGAGAGTCTGCGCGCTCTCACCCCAAGGAAACCGGTGGCCGGAGGCTCAGACCCAAGGCTCGGGCAGGTGGCTTCCTTGGAGTGAGAGTGTGCACGCTCTCACCCCCAGGAAACCGGTAGTCCAAGCCTCAGGGCGCCGGATAGCAAGAGGCATTCTCGCTGGGGCCCTGCTGGGGCATTCTCGCAAGGGGACCAGCGAGAATCAATTTCTCTAACAACGCTGGGCTGCTTTCCCCCTGGGAATGTACTTCCCAGGAAAGCAGCCCAGCACTGCCTGTTCACAAAGGGGCTTCAGAAAGGGGAGCGATAGGCTCCCCCATACCACCCCAAAGCCACCCGGCTTTTGTCTTTTAAAAAATATTGTATTGTACAACTATGAAAATGGTAGTACAATACAAAATTTGTTTTTAAAAAGGCACTCATTGTACGATTCCATTGCTGTACGATGCAATCGTTATACACGGTTCCACTGACCTTACATAAGACTAGTGAAATAAACCAGAGGGAGTGTTTTTAGTACAATCATGTCTTCAGATATTTTAGAATATAGTGGTGGTTTTCTAGCACAGGACTAGAAAAGTTCATTTTTCTGCCATGTGTACAGATGTCAGCCTCTTTTTAATTCATCTCAGAGAGGTTCAATTTCCTATAATAAAACATTAAATTTGATTACATTGCTAAGAGCTAAGATTACATTATACTAACAGAATAAAAAACAATTTTTTATGTATTAGGTAAGTCTGGTCTGATTCACAAACATGTATATCAGAATCCTATTGAATTATACAGTAGGAGTAAATGTACAACCTCTTTTTGTATTTCATCAATTGTTTTGTATTTCATCAATTGTTCTGAAATCAAGACTTTGAAATCGTGACAATTAGTCATAGCTTGATTTTAGCTGGAAAATGTATGTTAACGCTTACAATTTTTTATGATTCTCTACATACTTGTTTGGTTATGGTTTTTTAATTATTTCAGACCCAGAAGCAGCAAGAACAGGCAGTTCCAAAATTACTACCACACTGGGACTAGTCGTCCACGCTGCAGGTGAGTTAAATATTTTAGTTATTAGTTATTTCATAACTAATTAGTTAATAGTTATTTCATAACTGCCTGGCCACCAAGCTTACTGAACGTTGCCTGTGATAGATAAAAAACATTGTAACATTGGGAGGTTCAAGTTGACACGTGGCATATTCCTAGAGGCAAGAACTTCCCATTTTACTTTGGAAGATGAGCCCAGCTACCATTTCCAGTCTCTGGTTGGAAAGCTAGAAACATTTATTGCAGATAATGAGAATTTTCAACTAATGTAATGGTTATACTGGGATGGAGCCAACTTTCTGCTCACTAAATGTGAGAGCATGACTTCTATTAACCTTGGTTAACCTACTTGGTGTTTGGGATTGGCATGGAGCTTTAATTGTAACCTTGAGGTCCCAAACTATTCATCTGATAATAGAGAACAAAATGACATCCAATATATTAAGTATCTAATTTTAACCTATAGTCAGTTTTAAGGATACAAACAAGGAACAAATCTGGACAAGGATGGTTTCACAGCACAAAAAATTAGACATAATTGTACATGTTGCTATGTAGAAGGCTGCTTGTTTATGATTCAAAGCTGAAATTAAAATTTTGTCAAAATCATATCAATCTTTAGGGAAGAGAAAGGTATTTAAGGTGTAATAACATATCGTGAAGGGTACAGTTACATTGTAAATGTTTTCCGTGTGTGTAAATAGGCTCAAATAAGCCTTTAGTCCTTTGATAGTTTCACCCTAATATGGTTTGGTTTTCCCCTTCTTATTTAAGCCGATGGTGTTGCCTTGGGAGCAGCTGCCTCCACATCTCAAACCAGTGTTCAGCTAATAGTGTTTGTTGCAATTATGTTACATAAGGTAAGTCTTGGGAGTGAACATAGGTTGTCTTAGGCATCCAAACACTTATTTTGAAAAATCGCTCTTTTTCTCTATAAGAGAAAACATTCATTTATTCTAGAAGTAAATGTCTCTAGTTACCACAAGAAAGTTTTCTGATAGCTTAGTCATGTTTTATTTTAAAGGATACGTGCAGGCAGAGTACAAATAGCAATTTTTCTCACTCTTAAAAGTATGCTTATATATAGGCTGTTATATATTGTATATGTGCCACATTTTTAAAAGAGCTGCCTCAGAACTCATTCGTAAATTGGCAGGTGTGTCCTGCGGAGAGACATGGATATTACTGACATAGCTTAAGAAATGTTTATCCATTATCATATCCTGTTTCCTAATTTCTAATAGGTAGTCTCCCGATTGGCGGAACTAGGCTTAAAGCAAATGGACTTTAATTTTGTTTTCTGGATCATTCAAGCTTTCACTAGTCATGTTGTTGTTATTGTTGTTGTTTTAAATGAGGCTGACGTAAATCTAAATTTTGATTGTAAAGGCAGCTCTATAATCTGTTGCCAATCTGCAGAGGGAGATGTCATTATTTATGTGACTGAATTAGCTTCCAGGCATGTATAAGAGGGATTCCTAAGATATGCATAAGTACCAGAATGTTCCCACATACTCTCAGCCACATTAAGGAGAACCATGCATGCATGGAGGGAGACCTGAAAGAATATTTTAGGCAGGTAAATTAAAGTGGGAGGGACTGTGAAAAATAGAAATGGGGGAGAGATGTGCAAAATGTCATGGAGATTGAGAAGGAGAGGAATACATTACAGCTTAAATTTTCTCCTATCACATTTTTATTGCTTCATCTTTGCTCCTCGCTTATTTATAAATAGATCTTTCATCTCTTGAAGAAGAACTTAATATTAGAAAAAAGATTGTGAAAGTGTTCAGTTGGGATGTCTTTCTACCCAATTTTTCTAATTTATTTTTTAAAAAGGCAAGTAAGGGCTGAATTGATAAGAGCTTTATAATCTGGCGATTGACTCTAGGATAGTCGGAAAAATAATGGAAAGTTATTTCATTGAGAAATTAAACCTTTAAGAAATGGGGAGACAAACTACAGCATTGTACTAGTTTCAGTTTTTTCATCAAGTTGAACTCAGCATGGCTCTCCCTCCTACCTGCAACAGAACTTAGAGAAGGAACAAAAGTCATTGTGTATCTACAATATCTCCTTTAAAATTCTAGAACTGGGGAATTTTGAATTCTGAATAGAGACAACTAGTCCCAAGGCCAAATTTCTTGCAACACATTTTTAGAAAACCCTGATTTTTCTTTTTATCATTTCTCTAGCAGTGTAAGGCCACTTGGCAAAATATTTTCCAAAATTTCTTCACTACTTTTGATGGTGGAGGCTGCCTTCCCACTACTGCAGGGGTTCACAATCTACAGCCTGTGGGCCAGACTTGGCCCATGGTGCCATTTCATGTGGCCCACCACCACCTTTGGAAGCAGTGAAGACAACCAAAAATGTGTCACCCTTGCTCCACTGCTACTTCCAGAAGCAACAGAAGTGGCAAAAACATCAAAAAAAATGCATTGTAAATGCACCCACTGCTGTTGTTAACACGTTTATGGCAGGAAAACCACATGTCTGGCCCATTCAGCTGTCTGAGAGGTGTGATTTGGCCCATGGCAGAAAAATGTTGAGAACCGCTGCTGCTACTTAAATTTGAGTAACCACAAAGCTAAGAAAGTGGCTTCATTTTGGCAGGCTAAGGTTTGATTGGGACACAAAAGAAGAATTGCTGCTACTTGTAGGACCACGGCAAAATCCAAAAATCCTTGGGGATGGGAGAACAAAACTGTCTTGCAACCACTAAAAATGATGAACCTTGCCTCAAGAAATAGTTGGGAAATGTCTTATTTCTTTGGAGAAATTCAGATATCCTAATTTTTCTGCCCACAAATAGTAAAGAGAAACAAAATGCAGTAATCACTTCTGCTTAGTAACTGGTCAGGAAATGGGGGGTACCAAGGATAATTATCTCCTTCAGTAGTAAATTGCAGCACATTTTGCCTAAACAAAACATTGTGCTGCAGTTTAAAAGCCTGAAACTTTTATTATTATTATTATTATTATTATTATTATTATTATTATTATTATTATTATTATTATTATTATTATTATTATTATTATTATTATTATTATTATTATTATTATTTATTGAATTTATTACCCCGCCCCACTCGGGAGAACCCGACTCTGGGCGGCTTACAGACTGTCGTGCCTGCTAAAGACATAATGAGTTGTTCCTTGCATGAATATTTTATTTATTTATTTGGCCAATTTATATAGCCGCCCAACGCGAAATGACTCTGAGTGGCTCACAACGTTTAAATCGCCATCACAATCTAAAACTGAAAACCCATTAAAAATCAAATTTAAAATATTACAAAAATTACTCCAAACAGCTAAAAGAACAAGGGATCGATATTGCTATATCAGCCAGCACAGCAGGCAGGGGTCATCACATTATTAGGATGGGGATGGGAAGGTGTCTGCTTATAAAAATCCTGGAAGGTTGGCAGTACTGGGCTACATGGACCAATGGTCTGATTCACTATAAGGTATGCCTTCCTACTAAGCAGGTACCACTGACAGGGTATACTGGAATAGGTAGAAACTGGGGATGAGTCAGTAAAGTCGTTCTGGCCAACCTGTCTGTAGAGCTCTTTTAGTCCACTCCAGGGTTCATGAAGGCATGGTCGTCAACACTCCAACAGTATCTCTGATCTGTATTAGTCTTAGTTAACATCATACACCTGAGTCTTAATTAACATCAATCACCTGGGAGGTTACATACACTAGTACCTCAGATAATGATGAGACTTGGTCCCACAAGTCTCGTCGTTATCCAGTTTTTAACATTGTGCAATGCATACATTGCACAACGTTAAAAACAACCCCCCATTCCCTTTCAGAAGAGGAAAGGGAACAGGGGGCGATCCACCTGCCTCTTTGGAAAGGGCAGCAGGGATCCCCGCTGCCCTTTCCAAAGAGGCAGGTGGATTAAGCCTGACAGGACAAATTTGTTGTGGTATTGAATGTGTACTCCAATATTGACAGCTGCTCCTTTAACAAGGCTTTCACAGCTGCAACTACTGAGTACAGTGACTCAGGATTCTTGCTGTATAAATCAAGGGGCTCTGAAAGCCCACACCTCAAGGAGAGTCAGCAAGGAAAGCTTACGAGGAGAGTTACTGCAAGGAGAGTAAACCAAAGAGTGTCAACCAAGGAGAGTTTACCAGGACTTTGTGTGACATTTTGGCTGCTGTTGCTGCTGAGTGCTGTTTCACCAAGAAGCTAGCCATGTGTCCTGATCAGTGCATGGGTTGGGGGGAGGGAACTGGTGCGGATGCCCGTTCCTGCCCCCAATCCAAGCACCGATGGCAGCACAGGAGAGGGGTGGCTGGGAAACCAACCGGGGACTCCCCTTTTGGATTCCCAGCCACCCTGCCCCTGTGCCCTCAAACCCAAACTTGCCCTACGGAAGAGATTCAGGAGAGGCCAGCACATTTGCATGTCTTCTCCCAAAAGCCCCCACACAGGGCCAGCGATCGATCACTGGCCCTGAACGGGGGGGGGGGGGGGGAGAGAGAAGCCGTGCTAATGTGCTGGGCTCTCCCAAATCACCTCCGCAGGGCCAGCAATCGATTGCTTGCCCTGTGGGAGTCTTTTAGGAGAGGGGTGCTGGCTCTCCGGCACCCCTGCCACCTCTAGGGAGGTCGAATCCCGGCGTTTTGCCACACAGCAGTGGCCAGGGAGGTCGGGGGATTCCAGAAACAGCACTGGGCGGCTGGGGGAGCCCCCCATTGGCTTTCCAGGCCCCCCACCCTGTCTCCGCAGTTGCACGGTGGCTGGGAAGCTGAAATGGGGAGCCCCATTCAGTTTCCCAGCCCCCCCCCCCCCCGCTGCTATGAACAATTGCATCGGATAATGCTAACAGATCATTATCCGATGCAATTTTTTTTAAAAAAATGCATCGTTACCCGATTTCAGCATTATCCGATACAGTCCTCATCCAAGGTATTACTGTATTATACTTAAAGTGAGAGATGTAGTAGTAAGTCACCCAGGATACATGCAAGAGTATAAGGCCACAGAAGCTCAACAGAATGTGCTACAGCTGACATAGCTAAAACACAGAGAGAAAGAGAAAGGGAGGGAAGATGAGGGGCTAGTCATGTCCTGCCAATTCAGAAGGATTTGTCCTCACTGAGGCAAAGGGCACACTCTAGATTCCTACACCTATCGATATGCGTTAACTGGGATTTGTTGCATTTTTTCGGTTCTGATTTTCGATTGCTGTAATGTGAATAAATATGATGGCATGGGAGCTCAGCATAATGTTATCACATTGCCAGTAAATGTGTTTAAGTGTTAGAAGCTGGAATATCCATTTTTGTTAATGTTTTAAAGGGAAAAGTGGGGTTGTTGGAAGAGGGATGAGAAACATTCAGGATTTTTTCTGAGAAAAACGTTGAGGTGCATAAAAACTTTATAGCAAGCCAAAGGTTTTTTTTTTTCTTCCCCACATACTTATCTTTTTACATGAATCCTCCTACTATTATCCCTCCCCCATCAAATAACTAGCAGTCTCCAGAGGATAAGTCTTCAACCAGATGCTTTTAATGACACTGAAAGGAAATCTACATTTACAGTTAAATAGCTCCTCCTGAATATGAACTCCTCTGATTTGCAAGGAGAAACTTTCTCTTTTACTGAAAAACAATGATTGCTATCTGTTTTATAATTCTGTATCCTAACTCTTGAAGTTTTATTTCTCTTGCAGGCACCTGCTGCCTTTGGTCTTGTCTCATTTCTCATGCATGCTGGTCTTGAACGGAATCGAATCAGGAAGCATTTGTTAGTTTTTGCACTAGCAGCACCTGTCTTGTCAATGGTGACTTACTTGGGACTAAGCAAGGTAAATCTCTTTTCAGACTGAATTGGGGAAGCACATCTTACAACAAAAGAAATACAGTACAGTAATACCCCGGATAACGATTGCACCGGATAACGCTAAAACCGCATAACGACGACAAATTTTCGAGGAAGATTTTCACCAGAGAACGTTCATTTTAGCGTTATCCGATCCATCGTCATAAAGAAGTAAAGGAGGCCAAAGCTGCTCTCCCTGCCACTTCCCTCCCCCCCCCCAGCAGTTTGGGGACTCTCCACACCCACCCCACTGCCAGCTCGGCCACGAGAGAATCCAGCCTCACCCTGCTTACCTTGCTGCACACTCCGACAGCCAGTCAAGCCGATAGCTCGAAGCTTCTGTTTTTCTCTTTCACTTCCTGTATTGAAACGACAGGGAAGGGGGAAATAGAGATATGTGATTGGTTCTCTAGAGATTGATTCTCAAGCCATCAGCTTGACTGGCTGTTGGAGCGTGCAGCAAGGTAAGCAGGGCGAGGCTGGATTCTCTCGTGGCCGAGCTGCGCGTGGGGGGTGGCTTTAAAGGCAGGGAGGTCTCTTTCTTTCCCTGCCTGCCTTTAAAGTGGTTTGTCCCTGAAGTCAGGGCTTTTTTTCTTAGCATTGTTCGATGCATGCATCGGACAACGCTAAAAATCGGATAACGTCATGACTTGTGGAACCAAGTCATAACGTAATCCGGGGTATTACTGTATAGGTGAAACACTAAGCGTTTCTTTTTCGTGGATTTTGCCTAACCTAAGCAGACCATTGTGCTGCGATTAAAAAGTGTGAATCTTCTATAGATTGTAGTGTCTGCCAATGATGCGATTGTTGGGGTACACAGAAAGAGCCTCCTTGAAGATTGTGGTGTTTTTGAACCACAATCAGGCGTACCCTGATAATGGCCACCTTGTGCTGCCAGCTAATCTTTCTCACACTAGACCAGGCAAAAGGAACTGCAGAATGAACTCACCAAAAAGGTGGCTTCATTTTGACAGTTCCATGTCTGGCCTAGAAATGGAAGGGGGAAAAAGAAGAATGTAATTATTCCTTGCATTAATATTATAATAAAAACAAATTAGGAATATCATGTGAGCAGTCTGTGAGCACTACTTCTTTGTGGTTCCTATATGAATGCATACAAATGGGTTAAATTCCTCCCTATACGCAGACAACTTTGAGTGCTCCAGAGCTGTGAAAGACCCACAGATTCTTCCCATCCCTCCCAGCTTGTGTGTTTCCTGCCCAGCAATCCCTTAGTTCTTTTTCTACCACTGCAGTTTTCAGACCTACTCACCATTTTGAAGCTTCTTTCCAGTGTTTTTGTGTGATTATCTTTGTTGTATATCATTCTCCTTTCCTTGTTTGTCAAAGTGATTTGTTCCCCAGTGGCAGGCGCCATTTCAGTCCAAGCAGTGATACGTTTAAGAATCAGCTTTGCATCTTTTAGTTGACCAAGTAAGACTAAACTAGAATTTCAATATTTGTATTTCATTTTGTTTGTGCTGCCTTCTTGTTTTACAGAGCAGTAAGCAAGCACTTTCAGACGTCAATGCCACTGGAGTTGCCATGCTCTTCTCTGCTGGCACTTTTCTCTATGTTGCCACAGTTCACGTTCTCCCTGAAGTGGGTGGAATGGGACATAGCCACAAACCGGAATCAGCAGGAGGCAAAGGACTCAGCCGCTTGGAGATAGCGGCGTTGGTTCTGGGCTGCTTGATTCCACTGGTTTTGTCCATTGGACACCAACATTAGGGGTCCAAAGTCCAATAATGGTCCTCTTCTTCTGATGTGAACAGCAGTCTCATGTCAGCAGCTCTTTTTTCATTTGTTAACCAGCCCATCTATTTCAAGGAGTTGACAGGAAGGATATTAAAAAAGGAGGAACTCTGTGAAAGTTTTTAATACAACAGTGCTATTGACAGCCGGATATACATTCTGCAAAGCTTCCCCTTTCTGAAGACACTTTAATTATGACTGCCTTGCCCTATTCTCAGGGAAGATGGAACTTAAATATGATTTGGGAAGACTTTTGTGGCTCATTGCAAAATCATAGTTCAAGTATTCACTATGTTGGCATTCACAGCTGACTTCTTGACATTAAATTCTGCCTTTGAACATGGAGGACTACTAATCACCTTTCTCAAGATGTTTCATGAGGCGACAGTGGTGAGGAAAAATCCAACTGATGAAGAAATGCTTGCAGAGTAAAGTCCTGTGTAAAAATTGTACTAACGTAAGAACTTAATAAGATTCTTGCTTTGAAATTCTAGGAAGCACATTTTGAACTCTTTCTGGGTTACTATTGATACACTAGACTAGAGAAGCCATGTTGGGCTAAAAGTTAGACCATTTTGAATTTAACGAATAGGTGTTGCTGGAATGGACACTGTATCAGTTTATTTACTTAGGATTATTATTCTAAAATATAGTAAATTAAGGACTGGTGAGCAAGAATGAAAGTTGCCCAAAGCCTCAACCAGTGCAAAAGTGGGATTTTAATGTTTAATTTTACCACAAGTAAGAAACATTCTAAATTATTGTAATCCTCTTTGAATTGAGCCTCCAAAATATTTCGGTAAACACTGAGTGTAAAGCAACTCTGAAATGCAGTGTCAATGGCAGATGGCTTTCCATGTAATAAATGCTGCATTTTTGACTAGAGTAATTATTGTAAAGTAAACAGTAAGAGCCATGGGTAGCAACTTGAAACATAAGACGGCAAGTCATCAGCTTTAAATCTGTGCTCTTGTTACCAATTTATTCTATTAACAAATAGAGTAAGTAAACTGGTTTCTTCAGGACTGGCTATTTTGTATGATAGATTTTTCTCTCTCTCTTACTCAGTTCCTGCAACATAATACAGCAACACAGTTGTCTTCTTCACTTTCTAAATTTGCTTGGTAGAGGAAAATGGTATGGTTCTCGGTGAATACTTTGTTAACTGGTAATTCCTGCTTGTAATCCAGAATAAGACTTCACTGAGGACCTTGCATTTTATGTGGGAGGATTAATGTTAGAAATAAAGAATAGGCACTTTTCTGCTTTCCTGAAGGTTAATTATACTTTAAATCTATAATTGGTGTTATATTGTAAAACCAACAAACAGGTTGTTCAGCATGATCCGTTCTAACAAGTATAGCCTACGGGTTATATGAGTGGACCCACCAATAGCTTGGATAAACGCTGTGGAGGTTTTAAAGTTCCTGTCAGAGACTTTAAGAAAATAGGATTATAAAAGAACGGGCAGGCTACATCAGTCAGCAGGTCTGTTGTATCAAATGTTGTGTGGGCCTCCTTTATTGTTTTTTAAAAAACGGTAACTGTTTTGAAAGGTATAGATGTCTTCCTGATCAATTAGAATTTTTTCCGTGTTGCAAATCCCCCCCCCCCCCCGGAAGAAAGCTTAACTGATGTCAAGTGTACAAGCAAAGATGTTTTGTATGCATATCACATATGCAAACTTGATAAATAAAAATGAGCTTTGTATAATAATGATTAAGGTGATACCTTAGCAGCAGCAACAGTGGATAAAGTGACAAGAATAGTCTTCCTGACTTGGCAAAGAGGAAACACTGGCAGCATGGGAGTTTGTGGGTAAACATCAAAGGTGATCTGAAACTTTACATCTGTAAAAATACATGGTGTACGAGTGAGGATTAAACTGCACTTTTGTTTTTATAAGATTTTTAATATTTCAGAGTCCATCTAAACCTGCTTTGGAAAATTTGGCAAAAAAAACTACCTATATTAGATACTTTTAAGCTTCTACTCTCACATGTTTTGGACACAGTACTCCTTTAGGAAGCCTATACTGAACATCTGCCCTTGATTTCTAAAGGACAATGTCTACAGTCAATATATTGCTTGCATCACATACACATAAACCATGAGAAATGCAAGTCATGAGGCAGTATACTGAAGGCCTTTGAAATATTGATTAATTACTGTGTGTTGGCAATGGGTATATTGAGTGCTTTATCTATATTCAGTTGCTAACTACTACCACTGAAGTAGCTGGCAAGGAAAAGGGATTTTCTACACATAAAGGGCATCCTTTAGTAGAGTACCAGATGCTTAATCTCTGTTGTAGCCATGAGAATTCTCATTTTGTGAAATAGTCTACATTGAAGCAAACCCATCTTTTTTGTGCCCCCCGCCAAAGAATCAGGTCTTTCTGTACTCTTGCTCCAATCCTCTTAAGTCTTATTAGACAAATATAAACTCTAAGCTTCACTGTAGATTTCTGTAAGCCATAGACTACCGAGAGAGAGATGCATTATTATAACTTCTCATAAGTTCTTGTACTTCCACTATTCAATTGTGAATTGAGTTGAAAGCAGAGATCACCCTACCATATACAATCTTTGTGAAGCATTATGTTTGAGTATATAATTGACATTCCAAGGAAAGCCATTCATAAAATTAAGATGTGACATGAGTTAAAGAATGAGGTAAAGGAACTTGGCTTATAATGCTTATGTGGGTGGAAGGACACACATATCAAGGGAAAATAAAATGTTCAAATGTGGAGTAACCTTTATTGGAATTTCTGAAAAGGTAATATGAAATGACAGAATCAATTTAGTATATCACAGGGCTCAACTACCTGTTTTTTTCAAATATAGCTAGTTTGATTTTTTCATGGCTGTATTGGGATAGGGAAACTTGAACTTCTGTATTATGCTGCTGTGTTATGTTCTGTATGAGGAACCACAGGAGACTTGGGAAAACTTGTAACAATGACATTCAGAAGTGGAATATCCATTTCAAAAGGAAAAAAAGTTTCATTTATCTGTTTCTGAGCAGCAGTGGCTTTGTGAACACTCTGTTCCCAGGTCATAGCTGTATACGTGTATACTATACTGTAATTTTAATGTATTTCCCAAACCATTTGTACACACAAAATCATTCCATGGATGGCTGCCTTATTTTTGATTTTTTTCACTTTAATTGTGAAGATTTAAAAATGTTTTTATTATAATAAAATTTTTGTTAGCTGAATCACTGGAAGAATTGCTTTCATTTCTCTTGAATCATGCTGAAAGGATTTAGCAATTTTGTAGTTCAGAGTAAAGGCAAGGACTTCTGTATCCTTTATTTCAATTAATAAGATAGCTTTAGGAGAGTCCTATGAAAAGATCAAAACACTCGTATTTTGCATTGTTCAGTTTCTAAATATAACATCTTAAGTATTAAATATTTTCTCAATGAAAATTTGCATCTTATTTACCATATATACTTGAGTATAAGGCAATCCAAATACAGTTGTACCTCGCTTAAAGAGCATAATGTGTTCCTCAGGATTGCTCTTTAAGCGAGTTTGCTCTTTTAAGTGAAACACCATTGTAAGTGACCAATTGTGGGGGGGGGGGATTGCAAACCCCAATTTATTTATTAAGCAAGTTTTTGGTTGGTTTTATTTGTTGTATAAGCCGAGGTACCTAATTATGACCAGAGAAACCAGGAAAATAGGTTGATCCGAGTATAAGACGAAGGTGGAAAATGCAGCAGCTGCTAGTGAGTTTCAATAATCACTTCTACATAAAAGCCTGTCGGTGGCAGAAAAAGATCATGGCTGCAGCCATGATCAAGATCTAACCACTTCCTAACCAGGACAGGAAGTGGTTCCTGACCCAGACAGGAAGTGCATATATCCTGCACAGCCAGGTTAATAGAGCAGATGATGAGTATAAGCTGAGTCAGCTTTTATCAGCACATTTTTGGTGCTGAAAAAATTGGCTTATAAACTCTCAACATAGAATTTAATTCGTTCCACGAGACTGTTCGGATCTTGAAAAATTTATGTCGAAAACACATCGCATTATGAGAAGTGGCCACTAGAGGCCATCGTATACATTTTTCCTATTAAAAATTTGTATGTTGAATTTCCCCAGATTTCCATTTGCATCTCAATTTTTTCATAAGTAGAACCGTTCATATGTCAGGGTTCCACTGTCCTCAAATATATACAATACTACATTACTAAATGGTATTTGAAGCAACTAGGCGTTCAGATGAGAAGATCCCTGGGAACATGGTGGTTATTGCAGCCAGAATGTTGTGAGTTTGATTCTGACCAGGACCAAGGTTGACTCAGCCTTCCATCCTTCCGATGCCGGTAAAATGAGTACCCAGCATGTTGGGGGCACAATGCTATTTGCCTTGTGAGCCACTAAGTGCTTTGGGGCGGTATATAAGTGTAATTGCTATTGCTACCCCCTCCTAAATGAAAGCCATCCAGGCGAAATGAAAGGATTTTTACCTGATAGTTTAATGACTAGGGGGAGTTCATTGTATGGGAATGACCACTAAAAAAAGTCATTCATATTTCTACCAGATGTTTTTCTTGTATGTTGGGACTGAAAGATACTTATTAAGAAGGTGTGGAATGGTCAAAGCAAAGTCTTTAATTTTTAATGCTAGAAAGGAACTATGTACCCCCCACCGTCATATATAGTGAATGGGTAAGATTTTGCATTTTCATACTGGAACCTTAATGTTTTCCAGTAAACTTGGTCACAACCCTATTTTATTTGAGATGATAATAAAATAAATTACCTTGTACATTGTAATTCTGTGGGGTAAATCTCACATTACAGCAGTTTTTGCCTTGGCTTTCTTATTTGTAGTTGGCCGCACCTCCATAAAATAGAATATTCAGGAAGAGAAGATAGGCGCTAAAGTTTTTCTGGTCATATCACTGCTTCATTGGTAGAAACAATTAGTTGGTTGGGACAACCTAGATGAAGCCGGACCACTGGCTCACTACTTCACCTGAATTCTGCATTGTCATGATCTGGGTTTCCTGGGTTTTTTTCTGTATCTATAAACGGTTTAGAATAAAGATCAGAGCTCTGTTGCTAATGAATCAAGCAGGCTTCTGTGCTTGCATGTACTACACTTCCTCTTTCACAAAGCAATATTAACCAGCAGTACATGCAAACCACTTTCTCTACCTTCCAAAGCACCAAATATTCAGATTAGCATGCTTAAAGGACTGTTGTTGCTTTTTAAAAAATAGAACAACAGACATTGTTCTTCCTGTAATGTGGAACCTCCATAGAATAAGTACAGTATGTGGTGTCAAGTAGTCGATTTATGGTGACCCTCCCAGAATTTCTAGCTGTAAAATACTCCAAAGTGGTCTTCCAGTCCATCCTTGTGGCATTCTGAGACTGTACAGTTGTCCAATGCTGCACTGGTGGCAGGGCATTTAAGCCTATCAGCCATACATACTCTGCAGCATTTTTGTCTGCTCCCAGCGCCAGCCTGTGCAGTGGTAAGGTGTTCCAATCCACTGAGCTTCAAGAGCCCATTCTTAGAGGTATTTTAAATAGACTCTAAGACAACTTATTTTTAAAATGTCCTTCCCCCTACTTCCCAAGTCAAGGGTAAATAACAAAGTAGAAAAGAGGTTGAAGCAAAAACCAAAATATGTACGCTTTATTCAATGTATAGTGTGCTGAAATTGCTTCACCAGTCTTGTGTCCCACTGGCCAATTCATACTGATGAATCTTAACACCACTTCAAAAAGGTATAAGACTTTGATTTTGGAAAGGGGTTTTTGTTTTTTGCCATGGGGGCTGCAATGAGGAGAAAGAAGGATCCCAACAATAGCTGATGATGTCAAAGATACAAATGTTTGAGATGCTGTTGATCTAAGAAGAGATGGCCAACCTTTTTGTGCCACGGGCCGGTCACGCCCCCCCTCACACAACTGAGTGGGCCAGAGGCTTGGCTCCTCATACTGCTTCCGGTACTTCCAGTGGTGGCAGCAGTGGCAGGTGCATTGATGCCATGATTTCACCACTTGCAGCGCTTCCCATGGTGGCAGCGGAAGCTAGGGTGGCGTGTTTTTGCCTGTTTTTGACCCGTTTTCGGTGAAGTTTTGGTGGTTCCCTGGCTTCCAGTGGCAGCACCAGGATCCTCACCGTGGCCCAGATTAATTGGTGCTGCAGGACAGATTTGACCCATGGGCCGTAGGTTGTGAACCCCTGGTCTAATGGAAGGAGTAGACTCTGAGCTCTGTGAAATACATGCTCTTGAGTTGGAGTCCCTAACTATGATGCAGTACGGATGGCCCCATAGGAAGAGATCTATCCGATGATGTACTTGGGACAAATGATTCCTTTTTCTGTGTCTTCGTAACCATATGATTTTCAGTCTCATTATAGGGAAAATGATGCTACATTAATAGAAACAGTAATAGCAGTGGTGGTATTTTAAGGCTTGAGTCAGAACTGCTGAATGTACCCTAGGTGGGCCCATTAAACTGATAGCTGAGTTTAAAGCTTAGTAAAGTGACCTGCTGGTATTTTTTCTTGTATGACTCTTTGTTGGATAACCTTAGCTTTCAAAGTAGTTTTCAAGCTTTCCCACCTACTTCTTTTCATGCTTAACAATTCTGTGGGCTGAGTAAGAACCACACAAGTACTGGCAGAGAGGTACATTGCTTCAAAGACCTCAGCTACAGTTTAATTTGAATCAATAGGTATACAGCTCGTGAGTTGGGGGAGTGTGGGTTGTTTGAGGAACTGAACAGATCTAGAGCAAAAATGTCAATTCATATTACCAGTTTAAAAAGAGGCATCTTGAGGCTTTGCATACTTACATGGTGATGGGGTGTGGGCGGTATGCATATGCCTTGCCTCTGCTTCGGGAGCTGCACTGGTTGCCAGTTTGCCTCTGGGTGCAATTCAAGGTGCTGGTTATCACCTTTAAAGCCCTATATGGTAGTGGGCCAGGATACTTAAGAGACTGCATCACCCCAAGAACATCTGTCCGTCCCACCAGAGCGGACCAGAGATGCTCTCTAGTTGTTCCATCCGCCAGAGAGGGACATCTCTGGCACTAGAAGGAGGGCCTTCTCTGTGTCCGATCCAGCCCTATGGAACCTTCTACCAACTGAGCTACGTCTTCAGATGGACTTGCTGTCTTTTAGGAAGAACTTAAAAACATGGCTGGCAGGACAGGTATGGGGTCCTGGCGGTACCATGACCCCAGCTCGCTGGCTTGTTTGAGCTCCCTCTCCCTTCTGGTCTTTTAATCTTTTGTTTTTAAGTTTTTAAATTATTATTGGGACCTGTTGATTTTTATAAATTTAAAAAACTTTTTAAATTTTATAATTGTAATTTTAATTTTTTTAACATTGGGTTTGGGTTGGGTTGTATTATGCTTTTATGATGTTGTAAACCGCCCTGGGTCGCCCCGGCGAGAAGGGCGGTATAAAAATGTAAATAAATAAATACTTAATCCCTCTTACACTTTGCTCTCTGAAAGGCTCATTAAGTCCCCACTGATTCAGCATGCCTCCTTCTAGTGCAGGGGTGCCCAAACTATGGCCCAGAGGCCAGATCTGTTCCCTGCACCATAGTTTGGGCACTCCTCGTTTAAGCAGAGAAAATGGCAGCCTAAAAAATTCTATCTCATCCTGTTGTAAAACATCCTTCCAGTGGGAGGAACCATGTGACCAGCCCGCAACCTGAAAAGTTTGGGCACTCATGTTCTAGTGCTATTTACTATGCTGAGCAACAGGATTTTAGTCATAGTTTCATGCAAGTTAAACAATCATCTGTCCTCAGTGTTGAGAGGTACATATTAGATTGCCCACGGCCTCTTTGTCTTATGCAGTTTCAGAGATGGGATGTAACAGGTTCTCACCAGTTCGCCAGAACCGGTAGTAACTTTCCCCAGTGTCCCGGAGAACCGGTAGCAGCTTTTGGGGGGAACCACCTTCAGGGCTTACCTTTTCACTGGTTTCCCCAGTGCACATGCACACCAAGCACTTGGTGTGCATGCATGCCTACAGTGCTTGGTGCATATGCACGGCCTCCTTGCTGTCCTCCTCGCTGTCCTCCTTGCTGTCCTTGTGTGGTGTGTGTGTGTGTGTGTGTGCTTTATTTTTTATTATTTTATTTATTATTATTATTATTTATTATTTTTATTTGGCTCTGGCCTTGATGTCATGACATCATGATGTTAACCCCACCCAGACTGTGATGACATCATGGTGGGGTAGTAAAAATTTTGACATCCCACCACTGCGCAGTTTGTGTAGTTTTGAACAGTGTAAAAACAGGGTACCTGTACACACATTAGCATCTGGTGCTCTTAACTGCGTGGCAGTAACAAACACAATTCTTTTTTTTTAAGTCCCAAACTACAGTGATATATACTAGCCATGCACATAAAGCAAAGTTCATGTTTAAAGTACAGTAATCACTGTTCTAAGCACACTTCAGAAGACAGTGTACTGGCAACCAAAAGTGACATTGTTCTTGGGTTATTCCCAAAGTTTAGGGTTATGTGCGCTGTGTAGGGACATTCTTATCTTTAGTTGCACATATGTAAAGGTCAGAATATTCTACCAATTGCAATAAGTGCTTACTTTATATTTTATGTTAAGGAGTTACTAGAAGAGTATTATTTCTTGTCCTAAATTCAGCTGTAGTACAAAACAAAAGTCTTTGCTTAGAATTTCTAGAGCATATATTCCAATGAATTTTGCAATGTCTAGCTGACACAAAAACACTGATTTCAGCATCCAGGTTTATGAAGGGTTACTTGTTTCATACTTACCATCCCTATTTTCAATAAATGTTATACAGATGCTCTTCGCCATGTAATCTTCATATTTGGTTATTCTGATGTTCCACACCACAAAATCGGCACACTAATGATAGCAGCCAAGCTGACTGATGCCAAATCATTAACAGCCCTATCATACCTCTGGAAACCCATGGTTGTATCACTTTTGATTACAGTCTAAGAGCATATCCATATTAGGCTTAGCATTTATTTGGAGAAGTCTAAGCTATAATACTGAACACTGTTTACCTTCCCACTGAAGAGGTACCTATTTCTCTACTTGCAATATCTTGCTTACAAACTTCTAGGTTGACAGGAGCTGGGACAGAGACAGGAACTCACTCTATCGTACAGCACTTGGGTTTCAAACTGCTGACCTTCCAGTCATCAAATTCATCATCTTAACCACTAAGCCAACATGTTTAGAGCACTTTGGAGTCTAGTCATGGCTGCCACATGACCACAGAAATGAAGATGTGGACAGCTCTGGCTCTTTGGCTGCAAATGGAGATGAGCACTACGCCTAGAGTCAGATATGACTGGCTTTCGAGCAAGGGCAACCTTACCTTTATGTTTACCTAAGCTATAATACAATATAAGGAGCAATAAATATTATCTACAATGTTATCCAATATAATCTACAATATTGTCATATCTACAAAATAAGGAGCAAGAAATGCCGGATATTCAAGTTGGATTCAGAAAAGAAAGAGGCATTGAAGATCATAATGCAAATATATGTACAGTGGATCAAAGAATTCAGAAGAAAACCTGCTTGTGAATTCTGAGATGTGTAACAAAAGACAGCTGTAGAACTGACCCGATGAGAGATGGTAGTTCTAGCCTTAAATTGGAGCTGAAAGCATATTGATGTTCCAGAGAGATGTCTGAGGAAGCCCTTTCAGGTTTATGAAATCAGATTTCTCAGGAATCACATATTTAAGTGTGAGTTCTGAGCAAGCATGCTAATTTGCATATGTCTAGCAGTGAGAGAAGATGGTCCAATGACATTCAGAACCTCCATCTTTCAGTCATGGGTGTCTCTCATCTTAAGAGGCTGTCCACATGGGCTTTTATCTCACTGTTAGGTGCACAGACGAAGACAAATTGGACTACTCCCCCCCCCAAAAAAGGTAGCCATCTTAGTCTGTGTTTCAAACATATTAAAGAGTAAATAAAATAAAACAAGACAAAAAAAACATTGTGACACTTTAAAGACTAACTGCTGTATTTTAATGTTAGCTTTTTTGAATCAAGTCCCCTTCGTCAGAAAGTTTATTTACTTGCTCTCTCTCTTTTTTTTACATCCACATTTGCAAATTGCTTGAGTGGACCAATTTGCCCTAACCCACACCTTTCTGAGCCCCTGTCTAGGGATTCTGTTTTGTTGTGGGATTCTAGCTTTGTCCATTCCAGTGTGTGTTGTTTTTGGAATATACTGTCACATGAAAACTCGCTAAAAAAACTATCAGTTCATAAGTTTCTTTGTTGTTGTTCAGTCACAGTTGAGTCCAACCCTTGGTGGCCCTATGTACCACTGCACACCAGGCTCCTCTGTCATCTGCCAATTTCCGCAGCCGGCCAGATCTATGCCCACTGGTTCAACAATGCCATCTATCCAGCCACCCCATCCTCTGTCATCCCCTTCTCCTTTTGCCTTCAACCTTTCCTAGCATCAAGGCCTTCTCAAGTGAGTCCTCTCTTATCATTTGGTGGCCAAAGTAATTGAGTTTCAGCTTCAGTATTTGTCCCTCCAATGAGCAGTCAGGGTTGATTTCTTTCAGGATTGACTGATTTGATCTCCTTGCAGTCCAGGGGACTCTCTAGAGCAGGGGTGCCCAAACTTTTAAAGCCGAGGGCCGGATCACAGTCCCTCTGGTTGCTCGAGGGCCGGGCTATTTTTTCAATGGGATCTCTGCCCTGCTCTCCCGGTCTCACTGCTACTAACCCTCCCCACCATCGCTGCCACCTCTGCTTCCAAAGACAAATGCAAAGGACAAACCAAACCAGAAGAGGAAGGAAGGGAGGGAAGGTTTGGCCTTTGTGTTTATCTTTGGAAGCAGCAAGTGGAAGGTCGAAGTTCGATTTCCAAGTACTGAATGATGGACTGAACTTCTGTCTCTGCCTCAGCTCCTGCCAAACCTAACAGTTAAAGGTAAAAGTTTCCCTTGCTCGAAAGCCAGTCGTATCCGACTCTAGGGGTCAGTGCTCATCTCTGTTTACAGACAAAGAGCTAGCACTGTCTGCATTTGCAGACATTTCTGTGGACATGTGGCAGGCATGCCTAGACACTGGAGTGCATGGAACACTTTTTACCTTTCCACCGAAGTGGTCCCTATTTATCTACTTGCAATTTCTTGCTTTCTAACTGCAGTGGCTCAAATCACCAAGACACTGACTGGGAGGTGGAAGGTCAGCAGTTCGATTCCCGAGTACTGCAGGATAGAATGAGCTCCCGTATCTGTCCCAGCTCCTGCCAACCTAGCAGTTTGAAAGCAAGAAATTGCAAGTAGATAAATAGGGACCACTTCGGTGAGAAGGTAACAGCGTTCCGTGCGCTCTGGTGTCTGATTTCAGCATCCAGGTTTATGCACCCCTGCTCTAGAGTCTCCTCCAGCACCATAGTTCATAGGCATCTATTCTTCTCAGCTCAGCCTTCCTTATGGTCCAATTCTCGCAGCCATACATTACTACTGGGAAGACCATTGTTTTAACTATGTGGACTTTTGTTGGCAGGGTGATGTTTCTACTTCAGTGGTTCCCAATTAGTGGTACGCGTACCCCCAGGGGTACGCGAGATTGCATCAAGGGGTACGCGCAGCAATCTCTTAACTAAAATATTAAATCCTTAAAAAACAATAATGCAATAACAATTGCCAAAAATTATTCAATTTAATTAAACGATCAATAGGTAAGTCAATCGTATGCATCAAGCGCTTTTTCCCGCGGCGGCAGTTTTTCCCGCGTCTCCCGCGTCACCCGATCGTGGCCGCCCCGTTCCCACCTATTTGCTCGTCATTGTCAACGTGCACATTTGTCACATTAATGAAACATGTGTTCTCTGTCATTAGAATGTCTTTTGATGATAATAAATATAAAATACACCTGATTTCATTTTTTATTTAACGTTCCTGCAATAAAGGGTACGCGATATTTAACGTTCCTGCAATAAGGGGTACGCAAGTTTGAGGTCTTTCTTGAAGTGGTACGTAGAAAAAACTAATTGGGAACCACTACTCTACTTTTTATTATGCTGTCTAGGTTTCTCATAGCTTGCTCTCCCAAGAGTAAGGATCTTTTTATTTGATGCCTGCTGTCACCATCTGCAGTGATCTTAGATCCCAAGAAAGTAACGTCTGTCACTGTTTCCATTTCTTCCCCTCCTATTTGCCAGGGAGTGATGTGTCCGGATGCCATGATCTTGGGGTTTTTTTTAATGCTGAGTTTCAGGCCAGCTTTTACACTCTCCTCTTTCACCTTCATCAAGAGGCTCTTTAGGTCTTCCTCACTTTCTGCCATTAGGGTAGTATCATCTGCATATCTACGGTTGTTAATGTTTATCCCAGCAATATTAATTCCAGGCAAATGAAACAGCCAAAGAGGATTTGAAGAAATTCTCTTCGATCAATTATAACATAATACCGTATGTGCATATATTGGTGCTTGAATCCATGCAGATACAAGAATGCTAATTAACAATTTAACCAGAGGTATATACTTTAAAAAAAAAACTACACACACGTGTTCTCAGCCCAGGTGGGGCCTAAGGGCAGAGACATTCCATGTTTCTATCTTGGTATTACATACTTTTCAGAATGTTGTTCAGAAATGTACAGTCACACAAGTCTACTCCACTTAGATCAGGGGTGCCCAAACTTTTTGGGCCGTGGGGCGATCATGTGATTCAGGGAGCCGGTCACTAAGCCCTGGGGGCCTGGTGCGGCCCCTGATGCCAATTCATCCCGTATGAGCGTGTTTTACTTCCGCTTCCAGGAGCAACGAGGGCTTTGCGGACCAGATGAATTGGCGTTGGGGGTGCACCTGGCCCCGGGGCCTTAGTTTGGGCACCACTGACTTAGATAATTGACACAGGACTTTTTGTATAACTGTCTTTTCAAAAAATGGCTTTCTTTAGATCACACTATAGATTAGCACAAATAATTTCTTAAAATTATTATATAAGCTTCATTGACTGCATGCTTATTTTGATAAGGGAAAAGGGTTTAATAATTCGTATTAGCTGATTTTGGGGTCACAGTACTAAACTAGAGCTCTGCAGTTCTCAAGATAATTTCTGATATCCTGAAGTGGCTTACTAGCTGCTTCAGGATATAGGCAAATGGAATCCTTTTCCTGTTAATCAGTGAAGGGGCAGAGGAAGTGAAATTCTTTTTCATTGTGCCTGTTAGAATCTTACTGTTCTGCTGATTCACTTAGGCTAAATTAGAGAAAATATTTTCTTTTGCTTTTCTATGTACAGTATGTACTTCCAATTGTGGAACTGTCCCTTGCACCTCTGCAGACATGCTAGAGAAGTGTTCAATTCACAGAGGAAGGAGCCAAAGGATTGCTTGAGGTCAATATGTCATTTGTGCCAGCCTGCACCAAAAGGGGCTGCATGGACAGCCCCTTAGTTTTGTTCTGGCTTCTGTCAAGTTTGCAAAGAACATGAGTAGAACTGAATCCATGATTTCAATCCTAGTAGATCCGGATATGATTGTACTTTAAAAATCACATTAATTGTAAGCTATGGAAGTTGTACCATTTCTCAGGATTGATAATTGATAAAAGCAAAAATGACTTCCAAGTGAAACACCATTACTCATTCATTCTCTCCATCCAGCATCTTCAGGGTTTTTTCATATGAGCCCAAACCATGACAGGAGATAGTTGCTAAATAAAGTAAAGATCTGGCTTCATGCGCCCTCTTTCTAAATGAGTTCTCTGGCTTGTCTGCAGAGTTCTTTAGAATTTTTCATAAGTTACACATGGGTATACAATTTGGGATTGAAAACTCTCCCAGATGCGGAGACCACAATTCTTCTTGAAGCCTGGTTGCCCAAGTCCAAGGGAGTTTTCACAGATTCCACATGAGTTAGAGGTTTAAAGTCCACACCCACCCACTTCATGCGAGACAGAAGATTGGTTTGGATCGATCCAGGAGCTTAACTCAAGAATCACAGGACTCTGTAGACTTGCAAGGGAAAAAACATGTAGAGCAAGGCAGCAACTCTTCTACTAAACACAACTTGGTCTCTGGGCTAAATAAAATTTATTCACCTTCAAGCTGTCCTAGCAGTGATGGTGAACCTTTTAGAGACTGAGTGCCCAAACTGCAACCCCAACACCACTTATTTATCACAAAATGCCAACACAGCAACAGGGGAGGGAGGATGTGCTCCCATTGGTCTGCTGGACAGATGGGAGCGGTGAACTCTGTGCTGGGGGGATGGAGGAAACACTCCCATTGGGCTGCTGGACAGAGGGGCAGGGCAAACTCTGTGCTGGGGGAGAGAAGAAGTGCTCCCATTGGACTGCTGGGCAGAAGGGCAGGACAACTCTGTGCTGGGGTGACGGCACATGTGCCAACAGAGAGGGCTCTGAGTGTCACGCGTGCCATAGGTTCTCAATCAGTGTCCTAGAACAGGGGTCTGCAAACTTGGCTCTCCAGGTGTTCTTGGACTTCAATTCCCAGAAGCCCAAGTCAGCACTCCTGCTGATCAAGGCTTCTGGGAACTGAAGTCCAAGAACACCTGGAGAGCCAAGTTTGCTGACCACTGTCCTAGAAGAATTGAGTTGGTCATGAGGTCATGAGTCCAACCCCTTGCTCAATACAGGGATCTGAATCAAAGCAGATCTGACAGATGGTTGTCCAATTCTTTCTCAAATATTGGAGGGACACACAGGATGCCACAGGAGAGCCAGCTATTCTTCCCGCCACATCTCCCTGCAGCTGCAGCATTTAAACTGCCTCACATAATCTGGGTTTTGGAAAGTTATGTTATTTGGTCTTGCGGTTCCCAGAATTTGCTATCCAGCCTGGAAGGTTCTGGGGAGCGTGACAGGAATTCCCCTCAGGAAGGCAAACTGGGCCCACCATGACCCAGCACCTTTTCAGGGCAGGGCAGGTGGCCTCCTGGGGCCTCTGGAGGAGGGCGGCTGCTTTCAGGCTGGGCCCCCTGAGGCGGCCCTCAGACCCCCTAAGGCGGGGAGGCACGTATTGACGGAGTAGCCCAGATATTGGTTCACTCCCCCATCTCTCTCTCTCTGGCTTTTGGGAGAGGGCTGGCTGTGTCCTTCTGCTTCACTGCATTTAATCCGATTTCCCTGAACTGCAGAGTTCCCAATTTCTCTCTCTCTCTCAGTCTTTCTCTCCTCTCTCTTCTCCCCCTCCTCTCCCTCCATCTCTCTCTTCCTCTCCCCTCTCTTTCTCCCTCCCCCTCAGGCCATGTTCGCTTCCAAATCCAACTCCGTCTCCCCGTCGCCGTCCATGGAGCCGGCCGACTCGGACGCCCTGGACATCCGCACCAAAGTGCAGCTCTACGGCGTGCTGTGGAAGAGACCCTTCGGGAGGCCCTCGGCCAAATGGTCCCGGAGGTAATAAAAAGGGGGGGAAGGGAGCCTCGCCTGGGCAAGGACGGGGAAAAGGAGCCCCGTCTGGCAGGGCTCGGGTCGTTGCAGGCAGAGGGTGGGGTGGGATGCAGTGGCATCCCTAATCTCTCCCCTGGGACCCAGTCTGAGTGGCTGGAGTGGGGACCTGAGTTCAAATCCTCCCTTGGCGGTAGGGGTGTTGGCACTGGCTAAACCCACACTTTAAGCCCATATTGTGTCTCTTAAGTCTCTGCTCAGGTTGCCATAAGTCACTTGTTGGCACCATAGTGCAGCCAGCAATTTTACTTGCTCTCCTTGGTGCCCTTCATGGGGTGGGAATGCCATTGGGTATTAATAATTTCGTGTCAGAAATTATTCTGGGTTGAAAAGATTTTTTTTTGCTGGAGAACTCTGCTCTGGGGAGCAGAATGAGGCTCTTTTTCATGTCCCCCAAGAGCTCAATCCGTCATGCAGTGCCCAGGTCTCGAACTGCTGACTTGCTGGCCTTCCAGCTTCCACTTCCTAATCCTGCCCAGGGAAGGAAAAGACTAACGTCCTCTGGCCACGGGAGGAGGAATGGATTTTAGCTGTTTGTGCTGTGTGTGTTGTTGTTGTTGTTGTTGTTGTTTTCCTGACTGTAAACTGCCCTGAGTTGTCGTGCGCGTGTGGGCGGTGATATAAATCTAAATAAATATATAAATAAATAAACAACAACAAGGTGAACTTCTTAACCACTGAGCCACTTCAGTCCTTATGCCATTGGGTGGGCTCCGGGTAGAAATGTGTGGTGCTCTCTGGCAGACCATGGTGTCCTTTACTTTGTCAGTCAGTTGGTGTGTTACCCACATATAAACTTCTCTTCTCCTCTGGTGGGCATGAGGTGGTATGGAGGACTTTATCTTCCCAACAACATGCCAGGTAAATCAGCCTGAAAGCTAAACATTAGTTCAGATCACTTAGTGAATCGCAAGGCCCTTTGGAGACTGGTGTCTGGATCTTCTAAATCGCAGTCCAGTTCTCGAACCATTACGTTAGCCTTTTGGTACCCCATAATATTACTGGAATGTGTTGCTGAATAGGAGCAAGAAGCTCCCTCACTACGTTCTCTTAGGAAACTAAAGATAATGGAACTGAAGTTGTGCCAAGATTGCTCTTTCCCCCCATAGCTTATTGCTGGGGGGAAAGTATAAACTAATTCCAAAACCATTCGTGCAACTTCTGGCTCCATTGCACGTTGAGAGAGTGTTGGGGAGAGTTTGTGATGTTCATACTGTTACAGGCAGTATTCAAGAAAACAGCATCCTCATATCTGTCCTGCTCTAGAGACCTAGACTAAATCTCTAATCATGCCCCAGCCAGTTGTCTGTGACTGATGGTAGTTGTAGTGCAACTGCAACACATTGGAAGAGTGCATAACTGTTCCCTTTCAAGGGTGAGTTAATTCATCAAAAAGAGGAGTAGATAGGTTGCAGCTATCCAGGGGGTTTTGTACCACAAATTCCATCGGTCAAGTCATCATGATTAGGAGTTACAGTCCAGCTACGTGGAGAGCATCACAAGTTGTCCAGCCCTGCATCAGAGTCATTCTTGGTGTCATTAAAGGCAATGCCAGAAAACAATCTTTGCGCAGGAAAATGAGCAGAAAGGGAATCCTGGACTCCTCAGTCCTGTGTTGCAGGCAACAGCCTCCCACCCCCATGCAAGAACAGTGGCAGGGAACAGCCAAGTTTCCAGTACAAGGGCTGGAAATGTTGTGTTGGCTGGAGCTAAAGGAGATGGGTGGAAGATATTTGAAATAGTGAGACAGACCACAAGATTTGCATTTGTTCTTCCTTAGACAACATCATCCTGGAGAGTGTGGAGATAAGAGACAGTTCTGCTTACAGTTAGAGGGAAAGATGAACAATTAAACATGCCTGAAAGAGAAGCCATTTGAAATAATTACAGGTGGCAGGAGGGAAGGTGGTGTCTTGATAACTGCAAAACCTAAGTGCACTTTTTAGAACTAAATTGAACTAATCATGAACAGAATTTTAGAAAAGTTTCAATTTTGGACCACAAATTCCAGAACTCCCTACAACTCCCAACAATAACCCTGAGGTTTTCCAGGTTTTACTTAGGAATAATGGGCATGAAGATGCATGTTAGAGGAATAAAATGCTATATAAACTTCTGTGTGACACCTTTAGTTGAATCTTTCCTTTTTTTCTTTCCAACCTAGTAGTCTGAAAGCAAAAAATTGCAAGTAGATAAAAAGGGACCACTTCAGTGGGAAGGTAAACAGCATTCGGTGCACTCCAGTGTCTAGGCAAACAGGAACTTAAAGATATAGATATAGGTAAACAGTGTTCAATTCATGCCAGCCACATGTCCATGGAAATGTCTGCAGACACAGACAATGCTGTGGCTATAAACAGAGATGAGCACTGAACCCTAGAGTCGAATATGACTGGCTTTCAAGTAAGGGTGAACTTTATCTTTACCTAATAAAAAGAAATAAGAGTGAGGAGTTTTGACATTTGTAAGCAAGTAATTTTTAGAATGTCCTGGAGATTGGCCTTGTAAAAGGAGCCCAAGACTAACACTTACTCCGAGGAGAGAAGGCATATTGAAGAAAAGCAGATTTCTTTGGACATGGAGGGAAGTAATCCCCCCCCCCTTACATGCAATTCCAGCATCTGTGTGTCGTTATTCATTGAACACAGGACTCTTCCAGATGAAGCATTTGCTGTACTTAATGAGGTTCCACACTGCTTTTATTGGTTATTTAATTGCCAGTCAGATGGTGTAAATCTTGTCTCATTGAGTACATTGACGTTTTCAGGGGCTTGACTGCAGGCTTTTCTTTGTCGTCTCAGAAAGCTGGGTTTATTTTTAGCTTCACATTGTTCTGAAGATGGAGTTTAGCATTATGCCATTTTTCTTTAAGTTCCTATTTGCAATTAGAGTGTCCCAGACCAACACTTTCAATTAGCACTCTAAACTAATCTCATCTTCCCACCTCCAAAAGTAGGTCCCATGAAGAGGTGACACCAAAGAGATAGATTCATTTTATTTTTCTCAAAGGAGTTATTGGAGATCTCTTAAAAAGAAGCATCTTTCTAAAAGAGAGCAGAAGTGCCATTATATCTATATATCTATATCTATAGATCTCTATAGCTCTCTCGATAGATAAATAGATAGATAGATAGATAGATAGATAGATAGATAGATAGATAGATCTATTTATCTGTCTGTCTATCTATCAACCTGCTGCAACATTTGACTTCACATTATTCTGGGCCCCCATGGCCATTAATCTAATATACTGGAACTGTCATCTGCTGAATGAGAGAATGTCTTTATCTATATCAGGGATTCTCAGCCTATGGCTGTGCGTGGGATGCAGCCCGTGGCACCATTTCATGCGCCCCACCACCACCTCTACCACGCTAGGAAGTGCCATGTGGTGGAGGAAGGGCAAAATGGCCGTCCGGCTCCTGAAGCTGCCTGAGAGAGTGTGATCAGGCCCCTGGCTTAAAAAGGTTGAGAACTCCTGATCTATCTATCTATCTATCTATCTATCTATCTATCTATCTATCTATCTATCTATCTATCTATCTATCCATCCATCCATCCATCCATCCATCCATCCATCCATCCATCCATCAATCCTCAGAGTTTTATTGCTAGACATTGTCTCTTTCAGCAGATGACAATTCCTGAATATTTAGATCAATGGCCATGTGGACTCAGAATAATGTGAGGTGAAATGTTGCAGCAGGTTGAGGATGAATACCATGTTTAGGGTAAAGGTCACTCTTGCTTGAAAACCAGCTGTACCTGTATCTGACTCTAAGGTCCAATGCTCATCTCTGTTTGTAGCCTAAGAGCCTGCACTGTCTGCATTTACAGACATTTCTGTGGACATGTGGCAGGCATGACTAAACACTCAGGTGCACAGCATGCTGTTTATCATGTTTACCTTGGCCCTAATTGCCTCCATTGCTCTGCCTAGCCAGGTTCTCTACTGGCATCCTTTTTTGGCAGGGGCTACTGTGTGACTAGAAATGCTTTGGTATGCAGTGAGGGGGAAGAAGAGAGGGAGACTGAGGTTTTTAAAAATTCAGTCAGGCACAGTTAGAAGCATTGCTTTCCTAAAAGCAAAGAATATTTGTTTATTTTTGTAAAGTGGGCCCTGGCTTACAGTGGCTCATTTTATAACACCCCCCTCCAATTAAAATCCATTCCAATATTTGCTAACATCTCTTCAATATCTAGAACTTTTTTTTACTGCCACTCTGACTGACACTGTAAAATGGTGCATTTATATATCCAGATGTGATAGCAAAGGAGTAAATGTGGGAGTGAGAAGAGAGGAAATGGCAGAAGTTAGAGGAAAATGTCCAGAGAGGAGGTAGGAGAGAGAAGTTAGAAAGCAGTTCAGATCAGAGGCGAGCACCCAGGAAGCCAGGTGGAGAAGCAGCCAGTGGCTGATCTTAGGTAAACATGCTGGTGGGAGTTGTGTTATGATCATTCTTCTCTGGCTTGAGTCAGGCAAAGAGGTACAGGGAGATGCTGAAGCATACTTGTGAGATTCACAGCTAAACTGAGATATGCAAAGTGCAAGGGGGGGGGATCCAAGTGTGATGGTTACCAAGATGCTACTTGGCACAATGGCACCTTTTGGAGAATTCATTCCATAGTTCCTTTCATCTGACCTGGTGTGAGAAAGGTTGCCATTGCCCAGGGTACACCCGATTGTGGTTCAAAATACCACAATCTTCTAGGAGGCTCTTTCTTTGACATGCTTGATCTGCTGCAAAAGAATGAGGCTGGCTGGAGACCCAAAGGGAGGGGAGGCAGGTGACTCGGCCCTGCACAGGCAGCCTCTGGCTTGAGTCAGAACCACTTCTCCAGCCTGCCCGCCTACCCTGTCAAGCCTTCAATGCCAAGAAACATTGGTGCTATCCTTAGGAATTCCACCAGCCTCTTCTAATGTGCCTATAATCTGAGGACAAATGGGAATCTCATAATAACTGGGGCAGGAAAAGGTGTGTTCAGGCATTTCTGTATAGTGTGGAACAAATAGCCTGGAACAGTCATTGTAAACCTATGGCATGGGTGCCAGAGGCAGCACTCACAACCCTCTCTGTGGGCATGTGCACCATTGCCCCAGCACAAAGTTCACCCCGCCCCTCTGCCCAGAAGCCCAATGGGAGTGCTTCCTCCCTCCCCCAGCACAGAGTTCACCCCACCCCTCTGCCCAGCAGCCCAATGGGAGTGCCTCCCTCACCCCAGCACAGGTGTTTGTCCTGCCCCTCTGTTCGGCACTAAAGGTTTGCCATCACTGGCCTAGAATGACTTCTCGGGTGAGATAAACCATAGCTGCCAAAAAAAAAGGTGGGTGGGTGGTGTGGTGGAAATTAAATATTAATGAACCATTCAGTCCAGAAATAGAGTTTTAAGTAGCCTGTGGTTAGACCTGAAAGCCCTAGTAATGATTCAAATAAATGTTTGTTTTTGAGAAATCATATTTTTCAAAGTTGAAATGTTGGGAGTGGTAGCCATGTTAGCCTGTGCAAGCATATCTGAGAGTATTTTTTTTCTTTTTTAATTTACTCTCAGGTATTTTTCAAAGGAATCCCATACTTAAATCCTGAAGGCCAGCCATTAAACAAAACAAGCTAATCTGCAAATTATATATGCAACGAGACCAATACATATAGTAAAGATAAAGGTTTCCCTTGCTCAAAAGCCACTTGTATCCGACTCAAGGGTTCAGTGTTCATCTCTGTTTCAAAGCCGAAGACCCAGCGCTGTCTGCTTCTGCAGATGTTTCTGTGGTCACGTGGCAGGCATGACTAGACACTGGAGCACACGGAACACTGTTTACCTTCCCACCGAAGTGGTCCCTATTTATTTACTTGCAATTTCTTGCTTTCGAACTGGTAGGTTGGTAGGAGCTGGGACAGAGACGGCAGCTCATTCCGTCCTGCAGTACTCAGGAATCAAACTGCTGACCTCCCGCCTTCCAGTCAGCATCTTAGCCACTTGAGCCACTGCAGTCATATATACATATAGGGTTAGTAAAAAGAAATAAACATGCTGTAAAAGTCCTTTATTTTGGAGGTCGATAAGTGTCTACAAGTGTCAACATGCCAGTACAGCATGGTTTGGCTGCTCTGGTAAAGGATGATGGACATCATGGTCCAATATTACCAGAGAACACCAAGCTGAGATGCTGTTATTTCCATTCATTCATCATCAAAGAATGGGGGGTTTCTGTTGGAGGTGGGGAGGAAGCAACCAACTCATTTTTAACCCACTGTGCATTTCAGATGCAGAACATCTCTTGTATTAGAAGATGCTGAGAAATTGCTTTTCTTTGCTTTGATGGATGTGACAGAAAGGAGAAAGGTCTCCTCCTGCATCCATTTGCATGTGCCTCCATCCCAAAGAAGTTACATTGGCTCCTCTAAGGCTGTACCCATAATGTTTAACATTTTAAAGAGGGATAATGAAAACCTGGAATGATTTTGTTAATTCAGTCCAGTTCCGCAATCTGTTTTCTCTCCCTTTAACAAAAATGCAATACTGTCACATCGGCAGTTAAACCTGAACCAGTTAATATTTTCTTTCTCATTTTCATGTTGCTTTAGGTATGTAGAAAGAGTAGTATTAAATCCAGGTGTTAACTGCAAATAGAGTAGGACCACTGACTGAATGGGAGTTTGGTAAAGCAACACTTTCATAGATCACATTGATTCAGTGGATGTTTGGTAAGTCACGACTTGCATAAAACCCATTGATTTAACTTATATCTTTGAATGAGAACTAACAATTTAATTTAGTCCAATATATGTTTGAATGGAATTTGTGAATGATATATAGAAAGAGGGGAAGGGAGGAACTAAATACATTCCTCACTTCTTGGAGCAGTTTTATATTTAAGCTTTCACTGTAGTGCAGTTAGGTGATTGTAGAACCAGGATTTAAGCAATGTACTTCTATTTTAGCTACGAAGTACAGGACTAATATTTCTCTCCCCCTCCAACTGCTATTACATGCTGAGTTCAAAAAAAGAAAATGCAATACTTCTCCCAACTGAAATTTATACCTAAGCTTTTTGTATTTTAACCAGATGGGATACAAGTGCTGGCTCAACTGGTAATGGTTAGTTGTGGTTTGGTATGAATGAGAGCAGCATTTGCTATTATTTCTGCAAAAAGCCACTTCTTCTGGTCAGGATACTTAAGAGACCGCATCGCCCTAAGGACAGCTGTCCATCCCACCAGAATGGATTGGAGAGGCTCTCTGGTTGTACCATCAGCTAGAGAGGTGCACCTCTCTAGCACTAGAAGAAGGGCCTTCTCCATGTCTGCTGTGGCCCTATGGAACCTCTTGCCAAGTGAGTTGTGTCTCCAGACAGAGCTGCTGCCCTTTGGGAAGGGGGTTAAGACCTGGCTGGCAGGACCCGTGTGGGGTATGGGCCAGACAGTTGCCCCAGTTTGCTGGCTCATCTAACCCCTACCTCTCTGTGTGACTTGTTTAATCTCTTTTAAATTTTGTAACTTTTTAATCCTGTTTAATACTGTTTTTATACCATGTTTTTACTGTGTTTTAAAAGTTTGTTAGCCGCCCTGGATCTTTGTGAGGAGGGTGGTATAAAAGTTTGACTAAATAAATAAATAAAATATGCTCTGTATGGATAAACCTGCATCAAGACCTACATGAGGGAACAGCAAGTGGTTAAATTATGTTCATATTATGTAGTGCTCAAAACAGGATGCCCGAGAATATTCTATTAAATACCAGATCAGATACTAAGTTTGGCATAGCAAAACTCTGCAAACTGAGTGTTTCCATAGTTGGGAAGGAATAAGATTATTTTTGCCTGTCCTCTGTGTTCATGACCACCTGTATTAGAGGGTTGGGGGGGGCACCTCTGGAATAGCACTGGAGGAGGCACTGGGGATTGCAGAGGGTGGTGTGGTGAGAACTAGGTTTCCTCTTCGGTGTATGGAGCTGAACCACTTCTGGAGCTGAACCACTTTTTTAAAAAATAAATGATCTTTTTTGTTAGAAGAACAGCAGATCTAGATTCCAACCAGTAACTCCTTTGAGTAAAAGAAGAGCATGGATCAATCCATTCATAACATTGGGGAACTGAGATGTTTGACCACTGAGAACAATACCTGCCTGAAGACTGAGACCTCTCAGAGAGGCTATCGTTTGTTGTGCAGTACTGAGACAGGACAACCTCCCATTTAACCCCATATTTGCGGAATGCCTCTCTCTTGGATATCCAGTTATACTAATGTTGACTATATTTCCATGACAAGCTAAAACGTGGTACTCTTTACCAAAGCTTTTCGGGGGGGGGGGGGAATTGCATCAAGATCTTGGCATGTTAGGTTGGGAAATTCTGTTATAAGTGTATGTTTATTAATTCTGACAGTTGTAATCACTTCTTCTTGTGCCATATCCAATTTTGAATATTAGCTATCATCATGGTGATCAGCCATGAAGATTGTCTTGGGAACAATATGATGCAGTAGTCTCCCATTTGCCTTTTGCATCACAGAAAGTGACTCGTGAAACTGGATCCAGTCACGAGTCACTTTCTGGTCCTGAGCGCTTTTGACACACAAAATCCTCATTGGTCCGGGGCTGGTATTGATGAAGCTGCAGCATGATGGGTTCAAGTGGGATTTTAACCCATGTGACAACCATCACCCTTCCCTATAGACTTCATCACCTAAGGCTGTTAGTCCTCAGGGTTGTCAGGTTAGTTAACCACCACCTGACAATCATTGTTGAGTCACTGGCAGTATGGTCTACTCTATTACCATAGTAGGATAGCCTGGCCAGACTGTAGAAACATTTTTTAAGCCTGAACCTCCCACATAAAACATGCAGTAGGTTTGGATCTGAATAACTCTGGAGGCAGCCGTGTTCTACTTCTACTAGAGGATGATTCCCAGATTTTGAATACCGCCACCCCGATATTCTTGAAGTTTAACTCCTGTACACCTAACCCCTGCTGCCTAGCTTTTCTAGGTGTTGCAGTTGAAAAACATCTGGGGGCCCAGTTCTGAGAGCCACTGTAGTGTAAAATCCCAAAGGATGATAATTGCCCCCAAATCCGTTATGTGACATGATTAATTTTTGGAACACTTCCAAACGAAGAAGAAGAAGAAAGCCATTGTTTGCTCCTAGGCGCAGCAACAATCTGCTGGGAATGCTTAACATCGTTTTTAAATGTATTTTCCATCCACTTTATGAATATTATTTATTAAACAATCTCATTGACTATGCATATTAGGAACAAAAGCACTTATCTGTAGGGAAAACAAGCTGTCAAAGGGAAAATTACTTGAGACAAAGGGAATCATTAGGGATGCAGCTCAATACATGAAGAGGTTGGGGAAGGCTGACAGCAGGCTCTCATTTTTGCATATTCAGTCTCTTTTGCATTGGAAACACATATTTTGCAAACAAGAACATTCATAAGAAGATGTGGAAATCACCCTGTGGTATCACAAAAAATGAGATTGACTATACAACATCTGCATTAGTAAACACTGGAGACCATCTCTGCAAGATGTACATGTATACCAAGTAGCAGACATTGCATCTGACCATAATCCTCTGATCTTGTCAGTTTGTCATCACCTGAAAAAAGCTACAGACACAAAACCCAATTTGTTCACTGGCTGATGAAAGAGTAAAAGAATATACTGTACCATTTAAAAAGAGTCCCAAAACAGTTGCAGAATCAGCTTCAGATTGCAAAATATTGAAGACCCTGAAAAACACTGGACACTCTTCAAAGAAATCATAGTTGAACTGGCAGAACATACTACAGTGTTGGCCAAAGAAGAGGAGTCCCCAAAAGAAAGGTGGATCCAAGACAAAATGTGGCAGCTAACTGAAGAATGGAAAAAACCAAAATACTGTACCAGCTAAAACAACAGAGGTTGGGAGTTCAGTTCCTCACTGTATATCTCAGAAGTGTCAGCCTGTATGGTCGTGGACAAGCTACACAGTCCCAAGATGCCATCAGAAGAAGAGAATGCTAAACCACTTCTGAGTACTGTCTACCTATAAGACCCTGGAAAGAGTCAACATAAGCCAGAATTGACTTGACGGCACACAATTATTCATCAATATAAATATAACCACCCCTTACAAAGCAAAATTGTGCTGAGCAGTTTTTTTTTAAAATGTATACTGTATATATTTCAGAGATCCTGTTTTGTGTCTTAATATTAGAGTAGACATTAAGCTCTTCATGAGAATTGTGCTCTAAAGATCTCTGGTACAGATGTAGTAATTAGAACGGCTTGCTACTGATCTAGTCATCTGAACATTGAAAACAGAGCTTGGCACAGTCCCTTCTTAAAAGCAATTATTCCCCATTAGTGCTGTTAATACTTGAAAGTTAGTATAGGGACTTTTGGGGATGTTGAAAATGGAAGTTGTTTTATTCTCAGTGTGTTATTGTTTATTAGTGAGAGAATGGCATACAATTCTTATCAAAATCCAGGATAAAGGAGAAGTACTGCCACAGCTACGGGCAGTCAAGGACACTTCCACCCACCAACCTCCGGGCCTGCCATCCATGCCTGGAGGAGGATAAAGCGCCACCACAGCTGTGGTTGGTCAAGGATGCTCCTGCTTGTTGACCTCTATTTCTATGGTCATTTTTGTGAACTTTCTCTGTTGTTTGTAGCAGACTTTCATGTTGTGAGGTTTATGTGGTACTTTGTTAGCCGCCCTGAGTTGCGTCACGAGTGGGTGGCATACAAGTGTAAACATAAATAAATGAAATAAATAAATAAAATACCTCTAAAATTGGCCTTTAAAAGTAATTTGAAAAGGCACAATAAGTCTTTGTTTCACAGATACAGTACCTGTATAGTGATTTCACCCCAGTTGTTCCATTAGTTTTCAGATGTAACTTTCCTGTAGTTTCATTACCCCTCCCCTACAAAAGAAATTCAATGCAGGCAACAATTTTACTTACTGTATATCTTATTTCTGAGAGCTGATCAAGAGTGACTAGTACTACATTACAGCCATGGAACATGGGACCCTCCAGATGTTGATAAACTAGGCTCCACTATGTCTTACCATTGATAAGACAGGCTAGAGGTGATGGAAATTGGTCTTCTGCACTGTCTGAAGGACCACAGGTTTCTCCTATGGCCATGAATATCTAGTAGTAGGGTTACAGGCACTCTTAGCTTGGCTAAAAGTGAGGAGATCATCATGGATTCCTGCCAGCATCTTCAAGCTGTGATCATGGGAGCATTTCCAGCTAGGTTGTCCCATACACTCCATTTGAGAATTGTTTTGATGTTGCTGATTAGGAGTAATGCTTGGAAAAATTACTTTTCTTAAGGTAATGATTCTGGGAATCATAAGAAAACTAAACTACCATATTTGCCGGTGTATAAGACGCATCGGAGTACAGTAATACCTCGCATAATGAATTTAATTCATTCTGCGAGGCTGCTCGCTATGCTAGTTTTTTTGCTATGTGAGTCAGACTTGCATAGCGAAAATTCCTATGGAAAAACTTGCATAACAAACTTTTTAAGGGGAAAAACTCGCATAGCAATTTTTTTTTCGTTATGCGAGTTTTCCCCATAGAAACGCTTGTTATGCGAGTTTTCTATAGGGAAAGTCCGACTCACATAGCAAAAATTTTTTTGTTATGCAAGTCCCCCCCCCCGCCGCCCATAGAAATGCTCACTATGCGAGCATTTCCATAGGGGAAGTCTGACTCACATAGTGAAAATTTTCGTTATGCGAGTCGGATCGCTTTTTGAAAAAAACACTTGTTATGCGAGTTTTTCGCAAAGCAAGGTTTGACTATAAGATGCACCCTGTTATTACCAAAATAGCCCACTATAGATCATCATCATTATTATTATTATTATTATTATTATTATTATTATTATTATTATTATTATTATTATTATTATTATTATTATTATTATTATTATTATTATTATTATATTTTGATTTCTATACCGCCCTACTTGGTAGGACCAACTCATATATACAGTACAAGACACACTCAGTTTTCCAATGTATTTTAAGGGTGGGGAGCGGGTCTTATATGCCAGCAAATAGTGTATGGTACTTAGAAACCCCAATTTTTGGGGAAGTTTCCCATTAAAATTAAGCAGGCTGGGACAAAGGAAATAAACTGTTGTTGGTAGTATGGTCTAGTCTATTATCATTGCAGAATAACTTGGGGTTGGCTTGAGCACTGGATATGGGAAAGCAAGATTCAAATCCTCAGGTAGCCATATACTGTAACTCACAAAGATCCAACCACATCTATTCCAACCTCACCTATGTAATTTATTTCTAGGAAAGAGGCCTTAATAGCAACATGGGATCTTTGAGGACCCATGGGATCCTCCTGTGCCAAGTGTGTTTGCCACATCTATCCTGTTCTGTAGGCCACACTGAAACGTAGGGATGCAAAGTGTTTTGTGCTGAGCAGGTTAATGTTATAACCCTTAGTAAGCTTAGTATGCTTTCCTGATAGTTTGATTGTTTTCTAAAAATGCTTCAGTAATTAATTTAAAGTTTGCTGGTCATTCCTACTTCTTGTTGCTCCCAGAAGTGGAAGTTTTACTTCCACTTCTAAGAGTAATGAGGGCAGCGTGGGCCGAATTTGACCCGCGGGCCATAGTTTGGGCACCCCTGGTTTAAGCAGAGAAAATGGCAGCTTAAAATCTATCATATCCTGTTGCAAAACAGATTGCAAAGCACATTTTACTTCCACTTCTGGTGGGAGGAACCATGTGACCAGGCCCCTGAACCACGTGACCAGACCACAGCCTGAAAAGTTTGGGCACCCCTGGTTTATTTGGCTAAACTATTGAGGGCTCTTGGCTTGAGTTATGGACAAAGTAGAGCTATCCAAGTAGGAGCTCCTGGAAACATGAATCAAAGGAGGCCTTTATTCTTCCTAGATGAAAAAATGTTTTCCCTCTGTCAAGACGGCGAAATGAAATAACTTTATAAAATATACCAGCAATTAATGGCAAGTCAGCCCATCACCCAAAGAAATACTGGGAGCTGCAAAGCTCTAAGATTCTTTTTGTGGCTGTGAATATGTTCCATACAAATCTGCAGGCTAAATAATTACATTTCACTTTAGGTTTCCATTCCCCAGATAGTGTCAGTGGGTTCTGAAATTCAATTTAGCCTGTTCTCATAGCTTTGCTATTTCTCTACAGAGAGTAGAAGCACACCGGAGAACAGCATAACACTCCAGGATATGACACCCTCCAAATCTTAAGCTTCCATTCTGTTTCTAGCCCTCAAGCTCACACAACACAGTTTAAAAACATATGAACAATGTTCACTGCAGGGTCACACTGTGCTGGTTTACAATAGCTGTAGGATATCCTTTGTGTAGGACAAAGGGATATATTTGCAGATGTCAAAGCGCAATGTTTAGATCACCTGCTTGGTAAAATTTGGTCACATATCTTAAATTACTGAGATTTGTTCAACTGATATCTTAAATTATTAATATTTCTTCTACTGTATTATATGTATTATATCAACTCTTATGATACACCATATTTTCTCATTTTTGTGTGATATGTTCTGAAGAGACAAGGAATAAAATACATCCTTTGCTAAATGGATACTATTCATTTTCTCCTTATTTTATACTAACATTAACCTCTTTGTCCAGAGTGTAAGTTACACATCAGGACAATCAGCAGCTTTGCACGGTTTGCATTGTCAAATGTGTTGTGCTATGATTTCCTTCTGAAATTCTTTCACACACTCCAGGAGCCAAAGTATGTTTGCTGCATGCTTTTTCATGCCTCTTGGGTTTTTTGAATCCTCCTTGAACTTTTCATTCCTGTGAGGCACAAATTTTTGATGAAATGCTTTGAGCATCATCAGCCTCTATGGGGAATTAATGCAGTGAGTGTTTAAGTACAGTACTGTGCTTTTTACCAGCTTCTTTGTTTGGAATTAGAATGTATATCAAACATTTCCCAACTTTTAACATGGTTTTCTTTTCCACTATGGATTGATAGATTCAGTCTCTGTAAATATCTCTACTGGTTTCTCATTTGCTTCTGGTGTTTTACCTCTTTCAACCGCTTTTAGAAGAGCTTTCACTTCATTGTCTATAACAGCAAATTTATCCTCAAGAGATTTTTCTTTAAAGGAATTTATCATATTTTCTTTATTAACTTCTAAATCAGGGCTGGACAGTCTACAGAGATCTGGGGGACTGCACACAGCCATCTCTGGATCTTGGTGGGCTACATTCATTTCTATTACATGTACCTTCAAAAAAAAATGTCCTCACAAAAATGCATAGTACTGTACTGTATTAACTAGATTCTAGTTAAAACTATGCATTTTTGTGAGGACATTACTAGAAAAATCCCCCTTCCCCCTCTAGCGACCAAAATTGTTGTTAAGAAATTGAATCACTAGGTTTCCTAAGTCCAGTAAAACATCGGATAACGCTAAAATCGCATAACGTTGGGGAATTTGAGGCAAACATTTGGATCGGATAACATTATGTTAACCATTATGTTAACCATTATGTTAACGTTATCCGATCCATCAGATAACCTTTGCCTCAAATTCCCTGAGGTGTGGCTGTGACTCACCAGTTTCTCTTGGGAGAAAGGGAGGGGCTGCCTGCTCTCAAGTTTGCCACATTTGAATAACAAAGGCTTGCGAAACCAGTCTGTCTAGTTTAGCAAAGCAAAGGCTTAGGACCCTTTCCCCAGTGTAACCCAGAACACTTTACAGAAAAATAATTGCAAAGAGACAATTTGACCCAATTACCTTTATGAAGTTTCCCCTTTAAATTCTAAACAGCCAGAACCCAAGATTGTAGCTCCACAAGCCTCATGCATTGTCAATGGAAAACAAGCAGACTGAAAGCTTTCACCTACAAAGCAATTAAGCTTTTCACACCCTGCAAAGCCCTGAGGGAACTTCCTTTATAACAGCAATGGTAGGTGGGCTGATTCTAAAGGAAAACATTTTCCTAGCTTCTGTTCAGATCTTTTAAAACAGCACTTTATAAAATTTTCAAAAATTTAAAAATGCTGTATGGCTTTGTTCCCCTAAAGTCAGGGTGGTCTGGCATGTTTTTGTAATGTATTTACCCTTTAGACTGTTATAGCATTTAAAGATAGGACAAAGCAGCATTCCTTTGGTCAAACAGAGAAGAGTTTATTATGCATAATAATGATTCTCCTTCGTGTTGTTTGGGGATGCACACTGATGGGTTCTGCGCCTGCGCTGAATCCTGAGCGGAGCTGGAAAGCTGATTGGATAAAGAGTTTTGAATGTGGGACCGCCCACCATGCCCAACCCCTTTAGGCGCCATTTCGCGCTTTCCCCTCAGTTTGCTTTTTTCCGCTGCGCAAGCAGGAGCCTGGAAAAAAAGCTGTGAGTACTTTACTGAGATTGTCTCAGAATCTTCCAATTTTTCTACCCTACAATTTTTCTCGGACTAGGGGACTTGATCCCTTGGTCCTCGTGTGGCTGGGGCTCGCCCTCAGCCGCCGGTAAAAAAAAAAAAAAAAAACCAAGAAGGAAACCGTTCTTTCCTGCAATCTCGTGCCGGGGCCTCCCGGCCGGGATAATTTTTTCTCTTCAGCCATCTACCTCGGTGGATGGCCTCAGCAGCAGCGTTCAAGCAGTGTCCATCCTGCAAGAGAAAGTTCCCTAGTTCGGACGGACACGTGCGCTGCCTCCGCTGCCTCGGGGAGAGCCACCAGGTCCAGACCTGCGAGGTGTGTAGAGGCTTCTCGAAGGCCGCTATCAAGAACCGCCAGTACCGCCTCCAAGCCTACCTCATGGAGGCCGCACTCGCACCACTGCCTCCCCCAGCTCCAGAGCAGGCCGCTGCCTCAACGTCTGCTCCTTCGACCTCTGCTCCTTCTTCACGGCCGTCGGCCTCCGAACTGTTTAGACAGAAGAAGGAGCAGGAGAAGAAGAAAAAAGATAAGAAAGAGAAGAAGAAGCGCCGCAGCTCTACGTCTTCTCTCCCGCCGACCCCGGGACTGGCTCACCCCTCGCCGCCACGCTCCCTAGCATCCGCCCCGGTTGCAGCCCCATCTACGCCGGGCAGGATGCCGGTCAATGTCCGGGAAACTACACCGGAGAGGGCCCCCAGCCCTCCGCCGTCGCCAGAGGCCCTTCCACCTCCACCGCCGCGACGATCTACCTCTCTTCGCGACCATTCCGTGGCTCCTGGTCTGGCTTCCGAAGCGCCACCCCAGTTGAGCCTCATCGCCCCGTTTATCGAGGCAATGGTGCGGAAGCTGCATGCCGAGCTCCAAGGCCCTCGACCGACACCATCCGAGTTCGTGGAGCACCCTCTGCCTCCCGAACCAGCCACGGAGGCACCACCGCTCCGTGACGAGGGTCCGGCACCGAAGAGGCAACGAGTGGAACAGGCGTGGTCGGAGGCCTCTCTCCCTCCGTACCAGCTGCCTTTGCCGGGGAGCGATCCGAGATCCGCCAGGCCGTACTGGTCGGACTCGGACCCCGAGGCCTACCTGCCACCGCCCAGCGTCTCGGAGCGGTCAGGAGGCTCCGACGACTCGTCGGACCAGGAGGAGGAGGATCGGCCACCACCGGTTGCGGTTGACAAGTCCCCGGACGATAACATTGGCTCCGTCCATGGCTCCCAACCGGAGGACCAGAAAACATACACGGCCCTCATCACCCGCCTTGGATCCACACTGGGGATCCGGGCGGAGGCTCCCCTGGACGAATGCGAAGATGTCGTCTGCGGAATGGCCGACCGGAAGGAGCTAGTCCCCGTCCGTCTGGGGCTACTCCCGAAGATCGCCAAGGCGGCCAAGGAGATCTGGAAGAGACCCGTCTCTTCCCATTCGGTGTCCAACAGGGTGGACTCCATGTACAGACTACTGGAAGACTCCAACTTCTTACACGTCCACCCAGCGCCGAACTCCCGAGTGGTGAAAGGCTCCCAACACCGGACACCGATTAGTAGCACCCCCGTTCCGTCGACCCAAGAAGGGAAGAAACTGGACGCACTGGGCAGGAGGGTCTACGCCAATGCCTCCTTGTCCTTCCGTGCGTCCAACTACGCGACGGCCATGGGGGGCTACCAGTGCCGACTGTGGGAACAGGCGGAGTCCTTCAAGTCACTGCTACCACCGGACAAGCGGGCGGACTTCGAGCGGGTCTGCATGGAGGGAAACCAACTCGCTCTCCAGCAGATCCGTACGGGCCGCCACGTCACGGAGTCGGAGGCGAAGAATCTGGCTTCTGCCATCCAGCTTCGTCGCCACGCCTGGCTCCGCTCCGCTGACCTGCAAGACGACGTCAAGCGGCTGGTGGAAGAGCTCCCCTTCGACGGTGAGGGCCTCTTCGCCAAGGAGACCGACACCTCCTTGGGAGAGCTGAAGGGGGACTACGCCACCATCAGACAGCTCCGCCCTCCACGCCGTGGGTCCAACCGTTACCAGCAGGACCAACCGTCGACGTCCCAGGCGGGTCCGTCATACCAACCTCGCCCACCGCAGAGGCAAGGCGACTACTCCCGGTACCAGCCCTACCGGCCACGACCACAACCCAGCTGTCCACGCTACCAGCAGCGTCACCAGACTGGTAAACGCACGGAACGGAAGGGCAAACAACGTGTTTGACTCTTCCGTGACCGAGACTCTACCCTACCGTCCCCTCGCCAACTACCTATCGGCCTGGTCTGCCATCACCACAGACCGATGAGTTTTAACCATCTTAGACTCTGGCTACGCGATCGAGTTCGGGAAATGCCCTACTGTCGGACGGGTCCGCGTCACCGATCCGTCCCCACCGCTCCAGGAAGAACTATCAGCTCTCCTAGAGAAGGGCGCCATAGAACCGGTTGCAGCGTCGGAGTCTCACGAAGGGTTCTTCTCCCGCTACTTCCTCGTGGACAAAAAAGACGGGGGGACACGTCCAATCCTGGACCTCCGTCTCCTCAACAAGCACATCGACGCGAGGAAGTTCCGGATGGTGACTCTTCATTCCATCCTCCCACTGATCAACCACGGGGACTGGTTCACCGTCATCGACCTGAAGGATGCCTACTTCCACGTATCCATCAGAAGGGAACACCGCCGATTCCTACGGTTCCAGATCGGCGGCGACGTCTACCAGTACACCTGCCTACCCTTCGGCCTCTCCACCGCTCCGAGGGTATTCACGAAGTGCATGGCGCCGGTGGCTGCTCATCTTCGGCTGCAAGGCGTCCAAGTGTTCCCGTACATAGACGACTGGTTGGTCTGCTCCCCAACCCAACAGAAAGCCAAGGACGATGTTGCCCATTGCCTGGCCCTTATGCAGAGTCTCGGTCTACGGGTCAACTACAAGAAGTCTCAGTTGACCCCCACTCAACGAATAGACTACATCGGAGCCGTATTGGACTCTCTGGCTCTGAGAGCCTACGCTCCCCCCAAACGTCTGCTCGACATCCGCACGGTAGTGGCTCGGATCCAAGGCAGTCGTCGCGTCCGTGCCAGGGACGCTCTCCGCTTACTAGGACTCATGGCGTCGACCACAGCAGTGATCTCGCACGCCAAGCTCAAAATGCGGTCGCTCCAGTCGTGGCTCCTAGCCTCCTTCGACAGCACCCACGACAACCTCGGGAAGAGGCTCACACCGACCCCCGAACTCCGGGACCAGCTGAACTGGTGGACAACGGACCGCAATGTGACCGCCGGGAAGCTCTTCACCCTCCCCGCGCCATCCGTCCAGGTCACCACCGACGCGAGCACACACGGATGGGGTGCGTGCTGCCTCGGGCTACGGGTCCACGGCATCTGGACGCCCGCGGAAGCCGACCGCCACATCAACTTCCTCGAGCTGTTAGCGGTATGGAAGGCGATGAGGTCCTTCAGACTGTCCCTAGCAGGCCGCGTGGTGCAGATCGCTTCGGACAACACCACGACCCTAGCCTACCTCAACCGGCAAGGAGGGACCAAGTCCCTCTCCCTCCTTCACCTGACGGTCCAGATCTGGGAGTGGTGCCTGAAGGTACATGTGTTCCCCATCGGTGTCCACATCCAGGGCACGCTGAACTTAGAGGCGGACTCCCTGAGCCGCAAAGGGACAGCGATGCACGAATGGGAACTGGACGGATCGGTGTTCGACCGCCTGTGCCGACGGTGGGGCACACCGAGCCTAGATGTGTTCGCGACACAGATCAACACCAAGTGCCGCCGTTACTGCTCCCGGGCGGGGATCGGCCACGGATCGGAGGGCGATGCCTTCATGGGGTCGTGGCACCAGGAACTGCTGTACATGTTTCCTCCGATCCCTCTCATCCAACGGGTCCTGGTACGGATCCGTGGGGAGACCGCCTGGGCGATCCTGATCGCCCCGTCCTGGCCGCGCCAGCCGTGGTTCCCGCTACTCCAAACCCTGGCTTGCGACCGCTTCCGCCTACCCACCGATCCGAACCTCCTCCGCATGGAGGACGGTCGGATCCTCCACTCGGATCTACCGAGCCTACACCTGACGGCCTGGCTTATCCGCCCGACATAACACGGATCCTTGAACTTTCAAGGAAACCTTCCACGCGAAAGTCCTATGATGCCAAGTACCGTCGCTTCATAGACTTTCTAGCATCCAGTGACCGCACCGTGGACTCGGCATCCCTGCAGGACGTCATGTCCTACCTCCTGCACCTGGCTGAGTCAGGATCTGCACACTCATCCTTAAAGGTCCACTTGGCTGCGGTGGTAGCCAAGGCCCCACCTTCATCAGTATTGTCCTCCGCTTTCAGAGACAAGACTGTTAAAAGATTCCTCCAGGGACTGCGTAATGCCTACCCTCCAGTGAAGATACCACCTCCTCAGTGGTCCCTCACTGCTGTGCTCACCGCGCTCACGAAGGCGCCCTTTGAGCCCATGGCTACAGTGGACATTAAGTTTGTTTCTTACAAAACTGCCTTTCTCGTAGCCATCACCTCTGCCCGGAGGGCAGGAGAACTGGCAGCCCTGCGGTCTGACCCTCCTTTTCTCAAGTTCTACCCCGATAGGGTAGTATTGCACCCGGACCTGGCCTTTCTGCCCAAAGTCCTGACTGAATCCCACCTGGCCCAGTCCATCACGCTTCCAGCATTCTTCCTGAATCCTTCGTCTGCACAAGAGAGAGTGTGGCATTCGCTGGATGTCAGGAGGGCCTTGCTGTTCTACACACAAAGGACTGCGTCCTTCAGGAGAGCCAAGCAACTGTTTGTGGCCTATGGTGGCAGGTCCAAGGGACACTCTCTGTCTGCCCAGAGACTTTCCAAATGGATCTCAAGCACCATCTACTTGGCCTATGAGATGTCATCTCTGCCACCCCCGCCTCATGTCCGGGCTCACTCCACCAGGACATTGGCTTCCTCCACTGCGTTCCTCGAAGGCATCCCGATGGAGGACATCTGCAAGGCCGCTACCTGGTCCAGGTCCTCCACCTTCATCACCCACTACCGGGTTGACACAAGGTCTGCTTCCGATGTCAGACGGGGCAGATCCATCCTGACGGCTGGTCTCCGATCCTCTTCGCTGATGACCGCCCATCCATGATGCCATCGCGCTCTCCTACATCTCAGGACGCCGGCTGCCCACCATCCAAGTAAGTGAGCTTGCTAGTCACCCATCAGTGTGCATCCCCAAACAACACGAAGGAGAAGGACAGGTTTCACTTACCAGTAACTGTCGTTCTCCGAGTATGTTGTTTGGGGATTCACACAACCCAACCCTGCCTCCCCTCAGGGCTGCCGGCCTGAGATGGCCTTATGCTTAGCAGGCAGCTTTAATATCAAACTGAGGGGAAAGCGCGAAATGGCGCCTAAAGGGGTTGGGCATGGTGGGCGGTCCCACATTCAAAACTCTTTATCCAATCAGCTTTCCAGCTCCGCTCAGGATTCAGCGCAGGCGCAGAACCCATCAGTGTGAATCCCCAAACAACATACTCGGAGAACGACAGTTACTGGTAAGTGAAACCTGTCCTTCTCATGAGTGTTGTCACTCCAAAGATGAGAATAACATCCATTGAAAGACAGAGCATTTTTATACAGTTCTCCATGCATTTCTGTTTACTCAAAACGTCTTGACCTGATTGGCATGACATGTCATTGTCAAGTTGTACAAATTATTATTTCATACTTTCATCATAACATTTGTTTACTCATTACAGGGGTCTCAAAGGAAACTTAAGCAACATCTATTATTTGCAATCAGGGAACATATACTTCTTATGACCCATGTCCAGGTCAACCTCACCATTTCTAATCATGGGTTGTTTAGCAAACATTACTCATTTAATCATCAAGACCTCATTCTGGTCCACGTAAGCATTGCAGTTGTCCTTTGTAAGCAGAATTTCTAAATTGCCACGTCGCCTTAGTGCGGCCTTAGTTTCTTTAGCAGCAAGCAGCGTTTTGATTTCCATTTTATTCACATTTTATTTCTATTATTTATTATGCTATATCAATTCCCCACTCTGAATCTTTTCAAAACGTAAAGATTCACAACTCTTAGTTTCACAGTTTCTTAAGGCGTCTAGTTCAGTAAACTGAGGAATCATGCTTATCATACAAGGGATGACACATTTTATCACTAGACATCCAAGATGTCCTACGTGTCCAAAAGAACTTGCAATGTTGGAAATTTTGGCAACTAGGTTCCAAAAAATTCCTTAACATTGAAAGCTGTGCTCCAGTGCTGTTCAGGATTGTAAGTTAATTGTCTTATTTCTTTGGTTCACTGAGCCACCACTTTTCCTGACTCTTCAATGTGTAGGCAGTAATTATCAAGATTAAATTTCCACTGACCCCCCCCCCCCTTTTTACCAAAAGATGTTCCAAGGCTAGCTTATTTCCACCGTCCGGAGCTTGCCTGTGTTCTTTGGTAGTATGGGAACCTGGAAAAAGCTGTTTCAGTACTCTCGTACATAACAGACCTCCTTTTCCTTACTGCTCCCAATCTATCATAGACAGACATGTTCTTTAACTGTCTACTGGTTAAAGAAAGAAAGATGGTTTAATCCACCCTAGAACACAAGTTCCAGACCAATCAGCTGATAGTTGCTCATAAGCTAGCCTTCCACATATCCAGTACAGTAATACCTCATATAACATTAGTATCGAATAACACTAAAATCGCATAACATTAAGGAATCTGGGGGGAAGAATTGCATCAGATAACATTAAGATCCTATGGGATGCTTCAGATAACAACCGCTAAAGCCTGTGTGGTTACAATGTATCTCTATGGATCCCATAGGTTTTTAACATGCATCAGATAACACTAAAAATCATATACTGTAACACCAAGACTTGTGGAACCAGGTTTTAGTGTTATATGAGGTTTTACTGTACATGTCTTCCAGTGCAGTCCAAGCACCTGCGGAATTTAAGTACTTCAGGATTGTGGTGCCACATTTTACAGAGGGGGGTAACCTGAAGGGAGATCTCCATGTTGTCTGGCCCTCTTCCCATGTTCCGAGACAGATTAAGGGCCCAACTTCAATGGCTCCTTCCCTCCTGAAACGTGTTTTTCATGCCAAATTAATGGTAAGAGTCCAAATTATGTCTTTGGGTTTAGTGTGTTTTGATATGCTGCCTGCTTTAGACATTTTATTGAATACTTCTGGAGTTGTTTCTACGGCCATCGTTTACCCATGCTTGTTCCTCCACATATAATACAATTTTTCACAGTTAGAGTTTTAGCTATCTTTTCAGACATTTCCACAATTGGATTGCGTACCACTACACCAATTTCAATCTCCTTTTCTTCCAGTTCTTTTACCTTATTATATACTGACCATCCTATATTCTTGACTTCTCCTTCATATTTTGTATGAACCTTTAAGGTAATTGTCAAGGGATCAATTATTTCTTAAAGTCCTTTAAGTTTCCAGCATGTTTCCTTGACTTTCTCTTGAAGCCTCTGTTGCTTATCTCTATGGAGTTAACGTTATCTGATCCACCTGAATAGGATTTTAACGTTATCTGGTGCATGCATCGGATAAGGCTAAAAATCGGATAACGTTAAGACATGTGGAACCAAGTCTTAACGTTATCCGAGGTATTACTGTACTTTAGCCCTTAGCTTTAAAAAAGTACAGTATTAAACAATTTGGGTGTGAGGTTTATTGGAAGGACACCTGTTCCAAACCTCTCTTATAAAACCTTTCAACCTGATGGTGTCAACCTGTCGGTTGAAATAATAAAACTGTGTAACAAAAAATAAGTTACATCCAACAGTTTTCAATGAGGCCATTTCCCCAGCAGTTTAGCACATGCCCATCTCAAAGAGAAAGAATGCAGTACTGATTGTTAGAACTACTGCACTTATAAGCCCAAGAAGAAGAAATGAGTCACCTGAGCACTTCTTGCCATAGATTTTCTGTGTGGTGGGATGTTACTTTATGTCTCAAGTTAATCGCTCTATGTAGCAGTTAATATTTACTTCATTCTTTTTTCAAGGTTCTTTATCATTAAGGAGAGCTTTCTGCTGTACTATGCTGAGAATGAAAAGAAGAACTTTGAAAACAATCGATACTTTAATATCCACCCTAAGGCAAGTACCCGCCAGACCATCCATTAGGCAGAGTGGGAAACTTGCTTCCGATACCAAATGCTGAGTAACATAAATTACACTATTGTGGCAGGGTCTTGGCCAGTCTCTCTATTGGGGGCCTGCCTGCAAAACCAGCCTAATTTGCTACCTTCAAGTGGGGGGGGGGGGAGAGATACTGTACCCAGAGATTGGAAATGTTACTCTTTGAGGATTACAGTTTCTAATTTTTGAGATATGTAGTCCCAAAATGTAATATTTCTGAGCTATGACTGTCCTGTCTTCAGCATTGAAGGAAAATTCAGCTGTTAGTCTTGTGGCATTTCTGGCAGTGAGATGTAAGCACTAGCTCTTAAATTATGTAAAACACAACAACACCAAAAACAGATAGATAGCCAAGTCCAAATAGTTATTTGAGAAGTGGCAAGATATTTCAATGAAACTCGTCCCACTTTGTGACCTAACTGCTCATTTCTGTACTAACTTATGTTGTGGATAAGTCTTCAGAGGTACTTGCACAAAAGATGCATTGAAGTCATCTCACCGGGAGAGAGCCAGCGCATGGATAACTGTGGTCAAGCTATCTCACTGATATACCAACCTAAATTAAACACTTCATTAATAAAGAATCTCCCTCTGGATCATTTTTTTAAAAGTCAGGAGAAACCTCTGTGAATCACTGAGGCCAAGTTCCCCAGAATGTAAAATTTGTAAAGGTATTTTGCATATATTTTTAGAAAAGTCTTCTTGTGAGTTAGTCAGATATTGGCCAAATTCTTGTTATTTAGGGTAGTAAATCACATTTGGATAGGCTGTTTGGCTCAATGGGGATTTGGTGAGTCAACTTCCCAGCAAATTAGTTGATTTACATGGACCTACTCAAACTGCAACTTACTATGCTAAAGTAAGCCACAGTTACAATTGACCAATTTGAATCAATAAAATTTACAGAGAAGTTGACTCACCAAATCCTCATTGATTCAAACATCCTACTCTAGTGCAACTTACTATGTTAAGCAACAGAAATTTGGTTGCTATTACTGTACTTTCATATTGCCGAGAGGGCTTGAAAATGTTACATTTTATTTTCTACTATAGCTCCCAGAATCCATAGCATAGTAAGTCACAGTTTGAGTAGACCCATTTAAATCAATTAACTTATGGAGGAGTTGATTCACCAAATTCCTATTGATTCAACCAGCATATTCAACTGAGATTTAGTAGCTATGTGTAGCTTTGCTGGCTCAGGATTCAGGGGTTTAAAGCTTCCCAGCTCTGCTTGTAGTGGTTATGGCTGAAGTAAGGCTTGAACCAGAAGCTTTCTAATTATGATGAAACAGAAACTATTATTATTATTATTATTATTATTATTATTATTATTATTATTATTTATTGCATTTATTACCCCGCCCCAATTGGGAGAACCCGACTCATGGTAGTTCTCTGAACTACCATGACAGACAGCTGTTTGCTAAGACTGAAGCAACGGTTTCACAGGATGATTTGCCTGTTCAGACATGATTCTCACCTCCTCACTTCTCTAGTTAGAGCAGTGTTTCCCAACCTTTGGTTTTGAACTTTAATTCCCAGAAGCCTAAATCAGTTCCTCAAAGCACTGATCAACCAATGTATTGACCTAGGCTCCTGGGAATTGAAGTACCCGAGTGAGGCGTGGGCCTCACATTGGCAACCACTGATCTAGACTAATTTACTTTTCAGCTAATGATTGTCTCTCCTATACTACATCACATTGACTTTGAATATTCACTGTAGCAATCTGTACTTTTCACTGCTTCTAGTTTCCAACTAATTTGAATCTTTGGTGTCTTCAGGGTGTCATACCTCTTGGTGGCTGCATCGTAGAAGCTAAGGAGGAACCCAACATGCCTTATGCAATGAAGATCTCTCATGAAGACTTCCATGTAAAGAGACCATTTTTCTTTATAGGATAATATTTTTCCCCAGGATTTAGCAACCTGCTAACTCAGTGGAGGCCAAACTACAGCCCACAGGCCCAATTAGTCACATGCATCTAATTAATCCAGCCTGGACTGAGAACCCGGGCCCTCTCCGGACTGCCCTCCACCCACCTGATGTACCAATATGTCACCTATGGCAGCGGTGGCAATCAGGCTTCACTCCTGCTGCTCCAAGCAGCCTCCACTTGGTCCCAGCACTTCAGAAGCCTCTTGCAAGTTGGATCACCACATTGCAGAAATTTTTTGAGCCTTGTCCATTTCAAAATCCGTGGCACTGGAAGGATAAACCTGGCGTACCTTGCTGGCGTCAGCCTTGGCGCGCCAAGGGACTCTCCCAGTCCCATGGATTTTGAAATGGAGAAGCCTTGGAAAATTCCTCCAATGTGGCAATCCAGCTTGCAAGAGACTTCTGAAAGGCTGCAACCAAGTGGAGGCTGCTTGGACCAGCAGAAGCGAAACCTGATCGCCACTGCTGCTGACCTCAAAATGGTCAGCAGTGGGAGCAGCCCGTCTTCGGCCCCCACAGCTGTGTGTTGGGGGCAGGACCGGCCCACAGCAGAAAAAGTTTGGGCACCACTGTACTAAATGAACAAGGAAGAAAATCCATTTTTCTAAGATAAACACACAAGTTAGAGATACAATAATAATAATAATAATTCAACACTCATTTCTTGTCTCTCTCACGGAATGTTTCAGCTTGTTCATTGGCAGATTTGATCACCAGTAGTTGGACTGCAGTTGGGTTTTGTAGAACAGTGGTTCCTGAGAAGGGAGCTAGCATGATGTCTGAAGGGCCCAAAATTCTTAGAATGTTTCTAGATTATGTATTTAAAATGAATTTAGCAGTCATTTGGTCCTATAAGGGCAATTAAAAATCATCATTATGCAGAAGCTTTTAGGAGTCTCTGAAATAATTACTTTTATATGCCATCAAGTTGATATGGCCACTCTTCAAAATGTTCTAGACTTAGAATACTTGCAGTTCATTTGTTAAAGTCATGCTAGTTAAATTAGTGATAAACTGGCATAGATCTGTATTACCAATAAAACTTCAAACACCTTTATGTCTGTACAAAAGAAAAGAAATAGGTACCTCTGGCTTTCTCGTGATAGCATATTGTTTCTTCTAGATTATCTTAATAACCAATCTGACATTTATTTTATAAGGGTAACATCATCCTAGCAGCAGAATCAGAGTATGAACAAGCCCAGTGGCTGGAGATGCTGAAGGAGTCTGGGAAAGTGTAAGTATGCGAAGTGAGTAGTTATTCTGTTGACAGAATTTGGCTTTGCTCTGAAGTATGATGGAACTACCATAATCTTTATGCTGACTTTTTACATTGCTCTGGTTTTAAGTAACACACAGTGTAATTTTTGTGTGTGCTTGGGTCATAGCTCAGAGGTTGATATTTTGCAATGTTTGTACTACCTGTACTTTTGAAGTAACTTGTTGACTCAACACCAACTTCTATAATGTATGTTCTTCTTTACTATTGGCCCCGAAATGACTGGAATTTATAATATGGAGGAACAAATCTGAATAATCCTCAAGAATTAGTCAGCTGCTAACAACGGAATTTTTTATGCTTGCACATATAACACTTGACGCTAGTTTATAGCATCTAGCCATGATATGATTATTATTTTTACGGTTTGTAGCCGTACACATATTGCTTGCACCTTACTTCATAATTATCTTTTGCTAGTGACTAGAGTGAACAAACTTGGTCTTGGATTGAACCTATGATTCCCTCAATTTCAGTCTGGAGATAGCTTAATTTAAGCAACCCATCCAGTTATTGCTTATTGTCATATTGTCATCCAAGAGGAAGCTGGAGTGTTATCTATTTAATGATTTCTCAAGCCATGCATCTCTGCTTTGTGGGTCTTTCATTAACAAAGGCTGGTTCTCATTTGCAAAATGTGGTACCCATTAGTCTTTTATCATTTTCTGTTACCATCTGCTGAAGAGGGACTGTGCTTCCACAGGAGAAGTTTCAAAAATGTGACAGTTCTTGGTTTTGCCCTGGTTTCCATGGGCAAAAGTGTACCACTTGGCTCTTTGGTTGGAAGTAGCATCCAGTGGTAGTTATGGGCTTTTTTTCCTCTGCATTTTGTAGGACAGAACAAGCTGCTGCCCTTCCAATCTCCCTTCAATGAGGAGCCAGTCCATGAGCATACAGGCAAGGCAAGGGGTTTCTCCCAAAATAGATGGAGAACTTTCAGTGCCCTGTACAAATCTGTTAAGCTGCTTAGGTTTGGCTCTTTACTTCATGACCACAGTTTAGATGTATCTCTAAAGATACATATAAATTCTATCAAGGCTTATGGTGGGACAATTAATAACTGGTCACTCATCCCAAAGGATTTATTCTATATTATCTTTCTGTGTGTAGTGATGCTAGGGAAGAGATGCTACACGTGAGTGGAGATATAAAGATTCATCAGAGGCAATTAGGCATGAAACATAACATAGTATATAGTACAAGGATTCTCAACCTGTGGCCCATGGGCTGGATGTGCCCTGTGGCACCATTTCATGTGGCCCCCCACCGCATCCACCACACTAGGAAGTGCCATGTGGTGAAGGAAGGGCAAAATGGCTCTTTGGCCCCCTAAGCTGTCTGAGAGAATGTGACCTGGCCCCCGGTTTAAAAAGGTTAAGACCTCCTGATATAGTACATTAAGACACCTGCCTGGATACACTTCTTGGACCTTTAGGCTCATTGAACCCAGTGAGGTGGATTTTGTAGTAAAATACATTGGGTTGAACTGCCAATAGCAGCAAATATGAGATCTCAGCTGTTCTGTATTGCCATGAGCCATCATTGCTCAGTTTATGGTCTGTGTTTGAAGCACAAATGGGTAACATTTGTTTTCAGGCCACAACTTCCAGGTGCCTCACATGTTGACTGGGAATGATATGAGCTATAGCTTGGGAGAACAGTGGGCTGGGGAAGGCTGGTATGAAATAAAAAAATCAGACGTTTAAAGCAGGGGTGCCTAAACTGTGGCCCGTGGGGCTGGATCCGGTCCCTGATGCCAATTCATCTGGCCCATACCACTCTTGTTGCTCAAGGGCAGCATGGGCCAGATGAATTGGCATTGGGGGTCGGATCTAGCCCACGGGCCATAATTTAGGCACCCCTCCTTTAAGCAGAGAAAATGGCAGCCTAAAATCTATCTCATCCTGTTGCAAAACATATCTGTTGCAAAACAGATTGCAAGACATGTTTTACTTACACTTCTGGTGGGAGGAACCACATGACCGACCCACTGAACCACATGAACGGCCCAAGTTTGGGTATCCCTGGTTTAAAGGAAATGGAAGAAAGTTGGAGGTATTTGGTTAGTTGAAGTACTCCAGACTCCTTCACCTTTGAATAAGTGGTAATATAAAGGAGAGTTGTCATAAGAGCTGGTGATCTTATAAAAAACATAGTGTTTTAGGACTCTCCCCAGACAGTAAATGGGGTGTTGTTGAAACCCCTTTGACTCTTTTGTTAGGGAAAGCTGGTGAGATGCTGAGCCTCAAAGTAGACATGACTCTGGTCATGAAGTTCTGCCCTTGAGTGCAGTTCATTACCACCACCATAACCACCACCATCAAACACTACTGGCTGAAGTTGGGGTTGGGGAGGGATCCAGATCACTGCCTTTGGTTGTCAGTTTGTAAGAAAGAAAGAAACTTTGAATCCAGTTACCCAGCATTAGGTAATTAAAATGTGTTTAGTCTGGTCATGAACTTTGACAGCTTTCTCTACTGTCACAGCACCTCCCAGCCCCATAGGGATCCCCAGCTTTACCTTTTGATAGACTTCCAGTCCTCTTTAAATCTTTTAGGCCTCAGATCCAAGAAGGACCAGCAATGTGGCCAATGGTGAGAGACTGTGAATAATATGTTCCATAAAATCTAAAAGGTTCCCTAGCCCTGCTATAAACCCTTGGGAAGTACGTCAGCAATCACTCCTATCTATGCTGTCTCTGATTTGCACCCACTATAGTTCAACCGATGTGAACTGTCTGTTTCAGTTCTTGGCAACTAGCCCTTTTTTGTTTGCTTCTACCATGTTCTTGAGAACTACTTCTCTGTTTCCATTACAACTCCTTTATGGAATTTGCGTTATTTATGGAATGTGAAGGATGCCATCAAGCCAACCTGGTTTACTTCTTCTTTTGTGTCCCAACCAAGCCCTCGACTGCCAAAATGAAGCCACTTTCTTGGCTTTATTGTTGGCCACACTTAAGTCCTCATCAGACTTGGTTTACTGACTTGAGGCAACTGCTAGGTAGAAGCCTCCATCTCAACCCATCTTCCAGAATGTGAGGCTTCCAGCAGCTCAGTCCTGGGCCAAGCTTGATTGCAAAGATCCACATCACTGCTTGCTCAAATCCATGAAGAACACCTTTGCTGCCCAGAGGAGTTTAAAATAGCTCTGAAAAATTGCTTGGGCAGTGATTTCGGTTGCTTGGTTAGGCAAGAAGCCGAAAGGGCATGACTGTGAAGGTCAGTACACATTTTGAAAAATGTGGCTTCAGCTGTAGCAGAAATGTCCAGCAAGTAGATCCATCTCCTACTCTTCATAGTTCTTGCAAACTAAGGCAACTGACAATTGGGAGAAGGGTAGGGTTAAGACAAAGGCTGCAACTGTGGGGATAATGTGCTATGTAACAAGATGCCAGTATCAGTCATGGGTTTTTTTTTTAACCAAAGTTTGCTGCACATGTTCTCATAACAAACCTTGGAAAGGTAATATTTGTGTCATAGAAGTAACTTTTCAAGCTCTATTCAACAATCAGCATGGGTTCTGTACCCCAAAGGGGCTGAGTCAATTCTAAATTTTGGGTAGGTTCAGAGTCCAATTCACAAGTTCACTTAGAAGATTTATAAAAAGCAGAAGACATATGGCTGTCCTTTCCAGCTAAGGTGACCATATGTAGTCCTCAAGTCAATTCTGACTTATAGCAGCCCTTCTCAGAGATTTCTAGGCATAAAGCAGGGGTGGCCAATTTACGACCTGTGGCACCATTTCATGTGGCCTGCTGCCACCCTCACTGCTAGCGGAAGCAGATGAGTTTATGACAGCCGTAAAATGTGCCAGCATATGTGTATGTGTGCCCGCACCTGTTGTAAACACTGCCTAAAACAGGGGTGCCCAAACTATGGCCCGTGGGCCAGATCCAGCCCCCAATGCCAATTCATCCAACCCATGATGCCCATGCCATACGGGCACATTTTACTTCCACTTCCAGGAGTGGCAAGGACATTGGGGGTCTGATGAATTGCCGTTGGGGGCCAGATCTGGCCCATGGGCCGTAGTTTGGGCACACCTGGTATAAAGTATAGAGAAGTGATATATTATCCCTTTTTTGGTGGCTGTGCTGGCTGGCCCGTCTGGAACAGCTGCTTTGTAGAACAATGCTGGTTTGAGGTGAGGAAAGTGAGCAGGGACTTATTGGTAAGAGTTCACAGAAAGCTATGTCAGGAGAAGTTGAGGTTAGAGTTCTGTTACTTACAAGCCACTTCGAGAGAGTCCAAATAGTGAGGTCAAAGTCCAGTTCCAAAGTTGGGCAAAGAGAGTCCAATGAGCAAATCCAAATCCGGTTCTGAGGTCCGTAATCAGGAGGTAGTCCAGGTAAATGGTCAAGTTGTGGAGTCAGGCATGGTACAGATATGGGCCATCACACTTACATTGTTCTGACGACAGGCTCAGCCCCTGAGAGAGCCTTAAATGGCTAGCCTAGTGCATTGCTAATCCGAGACAGCTGGAACTTCCTTTGAAGTTTCCCATGTGCAGCCCTCTCTTGCTCCTTAATTGAAGGCTCAACCCCTGCTCAGAATAGTTTAGGGATGCCCAAACTACAGCCTGGAGGCTGTATCTGGCCCCAAACGCCAATTCATCCGGCCCACGAAGCCCTTATCGCTCCTGGAAGCGGAAGTAAAACACTCCCATACGGGCACATTTTACTTCTGCTTCCGGGAACGACGAGGGCTTTGTGGGCCAGATGAATTGGAGGCAGGGGGAAGATACAGCCCCCAGGCCATAGTGACCAGACTCCTGAACCATGTGACCAGCCCACAGCCCAAAACGTTTGGGCACCTCTGGAATAGTTGATTGGCTGGAGTGCCCTGCCTGGGATTCAAGCTGGTTTCGGGTCCCAGCTGCTCCTTTTCCTTGGAGCTATCCGAATCCAAGGGGGTGGGCAGGACAGTGGCACATATACAATGTCAAAAAGGACAACAAGGGATTGCAATCGTGTATGTTAATCTTGCATGTAGATGCATGTGTAGAAATATTTCCTATAGTTTTGGACACAACGGCTGAAGTCCTGTTGCATAGCTCTGCACCTCAGCTGTGATAATGTCATCAGCAGTGGCAAATTGCCTCTGATTAAAAGCTTCCTTTAGCAATTGTGGGGTGCATATAATCTCATCACACTGTATATGAGCTGTGTGGCGTCTAAACCTTATATTGGTGGCAATTTGTTTTTACTTAGCAGGGACTTGACACTGAGTTTATGGATCTATGGAGCAAAATGTCTGCCAGTATTCAGAATATCTGACCATAGAGTGACTGACAAAGTGCTCCAGGATCAACTCAGATGCTAAAGTTAGAATATCATTAGAAGAAGAAAACATGTTAATATTTCAGTCTCTGAGTGATCAGAATGCAAGCACCACTGGCATTATCTCCTGGGGACATAAAATAAAGCAAAACCCATCTGCGAATTGATAATGGAAAGCACCAGAGTTCTGTCTCTCCCTTTTGATGGTTCTTTATCTTTAAACCAGATCTGGAGTAGAAAATCCCCTAAACATAAGACACTTTGAACAAGAAGACGGTTCATATAGCTAGTCTGTCTTTGGATGAGAAGTTTTATAGGCAAGAGGACCTGAACACTTCAATTGTAGGAAATCATGGTTTTGGGGCTCACCTTTGCAAATTCCTTAGTTATACTTGCTAAGGGGTTATTATGGTAATCATAGTCTAGAAAAGTAATTTTTCAAAGCTGTGGCTAAGAGTCATATCTTTATTCATGTCAGAGGCACCACCAGCACATACAAAGCTAAAATTAACATATCTAAAACAAAAAGGAATTAAAAGGACTAGATGACATCTGCCCAATATCGGGTTGGTGATTCATGATTAGGGGTACAAGGCAAGACTCAGAGCTGCAAGAACCAGAAAGCAATCTTGGAGTATTGAAGGTGAAAATGAAAGGCATTTTTCAATTACATAGGCACCATTTTTATTCTTTAGAAAGCTGTGAACTCCTTGTTCCTTTGTAGTGCTGGTAATTTATTTTCATTAGACCCTATCTTATCTTTCCAGTTAATAATAGAACAGTCACAGTTCACAACATTCATTGCTTTAGAAGAAGCAAAAAATTTCTCTGTCTTTTAGAAATAAAGTAAAAAGAGTGTGTTTTCACCACCACCACCATCACTTTCACAGCTTCAGGGAGAAGGAAGTATATAAACTTGGGAGCAGTATATTGATGAATTTGGAAGGGCAGTTCCTCATCATAACAACCCTTATAGACAACACTGCTTGTATGGAAACTCTGAAGACAAAGGGAGCAGGAGTAGCAGCTGTTCAATAAAGTTAATGTCTTTTAATTGCTCATTCAAGGCCAGACCACCTTTTCAGCGTTTTACACTACAGCAAAGACAGCTTACAACAGTGATGGCCAACCTTTGCACTCCAGCTGTTCTTGAACTTCAGTTCTCAGATGCCCTGTGTGTTGACTTGGGCTTCTGGGAATTGAAGTCCAAGAACACCTGGAATACCAAGGTTGGCCATCCCTGGCTTACAACAATATACTGATAGTATGGAAATCTATCACACACACACCCGGCCGCCATTGTGAGAATAGCAGCTACACTCAGAAGGAACACAGAAGCCTGTGGCCGTGGGGAGGGCCAGTTGTGGTCTTAAGCTCTCCTCTTCATCAGAAAGTCCTGGGCCTTTGACCCTATGAGCTCTGGTTTGACTGCACTACTGCTTAAGAGGCTGTTTTTGGTTCTTTTAATGTGTTATTTGTCATGCTTGTTTTTTAAGGACTTGGAGAAATGCTGAGCTGGGAGAAGCCATGATTGAGAGCCTGGAAGCCCAGGGACTCCAGCTGGCCAAGGAGAAACAAGAGTATTTAGGTTGGAACAAGCAGCTGATGAGCTTCTTCAGCAGCAGAAATGTTACTATGATTACCATCTTTGGCTGTTTATATAGGAATATGTTGTGCTGATCCTGTTTCCTTTCCAAAAGCTTCCAGTTCATTTCTGGAATTGCTCAAAGTGCTGGGCTTTAAGCAGTTCTAGAAATGTACATTCCCACATATCTTGGGACCTTTGTGTGTCTGGTGAAATACCTCTTTTTGTATGTATGCACCTGGGCCCTTAGGCCACCTTTCCTCCATCTATAGACCTGCAGATGTGTTGGATTACAACTCAAATAATTCCTAGCCTATATTGCTGGCTGTGGAATTAGGGGAGAGCAACAGATTGGAGAAGACACCCTTGATCCATGATGGCCAGCGCTGGCACTCCAGGTGTTCTTGGACTTCAATTCCCAGAAGCCCTGAACAGCAGGTGTGCTAACTTGGGCTTCTGGGAATTGAAGTCCAAGAACACTGGAGTCCCAAGGTTTGCCATCACTGCCATAAGCCCAAGTCAGCACCTTGGAGTGCCAAGGTTTGCTATCCCTGCTCTAGATGGTCTTTGGAAGCACCTCTTCATTTCCACAAGAAAGACAAAACCCAAATGCAGTAATACCCGGATAACACTAAAACTTGGTTCCACAACTCCTAGTGTTATCCAATTTTTAACATTATGTGATACATGCATCACATAACATTAAAATCCTATGGGACGAAGCACATAACATTAAAACTCCATAGAGATACATTGTAACTGGCTCAGGCTTCAGCGAACGTTATGCGATACATCCCATAGGATTTCAACATTATGCAATGTAATCCCCCCCCCCCATTGCTTAACGTTATGCGCTTTTAGCGTTATCTGGTGTAGACGTTATCCGAAGTATTACTGTACAAGCATGGGTAAATGCCTTTTATTGGAGAACTATTTTTTTAAAAAAGATAAGATTTCAAATCTTTCAGGCTGGGCATTGCAGAACATGAACGAGGATGGGAAGAGAAAGAAAAATCCAAAACTCCGTCTGAAGATGGAGGGTGCAAACTTGTTCAATCAGCTTGAGAGATCACATTTCAACTCGGGCAATATAGAATCAATAGTTTTCCTTTTCTACAAAGAAAAGGTTGCCAGATACCTTCTATATCTGCCTCCATCAAAGGATGGAGATGACAAAGAGGGGTTTCTTAGGGGTGGCTCTCTGGATTTGGATTGTTCTTTCTAGTAAAGTTGATGACAATATAGTTCTTTTGCCACTAGCCAGACTTTTTGAGTTATGAGCTTTTTAAAAATCTGCATGTTAGATCCTGTGTCCTACATCTAACACCTCTTACTTGTGGCTCTTTATAGCTTGTGTAAAATACAGTGTATTTTATGGTCTTTTGCTGAAATGTTTTAATCATTTTCAGAAAAATGTTTGTGGCTATTGTTGTGTATTACTCTATGTATCACCTAGAAATTCTGTCTCTGAGATGTTCAAGAAACAGAAAGAACAAAGTTCAATCACTGTACAGTGTGCTGTATAGAGTATTATCACTTTATTTTTAGATGGCAGGTACAAAGACTGTAGAAGTTACCATTTTAAACCATTACTCCCAGAATCCTTCAGCTATTACCATGCTGCCTGTGGGATTCTGGGAGAAGGGCCCCCAAAAAAGCAATGCAATCACTTATATACCGCCCCATAGCACTTAGTTTACACCTTTTAAAAAACTTTTCTTCTCATACATTAAATTTAAGTAGTGATGCTGTCATAGCAAGGGAAAGGGTTGTAAAATTTAGGATATTGGTTGACCAAGAGTAGTACAAACCAAAGTTGTCATTTATAATTAATTTTGCTGGAGAAGCGTAAAAAGCAGTTGCACATTAAGACAGCCAAACCCAATTTGTTATTCTAAAGATGTTTCAAGATTTAAAGTCTTGTCTACTCAAAAAGTATGACTAATGGTTGGGGGTGCCAGGGTTTGCAGCTCAAAACATGTGTGGGATACCAGTTTGGGGAAGGCTGCATTTAAATTACAATAGAATTTATCACGAGAGGTTTAAAAACAGCTGAAATCATTTCTTTTTAAAGAGGCCTTTGAGAATGTTTTGCCAATGGCTGAGCATTAGATATTTTATTGTCTCTCTCCGTCACCAATAGGGTTTTTGTATTTTTTTAAAATGTGTTTTAACATGTTTTTAATATGTGAGTTTCATATAGATAAACAGTTACCACTTTGGTAGGAAAGGTAACAGCATTCTGTGCACTCCAGTGTTTACTCATGCCTGCTACATGTCCACAGAAATGTATGCAGACACAGACTGTGCTGGCTCTGGCTATAAACAGAGATGAGCACCGAACCCTAGAAATGGATATGACTGGCTTTTGAGCAAGGGTGACCTTTACCTAATAACAGGAAGAAAGACAGGAAAAGAGAATGCAGTCTCAGAGATAGCCACTTCTCCAGCTGACCAAAATGCAGGCATCTGTTTGTGTGTTTGAGGGCTGAAAGTTCCAGAATTCCGCCTGGGAAACACTTGGTGAATTTGGGGAGTTGGAGTCTTTTTAAAAATGCACAAAAGACCACATCCCTGTTTGTTATTTAGTGGAATGCAAAATACAGTGCAGTAAAAGAAAGAAGGTTGCACATTTTTGAAGCTCCATGCTAGTCTATGACCATCAGTTCTCAATTAATCTTGCCATAGTGACTGTTACCCCTTTTCTCTATGTGTTTGCAGATAAACTGATGGAAGAAACAGAGGAGTTGTGTCTACAGAGAGAGCAGAGAGAGGTTTGTTCCCCACACTTTAAATTATTTCATTTTTAACAAGAATCTCAATGCCATGGAATGGGGTTGCACTGATCCTCTTTAAAAGTTAACAGAGGAGGGCTGTGGACTAAGAAGCACCATTACTAAACTTGGTGTCCTCAGGGGGATTCAGAATACAGTTTGCACCAAACTTTGCCATGCTGACTGGGAGATGAAGGGGACTTTGTAGATAGCACTTCTGGAGAGAGTGAGGTCAAGGAGAGCCAATGCAGAAAAATTCATGGGGCTTTTCCTACCGTAGTGATAAGCTGTGGGGTCACCTTGACTGAGGTGGGGCTACACAATAAGTAGGATGGACTGTGGTCCGTATCCACAGAAACAAAGCACTGTTTGAGTTTACCCATTTTGTCATTCTCTCTTCTAAGGAAAAAGAAATCAGGTGGAAGGCTTGCAGATGGAAAGTCCTTCTTGGATACTCTCACATTTCGTTTAACCAGATTGCAGGTGTACTCTCTACTAGGATTAGAAGGGTGGAGTGGGTGACAATGATGCAGGCAGACGCTGCCTCCTTTCTTCCCATGATCTCACCATAGAAACCCCTCCTAGAGCAGTCTGGTGCTTGGTCAAAGTTTCCGGGGGGGTGGGGGGACTTAATAAGGTGATAGATGAAAGAAGGAATGTCCTGTTAGTGGCCTGCTTTGATTCTTCTTTTGTTAAAAGTGGGCATGTTGTTAATAGTAAATCCCAAAGTACTGTATATAGCAAAGGGTGAGACAGTTAAAATCTGAAGATTAAAATAAATGGGGGGATTTAAAGGTGTTAAAGAGAACTATATAAAGAAAGAAATGGTGTTATAACTCAATGATATATAAACTTTTTTAAAAAATGTACTTTATGTTTGTATCAATTTATATGTTTTATGTTATAATTGTTAAAATTTAATAAATATCATAGTAAAAAAAATTGGGCATGTTGGAGAAACCTGCTCAAAGGAATCTTTTTGTAGGCTGCATCTGACAATTCTTCCATGTAAAGTATTGCTGTGTAAAAAATGTAACATGTCCATTGGATGTTATGACTGATCACTGAACATATCGATTTGTATTGGGTGCTTGTTGCAGTATCTACATTCCAATGATGTCAATATTTGCTAACGTGTATGTGTGCTCATTATGCAAAGCCACCAATTCTGTTTGCCAGTGCTCCAGCAAGTTTTGTGTTGTTTCCTTTATGGAGCAGTTTCTCAAACTTTAAAGTAATCCCTGGGAGAGGGTGACCCTGATGTTTTGGTAGAGCGCCATCTCTCCAGTTCTTTGGATTCTATATTATTATTATTATTATTATTATTATTATTATTATTATTATTATTATTATTATTATTATTATTATTATTATTATTATTATTATTATTATTATTATTATTATTATTATTATTATTATTATTATTATTATTATTATTATTATTCAGGCTCTGGAGCGCCTCAACCAGGTCTTGGAGGCAGAGAAGCAGCAGTTTGAAGAGGTGGTGCAAGATTTGCGGGCAGAGCAAGAGCAGATCAAACGGTAAAATATCCTCACCTGGAAGGGAGGCAAGTCAAAAAGTAGATCCTTCCAATGGGGAAGCTGGGGAAGGTCCAGAGCAGGGGTGCCCAAACTTTTCACGGGCTGGTCACGTCATTCAGGGGGCCACATCCAGCCCCTGACACCAATTCATCTGGCCCATGAAGCCTTGTTGCTCCCGGAAGTGGAAGTAAAATGTGCCCACACGGATGTGTTTTACTTCCGCTTCTGGGAGCAACGAGGGCTTTGTGGGCTGGATGAATTGGTGTCGGGGACCAGGACTGGAGCAACGAGGGCTTCTTGGGCTGGATGAATTGACATCAGGGCCAGAGCCAGCCCCCAGGCCACAGTTTAGGCACCCCGGTCCAGAGGTTAGAATGCTACTTTTTAAAACTGGAACTTGTGTTGCTCATTATTCCATGACAGCCAGGTGTTAATGTTACTGTTGGTCCATTCTCAAATGCATTGTGTGTTTTTAATACATTGTGCTGCCAATGCACCAGAAAAATATTGGTGGAAACATCTACATTTTCTTTCATTGACCAGTTCTGAAATTAAATCTTGGAAATGTTTATAAAAGATGAAATGAGAACGTACATCCCCTGTCTCTTAGGTTTAATAAGATAGTGAACACTTCCAAATGTTTATAAGAGGCATTAAAATCTCCTTTTGTAAATGTCCTAAAAATGTTTTTGTTTTTCATCCTCAATGGCTCCACATGTGGGAGAGTGATAGAAATGACAGTGGAAGGGACTGGAACTGCACTATTCTTTTTTCAAGTGATGAGAGTAGCCAAATACAATATATAACAGTGATGGCAAACCTTGGCACACCAGGTGTTCTTAAACCTCAATTCCCAGGAGCCCTGATCAGCCCTGACTTGGGCTTCTGGTAACTGAAGTCCAAGAACACCTGGAGTGCCAAGGTCTGGCATTGCTGATACAGTCAAACGTCGCATAACAAGTGTTTCGCTTAGCAAAAAACTCGCATAACGAGCATGTTTTTCTCTAAGCGGTCTGACTCGCATAACGAATTTTTTGCTATGCGAGTCGGACTTTTCCCTATGGAAAAACTCACATAACGAGCGTTCCTATGGGGGAAACTCGTTATGCGAGTTTTTCCATAGGGAAAAGTCCGACTCGCATAGCGAAAAATTTGTTATGCGAGTCAGACTCACATAGCAAATTTTTCGCATAGCGAGCAACCTCACAGAATGAATTAAATTCGTTCTGCAAGGTATGACTGTATATAACATCTGGATAGAGCTTGAGAATGGCTTTAGTTATGGTGAAGAAGTGGAAGAGGACAGGAAGTGGAAATACCTAGAGCAGGGGTGGCCAAACTATGGCCAGTGGGCTGAATCTGGCCTGTGGCACCAAATCATCTGGCCCTCACCACCCTTGCTGCTACCAGAAGCGGACATGTTTACGACAGCAGCAGATGCATTTTATGGCAGCGTTTGTGTATGTGTGGGCACATTTTACTTCTATTTCCGGCGGGAGGAACCACATGACCAGCCCATGGCTCGAAAAGTTTCACCACCCCTGCCCTAGAGGGTCCTGTCTCTGCTCCAGATACATCTTTACTGCAAACTGAATATTACCTGAGAATAATTGTCAGAGTCAGAGTCAGATTTGTTTGACATCAAAATGGATGGTCACAGTTTTCTAAGAATAAATAACTAAAATGATTAGCATATCAGAGAGTAAAGAAAAAAAGGGGGGAGAGACACAAAACATTGTAGCATCTTAAAGACTAACTCCTGTATTTTAATGTTAGCTTTTGTGGATCAAGTAAGACATAAGAGCAAAGAGGGCTTGATCCATGTTTTGTTTACTCTTTGATATGCTTTCACAGACTAACACATCTACAAGTTTAAAAAATTCTAAAATGATTAGGTTATTGAAGAAAAGGAAAAGTACTGTTGGAGAGTTTATTTGGGTTTTTAGAATGAAGAAGAGAGTTTTACTGTGTCTGAAACTAAGGGGGAAAATCTCCCCCCACGGAACTTCCTCCAGGCCATATAAGGTTTACCTTTGCCACAATTATTTGGGGGCTGGCTGAGAACCATAAAATATCAGGGAGGGGGGAAAACCTGTACTTAGTATTGCCAGTCACTGATTAAGGGAGGACACAGCAGATGTGCGTAAAGTTACATGTAATTTGAAGAAGGGAGAAGAGAGCATTTTGCTCCCTCCTGCATAAAAAATCTAGGAGATTCAGGACAATACAGATTTAGGCCAGAAGAAAGATGTACTTTATCACACTTACATCTGAGGGAACTCACTATCAGAAAATGTTGCTTTGTGGTAGTGGCAACTGGCTCTGATGTCTTTCAAATAAGATTAGGGAATTTCTCGAACCCATTGATTATTTGAAGGAATGACAGCTAGATAGAAAGCAATATGTGTCTGAACACTGCCTGGTCAATTCCAGCTTTCCCCCACCTGGTACATTCTCTCTGAGATACAGGAAGGTTTTTGGTAGCCTTTTTGTAAAGAAAATATCCATGTATGATAGTAATAGCAATTACACTTATATTACACCCCATAGCACTTAGCACACTCTCTAGGCAGTTCATTAGCATTTTGTCCCCAACATGCTGGGTGTTCATTTTACCAGCCTGGGGAGGATGGAAGGCTAAGTCAACCTGGAGTCCCATCAGGAACAACTCAGAATGTCAGCAGTTTTGGTTGCAATACAGCCGTTGTTCCACTGTGCCCACCAGGGCTATGTAATTGATATACCAATTTGGGTGGGAATTTATATTCTGACAGGGCTATAAATTTGAAGCAACAACTCTCAACACAGAGATGCAAAGACAGCAAAGGCTTTTATCGGCCCTATTTCTAAACATTGTGGAGGTGTTACAGATCCCTAAAAGTGTTACTCTTTTACCCAAGAGATGGACAACCCTAGAGATAACAAGGTGACTTAAAAGCTAATAGCAGCAGCAACAATTTTAGGGTGCTAGTGGTGGCATGGAACCCAGAGGCTGCACTTTGCCCATCCCTGTTTCAGGGCATTCGGTTACTATCCATCAACCAACAGCCTTTACATGTTTGTTTCAGAGAGCTGGAAATGACTGCCAGATCCCTCAAGGGAGTGGAAGAGGAAAAGAAGGCGCTCCGAAACCTGACAGAAACATTGCAGAAAACACTGGAAGTAGGTATCTGATTTTGCTCCTGGTTTTGTTTTTCTTTCATGGAGTGTCCAGAACTCTGTTGGTTAGTTACACTGGTATAATTACAAAGGCATAACTTTCCTCCAGCTAGGAAGTCACCACTTGCACTCTGTGCAGTTGTCACAGGAAAAACAATCAGCTTTCCAAAGAAGGAAGGGCTTTCCTGTGGTCATGATGGCGGCAGGAGGAAAGTGGCTCTGAGATGAATGTCGTAGCAGACCCTGTGGCATAGCCATCCCACTGGAGGGGGGGGGGTGAGGGGCATCTTTCTGAAATGTCTGCTGCTTGACAGAAGCTAAAGTGCTGCAGAAACTGAGATTAGCAACTAGACACTCAGTAGGGATAACATTTAGATTTCACTCTAAATGTTTTGCATTCTACCTGAATGTGTTTAGATACATGAAAAAAAAATGAATGTGTTTTGGATTCTAGTGAGGCTTTCCCTTGCCTCCCTTTCTGGCACCCTTCATTACATGCACAGGGACCCTGCCAGGAAAAAACATGGCAGCCGTACTTTACAAACCACAACCGTGTGAACACAGTGTTTTTAAAACAATATGTTTTCCAAGGGTTCCTGATTCCAGGATAGGATTCTTGGTGGTGGTGGGGATGTTTTCTACTGTTTAACTTGTTTCTGTGGGCTCCAAGGAACTCTCCCTGGAAAAACAGCGAACACTGGAAATGCTGGAAGAAAAGGAGAATCAGCCCCACCCTCCAGCCAGTCCTAGTGAGCAGCCGGAGGCTACGGGTGGCCTGCAGAGCAGCTTGCATCAGATCGAGGAGAAAATGCACCAACTGCTGGAAGAAAAACTCCTGGCTGAGAAAAGGTGAGAAGAGGACACGGTAGGGTTGCTAGTTAGTTGCTATTTGGAGGTTGACTCCTTAACGTTAAGTTTCCAAAGAAGACAGGACCCGGGAGAGAATTTGGAACAGTTACTGTTTTGGCCTGTGAGTGCTAGAATGTCCTAAGACAGCAATGGTGAACTTTGGCACTCTAGATGTTCTTGAACTTCAATTCCCAGAAGCCCTGATCAGCAGGAATGCTGACTTGGGCTTCTGGGAATTAAGGTTCAAGAACATCTGGAGTGCCAAGGTTCAACATTGCTGTCCTAAGAATATCTGGCCCTAAGCTCCTGCTTTTTTAAAGCCAGTGGGAGGCAGAAGATGAGGAAATCTGAAGACAGAAAATCTTGTCCACAGATTTGCAAGTAGGGCTAGATGACTGAGTCAAGTTCAGTTTCACTCTGACACTTATTTTTCCAACGTTGTTGTTAGTTCTGTTCACTGAATGTATCACAGTTGCATAAACATTTGTACACCTGTTTCTGTAACATTCGCAAAAGGTGCTCTGAGTGGATTTGTGAGAAAAGAAAATGCTGATACTCAACCTAGTGCTTTGGCCAAGCATGCTAACTCAGCAGTAAGAATAGAATGGTGACAGTGTAAAAAAGCAATTCCCTGGAGGCTTTGCCAGCAAAGACATCTGGAGAGCTGGGGAAAAAATAAACCAATAACCCATCATCTTCTTCTGCTATATCTGAATCTGAATATTGGCAATCAGCCATGAAGACTGCAGTGGCCTTTCATCTGCCTTCCGCATAGCAGTGTGACACCCGTATCCCTGATCTAGTTCCGCAAATCACTTTCTAGTCCTGAACCCTTTTGGCATGCAATGTTCTCCTCAGCCCCAGGCCAATGTTGATGAAGCTGCTGCCCTCCATCAAGATGGATTCAAGTGGGATTTTATTGCACTTGGGGACCATCACCCTTCCCTATCGACTTCAGCACTCAAGGCCATTAGTCCTGAGGCTGGTCAGGTTAGTTAACCACTGTCTGACACTCAGCATAATAATCCATCAGACCTACGGTAATAAATTCTCCCTCTTGTGTTTCCCCTGAGTATTTCTGACTCACGATAGCAAGGAAGGCCAAAGGATGGATTTATTGGGAGAAGTTTGACTAGAATGATTGTAGAATGCAATAAGTACATTTTTGTGCACATTTTCCTATACTCCGTGTACATCTCTGTGTAGATTTGCTGATTGGGCAGTTTGACAGCGAGAGCTGGTGGTGATTATAGGTCTCTACACTTCAGTGTGTTTCAAGCTATGTGTAGGTTTCCATAGACAAGAGAAACCTCTCCTGTGTCTAGGTGCTGTGGGGGGGGGGGGGGCTTGGAAACTGAAAAATGGGTTGGACTCTGAATTTCTTCTCCCTGTCCTGCTGTACAGGATGAAGGAGAACGAAGAGCGCTCCCGTGCATTGGAGGCAGAGCGGGAGTTCTACTCTTCCCAGTCACAGGCCTTACAAAACTCATTGTTGGAGCTTGCAGCAGAAAAGCAGAAGACAGAACGAGACCTCAAGGTACTGCTAATGCAACAGAAGTCCACTGTTTGGTTAAGGTGTCTGGCTGCAGAGACAGAGGTTGGGAGTTCGATCCCCCACTGTGTGTCCTAGGAGAAGAGCCAGCCTGCAGAGCCTCACATCAGGTGCACAGTACCAGGGCACCTCGAAAGGAGGGATTGGCGAACCATTTCTGTGTATTCCAGTGGTTCCCCACATGGGCCCCAGGCCCCACAGGTGGACTTCAATTCCCAGAAGCCTAAGTCAGTACATTGGGTGATCAGTGCCTTGTGGAATTGACTTAGGCTTCTGAGGATTGAAGTCCTACAACCAAAGGTTGGGAATCACTGGTCTGTGTTCTAGAAAAGGAGCCCTGGTGGTACAGTGGTTAGATTGTAGTACTGCAGCCCAAACTGCTCACATTGTGAGTTCAATTCTGATGGCCTCCAGGTTGACTCAGCCTTCCATCTTTCTGAGGTGGGTAAAATGAGTACCAAGCATATTTAGGGCAAAATGCTAATTCATTATGAGACACCCAGAGAGTGCTCTAAGTGCACTCTCTAAGTGCACTCTAAGTAGTATATAAGGGTAATTGTTATTGCTTCCTAGAAAACCCTGGAAAGGATCACAAGTCATAATTGACTTGATGGTGTGTAATTAGGAACTGAGCCAGAACTTTGAAAAGTTTTTCTGGGGGGGTTGGGGGGATGAACAGGGACTAAACCACCCAGAATTCCCCATCCAACATGGCTGGTCAAGCTGTAGTTGACAAAAGTAACTTTTCCAAGCTCTGATCAGCAAGTTGTTTTACCTTTCTTTTCTCTGCTATTGTCTTCCACAGCTGGAGGGGTTGGCTTAAGTTTTCAACTGATGTTTTCAACATATGTGCAATGATAAGAAGAGTTTCCTAATGACATGATGCAAAACAAAATAAGACACTAAGAGAACGGTAGTGTTTTAAGCCAGTCTAGCAAGCATTACAAAGGATTCTTATCTTCCAACAAAGATATCACACACTTGTTTTATATTGTCAGTGTTGCAATCAGAATATTGATTGGTGTTAATGTGTTAATTAAGCATAACTGTATATTATTTTAAGTATCCCAGGAGTTAAGTGGTAAATAAGAGCAAGTGATAGTTGATTTTAAAATGAATGCTCCATCATTAGTTTGCCTGCAAAACAAAAAGAAGCAAATATTAAGCTACCATATAAGAAGAATACATAAATTAAAAAAAGGTAATATTAGGGAGGCTGATGACAGGAAAGAAGCAAAGCTGTAGGACAATAATGAACAGGTATATAAAAATAGCAAAAGAGCTATTTAAAAAAAGTTGAGGGGGGAAATATGTTTTTAGGGTGGGCATCCCACAGACAGGGCACTGCTAAAAAAAAGGGAGCTCTACTCCGTGCTAATCCATCTAACCTCCAAAGGACCCAATTGATGAGCTCAGCAAATGGGCAAGATTTACAAACAAGACTGGAGGATAATAAATAGAGGGGTCGCTTCTAATCCAAAATATCTACATCAATAGTTCTGATGCTGATATGTGCCTCTAATCAACAGAAACTGAGTCTAAAATAAGTAAAATCAAATCCCCGAAAAGACACGGTTATTCCAGAAACTCACTGTTATTTCCAAAAAGGCTCTGTTGCCCCTTCCCGAAGCCTTGGCTGCAGTCTCTACACTACAACTAATACAGAATTAATGGTCCGGTTTCAAGGGTTAATCATATGATCTTTTGGTTCTTACACACCCATTCTCTCCTTTGAGCTTCAGGACAGGACTGGCTCCCTGGTTAGCTTCCTCAGAGTGGTTTATGCAAGCCATAGCCTTCCATGTTCCAAAGGAATAGACTACAACTTGGAAGCCTGGCATTCCCTCTCCTTGTGCCTGAAGGGGGAACGCAACTAGGGAAAGTCACTTCTTAGGTCCAGACTCCCAATTAGTGTCTTCTTCTGGGTGGCTGATGTTGTCTGGCTTTGTATGGATGCCTTTCCTTCCTGCTCAGGCAGAAGTCAAGGTCCGTATGGAGTTGGAGAGACGATTGCGAGAGGCTGAGGAAGCCTTGCAGAGCCTGGAGCAGGGCTTGAACTGTAAGCATCGGAACAGAGAGAAGGAGGAGAAAATGAAGGCTGACGTCAGCAACCTGAAGAGTAAGTGACTGGCAGCCACACCTTGGTCATGACTGGTGTGTAGAGCCCATGGTGGGTGCTGAACAAAGCTTGGAAACAGTAAGGTTTTTTGGACAGGAGACCATATGAATCTTCTGCCAACATATTTAGTGGGCATTCTGGGTAGGAGCAGAGTTATTTTCACAGGCTCTGGAAATAAGAATCAAGAAGTGAAGACTGAGGCAGTTTCTTAGGAAGAAGATTCATGATAACAGAAGTTGTTGTCCAGGACCCTCTGTATTGCCAATTTTGGGAAAGTTGGCCGAAGCTAGTTAAGCATTGTGGGCCAGTCAAAGTTGAACCTTCTAAATTCTCCAGGGGTCTTGATTACTAGTCCAGTTTATTTCTAGAAACTGTAAAGCAGAAAACAATGTACCCTAATAAACAAAGGGAGAGGGGGAGAGGGCTTTTGTTATATGCCCATAGAGGGAACAAGACAATTTTTTGAGTAAAACATTTCTTTTAAAGAAATGTATTTGTGGGTAGGGAATTCACAAACAGATGTAGCTTTCAGAGTCCAAGCGTGGACTCTTGCAGGCCCCCGCAAATTTGTAAATAGGTCCCTTTGCTTTATATGAAAAAGCCGTGGCACTCAGAACTGTGACTGGAATGGAGTCATCCTGAGCTCTGACCCCTGTCCCTGCTCACTCCTAAAATACCAAAATTGTCTCCTGAAAGATTAAACCAAACACAAAATGAAAAAGCAATGTGAAATACTTCTCTCGTTACCCTGGGGAATTTCTGTCCCAGAAACCTCAGAGAAGCAATTATTGGATGACAAGAAAGTTCGCTGAGCTCAAAGTGGTTTGTGAATATTAAAAACTGGATTATCTTCATTAACACTCTGCAATGATCAACATTTTTAAAACAATGTTTTAAAAAATAAAGTGGTAACGGGACAGGCTGGAATCCAATGGTATTGAGACACTTGTGCCACAGATGGGTGCAAGTGATAACACAAGTGTCTTGACTTTTATGGGCAAAATAAAGTAGACTGGCCATGTGATCTATTTTTAAATCATTAAAAAATGCAAAGGATGCATGAGGAAGGTGATACCTTTATTGGCTCATTTTTAAAATGTTGCAAGCTTTCGAGAACAAATCACTTCTTCAGGCAGGCATAAAATTATTAATAAAAGTTTATAGCATGTTGTTATGGTGCTAGGTAGAGATGCCTGTTGGACAAGTAGCTGAAGATTTAGTGGTGATTTCAAATCTGCCATTAAATCTTATAATTGACTGTGATCTGGCTATACAGTAATTGGTGTACCTAGTGCAGGGGTGCCCAAACTTTTCAGGTAGTGGGCTGGCCATGTGGTTCAGGGAGCTGGTCACTATGGCCCGTGGGCCAGATGCACCCCCTGATGCCAATTCATCTGGCCCACGAAGCCCTAATCACTCCTGGAAGCGGAAGTAAAATGTGTTTTACTTCCATTTCCAGGAGCGACGAGGGCTTTGTGGGCCAGATGAATTGGCATCAGGGGCTGCATCTGGCTCTCAGGCCGTAGTTTGGGCACCCCTGACCTAGTGTATCACTAAACTGAAATCCTGCCACCTGGTCTGGTGGGGAATGCATGGAGGTTTGCATTCTCTTTGTCTGGCCGCAAAAGGAAGTTTGTGCTTCAAACACCATGTGGAGAAGGAGGGGCAAACAATCAGCTTCCTGTGGGAGCAAATTTGAAATCACAATTAAATCTTCAGCTGCTTGTCGAACATGCGTCTCTACCTGGCACCATAACAACATGCTATGAACTTTTATTAATAACTTCATGCCTGCCAGAAGAAGAGACTTGTTCTCGAAAGCTTGCAACATTTTTCAAAGTGACCCAATAAAGGTATCACCTTCCTCGTGCATTCTTTGATAGGACTTGTGTAAGGAAGTACAAGTGTAAGCCATTCTATGTGGAGTAGGGATTTCTGCTTATGGCTTGGCAATATCTGGGCAAGCAAATAATCCCATTTTATGAAGTATTGGCAGAACTTTACTCTCTGTTGGTTTCTACCATAATCCCAGGCAGAATGGCTAGCAAATGAGTTCTTAACTTTATTGCCTTAGGCTTCCTTAGCAGAGAAAAGATCCATGTTGTATAAGCTCATTCCTCAAAGTCAGATTTACATATGTAATTTTTTTAATTATAGCCTTCCTTTCTTCCATTTGGGATCCTGGGCAATTTAGAGTGCACAGTAATTGAAAACAGTATAAAAAACCAGTGGCTGCTACGTAACATTTGTTACACTGCCGGGTTTCAGCCAAAGCCTTATAAATATTAAAAGCAATTAAATTGTTTATGACAGTAAAACTGAGTATAATTAAGAGCCATTGTTAGTTAGGAAAAAATTACAAAATTTGTAACATATCCTTTAAAATCTCTGTCAGTCAATTATTGGTGGCTTTCCTAAATAGGAAAATCTTTGTGTGTCAGCAGAAGGACACCAGGAAGAAAATGAATGAATGAATCTTTTGCTCTCCATAGTGCCCCCGTTTATAAGTGGAAAATCTGGCCCAGAAATGGAGAATCATGCTTCCCAAATCCTCCAAGTGTCATGATTCTCCTGTCTAATTCCCCAAATAGTATTTGAAAAATTGCAGTCATTTCTGGTTTTGAAAAAAAGGAGTTCAACCTGTGGGAGAGGGGTCTGAGAGGAGGGAAATGGGGCAAAAGCTATCACTCTCTGCTGTTGTTCACCCTAAACAACAGCTACCTTCATGCAGACTTAAAGAAAGAAAAAATAACTGCATCTCCCAGAGTACCTGAGCCAGGATAGCCATTCATTGGCTAAGAACTCAGCTTCCTGAAAGATACTCTTTCCATCCTTACTTTCATCCCCCTCTAGCAGGCACCTGGGTGAGGAAACGTGGTTTAAAGATACAACCTCAAGATACAAACAAAGTTAATTCGTTCCTTGAGGTTTTTCATATCTTGAAAAATGTGTACTGTATCTTGAAATGCTGTTTCTCATAGAAATGCATTGAAAGCAAAAAATCCATTCTGAAGCTCAGAAAAAAGCAAAAACCAAACCAAACCGAAACACCCCCTTTTTTTCATTCAAAACTCTTCATAAAGTGCACTTTGGATTTTTTTTGCTGCATTTTGGCCAATTTATAAAGAGATTTGAGCAGATTAAAGACATTTATTTGGCTTTTTTCTGACCTCTGGAAGTGTATTTTGGTCTTCAATGTATATTCAGCACATTTCCAACAGCTCCCTCTAGTGGCCAGCTCTGGTAATTGCCAGCTCAGTATTCGACTAACAGCTGTTTCAGAGAGGGGGGAGTTTTCAGCACTTCCTGGTTGTAGGGAAAAGCTTCTGGTAGTGCCAAAATGCGACAAAAAATTCCAGAAATTGAGCAAAAATGCTCCAAACACCCCACCACCACTGTGGGAGGTGTCGGAAGACCAAAAAATTTTTTTTTGTATCTTGAAAAAAGATTTGTATCTTGAAGCAAATTTGTCCAATATTTCCTTTTGTATCATGAGTTTTTTGTAAGTAGAGTCGTTTGTAACTCGAGGTTTTACTGTAATTGATTCACTGTGTCTCCTCCCTTGGGTGTAATTCTCCCAACAGAATTTTTTGAGGAGTGCATCCGCAATGCTGAACTAGAAGCCAAAATGCCTGTGATTATGAAGAACTCTGTATATCTCCACAAAGCTGCCACACGCAGGATAAAAAGCTGCAGATTTCACCCCAGAAGAACCAGCAGTACATGGAATGATGGTAGGTGTCACTTCAGCATCTTTCCTTCCTGTCAGGAGTTATTTTTGATCTGGGAGCTTGCAAAATTTAGATGCTTCAGGAGTCCTGGCTCTTTGCTCTTTTAGCCCTTTCTTATGTTTGCACTAACAACTGCAGTGGCTGAGGGTTATGATACTGAACTTGATGACTGGATGTTCAAGAATCGAGTGCTTCATGACAAAGTGACCTCCCATCTCTGTCCCAGCTCCTGCCAATTTAGCAGTTCAAAAGCAAGAAATTGCAAGTAGATAAATAGGGATCACTTCAGTGGGAAAGGTAACAGTGTTCCATGCACTCTGGGATCTAGTCATGCCTGCCACATAACCATGGGAAGTCTGCAGATGCAGGCAGCTCTGGCTCTTTGGCCTTAAAAGGAGATAAGCACTGACCCCTAGAGTCAGACACGATTGGCTTTTGAGCAAGGGGGACCTTTACCTATGTTTGCACTATAAAATTCTCTCTCACCCGCTCTCATTCTTCCTCCAGTTTGGTATTCATCTGGAAGCAAATTAACCTAGCTTCCTGACAGGGAACAGCTCTGTGGTTATGTAGAAAAAGTTCATGGCTTTGTTATTAAATCCTCACACCCACAGCAATGAAAAAGGCAGGAGGCAGTTCTATGCAAACCTTTTGACCACATCAGGCCCCCAGGTACCAACCAACTAGAGCAGTGTTTCCCAAATGCTGGTTTTTGGACTTCAATTCCCAGAAGCCTAAGTCATTTCCCCAAAGCACTGATCAGCCAATGTACTGACTTAGGCTTCTGGGAATTGAAGTCCACTAGTGGGCTGTGTACCCCTTGTTGGGAACCACTGAACTAGAGATGTAGGGTTAGAACAGGGCCCCCCAAACTTTTTGGGCCATGGGCCGGTCACGCGGTTCAGCGGGCCGGTCACGTGGTTCCTCCCACCAGAAGCGGAAGTAAAACGTGCCTTGCAATCTGTTTTGCAATAGGATTAGATTTTAAGCTGCCATTTTCTCTGCTTAAACCAGGGTGCACAAACTATGGCCTGTAGGCCAGATCTGTCTCCTGATGCCAATTCATCCGGTCCACATATGGGCATGTTTTACTTCCACCTCCAGGAGCGATGAGGGTGGCGTGGGCTGGATGAATTGGCATCAGAGGCCGGATCTGGCCTTCAGGCTGTAGTTTGGGCACCTGTGGTTTAGAACTTCAGTACACTATCTGGGTTAAGGGCCTTCTTTGATCTTTCCACTTTTACATCCCTCCTCCTCTTTAGAATATTTAAATCCCATCTTTCTCCTACAATAGGCAGTGTGCTCTGTTTGTAAAATGAGGACCCAGCATATTGGAGGGGGAAATGATCCTGTGAACTGACCAAAGAGTGCACTAATCAAAGGGGAATTGTTGTAAGATGACAAAAATATGTCCGGCAATGCAACGTGTTTAGGTTTATTAGTAGCCCACCCCCTGCCATGACAAGGATTGAAGATCAAAATATTGAAAGGCAAAACATAAATGGCCAGTCCATTTTGGTGCTTTGGGGAAAAAAATCCACCACAGTCTTGAAAACACTGTTTGTAAATAGTCCTGCCCTTCAATAACAGCAGAAAATCTACTGTCTCTGGCCCCTCCACATTCAGAAATATCCTTCACAAGCTGGAGCATTCCCAGAGGAAGGTGAGAAAGGTTGAGGAGAACAGGTGTATTTAGCTTGGAGAAGAGAGGAGAGAAGGATTCCATTAGGAGTTCTCAACCTTTTAAAGTCAGGGGCCAGGTCACACCTCCTCAGACAGCTTTGGGGGCAGATCGCTGGAATAGAAGCAGTGATAGATTTTACTTTCTTAGGATCAAAGATCACTGCAGATGGTGATTGCAGCCATGAAATAAAAAGGCGACTGATGCTTGGGAGACAAGCTATGAGAAACCTGGGGAATACTGTATAGTTAAAAGTAGAGACATCATCTTGCAAACAAAAATTCGCATAGTCAAAGCAATGGTATTCCCGGTGGTAATGTATGGTTGTGAGAGCTGGACCATTAGGAAAGCTGAGCACAGAAGAATAGATGCCTTTGAAATGTGGTGTTGCAGGAGAGTTTTGAGAGTCTCCTGGACAGCAAGGAGAACAAATAGGTCAATTCTAGAAGAAATCAACTCTGACTGCTACTTAGAAGGTCAAATAGTAAAGATGAAGCTAAAGTAGTTTGGACATCAAATAAGAAGAGAAAATTCACTTGAGAAAGCCTTGATGTTGGGAAAGATGGAGGGCAAAAGAAAAGGGGGGCGGCAGAGAATGAGATGGCTAGATGGTATTGTAGATGCAATGGGCACAAAGCTGGGAAGGCTGAGGAGGATGGTGGAAGACAGAGGCGCCTGGCGGGCAATGGTCCATAGGGTCGCAAAGGGTTATAATCGATTGTGCGACTGAACAACAAACCACCCCATGGCACTTCATGGTGTGGTGGAGGCAATGCCCCCCCCCCACATGAAATGGTGCTGTGGGCCGTATCTGGCCCATGGGCTGCGGGTTGAGAATCCCTGGATTAGATAATAGCCATCTTTGGGCATATGAAAGGCTGTCATTATAGGAGGGAGAGTGAACTTGCTTTCTGTGGCTCTTGTAGGATCTGAACCAAGAAAAGAAATGTTGAGATTAGAGAGAAATTCCTGTCTGACAATGAAACAGACTGCCTCAGAAGTTGGTGGGCTCTCCTTCATTAGTGGTATTTAAGCACAAATGGCTAAGGGTGGCCATCTGTCAGGGATGATTTAGCAGTGAATTTCCTGAATTAGAAGAGTTTAATCAGATTATCCTTTCAGGACTTTCCATTTCTATAATTCTATGGCTCTGACTCATCATAGGGCTATCTCTAGGGGTGGGGGATTAAAATCCCTGGGGGGTATCTTAACTCTGGAGATCAGCTGTTGAGTGCATTGGCACACCAAACATTTTTAGCATGAGAATCCAGGGTGATATTTAATTTCTGGTGGGTCCATGTGGTTTGGCAAACTCTGTTGTCTTTGCCAGTGGTGGGATGTCAAACATTTTACTACCCCACCATGACGTCATCACTGTGTGGGCAGAGCTAATGTCATGATGTCATGGGTGGGGCCAAAGGGAAAAAATAAATAATAAAATAAAATAAAAATAAGCACACCCACACCCACAACACAAACCTGTAAATAAATAAATAAAATAAAATAAAATAAAATAAAAATTACATTAAAATACACCCACCCACCCCAAAGACAAATCAACCTATCCATCCACCCACCCCAAACACAAACCCGTCACTTACCTGTTAGTATAAGTGCCTGGGCAGCACCATGTTGCAAGATAGATATGGTTATCATACCAGTTCTCTAGGATAATATGCCTTAATGTAAATGTAAAACAGCTATACCTCCTTAAGGGCTCTCCAATTGGAACAGCACAGGTGTAGCTTATTGATGAGGTAACTCCAAGACTTTGCTTAAAAACCCCAAGCCAGGCCTGCCGGCCACCAGGCCTTTGTATAAACTGTGGTAGTACATCAATTTAGGTAAAGGTATTAAATACACATTAAAATACACACAGACATACCACATCCAAAGGTGAGTCACTTACCCTGGGAAGCAGGCTATAGGGAGCTTCAGGCTAGCAGCTTCTCTTCCTCCTCCCCATTTGGGAGGACAGCAAGGAGGCCGTGCATATGCGCCAAGCACTGTAATTGTGCATGTATACCAAGTGCTTGGTGCACATGTGCAGTGAGGGAACCAGTGAAAAGGTAAGCCCTGAAGGTGGTTCCCCCCAAACGCTGCTACCGGTTCTCCAGGACACTAGGAAAAGTTACTACCGGTTCTGGCGAACTTGTGCGAACCTGTTACATCCCATCACTGGTCTTTGCCCAAAGCTCTGTTTCCACTGTAAGACCTCAGTTAATTTCTGCTAAGTACTGTTTTTACTCCCAGTTCTCCCTTTTCTCTAATTAGAATTTACCATATTATTTACAGTTTCTTAATCTTGATGGGCCTTGAGTTTTCTGTAGAGCAGTTAGTTTCTCTTTCTCTCTCTATCTTTTTATCTGTTTGTGGTACTTATATGCCTCTTAATATAATAAAATCTAATTCATAGGGATTAATATAATATGTCTCATACAATAAGGAGACAGTATAAAGCAGTGAAAGCCACAATAAATAAATTTAAAACATCCCCAAAGTAAAATAGAAAAATAACAAACAAGAAAACTAGAAGACCTGCATACATTGTTATGGTTTCAATTGATGCTTCAGACTGAATACAAAGGTTTCCAGAAGTGTAGCCAATATTTTCCACTGTAGGTAGAACATACATTTATTTATTTATTTATTTATTTATTTATTTATTTATTTATTTATTTATTTATTTATCTATCTATCTATCTATCAAATTTACGTATATCCCGCCCTTATCAAAAGACTCAGGGTGGCTTACAAGTCAGCCGCCTAGAGTCAGTTTCGCCTGATTGGGGTGGGATAATATAAATAAATAAATAAATAAATAAAATTACAAGACTAAAACCACAATTGAACACATTAGTCTCATTAAAAGGTTAAATATTTAAAAGTTAAAAGGATTTTAAAATGAAAAATTAAAATTAAAAACATGGAAAAGTTTTGTAATGTCACTTTTTAAACTAACAAGTTTTACTTGGCACAAGTTTTCGTGACTGCAGGACTCAGAAAAGCATCTGAAGAAATCACCTGAAGTCCCCGAAAGCTTATGCTGAATGAAACTTTACTGTTTTTAAGATGCCACAAAACTGAATTCAAGCAGTGTCTTGCAAACTACATGGGAAAAGACTTGGCTAAGTAGTAGGAAATGGGCAGACCCACCTTTATGACGTGTCACTGTCCGGTTTTTGTTCTTAGTACGACCATCACAGCCATTCATGTACTCAGAGGCTGAAAGCATAGAAGACCTGAAGCAAACAGCCAAGAGGTTGAGCCAAGACCAGCACTTCCGGGAGAGCATCTATCAAATCATGATTTCGCGGGAAAGTTCTTCCTCCTCTTCCTCCTCAGGCAACAAAAAGTGAACTTTTGCCACCTCCTGTTGGGAGGGAAGTCCCAACAAATGCATCTTGCCATCATTCCACTCAGCAAAAGCCAAATGGCCTGGGGTGAAGGCAGAGGTGGGATGCCAACTGGCAGGACCTTTACTTTTCAATGTGAGGGTTGTCCTTCTGTTTGAACACTGTTTTGCCAGGATTCTACAATGTCAACATGAAACAGAATCATAGAATTAGCTAAGGTCATCTGTCCCCACTCTGGTGTCTTCTAGATGGCTTCTCATTACCCTATACCGGGGTGCCCAAACTTTTTGGGCCGTGGGCTGATCTTATGTTTCAGGAAGCTGGTCACTAAGGCCCGGGGGCCAGGTGCGGCCCCCAATGCCAATTCATCCGGCCCGCGAAGCCCTTGTCGCTCCTGGAAGCGGAAGTAAAAACACGCCCATACGGGCCTTAGTTTGGGCACCACTGTCCTATACACTCAGAGGGTGCCAGGTTGGGTAAAGCTGTCTTAGAACAGGCCCAACCAATCCTTTCAGATCAAAGCAGATGCCGTTGATGTTTGCCAAGCAGAGGACATCCACCTGCAGACACCCACAGTGTGATGTGAACATTACTGGTGCTCTGCTTTGGGGTTTCTTTGCCATGTGTGTAGACAGTTATTTGCTTATGTACAAATAATTCTTCAGGTGGCCACTTGGTTATTTGCCCTGGTTTGGCCTCAAAAACCTAGGGTACTGTCAGTGGTGGGCATCAGCAGGTTCTCACCAGTTCGCCAGAACCGGTAGCAGAAATTCGGTCTGGCCCTGCCCACCCAAGTTTCGAAATAAAGTAATCCTAATTTGGGTGTAACACAGGACTTTCTCCCTGGCCACGGCCACCATACCACGGCCATAGTGTGGTAGCAAATTTTTTTGGAGCCCATCACTGTGTACTGTATGTTTCTACGGTATTTTCTTTTTCTGCTCTCCACTTTCTCCAAGCAAAAGAAGGCTTCAGGGTCACATCTTTGGACTCCGATTGTTCTTGTGGAAGAAGGAAATAGGGGGCATCTGGCCTTTATACAGTATTTGTTTACACATACAGTATATGAACAGAAGGTGAGGCAGATAGAGTTAGAGTTCATTGAAACAACAAGCAGCTCCCAGAGTCAGAGTCTCTCTCTCTCTCTCACACACACACACACACACACATGCACACATGCAGCCATGCATGCACACACGTGACACAAGGCAGGCAAAAACAACACAAGCCAAGAAGAGTTGGCTTTTCTTTAAAGCTGCTACCACAGTGAACCTGGAAACACAGTTCAGCCTCAATGAAAGGGATACTATCTGTGGCTGCCGGTTTACTGTGGCTTTTATTTTTTACCACCCCTGAATTGGAGCGACATGGGCATCAGCCGTGCAAGGATTGCCTCCACTGGGCTGCTAGTGTTCCAAAAATATCCCCCTCTCCCAATTTGCTTTCTAAACGGACAGTAGGCTCTTCACTATACACAACATGGAGACAATCCTGAAACAAGGCCTTTTCCTTTGATTAGCCTGTTTCATTAACTCATAATTATCCATGCCTGAATTCTTCCCAGGCCTTTCTGAATTAGTCTCATTATGGAGTACAGTACTTTTATTGCTTTTTTAAAAAACAGGAAGAGAAGCAAGAGGGGATCGGGGAAGTTCTGAGTGTGGGTTCCTTGGTGGCTCCCCGTTAATCAAACAACTTACTGTGTCCTCTGAGGCCCAACACAGACCAAGTTCTTGGTCCCTGGCTTGAAGTGGAGTCAAATGCAAACTAGCGTTCCATTTTTTATTAAAGTGATGTGTGTTACTAACTGGCTATGCTTTGTAAACCTAAGGAAAGTTGCATAGCCATTGACCTCAATTTGAGCATACATGATTGATATTGCTGATGAGAAAATTGGAGCAGAACAGGCCAGTACATTTGTGCTGCCAGCCAACCACTTGCAGGAATACTAGTGGTTTGCTGACAGTTGCGTCAATAGTTTTCTAGCCTGCAGTGTCCTAACAAAAACAAAAATGGAAAGTGGTGAGTGTATTTGTGTAAAATGAATGCAAAAAGTCCAGCCATTTAAGAAGTAGCTTCCTCTAGTGGTGATTAATAAAATTGCCATTGTCATGCGTCTCGCTTTGTCAGCTGCAAATAAAGGCCAGTATTCCTAACTGCTGGATCTAGCTAAAAGCAGGCCTGTTGAATCCACTGCTAAATTATAAAGCAATACTTATGTAAATTCCAGTGAGTCAGTGGGTCTACTTTAGTTCAGGCTGTGGTTAAGATGCTGAACTTGATGTCTGAAAAGTCAACAGGTCAGCAGTTTGCGACCTGAGTGCTGCACGATGGAGTGAGGTTCATTCTCAGTCCCAGCTTCTGCCAACCTAGCAGTTCAAAAGCAAGAAATTGCAAGTAGATAAATAGGTACCACTATGGTGAGAAGGTAAACAGCATTCCGTGCACTCTGGTGTTTAGTCATGCCTGCCACATATCCATGGAAATGTCTGCAGACGCAGACAGCGCTGGCTCTTTGGCTATAAACAGATGAACACTGAGCCCTAATGTCAGATATGACTGGCTTTTGAGCAAGGGTGACCTTTACCTTACCAGTAAGATACTGACCATTTGTAAGATGTTGTATTTCTGGCATGCACTCCTACTGACTCATTAACAAAAGACACCCTTGTCAAATCAAAATTGTCATTTACATGTATGAGAAGGTTTTTCTTTTTCTTTCCCTCACATATGAGTTGCATCTGAAAGGCTGCTGGACATGATATTTTTGCCATCGCGTCAAAACACAGACTGAATTGAAGCAAAGCCTGTTCAGTAATAATACTGTATGTAAGTACTGTATCTGGAATACGTGTCAGTGCTTTGGACTTTCATTAAATAGCTATACAGTGTTACTACTGTATTACCCTTCTGTATTAATTGTTTTACTTATTGTTACTTTTATAGTATACAAAAATTGTTCAAGTTAGTTTACATTAGTAAAGCAGGGTAAAACAAATTAAATAATAAAAATATTAACATGATAATAGTCAGAGCAGCTTAAATCCTCACAGCAGTCAATAAAACAATTTAAAAGTCCAGTTTTAAGAACTATGTTTTCAGTGCTTCCTAAAAGCAACAAGAATGGGGACCTGATCTCTGCTCAGAGGAAATGCGTTCCACCATCTGGAAGCAACAAAGGAGAGAAGCCCTTTGAATATTGCCCAGTAAAGGTGTTGGGATGCCGGCATTAGCTTATTAAGGCTCTGAGTCTGATCTCCTTCTAGTGGACCACAGATAAACCTGGCAGTGGTTGTGTGGGATCATGACATTGCAAGTCCACTTCCCAGGGTCATTGGAAGTTGAGCAGGCACATTTTTATGGCATCCACATATGTTGAACACTGGAGTGGGCCCAGCTTTCCCCCTCCTCCCACACACCTGTGCTTCTTTAGTCCCGGTCAGGAGACTGCTATTTTATGCCCAGCTATACTGTATATGCAGTTTCCAGCATCTGTGGACACTGGGAGCCTTGAGCTGTCAAAGCTGCTTCCATGACAACTTCAGATATCCTGGAGTGGCTTGCAAGCTGCCTCAGCATGCTGGAAATTGAAATCATCTCCTGTTCCTCTGTGAAATAATTTCCCCCCTGCTATTTAATCATTAGGGGTCAGGAAAGATATTTTTCTTTCTTTTTCTGTGTGCACCTAATCAAGCTGCATGCAGTCAAGGTCTCAAATGGTGTTGAGATATGAGTAGCAGCAGCCATGGTGGCAACTGCAACTCGTATCCAAATATACATTTTTTTTCCTGGAAATCATCAGGGGAAATGCCATTAGTGTGAATTTGTTTAAGGTGGATCCCAGGCTGCCATGAAGTGACCCACACACTGTGATCACGGAGCCCTCTCTTGTATGTAACGAGACATGCAGGATTTAACACTGGGACTGCAATGGACTGCTGCAGCCTTGAGGATATTAACAAGGTGTGCCTTCACAGCCAGTCCATCTGGCATGGCCTCTTCCACCTCCATGACCTTTTGGGAATCAGAATAGTGAAGTGGTTCCTCTTCCGCTTATTTTGTCATTGGGCCCAATATGATAGTTTTCGGTAGCATTTCTTCCACTGAAGGGACCTTCACCCCACATAAAGGGACTCATCCGCCCCTTTAGGGAGTCAGGTTATTTATCGCCACTCAACACTCGACTTTGAGTAGCTGGATATACGGTCTACTCCATTACCATAGCAAAATGTCCAGCCTAACGTGTGTGTGTGTGTGTGCGTGTGTGCGTGTGTGCGTGCGTGCGTGCGTGCGCGTGTGTGTATATACAATACTTTCTTTATTCTTCACAACACCAATAGCAATTACACTTCTATACTACCCCCACAGCGCTTTGTGCACTTTCTGAGCAGTTCACAAGGTAATTAGCATTTTGCCCCAACATGCTGGGTATTCATTTTAACAACCACAGAAGGATGAAAGGCTGAGTCAAACTTGAGTCCTGATCAGGATCGAAGTCACAATGTTCTTGCTGCAGTACAGCAGTTTAACCACTGCGCCACCAGGGCTCTTGATGCAATGCAACACTATGAAATAGCTGGGGAGTGGGGATAATTTCACATTCCCTGCCCCTCTGCAGAAGAGCATGGGGAGCGTTCACTTTGCCCATATTGTGAAGCAGGTTGTCAGTCACTACGCAAATACAGGCAGCTGGGTTGCTTGTGCTGTTTGAATAAGGGGAGTGAGTTCAAAGTCATTGAGATCCTCCCTCTGCCCCCCCTCCCTGCATCCAGACCTAGCCTACCTCACAGAGGCCCTTGTGGACAGGCTTTGTGCCTTGGGTGCTTCCAATCTCTTCCCCATTTTATATCTCATGTACAAAGAAGTGGATCACAGCATGCGATGAAGTGACCTACACACTATGATCTCAGAGCCATCTCCTGCAGTACATATGGAATGCAACACGCAGGATTTAACACCGGGACTGCAATGGACTGCCACAGCCTTGAGGATATGGACAAGGTGCGCCTTCCCAGCCAGTCCATCTGGCATGGCCTCTTCCGTCTCCATGACCGTTGGGAATCAGAGTTCCTCCTCCACTTATTTTGCCATTGGGCCCAATATGATGGTTTCCAGTGGCATTTCCTCCACTGAGGGGGGACCATCACCCCACCTAAAGGGGCTCATCTGTCCATAGCCATTGGCCCCTTTTTAGGGAGTCAGGTTAGACACTCAGTGTTGAGTTGCTGGCTGCACAATCTATTCCATTACCGTAGTGGGATGTCTGGCCAGTGACATTTTCCCTGTTCCAGGAAAAAAAATGCATTCTCAGATATGAGTTGCAGTCAACGACAACAAAGAAGGATTCCAAAACAAGGTTTATATGAAGCAAAATTTGAGCCAGGAGGAGGCCACCTCCAGCTGCCTGACTGACTTCTACAAAAGAACCAGTGGAGAAAAAACAGAAGCTGCCCTGAGGAATAAGAATAAATATGAGCACAAGTAACACTAATGAAGCGTTTTTCTATTGTGTTTCCTCAAAAGCCTTCTTAGTAGTGGACTTGCCCTAAGGAAGAAAGACCTTTTGTGGTGGAAAGAGGAAATGGAAAGAGGCCTGGTGAATGCTTGAGAAAACTAGGAGTTGACAAGGCAGCTCAAAGTATCTTTGAAACCTGTCAGATTGAAGCATTTCTCTATGGAGCAAACAAGGTCATTTTTATCAGGCTTCTAGAACAGTCATTTCATGGGGTGAAAGTCTGAGATGTTCATGATGCTGTGATGGAACAACATCTGATATGCTGTGAATTGTGCTATTATAACATCGCCAGGTAAAAGTAAAGGTCGCCCTTGCTTGAAGGCTAGTTGTATCTGACTCTAGGGTTCAGTGTTTATCTCTGTTTATAGCCAAAGAACCAGCGCTGTCTATGTCTGCAGATGTTTCTGTGGGCATGTGGCAGTGCACTGAATACTGTTTACCTTCCCACCAATGTGGTACCTATTTATCTACTTGCAATTTATTGCTTTTGAACTACTAGGTTGACAGGAGCTGGGACAGAGATGGGAGCTCTATTCATCATGCAGCACTTGAGTCTTGAACTGCTGACCTGCCAACCTTCCGGTCACCAAGTTCAGCTTCTTAACCACTAAGCTGCCACATTCCTTATGACATCTCTAGAACACCCACATGACAACGTTTCTATTATGTTTCTCCCAAAAAGAGGGTATAGTTGACATAAAGCCACAAATGGGCTAAAATTTAATTACATCTGGATGAATCAATGATGTTTTGTTGAGACACTTCCTCCATCAGTTCCATTGATTCAGTAGGCCTACTGGGGTACACAGAAAGAGCCTCCTCGAAGACTGGTACAGTATTTTTGAACCACAATTGGACGTATCTTGGCAACTTCAACCTTGTATTGCTGGGTAATCTTTCTCACACTAGGTTTGGCAAAAAGAACTGCTGAATGAACCCACCTAAAGGTGCCTTCATTTTAGCAGTTGCACATCCGGCCTAGACATGGAAGTAGAAAAAGTCTACTCTGGGTGCAAAAGGTTAGGTAAAGGTAAAGGTCTCCCTTGCTTGAAAGCCTGTCATATCTCACTCTAGGGTATGGTGCTCAATTTACAGCCATGTGCGGACATTTCTGTGGTCATGTGGCACTGCAGGCATGACTAGACACCAGAGTGCACAGAACGCTGTTACCTTTCTCACTAAAGTGGTACCCACACAAATGTCTAAATTAATTAATTTTATCGTATTTTCATGTATTTTAATTACTGAAACTCACCAGCAACTGCTGCATTTTTCACCCCTGACTTATACTCGGGTCAATCTATTTCCCTAGTTTTAGAGGTCCAAATTAGGTACCTCGACTTATATTCAGGACAACTTATAGTCGAGTATATACGGTAAATGAAATCTGCATCTTCAACCCCCTGATATCTGAGTCCTTGTAAAAAGAGTTGCCAACACAAAAGGCAACAGGACTGCTCTCTGCTGTGATGTCCAACAAAACATGCCTATAAGTAGCTTGCAAAAGTCATGCCAGATGCTATGCACCCTCACAACAATATAATGTTAAAACTGGAAATATGCCACCTTACAAGCAGTGTTCTCTGTGCAAGTCCTGGTTTGGCCCCATTCTGTCTTTTAATGTCCTGTAGGTTGAACTCTTCACTAGTCAGCTGTGACATAATTCACTTTATATAACAAATTATTTTCGTTATTACTTGGAAGGAACAGAACATTCAAAGTGACTTCAGGCACGAGTAGTTTCAACCTTTACAAATATAATAATCTGAGAAGAAGGATCTAATACATGTTATCAAATGAACGAATGACCAGTGAAGACCAAAGCTACTGGCCAGTGGTGAGCAAATGTACATTGAAATGATCATCCAGTCCTAGATTCAGCTTTCATGATTTTGAGTAAACGGCTTTGAAAATATCTTGGATGAGCTTACCAGCAAACTGGAAAACTGAAAACATTCAAAGCATTCTTATGTTTTTCCCTTCAGTTGTCAAAAAATACCTTGAACTGATGCATAAAGGACAACTTGAGAGATGTACTAGAGCAAGGATTCTCAACCTACAGCACGTGGGCCGGATCCAGCCCATGGCATCATTCCATCCGCCCCACCACTCCATGGGCGCTGCCTCAATTCTTGTTCCCTCCCTCCCTTGTCCCTGGGCAAGCAAGGCAGGGGAAAGCGGGGAAGGCGGTTAGTCAGCAAAGGCGACATGTCAGCGAGGTAGGAAGGAAGGAAGGAAGGAAGGAAGGAAGGAGGGAAGGAAGGAAGGAAGGAAGGAAGGAAGGCCTGTTGCCTCAGAGTTACCTCAGGTGGGCAGGGATGCCTGGTCTTAGCAGGTTGTCCCCTTCCCCCACCTCTCCCCCAGCCATAGGCTGGGGCACCTCCACTGCTCTTTGAAGCAGAGGTGCCCTGAGAGAGGCTCCTTGGGCACCTCCACTGCGCTGTGCCTTTGGGGCTAGGATGGCTGCCCTGGTTCCCACACACCATCCCCTAGCATCCCCTGCCAAATTAGGGGTATGTGTGTCCCCTGCCAAATTAGGGGAGTCTGTGTGTGTGTGTGTGTGTGAGAGAGAGAGAGAGAGTGTGTGTGTGTGTGTGTGTGTATTTGTGTATGTCTGTCTGAGGAAGTGGACTTTATCCATGAAAGCTCACTTTTAAATATGGAAATTAGTCTTTAAGGTGCATAAACTTTTTTGTCTTTTGTTTTGCTTGCTCTCTGATATGCCAAAATGAAGCCACCTTTGGGGAGTTCATTCTGCAGTTCCTTTCCCCTGGCCTAGTATGTGCGGGGGCTCAGGGTGGCCACTGCCACTGCCGGAGGAGGGGCTGGGGGGGTCAGCAGCGGTGGCAGCAGTGGCAGTAGGTCCACCAGTCCAGACCCTCAACCATCTGAGGGAGCATGAACTGGCCCTTGGCTTTAAAAGGTTGAAGATCCCTGTACTAGAGTTTGTAGCAACAAGCATAAGAAGACAATTTCTGCTACCAAGCTTTATGGATTTGCTCCCTTAATGGAGATGCTGGGAAACATGCATAAATGGTTTTCCTTAAGTCAGCTAGTTGGCCAGATTTTACCTAGATTCTGGGCCTATTGCCTGTCTGTCTGTCTGTCTGTCTATCTATCTATCTATCTATCTATCTATCTATCTATCTATCTATCTATCTATCTATCTATCTATCTATCATTTTTATACAATCCATCTGGGATATTTCCCAGTCTGGGCAGTGCACAGGTTTACACAGGTTTCCCTCACGCTGTTTCTCTGGTCAGTTCTCTTCACCCTAGCCTCAGAGTTTTGAACCTTAAAATCTCAACATAATGGCTGATGAATCAAACTATTCTACATCGCATCTGAAGGCAGCATCCTCACTGATAGGAGTTGGTAGAGATGACTACAAGTCCCACAGCTCTCTCTTCCAACACTTCGCTACTGCCTGTTACCTGAGACCATTACTTTCAGCTGGTTAATGCTATGACTACCCCTGGCTTAGCTACTCAAGGAAGTATTGAGGCAACTGCATTTGATGACACATAACAAATACCAAAATTCACATTAAGGTAATGGATCCCTTGCTTCTTTGTGTGCTAACAGGGCTCTGGCCAGCCTATTAATGGGAAAACAAAACTAAAGTATCTTCAACCATTTTAGAGCTTGCACACACACCCATGACCTCATAGCACAACTTGAGATATTTACCTTAGATCCATGAAGTGGTTTAGTGTGATTCATCCGGCCCGCACCACCCTCATCGCTCTCGGAAGCGGAAGTAAAATGCACCCGCCTGCCCATGTTATACTTCCGCTTCCGAGAGCGACAAGGGCAGCCCTTTGTGTGGATTCGCAGGGGCTTGGGCTTCTGAGAATTGTTGTCCAAGAACATCTGGTGTGCCAAGGTTCACCATGACGACCTTAGATTCTCATACTAAGTACTGAAGAGCTGCCCTCAAGCAAAAGAGAAACAGCAGTTACAGAACAGAATAATTTGTTTTTGACTCTGTTACCGCTAGACAGACATTCTTCTTGAACAAGAGAGCCTGTATTTATTTTTTTACTTATTCAGGCATGCATGCACACACATATTTCAGTGAGGTGGAAGAGGATAGCCAGAGGTGTGGTGTGGGTGAATGAAGAAGGAACTGCTAATGTTATCTAAGGATGTATCTAATATAGTCAAGTAAATACTGTATATGCTATTTCTTTAAGCCAGTGATGGCCAACTTTGGCTTTCCAGATGTTCTTGGATTTCAAGTTCCAGAAGCAAGCCCTGATCAGCAGAAGTGCTGACTTGGCTTTCTGGTAATTGAAGTCCAAAAACACCTGGAGCTAAGCTCTATTCCATTTGAATCCTCATTATAAGTGAATGGATCCCATGCTGCAGTCTCTTGAACCTGTGTCCTATTCCCAGTTGCTAGTTAAGTTCTTCTCTTTCCTAGCTTTCATCTCCCAGGACTGCGGTGGCTCAGTGGTTAAGAAGCCTGCCTTGTTAGCTGGAAGGTTGGCAAGTCAACAGTTCAAGACCTGAGTACTGAATGACAGATTGAACACCCGTTGTCTGTCCCAGATCCTGCCAACCTTGCAGTTCGAAATCAAGAGATTGCAAGTAGATAAATAGGGACCACTTCGGTGGGAAAGAAATCAGCCTTCCGTGCGCTCTGGTGTATAGTCATGCCTGCCACATGACCACGGAAATGTCTGCAGAAGCAGACAGTGCTGGCTTTTCGGCTATGAAACGGAGATGAGCACTGAACCCTGGAGTTGGATACGACTGGCTTTCAAGCAAGGGTAACCTTTACCTTTACACCACTTTTTACCACTTTAAATTAGATGCATCCATATAGGTAACTAAGCTATGCAAATAATTATTTTCATGCAAGGCACCCTGCAGGTGTGATGATGCTCCAACCAAACTCCTCTTTTAACATGATTTCCTGGACAAGAGTATATAGTATAACTAAATATACAAAATATATCACAATAGATAATAGTAGGATTTCCCCTTTTGCTTTCTAGTGCATTCAGTTACAATCTGAAGTCTATGGGATGTTAACAACAGCAACTTCTTTGTTTACACTTACATTGTTTTGTCCATGAACTTTTTCACAATTTGTTTAAAAATTGATTACAGTATTTAATTCTCCCACCCCAGCCCCAGCTGAAGCTATGCAACTTTCACTAATCCGTATGCCCACATCACATCCCTGGGGAACCCCTTTCTGATTTTTTAAAAAGCATCTCATTTGCCCATGATACACTGCTGTCTGTCAGGCTTCATGGGCCCCATCTGTGATCTGCAGCTCTGCTTCTCACTTCTGTTCTGGGATCTTGAATTGACTCCTGCACAAATTCCCCTGTGTTACTATTCCTACCCTCTGTTTTTAGCTGTGAATGAAACCTAAAAAATAAAAAACAAATAAGGGTGTGTGTAATAAAACACAAATGCCAGTGCAGCACTGAGGCACATACAAATTCCAACCACCAGTGAAAACAGCCTTCAGGATAAGCCCAAAGCACATGGCCAATGCTTGTCTCTTTATACAGCAGAGTTGCCCAAACTTTTTGGGCTGTGGTCCAGTCACATGGTTCAGCGGGCCAGTCACGTGGTTCCTCCCACTGGAAACAGAAGTAAAACACACCTTGCAATCTGTTTTGCAACAGATATGTTTTGCAACAGGATTTGATAGATTATTTTAGGCTGCCATTTTCTCTGCTTAAACCAGGGTGCCCAAACTATGGCCTGTGGGCCAGATCCAACCCACAACACCAATTCATCCATCCCACACCGCCCTAATTGTGACTGTACAAGTACATTTCACTTTTGCTTCTGGGAGTGATGTGGGCAGTGTGGGCCGGATGAATTGGCATCAGGGGCCAGATCTGGCACATGGACCATAGTTTGGGCACCCCTGTTATAAAGCAACCTGAGGTTGCTTTTGCTTTCAGGTTCTACCTTTGGGCTTTCCAAATACACCCACCTGGCAACTGTGAGAAGAACATGATCAACTAGGTAGGACTTTCATCAGATCCAGCCTGCCTCTCCGTAACTAACAGCCAAGGACTGAATGTAATACAGGTACAGTGCTTATATTTTCAGAGGAAGAACATCAAGACTTGATTTCAAATTCTCATTCACCAAATAATTTGGACTAGTCTCAGTGGAAATGCCTGAGGTTGAGGCAACAGACAGCACTCTCACCCCAGATAAAGGAGGCCATGGCCTTGAGCTTACAGTAGCTGAACAGGGCATTTCAAAGGTCACCATAAGTATGAGGTGACTTCATGGCATGTAACAACCACAGTCTCTCTACCCAATTCAAGGTGCACAGCAACCACAGCCAGCTAGATTATTTTATCACATGAGGTGAAACTCCCAGAATTGCCTCTTTCCCCCACCATTGCTTACAGTAATAATAATTTTGTGTCAGAAATTATTCTAGATTGAAAGGATTTTTTGCAGAGGAATCTCCACTCAGGGAATGCCCAAATGAGGCTCCTTTCATGTCCCCAAGAGCTGGGCGCTCAATCCGTCATGTAGTACCCAGGTCTCGACTTGCCGACTTGCCTGCCTTCCAGCTTACAAGGCAAGCTTCTTAAACAATGAGCCACCACAGCCCTTTATTGTTTCCAGTAAAGTAATAAATGAGATAATTAAAAAATTGCTGCTCTTTCATGACATCCAGAATGTGCTGCCTTTCTGGGCATTTTCCACAACGAAAGCATACATTAGTAACACAGAAAACAATAATATTATTGTTGTGTATAACTTTTTAGTTTCTTTAATAGTTAAAGATATAGCCTCAGTTTGGAGGAATATGACACGTCAGAGGCAGAATATGACATGGTTCAAGTAATTGCAGGAATGAGAGGAGGCTGAGGTAGTGATAAAGTACAGTTGTACCTCGCTTAAAGAGCATAATGCGTTCCACAGGATTGCTCTTTAAGTGAGTTTGCTCTTTAACCAAAACACTGTAAGTGACCAACTGTGACTTCTGGTGGGGGGGGATTGCGAACCCCAATTTAGTTGTTAAGTGAGTTTTTGGTTGGTTTTAGTTGTTAAGCGAGGTAAGCGTTCAGAGAAAATTCTGCTCCTTAAGCAAGTTAGTGTCTAAGCGAGGTGCTCTTTATGCGAGGTTTTATTATAAATGGGAGGATGACAACTCATTGCATTTTGATTTGCTTTTTCAAAGCTAAACTGAAAGTTACTCTACTAGTTACTTTTAATAAACTGGAAGATAAAGAGTTATTTTAAATGAGAACTATAATGACTATTTCTTTCTATGTGGTGCAACTATAATTGTAAATAATTACTTTAAAAAGTAATTAGCAATCATCTGCAAGTACATTTGTTAATATTCAAGTTCTGATCTAAAATGAGATTTTTGCCCTGGATTGGAAGATTATGAAGACAACAGTTTTTTGTCCCATTCATGCAGTCTCAAAGACAATGCTGGAAAAGGTTGAAGGCAGTATGGGGGGGAAAGAAGACCAAGTATGAAGTGGATGGACTCCATCAGGCAGGTAACAGCTTCACCTTGACAACAGTTAAGCAGAGCTGTTGAGAACCAGACATTTTGGAAATGACTCATTCCTAAGGTTGTTAACTTGATGGCACATAATAACAACATGTGCTATTAGGTAAAGGTAAAGGTCACCTTTGCTTGAAAACCAGTCATATCCAATTCTATGGTTCAGTGCTCTTTGCTGTTTATAGCCAAGGAGCCAGCGCTGTCTGCATCTGCAGATGTTTCCACTGTATACCTTCCCACCCAAGTGGTCCCTTGCAGTTTCTTGCTTTCGAACTGCTAGGTTGACAGGAGTTGGGACAGCGACAGGAGCTCTACTCCATCATGCAGTACCCAGTCAGTGAGTTCAGCGTATTAACCATGTCCGCCACTACAGTATTACAACAGTGTTGTAAATAAAGCAAAAATGGAAGAGCAGGAAAGAGCAAATTACAGTGGGAGGTTCTTGAGTTTTCCAGGATTCTCATGCAAAACAGAACAGCACAAAGAAATCTCCTTAATATTTAAAACCCTGTCTGTCTGTCAAGAATTCTTGTTTGGCTTAAACAACATTGAAATCAAAGTTAACTCATAAAACACAAACAAACTCTCCCAACCGGCAGCAATGGTACCTTAACATAAGTATTTAAAACTAGGGTTTCAGGGAAAGATAATCAATCACTGGGTGAGAGGAGAGAACCATTCTTATATGCCTCCCTACATAATTCAGTTTTTAAACATCTTTTTAAAAAAATATCAAGGGTTGGGGGACTGGAACACCTCCACAGATAAACCATTCCATAAGGAGAGGCCCACTTCCAAGTATGGCCTTTTCCTCATTGTTAGTTTCTTCACCATTTCTTGGCATTGGTACCTAAAGATTGCCAGGGAGGATTGGGTGATGCAGGCAACAGATCTTTGGAAGAGATGCTCTGATAGGTAACAAGGTCTCTGATCATTCAGGGCTTTGTATGTTGAAACTAATACCTTTTACCCAGTGATTGGATGTAACAGGTTCGCACCGGCTCGCTAGAACCGGTAGTAACTTTTCCCAGTAGCAGCAGAACCGGTAGCAGCTTTTGGGGAACCACCTTCGGGGCTTACCTTTTCACTGGTTCCCCAATTGCGCATGTGCACCAAGCACTTGGTGTGCATGCACGTCTACAGTGCTTGGCGCGTATGCACGGCCTCCTTGCTGTCCTCCCAAGTGGAGAGGAGGAAGAGACTCTGCTAGCCTGAAGCTCCCTATAGCCTGCTCCCCAGGGTAAGTGACTCACCTTTGGATGTGGTGTGTCTGTGTGTATTTTAATGTGTATTTAATACCTTTACCTATATTGAGGTACTACCACAGTTCCTAAAAAGGCCTGGTGGCCTGGCTTGGGGTTTTTAAGCAAAGTCTTGGAGTTACTTCATCAATAAGCTACACCTGTGCTGTTCCAATTGCTGTTCCAATTGGAGAACCCTTAAGGAGGTACAGCTGTTTTACATTTACATTAAGGCATATTATCCTAGAGAACTGGTTAGGCAAAGACTTAGTACCTAACTTCTTTAACTGTTGAAAAGTTGAAAAGTGCCAAAATGAAGCCATCTTGTGGTGAGTTCATTCTGTAGTTCCTTCCATCTGACCCAGTGTGAGAAAGATTAGCCAAAATAAGCTTTAAATTCTGGTTTAAAAACTCTGGTTGATTTGTGTTTGGGGGTGGGTGGGTGTATTTTAATGTATTATTTTTATTTATTTATTTTTTACAGGTTTGTGTTGTGGGTGGGTTGAGGTGTGTGGGTGCTTATTTTTATTTTATTTTTATTATTTTGTATTTTTTCTTTGCCCCCCCCCATGACACCATGACATCATATTAGCTCCGCCCACACTGTGATGACATCATGGTGGGGTAGTAAAATTTTTGACATCCCACCACTGCTTTTACCTGACATGGTAAGCAACAAGGAGCTGGTATAGGTGAACATTAGAGTGATACTTTGAACCTACTCACTCTAAATACCATCCTGGCTGCAGTATTTTGAAGTCATTGCAGTCCCATATAGAGAGCATCAAAGTACTGTAGTTGATTCTTGAGACCACCAATGAACGGAGTAGTGTTGTCATGGACTTCCTGTCCAAGTAAGGTTAGAGCAATCTGCCAAAGATGGAATGAAGCAGACCTCGTCATGCCAGCAATCTGGTTTCCATAGAAAGTGTTGGATCTAAGTGAATTGCCAAGTTATGTATTTGGTCCTTCAGAGGGAGCATAACTCCCCTAATTTAGGGACCACCACCTCCAGTCATACAGGAGGACCATCCCAACTGCTGGACCTCCATTTTGTCAGAATTCAGCTTGAATTTATTGGCTTTTGTCCATTCCATTATGAAGGCCAGGCAATTTTCAAGGGACTGAACTGTCTCCACTGTAGATGAAAAGGAGAGATAGAGCTCTGTGTAATCAGCATACCAATGACAGCAAATTCCAAATCTTTGGATTACCTTCCCCTGATGGCTTTACATAGATACTAAACAGCATTGGGGAGATGATTGATCCCTGTGGGACTCCACAACAAAGTACCCGTGGAGATGAAACAGCCTCTCTGTGCATATCAGAAACGCCTTAAAGCCTGTTGTTTAGTATGCAGTATTGAAGTATGCAAAGGCTCTTCAAGACAGATGAAGCAGAGCAGAATCTCTTGGAAGGAAGGCCTACAGCAGAGGGACATACTGGATCCTTGTGGGGAAAGGGTGTTGCAAGTCAGCAGTTGGAGATCCAGGTACTGCATGACAGATTGAGCATCCATCTCTGTCCCAGCTCTTGAGGACATGAAAGGAGCCTCATTCGGGTGTCCCCCGAGTGGAATTTCTCCAGCAAAAAACCTTTCAATCCAGAATAATTTCTGACACAAAATTATTATTATTACTGATTTCATCATCAACCATGTTAATTAACGTACAAATATTACTATTTAAAAAACAAGAGCTTTGCTATGAAAATCCCAGCAAGGACAAAGCAGATGCCAGACTGCTGTGAATGTATATTAAATTGACTGGGACTGGGTAAGTTTGTTTTGGAGACGTCTGTCCCTTCCCATATTCACATTTTACAGTTTTTCAAATGTTTAACAAATGATTGCAAGTTAGTTGTGCTTCTAAATGTAATGGCAGCGAGTTAAAATATGTCTCACAGTCTAACCATCCACCACCAACCCATTGAGGGCAGAATCTTGACATTGGCAAAGCTGTACAGGGGAGGAATTTCACTGTGATGAAAGACTTTGGATATTCAATGTCTGCAAGACAAGCAGCTTTCAATGGTTCTAAACAACAAAGTCATCAATGAAAAGCTTAATGTTTCTTTCTTGTGTGCTGAAAGAGGTAAGGGGAGAAAAGGTGTCACTAACACTATTATAAAAACTGCAGACATTACACATAACTTAGCTAAAGGTGTTTGTATCTCTCTGAATCTGAATTAAAGCAAAATGCAAGACAATTAGATTCCAATTAAAAATTACAGAGGGGTTTGTGGGTATCTGTGTGTAAATGATGTGCAAGTGTGTGTAACCTGAATGTATTTAGAAAAAAGAGGTAACTGCTGGGTTACCATAGCAACAATACCAAAGAGGGCAGTTAGGCCTCAGAATAAAGGCATCAGGATTTGGAAAAGCTGCATCTGAAAGTAAACTGCACTGAAATAAAATAGAGACTTATTTTTGATAAGGCTATATAATTAAATTGAGGTCTTTATCAAGGAGGGGGAAATGTTTACATTTGTAAGGGGAAAGCAATGTACAGTATATAAATTATAAAGAACACACTAAGGTCAAGCAAGGAGAAAGGGTTTATAAGACCATATGTTCACCCTATTGTCAGAATATTTCAAAGCAGCTCAGACCAGCTGTTCTCAGAAGACCCTATGAGCCCCTCAGGGAGAATAAATTGAACTGTGTCCCCAGCTGCAGGACAGAAGATCAGCATTTACTATTTATATATAGCCCTTACTCACCATTCTTCCTCACAATGGATTTGAATAGCCATGTACAGATGGTTCAAAGTGGGGACAGAAGAATGCATCATAAAATCATTTAATGCTGGGATTGGAAGGCGCCTTCTGCTCAATGCAGGAATCCTTGTCAAAGAAAGGCTAATAGACTGCTGTCTAACTTGCTCTCAATATCAGTGAGGATGGAAGGATGTGGAAGTGAGAACTCTTATTAAGAGACTGCAGAAAAGCTTACATAACAGCTGAACACTATTGGAGAATGACACATTTCCCATCAATTAGCATAAAATATGAGTGTGTTAATTTATGTATAAACTGCCAGTTTTAGAAATACTGTAACTATAATTTACATAAGAATGGCAGAACTTTAACCATAATGATCAAGTGACTTGTGTTCTTTCTTTCACTGTTGTGACAGCATTATCTGCCGAGGAACATCTTTAAGGTTCTTTTCTTAACTCATGGACTTTTCATATTAAACTGGCCTTGAAACAGAAGACAGTTACAAGTCCATCCTCTAAGTGTTCCTCAAACAGGGATCTGTTCAAAGTAGGATACAGTAAAACACCGGATAACGCTAAAACTTGGTCCCACATGTTATCCGATCCATGTTAAAATCCTATGGGATGGTTCAGATAACGTTAAAGCTCCACAGAGATACATTGTAACCACACAGGCTTTAGCGGTTGTTATCCGATCCATCCCATAGGACCTTAACGTTATTCGATCCAATTCTCCTCCCCAGATTACTTAACGTTATGCGATTTTAGCATTATCCGATCCAATCGTTATCCGGTGTTTTACTGTACCCATGTTAGCCTGGACTTTTTCTGTTTTGGTAGCAATGGTTTTTTCTCTATCTCTTGAAGCAAATGTTTTATCTGTAGTTGCCCAGAAAAGTGTCAGTCTCACCTCTGCTTTGCATAATGCATGTAAGACTTTATACAAAATCGCATGCAAACTCTTATTTATTGGAATGGCGGCCATGAATAACACGTACCCTTTCATCAAGCTCAGCTTTGGATAAAACCAGATTCTGCGTTGATTACTATGCAATCTTTCAGCACTAAGTTATATTATGAATGCATGCCAGGGATATGCAGATAAAGTTTGGGCTAATTAATTAAATCAGTATGTAAAGTGGGGCCTCGTCTTTTATACTTTGCTCTTAGTTTTCCTATTGAGTTTGGTTCCTCAAGATACCCTGTTTTCCCAAAAATAAGACATACCCATAAAATAAGCCGTAGCAGGATTTCTCAGCAGTTGGCAATATAAGCCATACCCCAAAAATAAGACATAGTGATAGGTATGGCTATGCAGTGTCCTGGCACAGAGTGGTAAAGAGGACGGGCAGCCAGTGGCGTAATAAAAATAAGTCAGCCCCTGAAAATAAGCCATAGTGTGTCTTCTTGAGGAAAAACAAATATAAGACAGTGTCTTATTTTCGGGGAAACACAGTACTTTAAGATTTGATGAAGCTTCTTGCTATAAATCTACATTATCTATTCCGTTTGTTTTGTTTTTATGTACTTATTACACTTTTCTTTTTCAAGTGCCATATCTGATCCTGAATATTGACTATCATCATGGCCATGAAGATTCTCCTGGAAATAATATAACCATTTGCCTTCCAGATTACAGTGTGACAACTGTAACACTGTTCCAGGTTCTGCAAATCATTTTCGGGTCCTGAGTCCTTTTGGCACACAAAGTCCTTCTCAGCCCCAGGCCAGTATTGATGAAGCTGCTGCCCTCCATCAAGATAGATTCAAATAGGATTTAATCCATTTGGGGACTATCACACTCCCCTAGGACTTTGGCACCCAAGGCTGTTAGTCCTCAGGGTTGTCAGGTTAGTTAACCATCACCTGACAATCTGCATTGAGTCACTGGAAGTATGGTCATTTACCATGGCAGGATAACCTGCCAGAGACCATTGTTACTTTTAGATTTCCCTTTTGTAAAACCCTAGCCTTTTCTTTCCAGCTCTCTGTCTATTCTACCCACTCACCTACCCTTCTCCTCTGCTATGTTTTCTTGTCTCATATCCTACCTGCAGTGTTTTCTCTTATGCATCTTCCTGGCCATGAGCTGATAGGCCTTTCTGTCCCCCCCCCCCCCCCGTTTCAGATTCTACACCATCCCATTTTCCACAGGGAGGAAGATCAGAAACATCTCACACATTACTGCTAGTCACAAGGTGGACCTCAGTTTAGGACAGCATAGAGCAAGTATTAGATAAATGCTGCATAGGGGAGTATTTTATGGACAGCAAGATGAGACAAACAGAGAGAATAAAAAGAAATATTCTGCAGCTGGAGCACAGTATTCTTGAACCTGGAGGTGCAAATGGTGTTTGTGATAATGTGAGAGACGAGCAGATGTTGGAATACAGTCAAACCTCGCATAAAGAGCAACTCGCATAAAGAGTAACCCGTTTAAAGAGCAGAATTTTCTCTAAATGTTCACTTTGCTTAACAAAAAAACCTAACAAAAACTTGCTTAACAAATAAATTCGGGTTTGCAATCCCAACCCACCCACCCCCAAGTCACAATTGGTCACTTACAATGGTGTTTCGCTTAAAGAGCAAACTCGCTTAAAGAGCAATCCTGTGGAATACATTATATTCTTTAAGCAAGGTACAACTGTAATTATTTTTATGCCCTGTATCTATCAGATTCCCTCAGCTATTACTGTTATTTTTATATGCCATCAATTATGGTGACCTTATGAAAGATCTTTCAAACATGAATGAGTGCTCTCCAAACTGTCCTGTCCTTAACCCTGCTCAGTTCTTGTAAACTCAAGGTTTGGCTTAGTTTAATAAGCCAACCCTTCTTATATTTGGTCTTCCTCTTTTTCTGCTACTTTCTATTTTCCCCAGTGTTTTTGCCTTTTTCTTTAAGTCTTGTCTTCTGATAATGTGCCTGATTTACGATAGCCTCATTTTTGGTTCTAGCAAGTGTTATGTTACTAAAGCAGTTCCTTCAATTTTCAAAATAATCATTATTTTTTCCTGGCAGTTTTCTTCACTATCACTCCTGGCTCAAGGATTCTGAGACCTGTAGGCCAAATCAATAGTGTTTCAAAGCTCTAAGAATGAATGATTGTTATCAACCAGATCCCAAGTCAATGCTCATGTTCTATCTAGCTCCTCAAGGGTTTGTGTAAAGAGGCCAATGCAGGGAATCTGTAAGTATTGTTCTCCCTTAGCATTGGCTATTTGTTTTTTCTATATGTATTTGGCCACTGTTTCTGCAAGATGGAAATTCTCCCAGAGTATTTGGCTAGCGGGTTGTCACAGCAGAATGCCTGACCTTTGCCACCAATGGGTTGTTGAGGGCAGCGTTACATGCTGTTGAGTTTGGAAAGTGTTGCAGTTACATACATAGTTCAGACAAGACACACAGTATCCACATACTGTATAGCAAAAGACATGTCACAGTGTCGGTGATGCTGGGAGCCATATTCTAAAAAACCAATGTTCTCAATTTTGGTTCCACTACATAGTGATGACAGTATACAGGTCACCCCTCATATCCAATCCAGTTCACTGTGGGTCTAAAAATATTCAATTAAAAATCCTGATATATTGTACTGTATATGTATTTCTAATATATATATATATATATATATATATATATATATATATATATATATATATATATATATATATATATATATATATATATATATATATATATATATATATATATATATATATATATATATATATATATATATATATATTCTATAGCACATTTCCAGAGCTGGCCACTAGCAACTACTGTCTGCAATGTAAAACATAGGGTTCCCTGTTTTCCATGGTTTCAGGTATCTGTAGTAGGTCTCAGAACATATCCCCTGTGGATACAGGAGGCAGCCTGTAGTTTGGATTCTGCTGAATACCGTAGAATGGGCTGGGCCACTGACCACTTTCCAGATGTAGGATTGCATCCCCCCCACCCCCAATCATCTCTCAACTTTGATTATGCTAGTTCGGGAATATGGAAATTCAGTTGAGCAATGTCTGAAGAGCCCAAAGCTTTCAATCCTGACTAAAGGCCTTAGCATAAAAACCTCAAGTCTAGATTACTACTACAAATCTCCTATTTATATAGAGATCTCATCTTTGCTCTTGCCATAGTAATTGTTCACGTGTGTTCCACTCACTCCATCCAAAAGCTCTACTTTCTTCTCTGTGCTGGACTTAGTTCTAATGACTTCAAACTCTATTATAATCTTTTCCCCTCTATGTGAGACCCCTCCCAAATAAAGAGTGAAAGTCTAGTTTCTCAGGCATGAGTTAAGCACTGGCTCTGTTATTAGTCACAGACAAATCCTTAACCCCAAGGTCAGAGATGAAGGATTTGTTGAGCAATTAAATGGTTGCATTAGACAACATTTTCTCTCTCTCTGGTCACAGTTTGGTGATACTTTCTTTTTGCCTATAAGGACACCCTCTCTGATTATGATCTCATCATAATACACATTCTACCCTTGAGAGCTTGGACATGATATTAAAATTTTCATTATCTCCTCCAGTGACTGGCTGGTGAATACTACAACATAAGTAGGTCAATGTTGATGCATACAGCCATATGGCAGAAAAAGTCTCGTTGTGCAGGCTTAAGAACATCAGCATCCAACAGTATTTTTATGCACAGTGGCCAAAGATACCGGATGTTTATTTATTTATTTATAATAAATAAGCAGTTTACGCTATTAAAAAAAAGCAAAACAAACACCATTAAGGCAATAAAACAACCCCCACCCACCTAATCAAAATAAGAACCAAGAACCCTAAACTCTTGTGACAGAAAGACCGTGGGAGGGTCTCCTTTTTGGTCTTTAATAAACTGCTAAAGGTTTCTTCATACAGAAAGGTTTTTAGTTGTTTCTTAAAGGTCTTTAGTGAGTCGATCAAACACAGCTCCCCCGGCCGTGTGTGTTCCATAGAGCCGGAGCTGCCATCAAGAAAACCCTCCAGTAGGTAATGGACTTTCTAGCCAACCTACAAATCTGAACTTGGAGTTGAGTTGTCTGGGTGGAATGGGCAAAGTGGGCCTGATTTCTGAGGGGAAGAGGTTCTGCCAAGTAGGAAGGTCCCAAACCATTTAGGGCAAGAGTTCTCAACATTTTAAAGTCGGGGGCTAGGTCACACTGCCTCAGCTTCGGGGGCCATTTTGCCCTTCCTCCACCACATGGCACTTCCTGGTGTGGTGGTGGTGGTGGGCCACATGAAATGCTGCCATGGGCCACATCTGGCCCATAGGCTCCAGGTTGAAACCCCCTTATTTAGGGCTTTGAAAGTTAATACACCCACCTTGAACCTGACATGGAACAAAATGGGCAGCATTTTACTTCCGCTTCTAGGAGCAACAAGGGCTTCACGGGCCAGATGAATTGGCATCAGGGACTACCCACGGCCCCCAGGCCTTAGTTTGGGCACCACTGACCTAGTTGTTATCATATGATCATCATTTTGGACCTCCAGTGCCCCTAAAGTTAGGAGTCTAGGACAGGATGAGCTGTGCAGTACACACAACTGTGGTCAAGGGATTCGAGAGCAATGGTTGGGGGATTACTGATGCTGCCTCACCATTCCCAGCAACCGCCATCTAAAACAATTGCCTTAAGATTTTTAATAGCAAGGAACTGGAAATCCAATCACGCTTATAAAATCAAGGAATGGTACAAGGAACTTTGGGAAATCATGCTGAATGACAAATTAACAGGGGAATTGAAGTGTAAAAAAGGCTGATTAAAACTGTTTCTAGGAAGCATGGAGACCTTTTGTGGAATATGTTGATAACAAGGGTAGTAGACCTCCCCAAGAAGCAATGTCATTTTGGAAAGTATTGTTAATAAGTATGGGGTATATAGTAATCAATGAAATTGCGTAGACACCCCCACAATCATGGGTGTGGTTGCACCAATTTGCTTGTAATCGTATTACAGTGGTACCTCATATAATGATTTTAATCCATTCCACAGGGCTCATTGTTGTACAAAAAATTGCTATACAATGCATGCATCATATAGCGATTTTCCCTATGGGATGCATTGTACAACGAACATCTCTATGGGAAAAATTGTACAACAACAAAAATTCGTTGTATGATTTTTTCCCCATAGAGATGCATTGCATCATATAACAATTTGCATCATATAACAACAATTTTAGTTGTTATACAAGGCACAATGTTTTTTTCAAATCCTTGTTGTTGTACGATTTAATTGCTGTATGAGGCATTCATTATATGGGGTTCTACTATCATTAGAGACTTGACATTGTATGGGTTTTTCCTTTCTTTTTCTTTTTATTACATTGTTTGTTATTGTTTGTTTCCTATTGTTTTTAATCAATAAAAAATTAAATTAAAAAAAGACAATTGTCTCAACCTTTCCTAATGGTAGGGCCAGGGGTGGCAATTTTTTTTTGCTTTTGGTTCCCCCTTTTCCTGCTGTAAATAAATCAATCCATAGCAATCTTGACTGCCTCCTACTTCTCACCCATTCAGGTGATACTTCTATGTGGAACATTCAGATACTGTAATTGTGTGTGTGTTCCCATTTTATAATTGCTTTGTGCAACTGCGCATGGCCAGTGAATGCTGAATGATCTGTCATGCTGTGCTTTGCACTTTTCCCTTATCTGCAACCACAGACCAGCCATCAGTATTTGTATTCAAAAAGGCTGGCCAATGCTGCTGCAGCCACTGCTATTGTGGCAGGGAGCACGTGCATGAAGTATAAAAGCATCTGAAAATAATGCTCTTATAGTAGAATGCTGTAAAGTATGATTGCATACTAATTAATAACAACAACTGTATGGGATAAGATAAATAACTTGAAATGCTAACAATCAAAAAGCATGTTGTAAGTAGAGTACAGTTGTACCTCGCTTAAAGAGCATAATGCGTCCCACAGGATTGCTCTTTAAGCGAGTTTGCTCTTTAAGCGAAACACCATTGTAAAAGACCAATTGTGGGGAGATTGCGAACCCAGATTTATTTGTTAAGCAAGTTTTTGTTTGGTTTTATTTGTTAAGTGAAGCAAACGTTCAGAGAAAATTCTGCTCTTTAAGTGAGTTACTCTTTAAGCGAGGCACTCTTTATGCGAGGTTTGACTGTACAGTATATGGGAGTGCAGAGGCTTGGTAGTTACGATGCTGAACTTGACAACTGGAAGGTTGGCAGGTCAGCAATTCAAGACCCGAATGCTACATGACAGAGTGAGCTCCTGTCTCTGTCCCAGCTCCTGCCAACCTAGTAGTTTGAAAGCAAGGAAATTTCAAGTAGATAAATAGATACCGCTTTGGCAGGAAAGGTAACAGCATTTCGTGTGCTCCAGGCATCTAGTCATGACTGTCACACGACAATGGAAACAGCTCTTTGGCTGTAAATGGAGATGAACACCACACCCTAGAGTCAGATATGACTTGCTTTCGAGCAAGGCTGGCCTTTACCTTTAAGTAGAGTATATCCCCCCTCCATAAAAAACATCAATTGCTTTACAGAATAAGATTCATATTTTGATCTTTCCAAGGAGGTTTTCCCCAATCTAGCACCCTCTGGATCTACTGCACTACAACATCCATCAATTCAAAGCCAGGATGTTGTTGGCCATGTTGGCTGGGAATGATAAGAGTTTCAGCCTAACATACCTGAAGGGTGCCAGGCTAGAGGAATGCTATGCCAAGGAGTACCTGTAGCTGAAGGTCTTTCTTACCTCTTTCTTCTCCCCAATTTTTAAAAACCGCATACACATTCTAGATGACAGGATAAGCAAAGGAATGGCCATTGGTTTTGTGTGTGTGGCTATAATTCCTCCTCACCCTAAGAATTTTTCACACTGTGGGAAAAGGATAAAATTAAGCAGCATTTCTTCTTTTTCTTGAGGTGAAAGACCCATTTTATTTATTTATTAGATTTGTATCGCCATTCCATTCACCGGGGCGATTCTGGGCGGCTTACAACACATATAACAAACCCAACGTAAAAACAGTCCCATAGAAATAATCATAAAAAGTCTCAGGTTAAAATCACTAAAACCTTAAAAAGTCCTTAAAAAGTCATCTACCTCCAGTTCCCCATTAAAGCTAGGTAGAACTAGGGTAAGGAAGCTTAAAAAAAACCCCACCCCTGATGGCTCCTATATCAACCAATGGAGGGGGGGCGACCACACCTGGTGAGTTAGCCATGTTTTTAGTCCTTTTCTAAAAGGCAATAGCTTCTGTCTAGAGACACAACTCAATTGGTAAGAGGTTCCACAGGGCCGGAGCAGATACAGAGAAGGCTCTCCTTCTAGTGCCAGAGAGACGAGCCTCTCTGGCAGATGGAACCCTTAGGGAGCCCCTCCAATCTGCTTTGGTAGGACAGGCTGATGTCCTTGGATGATGCGGTCTCTTAAGTACCCTGGTCCACTACCATGTAGGGCTTTAAAGGTCATTACCAGCACCTTGAATTGCACCTGGAGGAACACTGGCAGCCAATGCATCTCCCACAGTAGCTTAGATTTAGCTTAGAGGGGCTTAAGTCAAAGTAAATAACTTATGATCTTCCTCCATTACTTATTTTAGGCCAGAACCACTTAACCTAGTGTTTCCTAACCTTTGGTTTTTTGGACTTCAATTCCCAGAAGTCTAAGTCAATTCCTCAAAGCACTGATCAGTCAATGTACTGACTTAGGCTTCTGTGAATTGGAGTCCCCCTGTGGGACATGCGCCCCACATTGGGAACCTCTGACTTAACCCATATCTGAATGGGTTTTTTTAATAAGAAAGGGCAAAGTAGTAAGGGAAATACTTCTGTCTTGATGAGAAAAGTTATAGTGTTAAGTTTGTTAAATATTTTTAACTGTGTTCTTTTAGCTCCTGACAAACATAGATGGTTGCCAATATATTTAAAATACTGTATCTTGTTTGAGCTCACTGGACAAATGTGTAAAAGAGGACCAAATACTCTTGCCTTGTTACACTGGGAGAACAAAAAAAAAGTTACACATTGAAGGCCAATTGTCTTAAGTGAAGAAAACACCATATATATTACCTCTTGCATACTTAGTTGTGGAACTCATCATGCAATTAATAATGTGTATAATGGTTTCTTATCTTTAGGAAGCTTACCTCCAAAAGTAAGTTCTTGATAACAGCGGTGTTCATATTTTGGAAGCCATACTACTGATATGACTACTGTTAAATTCTAAACAGTAGCCGTCATGGCTATTCCACCTTAAATTTGTCTTAAGTTAAATCTTTGTTTTATGTAATTTGGACAGCACAGGTGGTAACAGGAAATGTTTGTGGATAGTAGTAATCTAGAGAACTTTAAAGACTGTGAAATCCTGAGCTACTAACACGCCAAGCTCCACAACTACACTTTCTACTATGCAATAAAGGACAAAGCTAATATAAAACAGCCTAGCCATGTGATTCATTCTGGACACCCAAGTTATACTACATTACAAAACTTTTAAATATATTTAAATCAGGCAATGTTAAAGGTTTGTAAGCACTGTTCATTTCTGGAATGTAGGCATTGGGCTAATTCCCACTAGTAGTCACTACTAAGGCAGCCTCACCAAATCAATGGACTTCTACAAAAATATTAATTTCCCATTGTAGCAAAATTGAGCCACTGAATAAGTTGGATTTAAGACTCCATGACAATTGGAATAGTAGCCGTGTTAGTCTGTGGTTCAGGCATGTCAGAAAACAAAACAAAATAAACAAAATAAAGTAAAATAAAAATAAAAAACACAGTAGCACTTTAAAGACTAACTGCTATATTTTCACTGTTAGCTTTCGTGGATCAAGTCCACTTCATCAGACAAGGAATGAAACTTACAGGCATGTTCTTATATACCAAATTCAGGAGGTCGAAGGGAGAAAGGGTGGTGTCAAGCAAGATGACAGACAAGCAAGCACAAGAATGCAGTTTCACACAGCCATTAGCAACAAAAGATTATTCAGATAAACTCTAAAAGACTCCCTTTCAATCTCAAGGTTGCTGAGTAAGCCCACTATGGTATCTGATCAACTTGTGACCTGCATGTCAAGGGGGGGGGGGGACAAACTCCTGTACCTGTGTTCTTTCTGTTTTACTAAAGAGAATTGGCAGGAAAGTTGTAATATAAAATCATATAGTAATCTCTGCATCAAATTTGATAATGTCCCAGAAACCCTTCACTAATATTTAGCCCCCTATGATGGGTATCTAACAGATGGATGTATTTGATTTCTGCTGTCTCCCTTTCAATCCTAGTTTTGTAATTTCTCTGTTCCAGAATTGCAACTTTCAGGTCTTGGATAGAGTGTCCAGTTAGATTGAAGTGGTTTGAGACGGGTTTCTCCGTGTTGCCATTCCAGATATCTGATTTGTGTCCATTAATCCTTTTGTGTAAAGATTGTCCTGTTTGTCCTACATAAAGCACAGATGGACATTTCTGGCAAGAGATGGCATAAATCACATTGGCAGAAGCACAAGTAAAACTGCCTTTAATGTAGTGTGTGGTGCCATTGGGTCCAGTAATACTGTTTCCAGAGCGAATGTGGGGGCATAGTTGACATCTGGATTTGCAGCAGGGTCTAGTTCCCATATCTGCTCCACTTCTGTGTAGTCTGTTGTGTGTCAGTAGTTGTTTGAGATTGGGGGGTTGTCTATAAGCGAGTAGGGTCTGTCACCAAGGGCTTTGGAAAGTGAAGCACTCTTGTCTAAGATGGGTTGGAGATCCCTCATTATGCGTGTGAGAGGTTTGAGTTGAGAGCTGAAGGTGACAACCAGTGGTGTGCGATTGCTTTCTCTTCTGGGCCTGTCTTGTAGTAGATCACTCCTGGGTATTCGTCTAGCCGGGTTGATTTGTTCTTTAACCATATTGGATGGGTATTGTAGTTTGAGAAATGTATTTTGTATGTCAGTGAGCTTGGCATCTCTGTGTGGGTCTGAGCAGATGTGATTGTACCTGAGAGCTTGGCTGAAGACAATGGATTTTGTTGTGTGTTCTGGGTGGAACAGCTGATGAAGTGGACTTGATCCACGAAAGCTAACAGTGAAAATATAGCAGTTAGTCTTTAAAGTGCTACTGTGTTTTTTATTTTTATTTTACTTTGTTTTGTTTTCTGAGATCCATGACAAGTGTTTCCTAGTTCTAAGCGACCAGAAGCGACAATGGGCTGACTAGATTCTTGACATAAGGTAAAAGGTTTCTGTTAGGAGATTAAATGTTCATAACATTTTGGGGTCCTGCACCCATCAAGAAAGAATCAGCTTTCATACTTCTTGAGAACAGATGGAGACTGAGTGTTCTGTGTGCTAGCTTGATCTGTTCAGCACAGGTGGGGAACATGTAACCTAAGTCTTGCTGAACTGCCTCTCATATCAAGTCCAGCCTGATTTTTTTTTTGGAGGGGGGATGCCTGAAGTCCAAAAATTCCTTGAGGGCCCCCACTGTGGAGATATGTAGGAAAAATAAGAATTGAGACTATCCCCAAATGTGACTATAAGCTTCTATAGGGAGGACCCATCTTAATTTGCTGTGCTGTATGAGTGACAAGAAACCAGATGGAGGGAAATGAATGAACTCCCTAGACCTTCTGTGTACAGGGGTGGGCAATGTGCTCTCAGTTGGTTGTATTTGGCCCCCTAGGGACCAAATATGCTAAATATCTGGGGGTGGGTGGTCAAATAGTCTCTGGTGCCTTCTAGAAGACATGGGGACTTTACCACACTTTGAAGGATTTCCTGTACCCCAATTTTTTAAACATTTTTGGCTATTGGAAGATACAATGATACTTTTTCATAAACATTCAATTCTGCAAGAAAGAAAAAACTGAGAGGAGAAGTATCTGGCCAGGCTTTTCAATATGCAAGGATAAGTATGTGTGACCATGCTTCCAATGGTTTCCTATCCTTAAAGACAAATGTCACTATTTTACATGAGAGTGATCTTTTGAGAAGCATTCTGCTACAACACTCATCTGGCATATGCTTGAAATATTCTATGACCCCTTCCATCAAAACTAGAACATAAAAAGTGAAAACAACATGATTCTGTTTATATCATTTGCACAGCAGCTTTGTAATAGAACAGAAAATGATACATATCAATTTCTTTCATAAAGCAAACATTTGTTGTATTTTGCCTTTACAAGGAACAAATCCGGCGAGATGTTTAATATTAACAGCAACACAGAAGAGAAATGCAACAACTTAATTCTGCATAGAGAGATTCTCAAGGGGACGATCATATTCTACAAACATGCACAATCCCATTCCAGTTGTAAAAGTGTCATGCTGTCCTGTTAACCAGAGATAACTACAAAAATTGATTGCTTTCATTCTATGTCTTTGTGTCCCATTGTTAGCACCAATTGATAAACAAACACTAGAAGCTGAGAGGCTTTGTTTCAGACTATTCTGGATCAAAAGAAATGATGCCGTCAACAGCCAGTGGATAGTTTAAATAAATGTTTCACCCAGTTTCGATTTGTGGAGATTTGCCACATTGTATACAGTATTAATTTCCACGCTCCTCAATTAGATGTAACACTCTCTTCTTCGAGTTTGACACGATCAAATACTATGAGATTTGCTCTGCCTGTAGAACAGGTGAGTTTGAAATATTTTTACTAACCACATGACATAAAAGCAAATTCAAATTAGTACAGCCATTTTTGCTTCAAAAGCATTTTTTCAAACCAAAACAATTCGCATGGGCTTTCCCCTGTGCAGTTAGTTGTGATACATTCTTATAAAGAATGGGCATGTCTGTAAGTAGTGTTTTGATGATGTAGCCTGGGGGCTCCCAACCTTTTTACACCGCGGGCCTGACCACACACCCCAGACAGCTGAGCGGGCTAGACCAAGCCCTGTGGAAGCATTAACGGCTGTTGTAAATGCAGCCACTTCTGTCTTTACAACAGACATGGATGTGTTTATGCATGCACCCTTTACAGCGGATGTAAACGCATTTGTTCCACTTCCAGGTACAGCGGCAGTAGTGTAGGCCACGTGAAATGGTCCTGTGGGCCAAGGTTGGGAACCCCTGATGTAGCCAATTGGGGAATGATGTTCAGGACTGGTAGACTAACTCCACTCCACATTTTTCTTTCCCTGATTGTCCTCCACTTTTTAAATTTCTTATTGAGATGAGTGTAGCCCTTATTGCTGGGTCATTGCTATTTTATTGCACGATATAAAACATTTATGAACTTTTTAAAAAACAAGTCAGCAAGAGAGAAAATTGTGCTTTGAGACTCCTTGAACTTGAAAAAAAGTATTGTTCTGGGGTGTGTGTGTGTCTGAATTCATTCCCTCATTGTTCACTGTTTGCTCTTTAAAGAGGCAGAAAAAGTAATTAAGAGAGGGTGGAAGGAGAAAAAGAAAAGAGCGCAAATGTGTTCCTTTTTCACTAGCATTTCCCTCTTAAGTAAACTGATTACAAATGTGCAGGGTTCCTCAGCTTAATGGACTCAATTATTTTCAAATTAAAATCTGATTTATGTTTGCTGGCTAAGTTACATTTTAATTAATTAGCATAAGACTCTAAATTTGCTAATGCCATCTAGGTATGTATTTTATTGGTTTATAACACTGATTCTATTTTGTTTGGATGTTCTGGATTAGATATTTTTGTTTTGTGCAGGTTTGTCTATTTTGTTGTTGTAAGCTGCCCAACCAATTGGGAGAGGGGGAAGATGGATAAACAAACAAGCAAACAGCAAGCAAGAACAAGTGAGCAGATTTTGGCTGTAATTGTCCTGAAAGCGAGGCAACTTTTCATCTAATCTTTCTTTTGCTGTTTGCATCTTCCACAGAGGGACCAACTACTAAGGCATTAGCTTTGTCCTCTTTTTGTCTCCTGAAGTAATTTAAAAAATAAAAATAAAACCATTAACAAGAACGGAAAGAGGCAAGCCATAGAATGGTGTGTGCGTGTGCCTCTCTCACATGTTTTGAGGAGAAAGTCCTGGAAAACCAGATCTCAATGAAAACACCGCTTTTTCTGGAACATATAATAACCCTTCCAAACCAAGCAGTTTGACAGCAAACCCAAAGAAGGGAAGAAAGAAACAGGTGGGCTGTCTGTGGCATCCAATATGATGCACATCATCACATCCTGTACTAACAGTGAGCTCCCAAGTCATTCTAGGAGCAATCACTGTGATTTCAAATGTAATACAGGCTGTGAATTAAATCACAGCAAAGCTGAATCACTCATAGCTGAATCACACTGGCCTGGAAAAAAACCTGAAAGCACTTGAGTGAAATTAGATAAGAATTTTTAAATGTTTCCAGTCACTTTCACTGCAACAGTTCTTGCACTTAGTAACTGCAACAATATTGGTAAGGCCAACTCTTTCTACTGTGTTTCTTCCAAACAGGAACTCCCAGATAAAACTTTTTGCTAAAGGCTAATGAAAAAGATCTGTAAACATCCACTGAGTGTTTGCCATTTTTTTTAAAGAATAAAGTTTCTCAATATTATTATTTTTTTGGCTCATGGATCAAGATTAGGAAAAATCAAACACCTGCATTTGGGTTTTTAAATTATCACAAGCCCCAGTGTTTTTAACAGCACTGGATAAAGTGCACCATCGAAGCCAAGCACTATAAAATAAAATTACTTTTTACTACCGATGTATAAGGGGAGATGCATGTTTGAGCATGCAGCGCTGCCACCTGATCCAAAGTGACCAGTAGCCAGATTAAATCTCAAGTGCGTCAGGAGCAAAGGAGCTGCAGAAAGATAGGACACCTCTTTTTCTGAGTACTAATGAAAGAAACTGAGTTTTGAATGTATGTAAACTTTTTGAAGGGAGGGAGGGAGCCTATGACATAGCTGCTAGAGTTCATGTGCTCTTTTACTGTAATAAATAATAAATAAAGTTTAAAAAAACACACCCAAACAAATCTTTTGACAAAAAAAAAATCTTTTGACCATGAATATTAGAAGATATATGCCCTTAATTTGAAATAAGGATAAAGGTCATTTTTTGACTAGGCTGGCTTGCAGTTCTGCTTCGAAGGCCATTCTGTCAAAAGTGCGAGTCTTCATCTCTTCCCGTACTTTTTCTCGGACATGGAACGATGCCCGAGCAACAGACCTGGCATTTTCCAGGACAGTTTTTTTCCCTTTACAAATCTGTTCACTCCGCTCTAGCTTCTTCTCGATCGAGAGCAGGATCTCCCTGCGGCGAATATCTTCGCACTGCTCTACTTTCCTCTTGTTGACTTTCTGCACCTTCTCTTTCTCCAGCCGGCTTTGGCCAACCTTTCGGGCCTTCTGCTGGACAACTTCCTCCGCCACCTGAGCAGCATGCTGGAGCTTCCTCTCCGAGACTTTGGCCAAGGCTTTCAAGTGCTCCTGCTGTTCCAAGGTCCTCTTCTCTGCTGCCAGCTTGGCCCTCTGGAGATGCATCTCTTCCCGGCTGGCTCTCTCCCTGAGTCCCAGGTTCCTCTTTTCTATCAGCTGCTCATAGTTCTCCTGGGCCTTGTTTAAGCTCCCTTCCAAGGAAGCCCGGAGCACAGCCTTTTCTTCCGCATCCTGCTTGGCCAGCCCCTTGAGTATGGCCTCGTGCTTCCGCTTCTCAGCTTGGTTGAGTAGCTTCTTCTCCCTCTGTAGTAGCTGCTCTTTCCTCAGTCTTTTCTGGGCAGCCAGAGAGAGTTTCTCTTGTAGCAGCTGCATCTCCTGCTCGGTGGCCTCTTTCTTGCTTTCCCTCTGAGCTTTCAGGTTGTGCTCTTGGTGGCGCTTCTTCTTCTTGTCTTCCAGGAGGGCCTTCTCCAGCCGCTCTCTCCTCATCCGCTCCTGCTTCTCAAGGTGTTCCCGCCACTTCTCCTCCACCATTAAGCTCTGCTGGCGCTTTAACAAGGCCGCCTCCTCCTGCTCGCGAGACAGCTTAGAGAGCCTCTTCTCCAGCTTGGATTCCCACAGGTGGTGGCCCTGCACCAAGGCCCTCTGCTTCTCCTTCTCCTCCTGCTCCCGCCTCTGCTCCGCCTGCCTCCGCTGGAGGTCCCACTGGAGGTGAGCCATGTACCTCTGCTCGTTCAAGATGTTCACCTCCTGGTGCTTGGCTATCATGAGGGCAGCGATCTTGCGGTCCCGCTCAGGCACCTCCTGGAGGCCTTTCTTCTTCTTCACCTCCCGGACAATCCTTTCCACTTTCTGGGCGGTCTGTGGGGAATGGCTCAGGTCGCTCAGGCTGAAGCTGCGGCCCACCAGGGAGGTCATCATGGTCCCCGTCGTCGTCGCCTTAGTCCCGGGCATCTCCTTGAGCCATTTGTCCCTCAAACTGTCCCCACTGAAGGAGGAAGAGGCCCCCGAGTCCGAGGAGGTCTTGGCCGAGGAGGAGGCAGCCTCCCTCCTCTTCTGCAAGGAGTCCAGCGAGTGGCTCTTCTTGGCCCTGGGGCCCACGGGCGGAGGGCCAGCAGGGGGCGGCCCTGGCTTCCCACGGGCCCCCGGGGCGCTGTGGCGGGCGACCCGGGAGGCCGGCGAGGCCGGCAGGCTGCCAATGAGGAGCGGCGTGAAGAGCCTCCGCTTCTCCTCGCGGATAATCCTTTCCCTTTCCTCCCGGCACTGCTGCAGCTTCCTCTGCCGCTCCAGCTCGTAGACCTCGTAGAGGCCGGCCGCCACCCGCAGGGACCGCCCGGGCGCCTCCTTGACCAGCTCGCCCAGCGAGCGCGCCAGCAGCTCCACCGGCTTGACGGCGCACCGGGCGCAGGCCTCCAGCGAGCGCGGGCTGGTCAGCACGTAGCGGCTGCCCTCGGCCTCCGGGCAGTCGAAGTTGAAGAGGTCCAGGTGCAGCAGCGGAGACTCTTCGCGGAGTCCTTTCGCCCCATCCTCGGCAGGAGCCGCCGCCATGGCTGCCGGAGGGAGAGCGGCCGCCTCGGCTCCCGGGGCCGCTGGGGTTCGCGGGGGCTCAGGCGGCGGCGGGGCAGGGGACGCCGCTCCTCCTGCCGCCGCCTCCTCTTCAAGGGCTGCCGCGCCACCTGTTGCGCTGCCGGGCTCCGCGCCTCGGTCCTCGCCCGGATCGGCCACCGGGTCCACCATGCCTGGCTTCCCGAAGAAGAGCCTGCAGCGGGGTGGAGGGGAGGAGGAAACAACGCGCCCGAATCAGGAGGGCAGCAGCGCGAAGGGATCGCTTCGGCCGGATTTAATGGCGGGATTAGGCCGGCGCTGCATCTCCGTGCCCGGGAGAGGGAGGGGAGAGGAAAGCCGCCGCGGCCAAAGCGGACGCCTGACGCTCCCTTCCCGGGGATCCCTGGGGCAAAGGATTAGGTCCCCTGCCGCACGGCTGGCTTCCAGGCCACAGGAGGAACCGGGGGGGGGGGGGGAGGCCAAGAGACTAGGACCCCGTTAAAACCTTCCTCTCCCCCCTTACAACTCCTCTCCCTACCTGAATAACGTGAGTGGATGTGCTGTATTTTTAAAGAACCCCCTCTTCTTAATAATAATAATAATAATAATAATAATAATAATAATAATAATAATGATGATGATGATGATGATGATGATGATGATGATGATGATGATGATGATGATGATGATGATGATGATAATAATAATAATAATAATAATAATAATAATAATAATAATAATAATAATAATAATAATAATAATAATCGTGTCAGAAATTATTCTGGGTTGGAAGAATTTTTGCTGGAGAAACTCCGCTCAGGGGACGCCCGAACGAGGCTCTCCTCTCACGTCCCCGAGCTCTTTTCCCACCAAAGTGGTCCCTGTTTATCTACTTGCAATTGCCTCGCTTTCGAACTGCTAGGCTGGCAGGAGCTGGCGCAGAGACGGGCGCTCAAACCATCACGCTGTAACCGGGTCTCGAGCTGCCGTCTTGTCGGCGGCCTTCCAGCTAACGAGGCGAGCTTCTTAACCAGAGAGCCACCGTAGCCCTTAGCAATGACAATTACACTTGCCCCGTAGCGAAAAGTGGGCGGTTCATAAGACAATTCGCATTTTGCCCCCCAACATGTTGGGTCCTCACTTTACCGACCTCGGAAGGATGGAAGGCTGAGTCAACCTTTGGTTCGCGTTAGGATCGAACTCACCACGTTCTGTCTGCAGTACACCAGTTTAAACCACTGCCATTAAGCTACTCTAAGCTTAAAGGGTGAAGCAGCGCTAACAACCTACCTCACCCCCGTGTTGTTTTCTAGCCACCTTGACGTTTGGGGCAACCGAGGCCGGTCGGTCCAGGGCCCCCGTTTCCCTCCCACCTTGAGGGCTTCTCTCGGTCCCGGACCGGGATGGGGCCCACCCCAGCCCCCGATGCTTCCGGACCAGCAGCCGCTTCTCGCGGGGGCCCAGACAGGTCCTGCTCCCTCCGCCCCAAGGAGAGTAGTAGGATCCAACAACCCCCACCCCCACCCCCTCCATCCAGCGAGCAGCGATGGCCAGACGCCTACGCGCCCCTCACCAATCCCTCCGCTCCCCAAGGAGGCCTCAGTTCCAGCTTCTGGGGGACAAAACGGGGGACCTTCTCCTGGCAACCGGGGGGAGGGAGGCGAAGGGAATGCCGTGGCCGCGCCGCCCGCCCTCTCCTTCCCTCCCCCTTTTCACTCACGGCTTGTTTGGGTTTCGGCGGTTCCCTTGGGAACGTGGCGGCCCCTCTTCCTCGCCCAGCCGACGGGTCTTCTTGGGAGGGGGCGAGGAGGGCAGCTCAGGCCACCGGGAGGAGCGAGAGCCAGGGTGGCGGCGGCCTCCTGCCCCCCATGGTGGCCCCCCAGCGAAGGCCGCCGCGCCCCCAGGCTTCACCTGCCGCCGGGAGGGCGCGCCATGTCGCGAGCGGGCTGGGCGCGGCCAAGGCAGGCATGTTCTCTGCCCGGGGGGCGGCTGCCCACCATGGTGGCCCGGACTAGCCTCAGCCTGGCCGTTCACCTGCCTCCCGCCCGTTTCCCCCCCCCCCCCTCGCCTCCTTCTGAGCTCGCGTTTGTTCAGCCGCTGGTTTCCTACGGGCGGAGGGAGGGGGGGGGAGAGGAGGGGAGACGGGCGGGGGAAGTCAACCACAAAACCCGTGGTCCACCGCTTTCCTCCTTGTGAGGGAAGAACTAGGAGGCGTAGAGAAAGGTAGGGGGGCCAAGGGGGGCGCGGGCAGGAAAGCCGCCTGAGGGTCCTCCTGTGGTGCTTTTGTGCTCGCAGCTTTAGTCCAGAGACACATCTGCAGATGTTGTCCTGCCTTTGCACAAATTTCCCACCCTTCTCTTGAATAATAATAATTTCGTGTCAGAAATTATTCTTGGTTGAAAGGATTTTTGTGGGAGAAACTCCGCTCAGGGAATTTATTTTATTATTTATTTATTCACGTTTGCTATCCCGCCCCAATCGGGTAAACCCGACTCTTAATAATGCCCAAATGAGGCTCCTTTTATGTCCCCAAGAGCTGGGACAGAGATGGGAGCTCAATCCATCATGCAGTACCCAGGTTTCAACCTGCCAACTTGCTAGCCTTCCATCTAACCACTGAGCCACTGCATTCCATTCCTCTTGAATGTCCCTTGGGCTCCTCTTGCCCTAAAACATGTTATTGGAGCCATGCCTATAGTGACAGGATGCCTCAAACCACCCCTCTTGTTGATATCACTCCACCTAAGGTCGAGAGAAAAGCAGGGCCATAGCCAGGATTCTAGGTGTGGGTGGGTGAATATTTTTTCAGGACGGGCAACAAAGCCTCTTTTCAATGCATTCATATGGGAAACTGTACTTTTTTAAAAAAATCAAATTGATACACCACCCTGCTCAGGCGAACCTGACTCTAGGTGGCTAACAGAGTATATAAAAAAATAACAGCGTAACAGCCACAAATTCCATATTATCATAATCACAATAATCACAGTATCAGAAATATATATTGCTCTCTCAAGGCCGACCGGCTGGCCAAGGCAGAGTCCGGTGAGGGTGGCGGCAAGGTCTTTTAACGCCACCCGGGTCCTGCAGCTGTTTGGTGGGCAAACTGCTAACTGCCAAGTCCACCCTGGCCACCCGCTGGCTACGGCCCTGGAGAGAAGTAGCAGGGGGCAAGGGGGTTTCTTGGCAAGGACACTGGAATGGGTTGCCAGTTCCTTCCCCAGTGGAACCTTCTCTGTTATGGCTTGTCCATCTTGGGTGGCCCTACATGGTGTAGCCCATAGCCTCATCGAACCACACAAGACCCCTCACTATGGCAAGGTAACAGTCAAAGCAAAGGTGAAAGAGAAAGATTCACCCAACTGAATGCAGAATTCCAGAGAACAGCAAGGAGAGATAAGGATGCCTTCAGTGCAAAGTAATAGAGGAAAACAACAGAAGGGGAAGGACTAGAGATCTATTCAAGAAAACTGGGGAAGTTAAGGGAAAGTATCAAGCAAAAATGCCCATGATAAAGGACAAAAACAGTAGGGACCTAACAGATTCAGAAGAGATTAGGGAAAGATGGCAAGAATACACAGACGAATTCTACAAAAAGGACCTTAATGTCTCTGACAACCAATGTGATTGCTTACCTCAAGCCCTAAAAAGTATTGCTGACAACAAAGCTAGTGGGAATGATGGTATTCCATTTGAGCTATTTAAAACCATAAAAGGTGATGCCATTAAAGTGTTGCACTCAATATGCCAGCAGATTTGGAAAATGCAGCAGTGGCCACAGGATGGGATTGAGAGAACGGCCTCTTTTTATGACCTTGAGATTTTGTAGGGAAATATATGGTCCTTTAGATAGCTTGGACCCAAGGCTTAACAGGTCATCCCCACCACTTTGAATTTTGTTCACAGATGAACTGTACTCCAGACCAGCACCAAGATCTAGGCATCCAGGCTAAGGGCTGAATCCAGAAGTACACCCTCCTTAGCTGAGAACCCACATTTTCAAAGGAAACATAATCCTGTCCAACACAGGTTGGATCCTGAGGATCTGGCAGATTCAAAAGGCGGCTTCATTTTAGTGGTTTCATGTTTGGCCTCGACATGGAAGAAGAAGATATAAGGTTTGGATCCCATTCAATCAATGCAGTTTACTTAAGTGCAGAGTCTAGTTGTGACAGCCAACAAGACTAGACAGTAAATAAATTGTTCTGTCCCATTAAACCTGCCAAATGGATTGTAAGCAAAATAGATACTCTGAGAAACGAATTACGGTAATAGTTATGTCCCACCAAGTCAATTCTGACTTATAGCAACCCTTGCCAAGGGTTCTTACATATAAAATACTCAGAACTGATTTACCAACTGTGGTGGCTCAAGTGGCTAAGACGCTGAACTTGAAGACTAGAAGATCAGAGTTCGATACCTGAGTACTGTATGACGGAGTGAGCTCCCGTTCTCTGTCCCAGCTCCTGCCAACCTAGCAGTTCAAAAGCAAGAAATTACAAGTAGATCAATAGAGACCACTTCGGTGGGAAGGTAACCAGCATTTGGGGCACTCTGGTGTCTTGGCGTGCCTGCCACATGTCCACGGAAACATCTGCAAATGCAGATAGCTCTGGCTCTTTGGCTATAAACAGAGCACTGAACCCTAGAGTCAAATACGAATGACTTGAGTAAGAGTACAGTAAAACCTCATATAACACTAAAACCTGGTTCCCCAAGTCTTCGTGTTATATGATTTTTCGTGTTATCTGATTCTCTATGGGATCCATAGAGATACATTGTAACCACACAGGCTTTCGCGGTTGTTATCTGAAGCATCCCATAGGATCTTAATGTTATCTGATGCAATTCTTCCCCCCAGATTCCTTGATGTTATGCGATTTTCGTGTTATTCGATACTAATGTTATATGAGGTATTACTGTACCTTTATTAGGTCTGGTGTCGCCCTAGGACTTCAGCTTGTAGAAGGCCACAAAGGCTGGTGTTCCTCCTGAAGGGCACAATTGGACTCCCAGCTCCACAGCACAGATCATCTACAGTATTAGTAGTCTTCAACCCAGCATTATAAAAAGAAAGGGAAGAAAGGAATGTGGTTAACAATCTCTTTAAATGTAATCAATCTCTCTCTCTCTTTACAATGAGCAGTGTGCTTGTTTATTAATTTATACATTATGTCACAATTCAAGGAAAACTGGGCTTTTTCTTTAATATCCTGGGAATGCAGACATTTTAAGAAGTGCTGGATAAGGCATATCTAGCCCAGGATTCTATTCGTTCTCTGGCCATACATGTTTTACTGACTGAAAAAAGTTTCATTAAAATCAATGGGGTAACTGACCATATTAATGATGTCCAAGGGAAACCTACTATCAGGATATTAGAGCACCAACCAGCGTTAGCATTATCCCAAATTAACCTAAACAATGCTACACCTATTAAATATCTTGCTGCTGTTCAAATTACAATGACTCCATCAAGAAAAAGACAGAGATATGGCAAGCTGGCATTCTGAAAGAACAAGAGCACTAGTTATAAAGGGATATGTTAAGATGGATCGTGTTGCTCCAGTAATTTTTTGTGCACTGAGGGGACATGTTTAAAAGGGTGGGGAAGAAAACCATGTGTTCTTCTCCTCAAATGTTTGTTTTTGTTTAAACCAGTGTTCTTCAACCAGACACTCTCAATCTATATACAGGTATAGGATTACAGCTCTCATGCCAATAAGAGTTGTTGTCTAGAAGACACTAGGTTAGGAAAAGAGATTGTAAACATTGAATTTACTGCTTTCCTTTTTATGGTGTCTCAGGCCTGATTGAGTAAAGATGGCAGATGCATGGAAAAGGACATATAAGGAGCCTATCTGAAGAATGGGAGGACTGTGGACACATTTGGGAATCACCTGGATAATCTGACTGTATCCTGTCAATTGATTCTTCCACTCCAGAAGCACCACTGGATTGCTACCTGACATGAAAGAAGCAGCAGCTGTATGGATTCAATTAAAAAGCATTTACAGGTTGCTTCCCATATCCACAGGTTCTGTATTTGCAATTTCAGTTATCTGTGGGTCTAAAAATATTCAATAAAAATCCCTAAAATTCATAATATACATTTATATGGGCCATTAACAGAGCTGGCCATCAGAGGTCACTGCCTGCAGTACTGTATAGTATTTGCAAGGAATGAAGGCAGGCATTTTGGTAGCTCTTATGTAGAACAATGGAGGAATTAAAAACCTCTCTCCTACTTCTATGATTCAGGTACAGTATATGTGTTAAATATAAAGTTCACTGTTGTCTGTAGTTTCACATATCTGCAGATAAGGGAAGGGGACCTGTACTAAAATATTTTCCCCCAATAGCTAATATAATACAGTAATACCCCGGATAACGTTATGACTTGGTTCCACAAGTCATGTCGTTATCCGGTTTTTAGCATTGTCCGGGGTATACACCGAACAACACTAAAAAACATCGGGCGTGCTGGCGCGTGCGTGTCAAACGCAGTTTGGGGAGGATACGGAGATTTTCTCCATATCCTCCCCAAACCGCGTATGACAGGCGCGCACCTGCACGGTGTTTGGAAAGGGTATGGGGGCCCGTACCCTTTCCAAACATTGGGTGGATGGGCGCACGCGTGTCAGAGGGGATTTGAGGAGGGTACGGGGAAGAGCTCCATAGCC